>CM042482.1:4877500-6077500 GCA_023621385.1 Quercus gilva | reverse complement strand
TTAAAGACTCTATCTTTGCTATGGCTGCATCAGCTAATCAGAAGTCAAATGGTAATGGCTATAATCACAACCAAAACAGAGGTAGAGGTCGAGGGAATTTTAATAATAGAGGAGGAAGAGGTGGCAGATCAAATGGTCAGTTTTCTCAGTTTAATCACTTCAACCACTTCCAGCAAGGTCAATCCAGTTTTGGTGGTCCTAGATCAGAAAGACCTATATGCCAAATCTGTGGAAAGCTTGGACATTTGGCTGTTGATTATTAGCACAGAATAGATTATGCCTATCAAGGCAAGCATCCACTTGTAAAGCTTGCAGCAATGGCCACAGCCTCCAAAGCTTGCTTCAATCAGGATCAATCTTGGCTTGCTGACAGTGGAGCAACTGATCATGTCACAGCTAGTCTCAATCAGCTTAGCTTCCCAAAGCCATACACCACTCAAGATCACCTTACTGTTGGTAATGGACAAAACCTACCTATTACTCATACTGGTAATGTTCTTATTCCATCTTCTTTCTCTAATATTCAACTCAATAATGTCCTTAGAGTACCCTCAATTGCTTCTAACCTTGCCTTTGTCCATAAACTTTGCCATGACAACCACTGTTGGTGCTATTTTGATGAAAATATTATTTCCATCCAAGCCTTGGACACAGGGAAAATTCTCTACCAGGGCAAGAGTGAAAATGGAGTTTATCCTATCCATCCTCATCATGCTTCTTAGCTTCTTCCATTTAATAGAGTCTGTAATAATGTTTCTAGAAATTCTGTTTTCAATAAGACACTTTGGCATATGAGACTTGGTCATCCTAATGATCAAGCCCTCAATTGTTTGTTTCCAAATGATAAGTCTGTTCAGAATAATGTCAGTCTTGTGACTTCTACTTGTACTCATTGTTTGTATGGTAAAATGCACAATATTCCTTTTCCAAACTCTCAATTTAAAGCTTCTACTCCTTTTGAACTTGTGCATTCTGACTTGTGGGGTCCTGCTCCTACTCTATCTGTCAATGGTTTTAAATATTACATCTTATTTGTTGATCACTACTCTAGGTTTAGCTGGATTTATCTCCTAAAATCCAAATCTGAAGCATTTGATAAGTTTGCTCAGTTCAATGCTATGGTTGCCACTCAATTTTCTTTGAAAATTAAAACCTTTAGATCTGATGGAGGGGGTGAATTTACTTCCAATGAATTCAAATCTTATTTGGCTAATCATGGTATTTCACATCAAATTTCTTGCCCTCATACTCCTCAACAAAATGGAGTTGTTGAGAGGAAACATAGGCACATCATAGAAACTGTTATTACCCTTTTGTCTCAGTGTTCCTTGGATTACTCTTTTTGGTCCTTTGCAGCTCAAACTGCTGTTACCTTGATTAATTTGCTTCCTACTTTTGTGCTTTCTTGGAAATCTTCTTGGTTTACTCTTTACTCTTCCTTCCCTGACCTCACTCATCTCAAAATCTTTGGGTGTGCCTGTTATCCGAATCTGAGACCTTACACAACACATAAACTTGAACCTAGGACTAAGGAGTGCATCTTCATTGGCTATCTTGCTCAATCTAAGGGTTACCTTTGTCTTGATCCTTTTACAAACCGGGTTTACACTTCTAGACATGTAGTTTTTGATGAATCCAAATTCCCTACTGCTTTACCTGTTCAGTTTGTGTCCACAAATTCTTTTCCTCCTATTGTTCCTACTTGGTTATCAAATCAATTGTATCTTCACTCTACCAATCAGTCATCCTTGCTAGGTTCATTTCCTTCTCACTCTCCTAGTCTATCACATTCCAATTCTAGCACATCTTCATCTGCTATAGCTTCATCCCTCTTACCTACTCTCCCTCTTACTCCTCTTTCTTCTCCATCTACTTCTCCCCATTCTTCATTACCTTCCACTGGCACTGGTACTGACCCTGTCCCTTTACCTATTTCTACTATCCCTGATCCTGTTTCTTTACCTCTCTCTCACCATGACTCACCTCCACCTATCCCTTTACCTCCTCCTACCATTAATTCCCATCCTATGCAAACTAGATCCAAGAATGGCATTACCAAGTCTAATCCCAAACTTTGCTATAAGGCTACCATTGATTATACCTATACAGAACCCCCTTCCTATAAAATTGCTTCTAAGTATCCCAAGTGGTGTGACGCAATGGCTGCTGAGTTTCAGGCTCTTCAGAAACAGCAGACTTGGTCTCTTGTTCCTACTCCTCCACATGTTAACTTGGTTGGCTGCAAATGGGTGTTCAAACTTAAATTGAACAGTGATGGTTCCATCTCTAGATATAAGGCCAGACTTGTAGCTAAAGGATTCCATCAACAAGCTGGTGTGGACTTTCATGAAACCTTCAGTCCAGTGGTTAAGCCTGCAATAGTGAGATTGGTTTTGGCTATTGCTGTGAGTTGTAGATGGGAGTTGAGACAACTAGATGTGTCTAATGCATTCCTTCATGGCTTTCTCAAAGAAGAGGTGTATATGCATTAACCCCATGGATATGTGGATCTTGCTCATCCAGATTATGTATGCAAGCTTCACAAGTCTCTCTATGGTCTCAAACAAGCACCCAGGGCCTGGTTTGAACGATTTGCTTTTCACTTGCTTCATCTCGGCTTCTCTGCCTCCATGGCTGACAGCTCTTTGTTTGTGTTTTGCTTAGCTCACACCATCATTTATCTCTTGTTATATGTGGATGACATCATTGTTACTGGCAATGATTCAACCCAAATTCATAATTTGATTGCAGCTCTTGGTCAAGTTTTTGAACTCAAGGATCTAGGGCCTCTCAACTATTTCTTAGGCATTCAAATCAATTAATCTACTCATGGTCTCACTCTGACACAGACTAAATATGCTTCTGATGTGCTTCATCGATTTCATATGGAGAATTCCAAGCCAACCAAGACTCCCTCTTGTCCTTCAACCCGTTTAGTACCTCTTAATGGTGTTCTTCTTTCTTATCCAACTCAGTACAGAAGCATGGTTGGTGCTTTTCAATATCTGACCTTTACTCGTCCAGATATTGCCTTCAGTGTTCATCAATTGTGTCAGTTCATGAGTCATCCTACACTACTCACCTTGAAGCTGCTAAGCGGGTCCTTCGTTATATCAGAGGTACTCTCCATTTTGGGCTTTCTTTTACCCCAGGTCCTTTAACCCTTTCTGCATTCTCAGACGCAGACTGGGCTGGGGATCCTACAGATAGAAGGTCTACAACAGGCTTGCTTGTGTTTCTTGGACCCAATCTCATTTCCTGGTCTACTAAGAAACAGAGCATTGTATCTCGTTCTTCCACCGAGGCAGAGTATCGTGCCTTAGCAACTACCGCCACTGAATTGGCTTGGCTTCGTACCTTGTTTAAAGAACTTCGCATTTTTCTCCCTCACATTCCTGTCATTTGGTGTGATAATGTCTCGGCTATAGATCTCTCTGCTAATCCAGTTTTTCATTCTCGCACCAAACATCTAGAAGTTGATTACCACTACACTCGTGAGAAAGTTCTTCGGAAGCAATTACAGATTGGCTTAGTTTTAGGCCGTGACAATTTTGCGGACATCTTTACCAAGTCCCTTCCTGCTCCATCGTTTCTTCTTCATTGGTCCAAACTTCTAGTTGATTCTTCCCCCATCAGTTTGAGGGGGGATCTTGAAGTAAAGAAGACGAAGCCTGAAAAGAAGAAGATTGAAGAAGAAGCATAAAACGACTGCGTAGTGATTAAACTAAACGCAGCGTTTCATTTAAGAGCACATGCACCAAACGCACCATTTTGATTAAGTGAATGGCTTCATCAGCAACTTAATAAAACGGTGCACTTAGCTTTGCTCAAGGATTCGTTTCAGTTTTGGAGCTAAATTCAGTTAGTTAGCCTTAACAGAAATCCTAATTTCCAGGGAATCAGTTTCAGATATTTTGGGTTTGTTAACTTAAGCAATTTAGGTAAACTCTGATTGTATATAAATAGATCAATGAACACGAGTGTATCATTATGTAGAAAATATTGAAATTGAATACAAAATCTTCCATTCATTCTCTCTCTCTATTTCACTCTGTTCTTCTCTTACTTTCTTGCTCTTTCCCTCATTTTCTAGGGCTTTCCTTTCTCTGTGATTTGTAACTCTTTGTTGGTTCAATTGGCGATAATCTTCAAAACTTAGATTACTTGTTCTTGAGTTTTTCTTCAATCATATATTCATATGGTTGAGTTTTCAAAGATATACTTTGTAGCGTCAGATAGTTTACAGAGTATTTCTTTGAACGATTGTCTAAAACAAACAATGGCAAATAACAACTTTAACTCGCTAGATTCTCTTTATTTGAAATGGTTTCATTTCATTATTTAGATTAAATATTACAAATTTAGAAATTGATTCATGTTATGACTTTGGTTATATTGATTTGTGTTGGCAAGAGAACACTTTGGAGAGACTCCTGTTGAGGGGTTGTTTGGTCCAAATCATGTTACACATTTTTTTTTATAAATATTTTGGATGAGAAAACTATGTTATACTTGATACCATTTTTTGGGGAAGAAAACACATTGGAGAAACTCTAGTTGAGGGGTTAATATAACACATAGGAACACCACTTAACCTAAAAATTTAAATAATATGAGTTTGGGCTTAACTATGTTATATAATTTATATATTAACAGTTCTTCAAAGTAATTTATATAAGAAAGTGAGTTTCTTTGTCGCTAGTGAAAGTTTTGGTTTTCCAAACTTCTCCTAGGCAGTAGAATTTTCAGTCCCTTCTTCTTGAAGGCTAGACTGTCCCTTTAGCAAACCTTTGTTTGTTTAAAGGCTAGTGGGGTTTTTTTTTTTTTTTTTTTTTTTTTTTTTTTTTTTTTCGTGGGATTAGGGAAACACACCTATCTTTCAAATGGAAGAAATCACAGAAGGTTGGTCTCGTTTATCACTCTTGGGTCCGGAGGGGGATGGTTTCAGGCTTTGAAATGAGATGGGTTCGGCCGAATTCATTTTGGCTGCAAAGTTTTACACTAAGAGAGTCTTGAATATCAACGCCATTGAGAGAAACTTTGAGCAGCTATGCGATCCCAAAACGGTTTCAGGGTTAAGGATTTGGGAAACCATATAGTTCTCTTCATCTTTGACAATAAGCCTGATATAGATAGGATCCTGGCTGGCCAACCATGGAGCTTTGACAAATACCTTGTAGTGTTACAACGATATGAAACTCACATGCATGCATAAGAATTATGCTTTGACATGCTACCTTTTTGGGTTCAAGTTTATGGTATCCCAATTAGATTTAGAAACAAAGCAATGGTTGAGGGCATTTGCTCAGGCATAAGGAATGTTGTCTTTTGTGATCTCGCGGAGATGGAAGGGGGAGATTTTATGCGAGCCCGAGTTATTATTGATATCTCAAAACCACTTAGCCGAGGTCACAAAATTACGTTGGATGATGGTACACATGATTGGGTTTCTTTCAAATTTGAGCGGTTGCCGAATATTTGTTATCGGTGTGGGCGTCTTACACATAATGACAAAGACTGTGATTTATGGCTCGACAATGAAGGCAATTTGAGCAATGGATCCAAGCAATACGAGGCATGGATGCGTGCTCCACTTTTTAGTCCGACAAAAAAGTCTACGGTGGTCGTTCCTGGGTTTTATGAGAAGAGGAAAACGGCGGATCGTAAAACTGGTTCAGTTGCACCACCTTCGATTCAACAGACACCAGAGAGAGCAAAAACGCCGGCAACTCCCACTCATAAGGTAACTCCTAACCCTACGCCCATATTTAATGAAAATTTATTTTCTGTCAGAGATTCGAGGGATTGTGATGATGTGCCTCCGGGTTTTGAGGGTCAACAAACTGTAAAAGGAAAGTTTGCACAATAATTGCGTGAAATTGATACCAAGTTGAATAAATTTGAGGATATGGAGGAGGTAGTAAATATCCCAGTTATCATTCCTTATCAGGACTATAGTGGTACGAAATCTTTAAACTCTTTTGACCAGCAAAATTTTGCAGCATCTCTGATGGATGAAAATCTAGGTTTATCCAAACTTTCCTTAAGTAGCACACTGAATCACTAAGAGGGTCCTACACTCATCACTCAGCCAGCTGTCGCAAAATAGACACGTACGCCACTTACTGAAACAAGGAGTTTGGAAAAACTGAAAGTCCATGCAGGTGAAAAGAGAGGATCCAAGCTAAGGTCGGAACATCTTGAGTTACCAAACAAGAAAAAGTTGGTTTATAACGATGGTCAGGGGCACATTAAGGAAATGGCAGTGGTTGGCTCCTAGCCCTGCCAAGAGCCATGAATCTACTATGTTGGAACTGTCGGGGGCTTGGGAATCGATAGACAGTTCAAGAGCTCGGGGACATAGTCCGAGCACAAGATCCTACAGTTGTGGTTATAGCTAAAACATGGCTGGATGAAGCAAGGCTAAATGGTAACTGAGATTCATTAAAATTTGGTCATCATCATGGAGTCCCAAAAATAATTCATAGTGGTGGCTTAGCTCTATTTTGGAAGAAGGACTTTGATTTACCGGTTATCTCTTCTTCCAAAAATCATTTTGACGCCTTGATTAATAGGGGGAAAGATAATGGATGGCGCGTCACTGGGTTTTATGGGGAACTTGCTACGCATCTCCGAAGTGAATCTTGGGACTTGATTCGCACTTTACATAGGCAGTTCAAGGTGTCGTGGTTGTGTGCAGGGGATTTCGATGAACTCCTAAAGTCTCATGAAAAATTAGGAGGATTTTTAAGATCGTATGGACAGATGCAAAAGTTCTGAGAAGTCTTGGATGAATGTGGGCTGTTGGATTTAGGGTTTGTTGGAAACAAGTTCACTTGGTTTAAAACTTACCCAAACTGGGGAGTAGTATGGGAATGGTTGGATAGGGCAGTGAGCACGGCGGAGTGGTATGAATTGTTCCCAGCAACAAAGGTTCGAAATTTGGTTTGTGGTTCATTTGACCAAAACTCGATATTAATTCTACTTGAGGGGTTCACGGTAAAACCCCAATGCCTATGGAGATTCGAACAGATTTGGCTTGATAAGGAGGGATGCCATGATACGATACAAGGGGCTTGGAAAGCTATCTCTTCGTGTTTTCCGATGGTATAGGTTATACATAAGGTTAAAGCTTGTCAAGTAAAGCTGAAATAGTGGAGTAAGCATGCTGTGTGCAACTTGTCCAACACGTTCAAAGAAAAAAAAAAAAAAAAAAAAAAAAAAAAAAAAAACTCTCTCTGAAGAAAGCCAAAGCTGAGGCAGTCAAGGGTGCAAGCATGGACTTCTTTCTCTAGCTCAAATCTGAAGTCAATGATTTTTTGAGGATGGAGGAGCAGATGTGGTAGCAATGCAGCCACATATATTGGATGGTCTCGGGCGACAAGAATACAAATTATTTTCATAACAGGGCTTCACAACGCATTCGCAAAAACAGTATTACTGAGCTCTGAAACTTGAATGGAGAGATGATTGCTGGGGATGAGAATATTTCGGCCATGATAGTTGACTATTACCAAAAATTATTCACTACCTCCAATCCGACTAACTTGGAAGAAGTTGTGCAATACACTAAAACAGTGGTAACTGATGATATGAATTGTATGCTAACTAGTGAGTTTACCAAGGTTGAGGTTGAATTTTCTTTGAAGCAAATGGCTTCGCGAAAAGCACTTGGCCCGAATGGCATGCCACCCATTTTTTTCCAACACTACTGGGACAACATCGGTGATGATGTAGTCAAGGCTGTCTTTTCATGTCTGAACTTAAACAAGATTGTGCCAGGTTTGAACCACACATCTCACCCTTATTCCCAAAGTAAAAAGCTCGGAATATGTTACTGAATTTAGACCCATTGCACTTTGTAATATTTTGTATAAGCTTGTTTCTAAAGTTTTGGCTAACAGATTAAAAAGAATTTTGCCTCAAGTTATTTCAGAATCTCAAAGTGCCTTCCAATAAGACAAAGCGATCTCAGATAATATCTTGGTGGCTTTCGAGACCTTTCATCATATGAAGTTGAAGAAAAAAGGAAAAAAGGGGCACATGGCTTTGAAGCTAGATATAAGCAAGGCCTATGATCATTTAGAGTGGGCTTTCCTCCAAAGGATAATGGAAAAAATGGGTTTCATTCAACTTGGATTGGATGGATTTCAAAATGTATTTACTCCGCTACTTATTCTGTGTTGGTAAATGGAGAACCAAAGAGCCTAAATTACCCCTACTAGAGGTATTCGCCAGGGGGACCCTTTCTCCCCCTACCTCTTTCTTTTATGTTCAGAAGGTTTAAATGGCTTAATTGAGCATGCAGTTGATAGAAAGCATATTGAGGGTTTCTCACTTTGAAGAAACGGATCCAAAATATCTCATTTATTTTTTTGCAAATGATAGCCTCCTTTTTTGTCGTGCAAGATTGGAGGATGTCCAAAAAATTCAAGAAATTTTGGACAAATATGAGAGGGCTTCAGGGCAAAAATAAATTTTATAAAAACTACTCTCTTCTTTAGTAAGACTGTGACTGATTCTTGAAAAGAGGAGACTAAAAACTTGTTGAGGGTTTCAAAAATTAGGGAGTATGAAAAGTATTTGGGCTTGCTAGCAGTGGTAGGGAGGAACAAAAAGGCGAGCCTAAATTTTATAAAAGATCGAGTATGGGGAAAGCTACAAGGGTGGAAGGAGAAGCTTCTTTCCCAAGCGGGAAAGGAAGTCTTATTGAAGGCGGTAGTCTAAGCCATACCCACCTTTGTTATGACCTGTTTTAGGCTACCAGTGGGATTATGCCAAGATATAGAGATGTTGATTCGCAAATTTTGGTGGGGCCAAAGGGGAGATAGAAGAAAGATTTAGTGGAAAAAATAGGAAGTTTTATGTCAGCCAAAGACAGATGAAGGCCTTGGCTTTAAGGACTTATGCAGATTCAAAAAAGAAATGTTGGCTAAGCAGGTTTGGCATTTGAACTAGGATAAAGACTCCCTTTTCTATCGAGTGTTCAAGGAAAAATACCTCCCAAATTATTCAATTTTTGAAGCAAAATCTTCCTTGGGCTCTTTTGCGTGGAAGAGTATTTTATGGTTGAGGAAATTGATTGAGAATGGATCTAGGCAGAGAATTGGTGATGGGAAATCCACTCGGAAGTCGGATCTTCAAAGATGCTTGGTTGTTAAACATGGAGGGAGGTAAGGTACTTTAAAACCTAGGTGTTTTAGCACATGATGCAACAATAGATATGCTCATTAATCGTCAAACGGGCTGGTGGAATGTGCACTTGATCGATCTATGCTTTTACCTGCCTGAAGCACAACTTATAAAATCCCTGCCTCTATGCACTACCCCCCAAGCCGATATCATGTTTTGGCCAATGGAAAAATCTGGTATTTATTCTGTCAAATCTGGATATAAACTTCTCTGTGAACCCCAGAATGTTGAGGCGAGTAATCAGGTAGAAGCTGAATCACAGAAATTGTTTTGGAAGAGTATTTGGAGAATGAAGGTACCGGGTAAGATCAAACACTTCCTTTGGAAAGCTTGCACAAACTCATTGCCTACAAGGGAAAATTTGGTGAAGCGAAAAATACTTGAGGAATCCGTGTGCCAGCGCTGTCTACAGGGAAACGAGGATGTCGTACATGCACTTTGGGGATGTGATAATCTACAATTTGTCTAGTCAATTGACTTTAGTTGTGTGGACAGGACACGGGTGCAATCTAGTTCCTTCCCTGAGCTGCTAAACTTGATCTGTGAAAAGTCTGGTCTACTTCCCTTATTTGCTGCTATTGCTTGGTCTGTGTGGTGGCACCGAAACAAAACTCACCTCCAAGAACAACCTTTGCCTCTGGATAGAATCCCAGTTATTGCTAAGGAGTATATCTGAGACTTTAAAAAACAGGGATCCAATATCTGCAAAAGCCGACCTGCTGCTGCAAAAAAAGTGGTCTCCACCTGCTATAGGGAGTGTAAAATCAAACTATGATGGCGCAATGTTTAGTGAATCAGATGAGGCGGGGATAGGAGTGGTCATTCAAGATTCTGACGGTGCTGTTATGGCAGCCCTCTCCAAAAAGATCATGAAACTACCCTCAGTGGAAGCTCTGGAGTTGTTGGTAGCAAGGAGAGCAGTAAGCTTTACCGTGGAAACAGGTTTCACATCTGCTATCTTCAAGGGAGATTCTGAGTCGGTTGTAAAGTCCTTACAGCGCCGAGGTATGGAACATTCCCAAGGGGGACATTTTCTTTCTCTCATGTTGTACGACAAGGTAATAAAGTTGCGCACACCTTAGCCCAGAGAATAAGACTTCCTTTTCCTTTATTAGTTTGGATAGAATGTGTTCCACCAAATATTTTACCATCTTCTAGGTCTGATTTCCCTTACTCTTGATTAATAAAATTGAAAGTATTTCCCTCTAAAAAAAAAGAAGAAGTTATTTATATATTAACCACCCACCATTATTGTCTATATATTATTAAAAGCTGAAGGGTAACATTTAATATTACTACGTTCACATTAAGCCACGTCAGCAGTCATGTCATTCATATTCTCTTTTCCAAATTTATTGTACAATTTTAAAATAGTTTTTCTCAATTTTAATATACTAATAAAACTAAAATTATTTCCAACCTATCTCCACCATAAAGCCCACTTCTTCTAAATTTAATTCTAACATAAAGGCCAAACCCAACCCTTCTAAATTGAAAACCCTGAGAAACTCACGGTTACAACATCTTGATTTCCTTCCCTTTTGTTTCTCACGTGTTCCTTCCCATTCCCACCTTCTAACGGCAAAATCCTCACGCTCCTTTTCTCTCTCTGTCTTCCTTACTCCTTTCCTCACAGTATATAAATACTGATGGAAGCTGGATGTTTCAGTTAAGGTATTTCTAAATACTTGCTACTCTATTCTTTTTGCTTGATTGCTTGATGTTTTTTATTCACTTCTTAAATTTTGTTACCGCTTGTTGCGTCTTGAGTGTTGTGATGCAACTTAGATTAGTTCGTGCAGTCTGTGCAAAATAAGGCAATATTGTTGTAGCTGAAATAATTTTCTGTGTATTTATTACAATTCCAAATATTGTAGTAGATCTCCTATGTGTATGTATTTAAATTTAAACAAACTTTATCAAATATTTGATCTCAATGTCGATTGGAGTTTATTTTTTGTTAGCTGTGTTATGGGATGTAGCAATTCTTATATTTTAGTTTGGGAAGTTTTTTAATTTGAAATTTTCTTGGTGTTAAATACCATCTTGGATCTATGAATGCTTTAGTTTTGTTATATAAAAAAAAAAGGTTACTTGCTGTTAAGAGGAATGGTGTCTCTTAAGAATTGTTTTCCCTTAACTGAACATTTATTATTTTGATGTTCCATGTGTTACGATCTGCCATGTCTGACCCTGCCAAAGCATTTATCAGTATTGGAAGCTCTATTTGCTAATTGAGATAAGAATTTTCTGACTAATACATGTTCAACTCCACCTTTCAGTGGTAACTTCATCTTCATTGCTTTTGCACATGGGAACCTTACACTAACAAAGAAGATGCAATCAACTTTATCAATACCAAAGTTGTTCCTCACCCATGGTTCAGGGCAATTTGCCTTAATGGTCAGCCCATTGGTGCCATTTCAATGACCAAAAATTCAGACAATGATAAGTGTAGAGGTGAACTTGGCTATATTTTGGCCTCCAAGTACTGAGGCAGAGGGATTGCAACTAAAGCAGTTAAGTAGGTGGCTAATACTATATTTGCTGAATAACCATACTTGGAAAGGCTTGAAGCTCTAATTGATGTAGAAAATGTGGGCTCCCAAAGGGTCCAAAGGGAAGGTGTTCTAAGAAAGTATATGATTTTGAAGGGGAAAACCAGAGATCTGGTGATGTTTAGTCTTCTTTCTTCTGATCCCAAGAGCTGACTATTTGTTCAAAGTTTTTGTTTTTGTTTTAATTTGTATGTGATTTATGAATCTTAAGCCACCCATTAGTAGAAAACATTGATTAAAATTCTATTCAAATGCTTTGAATGTTCTCTCTTGTCATATAGAACATTCTTGAGATTATAAAAATTTGTATCTATAGCATATAATATATATATATATATTTTAAATGTTATTCCTACTACAATCTTTCTATAAGATAGCAGCAGATTAATCGTAAACATAGAAAATTAGTTCAGTGCTAGGCCATCTTGCATATAAAATTTGTATTGGTTGAAGTACAAGATACATTTACCATATAATAAGATGCACATATAATTGAGGATTTAATTTAATTGAGGAACCATGTGTTTATGAAATTACACTACATAATGACACCTAAATTAGGAGAAATTATAAGATCCTCTGGTGGACCACGTCATTTGTTCACTATTCCACTAAAAAACTTCAATTTGTTTAAAATTGCTGAGTCAGTAATTAATTTATGTTTAAAAAAATTTTCTAACTAACAATTTTAAACAAGTGGCAGTTTTTTAGTGGAATGGTGGACTACATCACTTGTCCACCATGTGGACCTTATAATTTCTCCTAAATTAGCTCTCTTGGCCTCCCTCTACCCTTCTTTAAAAGGGGAATATCAATGCTTTCTACAGAACTGAAAGGGGAATATCAATCTATATTGTCATGGCCATCACCAAAGTTAATAACTTTTTCTTCAGTAACTGAAATGGATATCAAAGATTTTTCAGCTATTTCAAATTTATTAATAATTGATTTATATATTGATACAACTTATGCATCTTTTGTTTTTGGACAGCTCTCTTTTCGTTTCTGCTTGCAATATTTAATGATTGGACTGTCATCAATACATATGTTGCAGGTGAACTTCTGTCTTCTCATAAACAACTGAAAAGCGAGCTTGTGGGGACATTAAACCTATTCAATAAATAGTTGTATGGCACAAGTTTGTCAACATAAACATACGGCTATTTATTGAATAGGTTTTATGTCCACAACTATTATTTTATCATTAATTAATAAAAGTAATGAACAAGAGTTTTTTTAATTTCCTAGCAAGACTATGCATGGCATCATGTGATTGGAAATACAACTTAATTTAAGTAGTTGCTAGGAATGCTCATGTGCAGTTTCTTCAAGGCTTGTGAGTAATTGTATTGAAATATACCTTTGGTTCCTAAACCTATCACCAAAATGTCATGTTCATTTTCAATGAATCTTTTGCATCAAGTTATTCATTGTATCTTTCAAAATCAATCGTTTTATCATGTAGAATGAGTGAAGTTGTTGATATATCCCTTTTTTATTAAAAAATATTGTTGAAATGTTTAACCTTAAGAAAATAATAAATTTATAGGTTAAACACAACAAATAAAAATTGTATACACACACACATATATATGTATATATATGCCACAAAAGATAAATTAAACCAAATGAACATTGAACAGTCAAATGTAATTTAAATTTATATATATATATATATATATTCAATACTATAAGATTTAAGATTTATAGAGAAGGGTATATGAAAGGCTTCTATTCACAAAAAAAAAAAAAAAAAAAAAAATTGCTAATAAATTAAACAATCACTCATCCATACAACAATCAAAACACTATAAATTACAAAACAAACAACTTCTAAAATACATACCAAAAATATCGTAAAAATAGTCTTTCCACAATCACAAAAATGAGCATGCAACACGAATTACCAACAGAATTATTGGTCGAAATATTTTCTAATGTTAGAAGACAATCGTCAAAATTTTTAGGCAACATCAAAATGAGGTATACAAATTTAAATTCACATCTCATTTTTGTTACTTTCACATGAACTTCCCACTTTTTCTCTACTAATCACAATCTACCACGTCCAAAATTGTGGCACAAAATATTGCAGTCCTATATTTTCTCTTTTTATTAACTTTATACTATGAAGTCGTGCACAATTCTAGAGTCATTGTTATATTTTTGAAAGAAAAAAAAAATTTAGCTTCATCAATCCAATATAGCAATTATGATGATAATAATGTTCACGTGTAATTCTTAGTATATGATTATGGTCATGTTTTGTCACTAGTTGATTTTTTTTTTACACATTAATTTCTTAATATGTGTTTTCATTTTTAAAAAACAGCTGCAAACGATTCAATCGGCTAACCAAAAAGAAAAAAGTTCTTCACCACATCAATCTAACTAGACTGCTCCAAAATCTTTTATTCCTTTGAAACGATGAAGCATTCATCAATGCTTTAGGGCTGGAAACAAACAAGCACTATTTTGGGTTGGAGCTCACAAATATTTTGTATGAGATCAAACTAAAGCAGGAAAAGAAATCCTTCTTCAAGCAAACATAGAAAGAGACAAAAATGCAAAGTATGGACTGACAATTGCGTTGTTATGCGAATCATATGATGAGGGAATACAACTACTATTATCAATTCTAAACCAACTAGATGGAAAACAATTATTGCAAAACTATCGACAAATCTTTCGACATACAACTTTTGGAATAAACACATTTCGCATCCTAAAAAACCAAGCATGCAGGAAAAATAGAGTGGGTCATTGGGATCGTGAATGCCCTGACCCTTTTAGAA
Source organism: Quercus gilva (assembly GCA_023621385.1). Taxonomy (NCBI): domain Eukaryota; kingdom Viridiplantae; phylum Streptophyta; class Magnoliopsida; order Fagales; family Fagaceae; genus Quercus; species Quercus gilva. The sequence goes on along the minus strand of CM042482.1, from coordinate 6,062,955 downwards.
ACGAAGAATTACATGTAACATGCAAAATGTGCTCAATTGACTTGGAAATGTACAAATTAGCCAACCGAGTTTGGTAGAAACTATGTTCCCAAAAAAAGAATACAATAAGATTTATTCATCCTATTCATAATAATAATCTTTATTTTCAAAAGAATAGATCTTTTTTCATTATTATTATTTATTTAAAAAGACTTGCAAGGACTTAATTACAGTCCTCTAAAGTGGTTACCTAGCATGACTTTAACTTGAAATTTATAAAATCCTATCTATCTATTTTGAAGTGAATTAAATTTTACTAACTTGGAAAGACGGTTGATCAGCTTTGGAGTGACTACAAGGTTGAGTACGGCAACTAAGTAAGGGCTATGGTTAAAAGCCTGCCAAATTGAAATGAATAAATTATAGCTGTATCCTTTGTATTCCGATGACTGTTTTTAATAACATTCTGTAATAAACAAATTCGCAAGTACATATGCAAGACACATATCATTATTTATGCTCATCTGTTACCTTATATTAAGTACTAAAAATCTAGATTCAAATAGTATGGTGTAATTTAGGATTTCGGTATTTATAGCTTAAGGTATCATTGCTAGAACTTTCTATATCTAATTCCAAGACCAAAACCTCAAATCATCATGAATCCTACAATATATTGGTCATACATATATAATGCAACTTAGGGTGCATTTGTTTCAGTGTAAAACACTTTCAGGAAATTATTTTACACCCTTGTGCGTGTTTGGCAGCTATGGAAAATACGGTCAATGGAAAATCATTTACGCTTTGACCGGAAAATAAGTCACTTTCAGGAAATCACACTTGAAGAGAGAGAGCTCGAGCACATTCCTTACACGGTCCAAAAACCATATCCAAGCTCACCTTAGCCAAGATTCGGCCAGCCCAGCCAAGCTTTGGCCAGTCCAGATCGTGCCGCCCCACAGTCCAAAACCCATCTCCAAGCTACCTTCAAACCATTTCCAGGAAAAAAAAAAAAAAAGAACCGAACCAAGAGCAAGAAGAGAGAGTAGAGCTGATGAGATCGCACATAACCCCAAATCGCACCACAATCCGAGATCGCACCGGTCTCGTCGCACCCCAGCACTTGCGAGATCGCGCCGCCTGAAGCACTGACGAGATTGCGCTGCCTGAAGCACCACCGAGATCGATCACTCTCTCTTTCTCCCTCTCTCTCTGTTTGACCGAATTTTTGAGTTTAATGAATGTTTTGTTTTGATTTTTGTTTCTTTTAAGTTTATATATTGAAATTTTGTATTATGAAATTTGTTTGGAAGTTGAGAAAATGGTTGAGAAAATGTGAGAAACTTGTAGGAAAATAACATTTTCAGAATGCAACCAAACACTTGAAAATATTTTCTAAAATAATTTTCATAATGCAGCCAAACACTTGAAAATATTTTCTTTTCTAGAAAATATTTTCACCTGAAAATATTTTACACCCGGAAAATATTTTACACTAAGGGTGTGTTTGTTTTGACTTCAAAGTGCTTTCGGAAAACCATTTCCGTAAAATAGGACTGTTTGGCTGAAGGGAAAAATTCGGTCAACTGAAAATGAATTCACCCTTGACCGTAAAATAAGAGTCCACAGGTGGAAATTGGGTTCAGTCCTCATTTTCACTTCAAATCCTATTTTCCGGAAAACTGAGAAACAGAGAGCACGAAGAGAGAGAGGGAGAAAGAAAGAACGACAAACCCAGAGCACGGCGAACCCAGACCCTGACCCACGAGCACGACGAACCCAGACTCACGAGCACGACGAACCCAGACCCACGAGCACGAGCACGAGCACAACGAACCCATCGCCTTCACCCAGACCCAGACCCACGAGCACGCCTTCACCCAAACCCACGAGCACGATGAACCCATCGCCTTCACCGAGACCCATCGCCTCCTCGAGCTCGCCGATCCACGAACCAGACCCATCGCCTCCACGCTCTCTCTTCCTCGATCTCTCAATTTGTTTTTTTTTTTTTTTTTAATTTTATTGTTGTTTTTTTTTTTTTCGATGAACTGATTGTTGTTGTCGGAATTTATTGTTGTTGTTGTTGTTGTTGTTGTTGTGTTGTGTTTTTGTTGTCGGAATTTGTTGTTGAATTGGTTGTGATGTTGAAATTTTTTGTAATAAAATTTGTTTGGATGCCGAGAAAATGTGAAAAATTTTCCGGAAAATAGCATTTTTAGAATACATTCAAACACATGAAAATATTTTCCACAACAATTTTCATAATTCAACCAAACACTTAAAAATATTTTCATTTTCCGGAAAATAACATTTCCGAAAAATATGTATTTTTCGGAAAACGTTTTACACGAAACAAACACACCCTAAAACAAACGTACCCTTAAGTAATAATACATTGAAAAATATTCAAAATAATAACACTATCATAAAAAAATTTATCCCGCGCAATGCTCGAGTCCGCAACTAGTTATTATTTAATGTGCGACTTCACTTATACATATATGTATATTCAACAATTTACTTGTCCAAAATGAAGTCATTATAAACTAATAATGCTTTAATAATTATCAAGTAGATAATTTATTGAAGTAATTCAATTCAGTATTTAGATTAAGTATTCCAGATCTAGAAATAAATCCATAATATTATGGACAAAAAATGCTTTAATTAATTTTTTTTATAATAATGCTTTAATTGTTGATATATCATATGGTAGAGGCTTTTAAGATATATAATTTAATAGCATGACATATTTACGAGTTTTGTTTGAAAATTTTGAAAAGTTATTATTTTATATTTGATTTTGCTAAATAAATAATGAATAATCGACTAAGATAATAAATTACTAGTTGAAATAGTCTCATACCAGTCACCGTTTTAAGTGAAATAAAGAATATATTATCGTGAGTTCAAATTAATTCAACTAGTACTCATCAGAGAGATCATCAATGCACCGCATGATTTTGTACTAATTAAGGCCTTGTAGTTAACCTTCTGATGGAATTCACTTTCAGTGATCTTTCTCTTTCTTTCAGTGAAAGTAGTTCAATGCATTTATTATGGCCATCTGACAACGGTATCGTTAAGTATGTAGGTCACATTTAAGGATAGCACCAAAGAAACCGCAAAAGCAACCCCAAAAGTAACAAAGAAGTTAATGCCGTAATGGAAGATTTTTCAATATCCAAAAATAAACAAGATGGGGGAAGAAATAAATTTTCTCTTAATTAAATTAAACATCATATTAACAGGTGTTTTTAAGATAATAATTAATAATTTATTTTAAAAAAATTTTGACATTATTTTTATAAAAAATAAAAAAAATTGTAAAAATATTAATTATTTTTTTTTTCCTTAAAAATTTTATTTAAATAAATTATTAACTATTATTTTATCAACATCCATTAACATTTTCTTTAAATTAATGGTCCCTTTCTTCGCTGTAATAAAATCACAAAAATAGGCTGGATAGCAGTTGGAGTAGGGACAAGCTCATTTAAAGCCCCAACTAATTTTCTTTCATTAATCAAGAATTTAAAGATAAAAAAGAAGAAAAAAGAGGACATTATAGCGACATGTTCTAGTTTCCTCCAAGTTATTGCTACTATTTTTTATATCTCGTGAGGGCGGCTGTTTTCGGTGAACAGTTGAATCATAAATGGGACAGATTTAATTTTGAAGTGAATCGAAATGTTATTACATGGTTTGAACATATGCAGATATGCTCACCAATCTTTCTATAGAAATTTTTTTTCTTTTTTCTTTTTTTAATTTTTTTGGAGAAAAAAGGGTTATATTAATAGGTATGGTAATAATTATTAAGTGATTATTATCACAAGTAGGTAATACTTGTTGCAAACAACTTGCTATACACAATTTTGCATGCACTCTATTTTTGAGTTGAAACTGCAACTTGAAATCATAATTTTAAGTTTAAAAGTCATGATTTTAATTTAAAAGTAGGGTGTATGTAAAAGTTTGTGTATAGTAAATACAACCCTATTATCATATATATTTGAAGTCCTTTGGATGATCTAGGAGTAAATTATTAAATTTATTGCATCACAAGGTATGGGTGCAAGGGAAATATAGTAATTTAATACTATTGAGATGTGTAGTATGCAATAAAAATTGAAAAATGTTAAAGTTACAAATTATTTTATAATTTTTTTTATAAATAATTAATATGGTGAGTGATTATTAATAAATAAAAAAGTGATATTAGTGGTGCGCCCAAATGAGAATTCATAAGAATTTGGCATAATAATAATTTATAAAAATATTGTAAAATAATTTGTGAAGGTAGCATTCTTCATAAATATTTATTCATAATGAATTGATTGAATTCACATTAGAGATACCTAAAACTTTTTTTTTTTTTTTTTTTGATGACGAGAAATACCTAGAACTAATCACAAATAAGTTGCCTCTTTTAATATTGCTCATATTATATATGGGCTCCAAGACCAATGGCTCCTAAGTGAAGCTTTGAAGACTTAAGAAAAAAATGGTTTCCCATTTCACATCTCACCACTCTCATCAATTCATCGTCATCACCCTCACTACCATTGTCATCCTCACTTCTTCATCTTCTGCTGCAACAGAAACACACCCACCACGTCCATTCAAGAAGATCTATGCCTTTGGTGACTCATTCACTGACACAGGCAACACAAAGTCTGCCACCGGCCCTACTAGTTTTGGACATGTATCAAACCCTCCATATGGAACCACTTTCTTTCACCACCCCACAAATAGGTACTCAGATGGAAGGCTTGTGATTGATTTTGTAGCTGAAACACTGTCTTTACCTTACTTGCCTCCTTACCTTAAAATCAGAGGCAATGTTTCTTCTTCTACCTTTGGTGTTAACTTTGCTGTAGCTGGTGCCACAGCTACAAACCATGCATTCTTTGTTAAGAACAACCTTACACTTGATATCACACCTCAATCTATCCAAACTCAGTTGCTTTGGTTCAACAAGTACTTGGAAAGTCAGGGGTGTAAAAAAGCATCTGCATCAGATTGCAAAGAAGCCTTTGATGATGCACTCTTTTGGTTTGGTGAAATTGGAGTCAATGACTATGCATACGCTGTTGGATCTTCCATAACAGATGATATTATCAGAAAGCTTGGTATCACAAGCTTTACTGCGGTTTTACAGGCAAGTATTGAATGGTATCTAAAACTTTCTAAAATTATAAGTACATAGGTGACCACAAAAACTTTCTTGCATTGTTTGTTTCCTTTATGACCTTTGTTTTTTACTAGCTAAATACTAAACCCTCTTAGGTTTATTTAATTTTCATAATTGCTATTATTTGAGCCCCAATTTTTGCCTTCCAGCCCTTCCTATTGCAAATGGTTTGGAAGCCTTATGGTTTTCTAGTTTTTACTTAGGCTTTAAATCTACTCTAAAATTGCTGGATTAGTTTTTTCTGAATTGCTGATTTATTGAAAATAGGTAAAAATATAATTATATCTATAAAAAGTGAGATTTGAAAAAGTAGTAGATAAATAAATTTTAAAGCTAAAAAATAATACAAATATATCCAAACCAAACTCTTCCCCCAAACACCCAGAAGACCAAAAAAGAAAAGAAAAGAGGAGAATAAATCTGTAGATGTGTTGTTACATAAATTGATATGTTCTCCTGTATAATGCTAATAATAATTATAAAAAAAAAAAAAAATCCTAATTTTTCTTTTTGGTCCTTGTCATGGCATAATCTATTATATATAATCCAGTTTCAAAGGTGGAAAATTTTTTAGACTTATTGAGGCGAATATGTTGCATAGAACAGCCAAGCTCGCCTCAATAGAAGTCTTACAGACTTGGAAGATGGCGTTACTAAAAGCTTTACTGAGGCAACAAGATTTTGAATATGTCTCCTGTACAAGTATCTTTGTAAAATTCCTATTGCAAAGTGTTACCAAAAGCCTAATGAGATGTATATTCTTTTTGTAACGTCACTTTTAGTTATGTTACCAAAATATGAGTAGGGTCTCTATGTGACATATTTATTTTTACACCCAAATTCACATTCTCATGCCTAAATCCACACTGTGTTTAGTGTCAACTCGTAATTGGTGCATAAGTTGACATAACATGCTCAGGTAGCCGTGGTGGACTCACGTGAAAGTGTTAAAATCTAATCATAAGTTAACACATAAGTAAAGTGTGAATTTGAACGTGATAGAAAATGTATTTCTAATATTATTCATATTAGTTAGGGTGAGATGAGTCACCTTAACAACCACATTACAGTAAATTTTCATTTTAGTCCCCTTTTTTTTCATTGCATTTCAGTGAACATTGAAAAATAGGTGAAATTAATGATTGAATATTTACATTGGCTTGCAGTCATTTCTAGAGAAGGGTGCAAAATATGTTGTTGTCCAAGGCCTACCCTTAAGTGGGTGCTTGCCATTGTCCATGTCACTAGCTCCTGAAGATGATAGAGATAACATAGGTTGTGTTAAGAGTGTGAACAACCAGAGCTACATCCACAATGCTGTTCTCCAAGCAAAATTGCAAGAACTCAGGAAGCAATTTCCCAATGCTGTCATTACCTATGCTGATTACTGGAACGCCTACCGCACTGTCATGAAGAGTCCAAGTCAATATGGGTTCAAGGAATTGTACAGTTGTTGCTGTGGAAAAGGTAAACCATACAACTTTGATGTGTTCACTACTTGTGGAATGGCTAATGTTAGTGCCTGTGCAAACCCTTCAAAGTACATCAATTGGGATGGTGTGCACCTCACTGAAGCTATGTATAAGGTGGTTTCAAAGATGTTCCTCAATGGGACATTTAGTCACCCTCCATTTAGTTACTTGTTGGATAGAAAGATCAAACAAGGGTGACCTATTTGTCACTACATTATGTTAAGTATTGTGATCTTAATAGTTGAGCTATGAATTGGAAGTATGTGTGACAAAGTTCACATAATAATTTTATGCTACAAGTTTATTTATTTATTTATTATTTTTTACAACTGATGGCCTCTCCAAACTTAAGCAAATATTTAAAGAATTTTTGGATGTAAATTTTTGCTATATAAGCTTATGACTTATTTGCTTAATGTTAGTTAAAGTATTATTACATATTAGTTTATGATTATGGTTAGCGTAAGGTTAGTATAAGGTTCTCTAATATATAAAACCTATATTATTTTCATTGTGATTGTTAAGAGCTTTTTATTGCGAATATAGGTCGTTAAACCAAACCATATAAACCTTCGTATTTACTATATATATTTTTTTAATGTTTTTGCTCATCATCCACAATCGCGTAACAACCTTAACAAGTATAATTGCGCATTAAAAAAAAATTATACATAACCAAATAAAGCAAAGGAGAATGCTATTGGCAAACCCACTTTATGATAAGTGGGCTGAATTGAATGTTTTCTCCTAGAATGACATACATCGCTATCAGCAAAATGCTACCATTGTTAAATTAATTCCTTTGCTTGAAAAGTGCATTATACCTACTTGATTGTGTATACAGTGTCACAGTGTTACTCTGAACTATTCAACTTTGCTGCAATCAGTTGTCTTTTGCTGTAAGTCTACAAACATTTACCTTCATGTCTGGATTTACCCTTTGGCATTTTACAAAGCCGACATAAAATGGACCTGTTGTTGGAACATTAATTGCGTCATTATGAATTGGTTAGGTAGATTTGTCACAAGCGCACTTAGCATTCTGGCAATCCCCAAAAATTCAATCACGTGGTTTGGTACTTCATTCATGATGAAAAGAAATAAAGGGTTGGCATCTGTGCATTAAACCATTAATCATCAAGGGGGCCACCATTAATGAAATTAGCAATTTTCTTTTTTCTTTTTCAGTTGATGGGTAATGTTAGAGTTACTTTTAATTATTTTTTTATATTAATATATTAATAAGAGTCATTTGGTAATCATGTTATAAATTTCAATATAAATCTTCACAAAAAAAAAAAAAAAAAAACTTTAATATAAATATATGCTAAGGTGAGAGTGACTGATTAGGCTCAAAACTTTTCTTTTATCTGTTTCTCTTTATACACCTTTTCTCCTCCTCTTTTTTTTTTTTTTTCCTCTCTCTCTATCTCAACCCTAATTCAATAATTCTTTATATTTTAGTGCATTCAACTTAGTATTAAAGCCATTCTTGATATTAGAGCTGTGAGGCCCAAAGATTTGACTACCCTGTCCCACTCTATATCGAGCCTAAGGCTCATGCCGAGGAGAGTACAGAATCCAAGGATAAGTGGGAGAGACCTAAGTCATCAAGAATCTTCGCCGAGGATGACTACGTCCTCGGCAGGCCGACGTTGAAGAAAGGGAGCTATCATCCACCCATTAAATGTACGCAACCAACACTCTGGCCGCATTAATGGTGAATTGACCAGCGAACAATGATGCCTTGGTTACTTCAACTAACAGAAAGCCTGTAAAGGCGGCTGATGGGACAAGCCCTCAGATACAGGCTAAGATGACCGACAAGTGGACGGCAGAGATCAACTAAACGAGACTATATAATAGAGTGAACCTCCAAGGGTTAAGGGGTCCTTCGGTTGGGAGGTTAAGGGGTGTTTTTCGGGGTGTTTAAGGACAACCCTTGTATTCATTAGTTGGAAGGGAGGAGCTCTGCGGACTGGGTCGAGGACGAGCTTTCCCTTAGAATACTTAGCCAAATCTCAGTTATTAATCCTGTAAACCCGCGTCAACTATTGTATCTTTCGTTAATTCCTAGTCCTTCTACCCACTATCTACAAATTTATTGTATTGAGGCGCTTCACTCGCCGACGTGGGATTAAAGTGTCAAGCCTTACACTACAAGGCTAGCCCTTGGTGGGGTGAAAATCCTGAACCCCCGCGCTGCGTGGGAAGAAGGCCAGTCCTTACAATTGGCGCCGTCTGTGGGAAGGATTTGAGGATTAACGAGTGCAACGGTTGGTGTACAACATTTCTTCCAAGTTCAAAAAAAAAAAAAAAAAAAAAAAACACAAACAACAGCAACGCACTCATTCAGAAGGCAATCATCATAAAGAAATGAAAGATACGAGAAGCAAAGTAAACAAAATACGACTACTTCTTTATTAATAAAGGAAAAGTTACATCGTACAACAAATGCTTAGACAGACTTGTTCTAAAGCTAATTACAAAGGTAAATGCCTAGGCAGGCTTGTGCTGAAGCTAAAAAGAGAAAAAAGAAGAAAAGGGCCTAGGCAGGCTTGTTTTAAAGCCAAACCATGCATGGAGGGAGAGGTGGAGGCAAATCTATGCTAAGACCGTCCACAGCTCCCCAACCAACATGGACGGCGATTTGAAGTAGAAGGAAGAAGAGGTCGCGGCGCCTGACGGTTCCACCTCAAGGTTTCTCCTGGTTTCCCTCCCAGTCCCACGACGACCGGGAGCCGGCGAATCACTACCAGCTTGAAGGGCCGGTAGATCTGCACACGAAGGAGAGACGTTACGTTCCTTTCGGATCCCCCTCCAAACTGCAAGGGGAGTCCTATCTTTGGCTAGGTTGAAAAGAAGGAGAACCTTCGACCTCTGCCTATCCCACCTCCATCGTGTCGTCCAAGATCGGAGTGGCATCCTCGACTCCTAGAAGGGTCTCGGCTTCCTTGTCATCGCCCTTTCCTAGGGCCACTTCATCTCCTCAGGCACAAGTTACTGTTCTGGCAAGACCCTTGAAATGCCCAGAAAACGGTGTGTTTGTGAGATTTAAACTCAAGTGTTTGTAAAGTTTGAAGAAAAGACTACCCCAAAATGCCTTATATAGAAGGTAAGAGCTGGTGAAAGCCAGCCCACACAGAATCCTAAGGAGAAATTATCGGAGGTGTTAACTCCACCCAATTTTCAAGGAGCTTATCAGTTGCCTGGTCCTCATAAATCCGCAAGGATATTAATGAGGATGCGCCTCATGCGTCGAAGCGTCAAATGCATTACTCGAATAGCCCAAAAGACGCCTCGTAATCAAAAGAGGCGAGCCGGATGAAGGGGCTAGACCGAAGAAGGGTCCCCCCTCAGCAGAGCAAGCTTAAGGCTGCTATCACTCTAAGGGCAGACTCCCCAGCGCTGAGGATGGGCTCTCTAGCTCCAAGTAGTCTAGAAGAACTAGGTACTAGACAAAACTAAGGTATTGCATGGTCTTCGGACTCAAACCTATAGGGAAACTAGCTACTTCAGAAGAACCAAGTGTTGGATAGAATCAAGGCCTTGCATGGTCCTCGGACTCAAGCCTATGAGGAAACCAATTACTTCAAGAACTAGGTACTAGACAGAACCAAGGTATTGCATGGTCCTCGAACTCAAGCCTACGAGGAAACTAACTACTAAGGAAGAACTAAGTGCTAGATAGAACCAAGATCATGCATGGTCCTTGGACTCAAACCTATAGGGAAACTAGTCACTTCAGGAGGATCTAAGCACTAGACAGAACTAAGGTCTTGTACTATCCATGGACCCAAACCTACGGTGAGGCTAACCACTTTGTTTCTAATAATGAGCACTGCAGAGGATAGTGACCTTTCCTACGATGGAATTTCCAAACCAAGCCCATGAGCATCACTTAAAGCATCGGTGTGATCGGCTGAAGCGCAATTAAAGCCAGAATCGTGCAAGTAAAAAAAAAAAGAAAACAATATATATATATAATATATAATACAAGCAAAACGAATAAAAGGAAACAAAATATGCACTTCATTGAATCTTTAAAGAGTTATATAAGGCAAATGTGCCATTACAATACTAAAAAAAAAAAAAAAAAACAAAGGCGCAGCGGAAGATCATTCCTTCGGCTCTATCTCAACTCCTCCCTCAGAAGGTTGGGCAGAAGAAGTTTCTGGGTCCTGATAACCCACGCTTGGGACTGCAGCCTGGGGAGGGTTAGCCGGATGAGATATCTCCTCAACAAGAGGGGCTTGGATATCAACTAAGGGGTTCGCAGCCTCCCAAGGCGCATCAGTAGTGGGACCCTTGCTTGTCTCAACGACCCCAAGAGGATCAGCTCCTTTGGTGGGCTCGCCCGAAGTAATAGTAGTTGGGACGCCTTCCTCAGGAACAACCTCCACTCCCTCGGCAGCCATCTCAGCCTCAGAACTTGAAGGGGCAGCCTCGCGGATCGCAGGGGGATAATATACATTCTTCACCTTCCACAGGTCGGACGAGGCCTTAACCCCAGCTTGTTTAAGGGCCTCACTCCAAACCTGGGAGCAGTAAAGTTTGCACACTCTAGGCACTTGGACTCTAAGGTTGTCTTCTGTTTCAGCTACCCTTGCCTCATAGGCCTCCTACGCGGCCTTGCCTATGGAGGCTTCAGCCTCGGCCCTGGCAGACTCGGCCTCTTCCTTGGCTTTTAGAGCCTCGTCCCTGGCAGACTCCGCAGCACCTCTAGCCCCCTTTGCCTCAAGCAGCCTCTTCTCCAGGGTCGCGATCCCCTCTTTGGCGACCCTCAGTTGATCCTCCGCCTTAAGCAGGCCCTTAGTTTGGTCTAAGGCCAACCTTTCAGCGGCAGCAAGGGCCGACTCGGTGGTGTCTCGAGCCCTCTTCATCTCCTCCAACTGGTCCATCGCCTTTGAAAGATCAGCCTTGGCAGCGTTGAGCGTCCGCACAGCGTCCAACAGCTTGGTACGATCCAAGCCTATGGCCTTGCTTTGGCTATTGGCCATATCCTCCAACCTAAAGGTAGCCTGGATAACCTGCCAATTGAAATCAATGCGCAACAGATAATGAGCCAAGAAACAGGAAGTAAAGAGAATTACAAGTGATCAGAAAACTTACCATGCCCAAGTATTGTTTAAGGCCGAGGAAGGCCTCCTTACTCCTCAGGGCCTCCAGTTGGGCCATATCCACAGGGAGTAGCAAGGACCTCCCTAGTGCATTAGCCACGAGCGCACCCTCGCCCCCTTGTGGGTCCCTGAAAGAGGCGTCGTCTGTCAAAGGCTTCCCATAGAGTATGGGGGCAGGAAGCCAAGCCTGGGCCCTAGGCTAGATGGCGGCCTGCTTTTCCTAACCTCGGCGCCTTATCCTCAGCTGTTTCGATGGCTGTCGAGCGTCGCCATCACCTAGGGAAGGATCAGATTCTTCGCCCCCCTAGGTTTCTTGCCTTTGTCCTTCTTCTGCAGGGGACTAGTGGGCTTGGACCCAGATGGTGAACTCTGCTGAGGCGGGGGAGGAGGAAGCTTGGGAGGAGACTTTGCCGGCATATCCTTCCCCGGCTGCCCCTCAATCAAGGCCAGCAGACTTGTCTGAGGTCGCCTCTTGAAACTCATCTTCGACCGAGGAGAAGCCTCTATGAATAAAAAGTCTGCTTTAACTAAGCTGGGGTCACCCAAATCGCCAAAAGGGTCCTCGGACAAATGGAGCTGGTCGAACACGTCAAACTCGTCCTCGGACGGACCTGAGTTGGCAACTTCCTCTTCTCCTGGCTCTCCCCCTTTAGCCTTGGCAACTTGAGACGATGAAAAGGTGCCCACCAACGGCATACCCTCCGAAATCGGAGATCCTTTGGGGATCAAAAATCTGTGCTCGACCACCGTTATCTTATGCAGCTGAGGATCTTTAGCTCGGATCACGTACTTTGGAGCCGAGAACGATGTTTGAATCGGGTTGTACCCCAAGATCTTGTAAGCAGCCCTAACCTGGTCGTCGGCCTTGTTCACAAAGATCTCCGACCTCAATACAGTCTGTAAATTCTCCTTGTTAACCAAGCCGAAGTCACGCTCAAAAGCGCGCGGATCTACATAAAAGAAGACAAATCCCTGTTAACAGTCAAGCAAAGCAGAAAGTGAAGGCACAAGAAATTAAACCCTCTCCTAGTCTGAATGTCCCACCTGGCGTGCCCTCCACCATTGGACAAGGAAGGCCCTCGTGCCACTCTCCGGACACAATGAGGAAGTCTTTGTTCAAACCCTTGCTGGACTCAGGGAGGGACTAGATAAGTCGGACCCTATCGTCCCTCCTCTTCATGTAATAAGACTTCCCCTTATAGCATTGGAGATTGTAGCACTAGTTTATATCGTGGTGGGTTAACCCCAACCCCATCTTCTCATTCAGGGCATCCATACAGCCTAGGATCCTAAACACATTAGTGGCACACTGGGTGGGGGATAAGCCGAAGTGCCTGAGATAATCCCTTATCACTGGCCCTATGGGGATCCTCATACCACCCTCTAGAAAGGCGATTATAGGAATCGCCACCTCACCCTCTTTTCTCCTAGTGATCCATTCCCCTTCTCCACAGTACCTCAAACCCACTATGTTGAGGATCTTGTAGTCAGCAATGAATTTGTCCATTGCCTCCTCAGACTCGACTAATTTCTTAAACTTACCTATCCTAAAGAGCTAACAAGGGGCTCAGGGAAAATGAAGGAAAGAGAAAGAATAATGAGGGAACAAGGAACTCAGGCGGAAAAGTATGAACCAGAGAGAGAAGAAAACTTACAGAAATGAGGAGATGCTCCTCGGACAGGCCTTTTATGTTGCAAGAAGGCGTAAGGACAATTGGAGTCTTGATCGAATTCAGCGTATGTGCGCAAGGGCTCTTGAATGCAAAAGTGAAAGGTCAAATCAGTTCGATTGGGTATATATACCCCCAATTAAAAGTAACCGCAAGGGCTTTTCCGCCCAATAAGTCAGAAGCATCCCTACCGTCCATTCATCATCACACCGTTGAACATGGAGAACACAGAGCCGTCGAAATTTAATGAAGGCGCACCCTAAATACCGAAACGCCAGGAACATCCCCTGGGCAGTTGAAAGGATTTTGACACTGACAGAAAGACAAGGTTTGCCAGGCCAGGGCAAGGACCCGAGGACATCAAAATCCTCCTCCCCACCCGAGGAACCAGGCAACAGAATTTTGAGGGGCTATTGTGGGGCTCAAAGATTTGACTACCCCGGCCCACTTTATATTGGGCCCAAGGCCCATGCCGAGGAGAGTACAGAATCCAAAGATAAGTGGGAGAGGCCCAAGTCATCAAGGATCTTCGCCGAGGATGACCACGTCCTCGGTAGGCCGACGTTGAAGAAAGGGAGTTATCATCCACCCATTAAATGTATGCAACCAACACTCTGGCCGCATTAATGGTGAATTGACCAGCGAACAGTGATGCCTTAGTTACTTCAACTAACAGAAAGCCTGCAAAGGCGGCTGATGGGACAAGCCCTCAGACACAGGATCAGATGACCGACAAGTGGACGGCAGAGATCAACTAAACGAGACTATATAATAGAGTAAACCTCCAAGGGTTAAGGGGTCCTTCAGTTGGGAGGTTAAGGGGTGTTTTTCGAGGTGTTTAAGGACAACCCTTGTATTCATTAGTTCAAAGGGAGGAGCTTCTCGGACTGGGTTGAGGATGAGCTTTCCCTTAGAACACTTAGTCAAATTTCAGTTATTGATCCTGTAAACTTGCGTCGACTGTTGTATCTTTCGTTAATTCCTAATCCTTCTACCCACTCTTTACAAATTTATTGTATCGGGACGTTTCACTCGCCGACGTGGGATTAAGGTGTCAAGCTTTACACTACAAGATCAACCCTTGGTGGGGTAAAAATCTTTAACCCCACGTTGCATGGGAAGAAGGCCGGTCCCTACAAGAGCCATTGGTAAGTTACACACGTATCTAACTCTTAAACCCATAGCTTGACCCACCACTTTGTCTTTACAGAGAGATCAAATATTATTTGAACTAGAATAGCCACTAATAACTTTTTACATGGTTTCTCCATGTTTATTTTGATTGCCATTTTGATTTATGAACTACGTTGCAAGGATTCTCTATTGAATGTATCTTCTGCAAAAAATTTGTTTACCAAAAAAAAAAAAAGTTTCTTCTGCAAAAAATTTAGTGCTTGTCATTTTGACATGACACCACAATAGATACATACTTGGCCTAGTATAAAGTGAAAACCAAATTAAACTTCTTTAATCCAGTACGGATGAGACTGTTTGCACAAGAATTGCCAAAAGTTTGCAGATTGATATAAAACTTGTCATCTTATTCTATAAAACTTTCCCCTTTTAGACAGAAAAATTCTTTTGCTTCTTCTAGGACTTCTTGGATCAACCACTGCTTATCATGCAAACACTCTTCAAGAAAACACAATCAATAATTAATTTAGCTAGATTATAAATATATCCATAGAATCATAATTCTTTTGCCTTGTCTCCCACAATATATCTATTATCTATAAACAATATAGAAAGCGTGTGCCCAAGTCTTCCAAGAACAAACTACACTCCACGTTTAAATTAATATATAATCCAGAGGACAAGACACTATGCTATCCCCCCATACTGATGCACATTTGGAGCCCCGAAGTTCATAAAGGTTGTCTGTAGGCCAATTGACCTGATCAAAAAAATATGATTGAGGCTAAGTAATCGGCCATAAAGGTCTCCCAGTCATGTTTTTTCATGAATACGGAATACCCTTTAAAATCATGTCTTTTCATGAAGGAATACCCTTTAACATCTTAGTGCATTCAAACCAAACCCAACCCCCCCACCACCCACACCCCCCCTCCCCCCCGTTTTTTTAAATCGCCATAATACACACCATCGAAAGAATTCCAGAAAATTTGTGGAAAGTTCAGAATAAAAACTCATTCTTTCCCAGACATACAATCATTTTGAGTTTTAACCTTGGGCAGGAAGTTCAGATATGCAACCAAGATCTTTACACATAGATTGCCAAGTTACACAGATTTCACCGATCAAATAAACTGGGGTATTTTTTCCTCTGTTGGAATAGCAATATAAGAAATTGCAAGAAGACCGCATCATGAAAGTGAATAAAGTTTCTATCGTGGAGGTTTAACAATCGAATGAAGCTTGAAATGCATTTTGATTCAATACAGAAACAGTTAGTTTTTAGAATACAATGATTAAAGATAAACACTGGCATTTCTTTATAATAGCATTGCAAAGCTGCAAACTAGTGTATCTCAGGTATACAACATGTAGGAATTCAATTTAATTTTCTTTGAAATTCTAATAAAGGACATTTTCAGGCTTGTTGAAACTCAAGCAAATAAGTTTGAGAAGCTAGAGAACATGCATGTTTGAAAAGCTTGATAATAGTATAATACACAAATCAAGCAGGACGAGTAGTACACATGAGCTTCTCCAAAAAGGGAAAATGTAAAATATTAGCTTTTATGATGCTTATCTATAATTACTTGCTTCATTTGTCAATTTTCTTGTGATTACAAGTATAACTATGATCTTTTTTGATTCGTGCAAGGCACTCAAAAACATGAGAACTAGTACATGCCCAAACAGTTTCATATTTTCACAAGCTGGCTGTTGCTTGTACTGTGCTAAACCATGGTTACTTGCAATATTAGAGAGCAAAGAGTCACTTCAAGGAAAAATAAATAGTAAGTAGGAAAAGTAGTTCATGAGTGTCATTTGATCATTACCTATTCAACAAGAAGTTAACTAGCGTTGGTGTGCGTGTGTGTGTGTGCGTTTTGCCAACGCCAATGAGCTTCTATTTGTAATGTGAGAAATCACAACACATAGCCTCAACATCTTATGCATTCTCAACCCATAAAAACACAAAAACAGTATTTCTAGCTGGAAAAAGGGCAACATTAAAATTAATAACCGGGTCTCTTCAACAGAGGATGTACATTATTCTACCCAAATATCAAGTTGGAAAGAATTTTCTACGTGGAAACCTTACCAGACTCTATGGACAGGTAATGGTTGGCATATTTCCTTCCTGTACATTGTTCTTAATGTTGGTTAGATTAAAATAAGTACTCATAATACATTAAGAACAGAGCATCAGGGATATCCTTAGGCAGGCCGTTTATATAAAGATAGAACCGCAACATATCCTCCTTCAACACAGTTTGAGTGTCAACCACATCACTGCTGCATGTCAGAACCCACAAGTCCCCTGATTTCACCCTCTTCAAACTTCCCCGGCAAAATGGGCAAGATTCAGACCTTGTGCTCCTATAAAATGAAAAAAAGAAATGGAATTTGTAACTGTTAAAAATTAAGGCTTCTCTCCGTTATCACAAATCAACAGTGGGCTAAATTGGAAATGGAAGGATGAATTTGATAAGGTTATAATACCAGTCATGGTAGCAATTGATGCACATGGAGTGGCAGCAATTAGGCAAAACCATTTTAGTGCAGGACTCCAAGCAGATCCCGCACTCATCTTCTCTCTCCAAGTCCATATCTGAAGTCTTCCTCTTATCGTTCAATTTCTTCCTGACAATCATTTCCGTGCCGTCATCTTCCTCTTGACTAATATCAAACTCCGACGAGTTACAATTGAGATGCTGAAGAGATGGCAATATAACAGCTGCAGTCACAAGTTAAGGACACATGGTTGACATAAGATGACATAAGAAACAGTGAAGCACATGACCATCAAGCCATTTCTTTTTCTTTTGCTGTTCTTAGGGATAGTTAAAAGATTATAGATATGAATATGACATTATTCTACTCTAATTTCCAAAACATATAAATTATAGGTGTCCTTAAAACGAATTGATTAAAAAACATTGGAATTATATCATCTTATTATACTAATAAAAGGATAAGTGCTACATTCTTGATAATCTTTTTGAATCAAACACAACTGTTTTCTTCTATGTATGATGCCCAATAGCCCTCTTATCTTAAATATGGTAAATACAGAATTGAAGATAATTTACATACTGTAGAATTCTTTAATAGTAGCTCTCCTTCCACTTGAAGACATTCTCGGCTTCCCATCAGAGTGCACCTAAAGAAATAAGAGATTAACATAAATATCAAATTTTAAGAGCTTAAATTTTACAAGTATATACAAATATGGATATATGATGTATTAGAGATATGGTAACATAAATTATATACCATCTAATTGGCTGTAGTAATGCATAAGCAAGGAAGTGGGAATTAACCTTGTATACAATTATGTGAAAAAGGTTTAAATAGCTTGAAAGTAGACAAGTACATGAGCAATCCATCCACTGAAGCAAAAGCAATATAATGGGTGCCAAATGATTGTAAACCAATTTCATTTGAAGGCAGGCACCACCCTTGCCTCTTGGAATTGAAGCTGCCCTGCATACATATTCAAAAGATCAACTAACCAAATCTTGGTCTATTAATTCAATGATGCATTACAAGGCTCAATAGCAAATTCAGATATATATATATATATATTGATGGTAATGGCCTTTGAAATTTGAAGGGGTGTGGACTATCACAAAAATTACAGGTTTTTCAGCAAACCCCACATTTTCTTGTATAAACCAAACACTTACGATCATAAAACAACAAAATTTACAATAAATCAAAAAGCTGAGCCAAAACTTTCTATATATACCAATATACCCAAGTTCATGACTTGTTTTCAGAAGTTCCTAAAATGCATGTAGAATTAAATTTTTTTTTTTAGTTATTAGAAAAAAGAATGAGGAACCCAAAAAAAAAAAAATTTCAAAAACAAAAAAAAAAAAAACGAAAACGAAACACAAAAAGGAACCAAACTCAAAAATTCCCATTAAAGATGTGAGGTTTCTGGGTTTGGCAAAGTATCCAAATCCTCTGCAAGTGTCAGCCTCAAAAGCAGTAAAGTAGAATATTGAAACAAAAAAGGCAAAATCAAAATCATGCTAACAGAAGCCTATCAGTAAATTTCAAAGAATCTCAGTCAGGTTAGTTAGCACACCAAACAAGTCCCAGTTACACAACTGAACCTTCATACCAGAGCAAAAGAAACCAAAAAAAAAAAAAAAAACCCACAAAGAGAGAAAGAGACAGAGAGCTTACAGCATATTAGCATACTGAATATCACTCTCAAGAACCATAATGGAATCATGGTAAGAGGGCTTATCAGCAAGCTGCTGATAGTAATCCAACATTTCTCTTCACTCTTTTTTCCCTTTCTCTTTCTACTATGATAATTCTTGTCAGAATTATGGAATATAAGAAGAACCAACAGTGAGAGATGATCAGAGAAAAAGAAACCCAGAAAGTGGTGGGGTCCTACATGTATAATCAGTGTACACAAACACTAAGAAAAAGATGTTTGGTGATTGAAGCAAAAGGCACAAAAGCAAGGTCTTTTGAAAGTCTCTGAGAAGCTTATATAGTGTAGGTGTGTCTTTTGGGACAACTTTTACTTGGTCATCGAACCCTATTCATTTCATATACACACTCCTGTGAGTTAACCGTAGAAAGAGTCCGGTCTTCCTTCGCCACTATTTTGAAAATTTGTTTTTTGAGTTAGGATTCTATCTCATTTTTAATTTAATTAACAGGCCAAACTTAGCTATTGTTCCTAAAGTGTGCCGAACTATATAGTCCTAATTAATAGGACAATCTTATTGTAATAAATATCTTATCAGATATCTTTTTCAAGAATAAATTAAATTCCACAACGTAAGGTGATTGAATAAAATTGAAAATCTATATTATAGCACTTATGAAAAAATATATTTGGCTAAAATATTATTTTGATATTTAAATTTTATGTGAAGTTTGTTTTTGTCTCTCGTTTTTTATTTATAAATTATTAAAAATGTTTCACTTTTTATCCTTAAACTTTAAAATATATATATATATATATATATTTTAAAGTGCTAAACTATAGTCCTAATTAAATAGGACAATCTCATTGTAATAAAGATCTTATCGGAATTTTTTTTCAAGAAAAATGAAATTCAACATTGTAACTAATTGGTTATTGTAACATGTAGTTGAATTTTTTTGATCTTTAAATTTTATTAAAAGTTTTTTTTTTTTTTTGTCTACAAACTTTAAAAAGTTGGTTTTTACCACTGCAGACTTTTAGTACAATAGTCACTTCACAGGCATAAGTATTTTTGGAATGTGGGAGACAAGAGTCAGGATTCAAGTCTCTAGGAGGAAATTTTATACACATATACACTTAGATTAGTCTAAACTTTAGAGTAGAATTTCTATCTTGTATAAAAAAAAATTTTAATTTTTCGTTCACAAGCTAATAAAAATAATTCACTTTTTATACTTAAACTTAAAAAATATCATTTTTTAATCTAAATTTTTGAAAAAGAGTTCTTTTTTTGTATCCCTATTTTTATCTCTAAACTATTAAAAAAAAATTACAAGGTTTAAGGATAAAAAACAAACTTTTGGTATAATTTAAAAACCAAAACAATAACTTATTATTTTCTATTTGAAATTGATAAATTTCATTGCACTTACTAAAAAATTACTTCTTTTTATATTACATAATTTAAAGTATTAAATCATTTGAAACTTCGTACGCTCTGTCATGAAAAATGTACCTAGTCCTAGAGTGTGGTGATGTTTAATGTATAATTAAATGAATTGAATTTTTTGACTTGGCAAACTTGGCCTTTGACTGCCTTTATTGTAGTAGCTTTTAGTTTGAGTGGTTACGAGTAGGTAGCGAGTGTTTCCAATGAAAACTTTGCATTTGGTCAGAGGAGGATAATTGGCAAAAAATATAGGACCACTTCCCCCTTTAAACTAATGCCTAATGGGGAATGAGAATCGGCAATTGTGAATTTAAATTTTCAAGTGCAACCAACTATAGCGACGTGCTGATTAATTGGGCCGCAAATCTCACAAATCACAGAGACTCCACCACCGTCACTCTGCGTGGCTTATGGGAACGTGTAACAAGTAGGTACTTCGTGTATATTAACATGTTAATAATTCTAGGACCATTATCGTGACCTTTTTTACGACTATTTTATGTGACTGATTATATGATTAATTGTATCTTTGTGACTTGTGAATGATAGAAAAAAAAAATGATATATTTATGTGAAAATAATAGACAGTTAGTTAATAATTATGAGAAAAAGTATAGTAAAAACCGTGATTATATGTTTTTTTTTTAATATATATATAAGGAAAACTGAAATTTTATTGAATGAAATGAAAAGATATATATCATATAGAAAAGTATATTCTAAGAAATAAGGGCTCTATCAATTCAAGTAACATAGTCCTTATTGCATCATTTGTGTGATTATGTATGCTTTGATCTCATGCCATGCTCCTAATTGGTCATTGGGTATTTATTTATTTTTGATAGGAAAGGTAGAAAGTCATTGGTTTTTGAATGTCGGTAAGTTCTGTTGCACATTTTGGGCCAATATAAGGCCGGTTTAGGCCACAACAATTTGTGGGGCTCATGGCCTTTGTGCATAGGCTTAGTTAAAGGCTAAAAAGCCCACACGTACAATCATAGTTCATCTAGCCTACAATTTTTTTTTTGGGCTAAGTATTCATCTAACCAACACAGTTCATGATCTTTTTATATAAGGAAAAAATGCATATTTAATTAGTAAATATTAGATTCTCAAAAAAAGTAATGATAGTAAATAATGGCCACTCCACAAGTGTAGGTACTTGTGAAGAGTATAAATGTTTGTAGGGTGTGAGGGGTAAAGGCTGAGATTTAAATATCTAGAAAAAACCTTCACACACATATACACTTAGATTAAGTTAGAGTAGAATTTTCATCATATACATAAAAAAAAAAAAGTAAATAATAAATATTACTAACTAAATAAGTAATCAAATTAGATATTTTTCTCTTGTCAAAAAAAAGAAGAAGATATTTTTCAAAGAAGAACTTATCTAATTTAATTATAATTTGTTTAGAATATTGTAAATCATTTCATCAAATTTTTTTTAGCATTGGATTAATTTATCAAAACAATCTTCTCAAAAGAAAAAAAAATTATCAAAACAAAAATGATGGGTTCTACTATTGGTAACTCTAAAAATTTTATTTATATACTAGCCTCATCACACGCGCTTCGCACGTGAGATGAGGCTTTTTTTTTTTTTTTTTTTTTTTAATGGCCCTATTTTGTAGAAGAAAAAAAAAAGGACAAAGTTTAGCTACAAAATTAGTTGTAGCCTTAAGCTATAAACTTACTTAATATCTTTTTGTTGGAGGTGAATTTTGACAAATCCACCATTGGATTACATCTTCTTCTTATATACTCCATGCTTGCAAAATTTCAAGAAAATTAAAGATCAATAGCTATGTCATCAATAAATTTTTTAAATTGCAAGTTTTTGTAATTTAAAATTATGCACAAAATATAAGCTTATAGATCATATAGTAAATGATATCTGATTGACACAAAATTTAATATGTGTATTAAGGGCATAAAGAACATGCAATTCAACGGTTAGATTTTCAAAATATGTTGTAGTATTTATTTTATTGAGTGAGTTTGTAGCCTTAAGCTACAACCCATTTTGTAGCTAAACTTTTTCCAAAAAAAAATGTGTTTTTATTTTATATATATAATTTTTATTTTGAAAGTCTAATTTATAAGATGTGTTTTTTTTTTATATATATAATTTTTATTTTGAAAATCTAATTTATAAGTGAATAAATTAATTTGAAAAATTAATAAGAGAGTGATCCTATTTTTTAGGCAATATTTTAATGGAAGTTAGAGTTATATTTTTACCAGATTGTCCTTTAGTTTTGTCTCTAGTTAAACATAGGGGTGTAGGGGTATTTTTGAACTAAAAAATGAGGAATCCAAACAGGTGAAACCCCTTAAATAATAGTATAGATAATAGTATAGAATAGATATATATATGGATAAAATTTTGGTACTTATGTATATATATATCCAAATAATGAATTGGAAAATGTGAGTTTTTAAGACATTAATAAAAAGTTACTAGCCTCAATGCAAGTGTGAGGCTTTTTTTTTTTTTTTTTTTTTTTAATGTCATAATTTTTCATTCATTCCAATTTGAGGTTTGCGCGTTTTCTCATTAATATTTCGCATAAAGAGAGAGAGTGAAAGAGAGAGAAGCGTAAGTGTTGATAAGGGAAAAATAAAAGTGAAAACATTGGGTTTAGTGGTCCTATTTTGTAGCCACAAAAAAAAAAAAAAAAAAAAAAACCTATGTTTTTATTTTACATATATAATTTTTATTTTGAAAATCTAATTTATAAATGGATAAAGCAATTTGAAAATCAACAAGAGAACGACCCTATTTTTTAGACAATGTTTTAGTGGGAGTTAAAGTTGTATTTTTACTAAATTATCTTTTAGTTTTATCTCTACTTAAATATAGGAGTATAAAGGCATTTTTGAACTAAAAAAAATGAGGATCTCAAATAGAGAAAACCCCTTAAAGAGTAGTATAGACAATGTACTTGGAGAGAGAGAGAGGGAGAGAGAGAGAGCGAGAGAGAGGAATTAAATGGTTATCTCTTTCCTTTATTTAAGTAGGGAGAGGAGAATAAATATCTTTTTTTTTGTTTTTTTTTTTAAATTTCAAAAATTAAAATGGGAATAAAAGGAAATGATAAGAACCCTTATTTTGTTCACACTTTTAAAAAGAGCAAATATAAATTGAAATCCTAAAGACAAAAATTGAAAATTAAAACAATTTTAAATCCAAATGCTGAATCTGCTATCATATAGTGTGGGATAATGACTCTTGATTCAAACCCCAAAATTGAAGAGGAATAATATCCATTTCTATTTGGGTTTTTTATTTAGCTGATTATAATAGAGATAAATTTTATTTATATTTTAGAGATTATACAACTCACCAATTATCTCACTTGTTCACAATCAATAATATCAATTTGGAGTCGTAAATTTGAATCAAGTATGTCTCGTTAAAAATATCATAAAATTTATCGTTTTTATCTCAAAAAAAAAATCATAAAATTCCAATTAGTTGAATTAAAATTTTTTTAATATCTCACTTAATAAAAGCATACATTAATAAAATAGAATTTTAAATAAATTACTAATATTAAAATATTTTTTTATTATAAAATTTATGAATAATATTTGGGTATAATTATGTAGTATTTTAGATTCTCTAATTATATTCAACAATTTTATTGACCAAATGAATTATATTTATATGGTTAAATTTAATTTTCCTTAAAAAATAATGTTACTTTTTATACATTGGTCAACACATTAATTATATATAAAATTTAAATATTCATTATTGAAAATAAATAAAAAAGGCCGCACACTTCAAGAGTTCAAACTAATCCTTCGTGCTGTTTTCCCAAAAAAAAAAAAAAAAAAACTAATCCTTCGTGCTCTCCGAAAACGACGCCGCATCTCTCACACATCGAATAACCATGCACTTTTTGTCAGCGTGACACTATAAAAGCGCACACAAACAAACATAGTGAGAGTCACAGTCAGAGGGCGAGAGAGAAAAGAAAGAGAGATTTGAGAGACCAAAAAGACGGTTAAAGCTCTAAGAAAAATCTGAGAATTCACACAAAGTTTTTGGTAATGTTTAACTCACTCTGACTCTCTATCTTTTTCACATCTTTGGGTCCCAAAATTTTGATCTTGTTTTTCAATTACATAACATGTTCATTTCTGTGATTTTCACTGTAAACAAAAAAAAAAAAATTGTCACCTTTATTAGTGTTTTCCATCGATTATATTCATGGGTTTTTGATGTGCATGGTTTTGTAACAATGTGGTTAAATTTTAGTACATATTGGGCTTAGGATTAGGTTTTTTTAGACACCCAACAGTCTAAGAGTTGATGACAAGTACTAAGAGTCATGTTGTGTCAGTAAAAAATGAGTTTTTAGAACAGTTTTCTGGGTAAAGTTTGTTTCTTTATAATAATGGCACTCTGTGTCTTTATAATAATGGCTTTTAATGTAACTTATGTTACTGAATTGTGTAGCTTTATGTGCCTTAGAATCTAAATTTGTCTTTATGTGGAACTAAAAGTGACTTAAACTATAGGTTTATTTTTTTATTGTGTATTTCTTAATTAAAGAAAAAGAAAAAAGAACCCTCTACAAATAATGACCAGTGCGTTTGGATTAGGTTTTTGCATATTTGTTGAAATATCTAGAAGAAATAAGGTTTAAAAAAGTTGTACATCAAATAAGCCAAATGGAATCCCCCCCCCCCCCCCCCACACCCCCCCCAAAAAAAAAAAAAAAAAAAAAAAAAAAAGCTACAAAGCAAGACTTTTTGGGGAAAAAATTATATATTTATTACATAAAAAAATTCATATCTTATTATGAAGCTTCACATTTGGTGTATGATTATCATTTTTATTTTTATTTTTTGGATAATTTGATAGTTGGGGGATGTGGGATTTGAACCTGAACGGCTCCGTTGAAAACACCAAGAAGTTTCAGGCTCTTGGTAGGTGTACATGTTTAAGTTGCATTTTTTTTGGTAAAAGAATGTCCCTTTAAGCCTGAATTTTTTTAATTTTTTTGCCCCTTTTCCTGAGTTTATTTTTTGGTATGTGAAAAATGTGACATGAAAAATGAATTAGTTTGAGTTTACATTAATTACCATTTTTGTTTGTTGTTGTTGTTTGTGGTTTTTTAGTTGGCATGGGGCGGGTGGTTGGGTGTGGAGGGCTTCTCTCTATGAATTTCCTTCAGGGGTGTTACATATCATACTCTTTTATGAGTTATAAGAGGATATTTTGTAGCGGTACCATTTTTATGAAAAACTCTTAGTGGTCCATGGCCCAGTAGAGTTTTTTAACGCATTGAGTCAGCTGGAATTTTAAGTCCATGAAGGCCTTAGGTAGTATTTGGAATTTGAACTTAGCAGCTCTTATGTGGAAAGTATTATACTTCTTGTCCACCTATGGGTTAAAGAAGGGATTGGTATTGATGTAAAGATTATTGTACTTGATCCTTTGTTGAAGCAATGGAATAACTATGTATACATTGTATAAGATGTTTGGCCTATTACAGTGGGTAGGAAAGGCACCTTATTTGAATCATTTGAAATATGTTAAATACTATTGTGATTATTATGATTATTTTGTGTTCTTGATATGTCATAGATTGCAGTTTGGATCTTTACCCTTTCCCTCCTTTGGTTGAGAACTTATGCATCCTATATTCAGTAAACAGTTATATGCATTACATAATATTAAATTATTTTGTGTGTTTCATGAAATACAGTTAAGTAGTTAACATTTTTTTAAAATAGATTTTGTAACTGGGGCTCTTAAATAATCCACAGTATTGCTTAAGCTGGAAATTCTGTAGTATGTTCTTGCTAAGTAGGGTCACATGACTGCTATTATGCCACTTAAAGTTTACACTTGTTTCTTTTTGTACTTTTTCCTAGGACATGATCTCCTCTTGGTTTCTTTTCCCTTCTCCTGAATCAATTTTCTTGTTGAAACCAAAATGTTTTGCAGTGGAGGAAGTGTTTAACAAAGTGGGGGGCAAATGGGTGGCAAGGTGGAAGCTTGTGTGGAGTGCACCCGGAAATGTTTACTGATTCATAAGAAGAAGAAAAATTCATCACCTGTAGTTACCTCTTTTTTCAAAGTCATGATTGGTGATCAGTTTTCTAAAGTGTTGGTATGATAACATTTTGGGCTTTTCTTCTCTCTTAGCCTCTCTATATGCTGATTGCTGTCATTTTTATCTTCAGTGTTGAGTATGTTACTATGTTTGCTTCCCCAATGCCTCCTGCATTTTCATATCATGGTGTTAGCATGACTGAATTGCAATTGATTTAATGTTGTTCTTTCATTTTCTTGTCATGGCTGAAGCACTTCAATTCTGATATATATTCTGAGTTTCTGACTGTTGGTTGAAAAAGATAACTCGATCCTTATGGAATTTTGTTGCATGTCGAATGAACATTTTTCCAAATGTTATTTATTTCAGGGCAGGGTGTAAGTATAACCTGAGTTAATAAATCTAATTAGTTGAGTTTTTGTTTTTGACTACATTTGTTTACATTAATACTTCAATGGCCTTTATATTTAATTATGTATTTTTCTATATGAGAGGCATATCTATTGCTACGTTAAAAGTTCTCAATATGATTGAGATAGTTTATTAATGCATTGATAAAAATTTTATTGTTTAATATTCTCCTTTTCTTTCTCATTGAGTATGAAATTGAGTCAATTGAAATATTGTTTTAAAAAAGTACTAAAGTCGCATTGAACTGTGGTCTATACTCTATTTGCACCAATATGATGCTCTTAATTTTCTAGGGTTAAGGTACTTGTTAGGTTTTTGTATGGAGAGGTATTGAAAAATCTTTTTATCATACAGTAATCTTTTTGTTAGATTTTTGTCCCATCCCATTGACTTCAAATAAAACCACTGTAGCCCACTAACTCCTACATGCTTTCCTTGTTTAATTGGTGTGCATAAAGTACCCACTTTTGCAGTTGCTTAAACCCCCCTCCCCCTCCCCCTCTCTCCTCTTGTTCTTCTTCCCATTTTCTTTAAGTTGCAAAGAATCAACTTTTTTGTAGTAATGGCATGTTTTTCAATTGTGACAAGGCACTTTTCCCTTCATCTCCTTTTGATATGTGTGAATGTGGTTGCATCCCATTGATTCTGCTCTTCTTTTACATCAAAAGTCTTATAGCTGTTAAAAACTTATGTACTCTATACTAGACGGGCACATGGAAGAAGAATCTTATTTCATACTGGGTTTAACTCTATTGTGTTATATATAATACATACAGCAGTTTTTATTATCTGCTGAAAACTGATGTTGTAAAGTATGAGGTAAAGGGACTTCTCTCCGACTGACATGCTATACAACTTTTCCCTCCAAGTGATAATGATCTTTTTTGTCTTAGTAATGATGTGCTCCTTGTAGATTATTTTTTTTTCTAATGAACTATTCGTGCATCCATTCTGAATGTGTCATTCCATTGCAGTTTCTACCTCCTAAATTTGCTGCTACAATATCAGCATTGGTCAATCAGAAAACATTTCTCGAGGACTCAAGTGGCCGGCAATGGAAAGTAACGATATCCATTGTTGATGGCTCTCTTGGTTTTCAACGAGGGTGGAGTTCTTTTTCAATAGACCATGGCCTAGAAATTGGAGATTTTTTGGTGTTCAATTACATGGGATCACACTTTGTTGTTAATGTATACAATAAAACTGGATGTGAAAAATTACTCTTTCCTGAGAACAGCAGTCTGAAGAAACGAGCTAGGACTAATTGCAATTCTAGTGCCAAACCTAGCCAATGGCACACAAATGATGAAGATTCGATGAACAAACAGGGCTCAAGCACCTCTGCTGTATCTATGTCAGGTGCAGAAATAAGTCAAAGTCAATGCACGATGGAATTCCCTGAAAATCCTTCCAATCATGAGGATATCATCCAAAGGCCCAAACCTACGTCAACAGCAGAATACTGTGAAGAGACATATTACATGATTGATCGAGATGTGGGGGACAGACAAGATGACAGAAGCTCTATGTTGGACTTGTCTAAATTTGAAATGAAGAATATCAACTCTGTTGCCGATGTTACCAAAAAGTCTGCAGCCAAAGATGTGAGATCTCCTACTTCACAAATGTTTCTTACAGAAACCTGTTTGTTTGATAAGGATCCAGTGACCAGTGGGACAGTGAGTAAAGTAGGAAATATAGATGCATCAGAGATTGACAGAAGTCATTTTTTCGAAAAGCTAGAGAAAAAACCATCCTTTCCTGATAAAATTTTTTGCAATGACAATACATCTGGGCATCTCTTCACCACTTCTGCAGTGACGCTTGACAAAAATAAGGAGAGAATTTCTGACATATTAAATACAAAGTGCCAGATTGCTGGGGAATCAGGTGACAAAGTTTCAAGTAAATCACTTCTATTTGTTTTCTTTTCAGGATTTTTTGTGTTTATATACCTTCTAATCTTTTCATGCATGGTCTGATAATTGGATGGTTTGTGTTTGAAAATCTCTCAGAGTCATTAACACTAAAGAATCAGGTGTTTATGTCCTCGAAGGATCATGCTTTGCTCAATGACATTGACAATTGTCGATCTGCTGCACAGAAATTTATTGTTATGTCAGAGTCCTTTGGTGTTCCTAATAACTTTGAGAGGCGGAACTGTCAAACTGGTTTGTGTCCTCTGCAATTACATGTTCTATTCATGCTTGTTGGGCAGCATTGTTTCTTCTCAAAAGCTATATATTTCATCATGATTTATGATGATTGCTTAATATGTTTTACCTGATAGCTAAACCAGAAGCACTGCCATTTTGAACAGGTGAATTGATAAAAAACCTTAAAAAGGAGGCTGTGGAGATAACTCCAGATTTGCGCAGTCATAAGGAGAGAGGAGGTCAAGAAATATATGGTCAAGTTTTATATTCACCTGTTGATGTTGGTTAAGGACTAAGGCTTGGTTGTTGTTGTTTAAGGAGTCCTGCTTTTTTTAAAGCTCAATATGTGTTTGCATGCATTAACTTGCTTACGTGTCTTGTGTCAATTTATTTATTTATTATTTTTCTCTTTATAACTTGGCTTGTAATAAAATGCAGGGAAGGAGTCAAAGGTCATCAAGGAGGAGTTAATTCAGCGTGCTGATGCAATGGTTCGAGATAATGATATAGGTCTTAGAACGGTGAAAGCTGAACCTGTTGACTCAATTGGGATTTCCTCACCGAATACAGCCAGTATCTCCGGTTTGGTGGCCACAGAAAATAATTCTTTTCTTGTATGTTATTGTTAGCCTATTGAGTTAGCATTTCTTTATGTTGCTACTGTCAGCTTTTTAACTGGTCTTACACAAATTTGATCTAAATCAACTATGTTGTCACATATTGCAGTTGTTGAGTTTTGTTTCAGTGATCCTATTATTTCTTCCTAAATATTGTCATTCCTATTGCTGATAAGGGGCACCTAGAAATTATATGCTTCTATATAATCAATTCTACCCTTGTTGGTGGCACTCTTTTCGATTCAATCTGAAAGATTTAAATCATAACTTTTAATCAATATATGGAAACATTAAGACTATATAATCATTTAACTGTAGAACACACTATATAAATGAATACACATTACACGCCCGTGTATTGATTTGGAAGATTTAAATACGACCTTTTAATCGGTATATGGTATGGGTGATTCTTTTTGTATCTACTGATTATTTTCACCTTCCTCTTACACTCATGCAGGAGTTGTCCACATGCTTGCCGTATTCTTCTAAGGGAAGAGTGAGAATGGATAGGAAGGTTGTCTATCTGCGAGATTCAGATATGAAATTGTGGCCAGTCCTCTACCATGAGAGACCCAGTCTCAAGCTTTTGGCAAGTGGATGGGAATCTTTTAGCGAAGCGAATAAAATTCAAGCTGGAGATGAGTGTGTTTTTAGTCTTGAGAGTGAGGGTATATATGGTGTCCAGATTATCCGAAAGTGAAGAAGCTAGAGTTGGTTCAAGCCTCACACTGTATAAATTCACCATTATTTTGTGAAGAACTCTTAGAATTGTATATCAGTGTTTGTGGACCCTTGGGGACCAGAATTTAGTCAGAGTAGTCATGTTTTCTATCTTTGGAGTTTGATTGTTAATTTCTAAGGTATTTTTATGATGTGTTTGGGTCAAAAGCATTTTTCTTGATGATGTCACAAGAATAGTAATTGTATAAGTATTCCCATAAATAAAAGAAAAAAAAAAAGAAAAAAGAAAAAAAGGAATAGTAATTGTAACTTGTAACTGAGAATGCTATTGGATAATAGGCGGCAACATGAACAGGTAAAAGTAGGATTTTGTATATTTTGATAGGCATTCCAAGCGATTTTCAAGGTTCATAGGGAAGTGGTATTAATAGAATTTGAGAAATTGCACCTGAGCAATAATTTTCCACTTGTGACTGTGAATTTGAGAATTAATTTTCCACATCTTTTTTTCTTACAAAAAACCCATTAACATTTCCTTCTTGAATAAACTTTTTGGTCAATAATTTTATTATTAAAATAAAATTCTAAACGAAGTTTGTGAAGCTTTTATCAAAGCTTTGACCCTTTGAGGAGCAATGATTAGACCTAGATAATATATAATGTATTAATATTGTGTTTTGGCTGCAAAATTTCATTTTGATATAATCACCCAGGCGGACAAAAGGAATATAAAGAAAGAAATAAAAATTTGATTTCACATCTTATCCCATGAGTTAGGAAATGGTTTTCTAAAGAAAAAAAAAACTCCTCTTTTTTTTTTTTTTCCTTAAAACATTTGGGCGAATTAAAATCCAAATTCTCCTCTAATCAAAAATAAAATCACCTTAAATCATAAGGACTTTGACAAAAATTAAATTTTATTAACTAATCACGTAAAGATTATCATTTTGCAGAACCCCAATGTAGTTCTAGCCTCTAAGAGAGGGCATAATCCGTGGCTCCACAGTGGTTTTACCAGTAGTGTTATCATAGAGCTGAGTTATGGACTTTTTGAGACATTATTTTTGGTAACTTTTAAGTACAAAAATGGCATTAAATGCAAAAATAATAGTGGATTTGGTTGATATATTAACGGATGTCCTTAGGTTAATTGTTAATAAACCATAATAAGAAAGTTTTGACATCACTTTCATGAGAAATAAAAATTTGTCAATAACATTTATTATTTTATCATTTTCCTAATAAAATGTTTCTAAAAATAGTTCCAAGGCATTGGTTAACATTTCCCTATATTAAATTGTTCTACAAATCTTTATTTTCTCATATGACTTGAGTAGGTTTTGAAATCCCTTACACTTTGGTTTTTTTTTTTTTTTTGATTGAATTTCTCATACTTGGATTATAAACGGGAGGTGAATTGCTATGTGGACACCTTGAGTTAGATTCCCTCATCAATATGTACCCTCTTTTTGGATATGGTATTTTGTGCAATGGTTGTATATAACATTTCGTTTAGGATTGTAAATGAACCATGTCATTTATGATTTATGAATAGTTCAAACTCAATTTGAACAAAAACTTTTTTTTGTTAAAAGCAAATAAATTCACCAAAAGACAGACTATTAAGTAGAGGGAGGACAAAATTTAAAGTTTAAAGTAATAATTTTTAGTTTATGCAAGTATTGTGTGTGTGACGCACACACCAGGGGGGTGGGGGGTCCTTGACGTATTGATGAAAAAAAAATTCTTCGTCTCACTTGACTTATCATATCCCGCCCTATCCTACACCAGTGATAGGACATGGACGAGTTTTGTTCAAATGTGTTATACACACACACACACACACACATATATATATATATATAGAATTTTATACATAGTTCTATTTATATTTTTTTAATATATTTTATTATTAAAGAAGTGATACATCGAGGAATGGAGCCAGGACTTTAAGTTTGGATGGGCAACTTCGTTGCTAGTTGTGTGTAGTAGCTCTGGCTTCTGGCTCTACTATTCTATTGCTAAGAGCATTTATAACAAGGTTGCTAAAAAATATAGCTTTTAGCAACTCAAAATATAACTTTATCTATTTTATCATCTCGAGAGAAGAGCCCAACTTCTCCCAAGCATTGAAGATGGTAGGTTTTCTTTAAAATTTGTCTTTTTATGGCCTTATTCATGTCTTTGAACTCATTTTAACACTGTTTCTCTTTACAAAAGAGATAAAATATATAATGACATATCTGAGAAGCTGTAACCTGCATGAGCCAAGTGAGCATAAGTATAGTTGCGATAAGTATGGGATTAGGGAAGATAATTGTTAGAAATTATAAATAATTTACTTTTTGTGCTTTAATAGTAATGCAATTAATATAAATAGATCAGAGACATCATTGGACAAACAAGTGTAGACGAATTTATAACTTCAAAATTTTGATAAAATCTATTACGCAAATTAAAAAGTATTTTAGTTTGGGTGGTGTTGCTATAAAGAAGCTGAAGGCAAAGAAGTTAACTTGGAAAGCAATCCTTACTAGGAGAGGAGTGAAAGGTTTGATGATGGTGAGAAGAATGAAAATTTTGGTGTCTAGATGGTTTGCTAAGCGGGCATATAAGAGCTTTGACATAGATAGAGAGGTTTGTCTGCTTATTATTCACTCTTATAGGTTTGGCCCAATACCTTATCAGTTTCACCCATTTCTTATAAGGAGTATGCTTGAGTATGAGGTGATACGACTAACAAATAGAAACATTTTCTATAGTGAGTATGTACTAGTCAATTGTCCTTTTAGTAAACTCACCTAGTCAATAATTGAACATGAAGAAGTTAGAGTTACAACCAGTAGTGAGATAAAGTTACAGCTTTTTGCATGTAATGAGAATTTACATGCTCGATTTCCTAATGAAGTTGATCTTGACAACATTTTGTTCCTTAGCACCTTCCAATTAAAGACAAGTTCGAATATTAGGTGTTACATGTGGTGAATAGAATATATCACCATGATAGTATTATAATTGTTTACACTGATTCCTTTGATCTGTAAAATCATTAAGTGTGAGATTAAAGTGTTAGAGATATATTATATATATTGGACCATTAGTATAGGCCTAAGCCTGACTTACTTGTGTGCAAGACAAGTCTTCTACTTCTACTAGAAGTATAGGGTTTAGTATTCTATATTTACCCATGCTATGTTTATTAGAATAGATTTGGAAGTGGAAGTGGAAGTGAACACAAGAATAGTCTTGTTGGTCCCCGACTACATTTTTATAATATGAGAGTGTAATACAAATACTATACTATGGACTTATCTTGCACAGAAACTCACATGGGCTTGGGACTATGTACAACTCGCATGGGCTTGGGACTATGTACAAATCCTATACTATGGACTTATCTTGCACACAAACTAAATGTGTTTAGGCCTATACTATGGGTCTAGGATCGGCTTGAGCCTATACTATGGGTATTGGATGGAATTGGGCCTATACTATGGGTTACTATTTCTAATATATCTCTAATAGTTATCATGAATCCCCACATGGCGAATATCCTAATGAATCTCCACTTGACGAATATCCTAATGAAGTTCTGTCTGAGGATTTTTTTGAGCTCCTATTTTGAACTAAATTTGGTTAGTTATTTCATTTTATCTGCTAGTGTTTTTTGTTTTACTAGGTAGGTGGATTTAATAATAGTTTGTTTGATTTTATTTTTGATTTTACTTATATCTTGATGAATCCCTGAAAATGTTGACCTATGTTGCCAGGTAATCTTTCTTCCACTCTCTCACTCTCACCAAACCACTTGTTTGGAGAACACTTCCTTATAGAGATTGAGATGTATTTACTACACACTCACTCACTAAAGTTTACAGAAACAAACATGAGAATAAGGATTTATCCATTTCACATTAGAAGTAAATTTGATTATAAAGTGCTAGGAATTGTAAATAGACTTAAACCCTATAACAATTTTTTTTTCTTCGTGTGGGTACTAGCTCTTATCAAGTCTCCAAGTCCATCATTGAACATGAGAGAGGAAGAAGACTCAACAAAGAGGAGAAAAGGCTAAAGGTGTTTTCTTCTGATGAGTCTCCAATGGTAAGTAGCCCAACAAAATTGCATTAAAGTTTCTCCAATTAGCAATGTTCAGAGATTTCCTTAATGAGCTGAATTTGATTTGTTTATATCTAGATTAGGATTAGAAGTACGCAGTGCAGTGTGCCCTGAGATTGAAGTTACATATATAATATTAATCTCATTCTCATGATACCCTAGAAATAATGGCTGAATGCATTGAAAATTTTGCAATGAATTGTCTTTTGGAAACTACTAGGGCTGTCCAGTGACCTGGAATATCTGACCCGCCCGACCCGAAGGTCCATGGGCGAATCTGAATGCATGGTCACAGGTTCTGTTTTAAGAAGAACCGATTATTCGATTCGGGTTCTGGATTACAAAATAAAAAATCTGAATAACCTAAACCAACCGAATACTTGGGTAAAATAAACTCTAAAATCAGTCTTCCACTCACATCATATAAGTCACATCATGTGCTTTGGTTATTGGGTAACGTATAGTGGAGAGAAAACCAATCTGATCAACCATTTTTGGGCATAAGTTTCCAATTTTAAATCCAGCTGTTTAAACCAATTCAAGATTCAAAATCAACGATTATGATTAAACTCTACAAACTCCTCTGAATACTCTAGACAACCCTAGCATAGAGACATCATATCAGTGATTCAGAGAAATTACAAATCAACGGTTAAAATTAAAACTAATATCACAATCCAACAGTCACAATTAGAGATAAATTACTTGATTAGATATCTCTGAATCTCATATCCCAATCCAATACAATCCAACGGCTTCAGAGTCTCAAACTCTCTCTCTCTCTCTCTCTTTCTATATATATATATATATATATAATCTCTTCTGGCTTCACCGAATCAAGTTAATCAATGGCCTCAATCTTTGTCCGGTCTTCACCGAATCACCAAATCCACGGCCTTAGACCTTAGTCTCTCTATCTCAATCTCAATCTTATATCTCTCTCTCTCTCTCTCTCTCTCTCAATGCTCAGACACAAACGCTCTTTGTCTCTCTAATCTCTTCACCAATTCCATACGAAATTTTCATCACTCTTCATCAGTCTTCAATCTTCACCCTTTAAAGGATTTGATCTTCAGTCATCTCACCAATGAATAGACTTCACTCTTAAACTCTCAGTTCTCACTTTGCCTCTCTCTACTCCAAGGTCCAAACCTTAACTTCTCACTACAAGTTCTTCATCCTTAGCCGCCGCCACCGCCACCAGCAGCAGCAGCCACTCCTCTCCCTGTGCCGATCATATGGGTTGAACCTAGGGTATGTGTTCTCCTTTTCTTATCTCTCTTTTTTTTAGTCTCTCATTGATTATATATGTTATGAAAATCTAGTGTTAAAATCAAATAGCCCAAAGTTTTATAATTTGAAACCCTAATTAGAAAAAGTTGAAACCTTAACCATTTACTTTTGCTTTTTGTTCTTTGTTCATTTGTTTGATTAATTTTGTTCCTATTTAAATTTTATTCAGGAATTGAAAGTTGTACAAGTAGGGTTTTCAGTCTTCAAACTTGAAATTAACACCCACGGTCTTTTAAGGTATGGTTTTATTTCCCTTTGTTTTTTGTGTTCTAAGTTGGGATTTTGTTCTTTTTTTGTTAGAGTTGATGAATAACTTATGCTGTTGTGGTGGTGGAAGTTGTTGTTTTGCTGTCTTTGTTTAATAAATTTTGAGCACCAATGTTTCTGCTTTTATTATTTATTAAAATTTCAAGCATAATTTTGAGCACCAATCTGGGTTCTGTTTATTTGTATGTAGGATACTGGTTTATGTTAGAGTTTTATGTTTTATGTAGGATATTGTTATCTGGATTCAAGCATCAAAGATTTTCCTTTTTGGTTTGTGTGATTATTATCATTAATTGTTGTTGTTGTTCTAGTCTGCTGTCTTTGTTTAATAAATTTTGAATACCAATGTTTCTGCTTTTATTATTTATTATGCTTTTATTATTTATTGAAATTTCAAGCATCATTTTGAGCACCAATCTAGGTTCTGTTCAGTTTTATGTTGGATACTGTTTTATGTTTTATGTTAGAGTTTTATGTTTTATGTAGGATATTGTTATCTAGATTCAAGCATCAAAGATTTTCCTTTTTGGTTTGTGTGGTTATTATTATTAATTGTTGTTGTTGTTTTAGTTTGCCAATATCTATATTTGATTTTTTTAAGGTCATGGAACCCATGCTCCCTCTGTTTCTACACAAGTTGATGGTTTTACTACCACCCAAGTTGATGGTGCTACTGCCACCCAAGAGGTTGCTGCTGCAACCCAAGCTGAAGCTACTAATGGTGAGTTGCCCCTAGTTCCACCTAGTAAAGTGAGTAAGACTGGTACTGGTAATGGTAGGAAAAAGTCTTTAGCTTGGAATCATTTTGAAAAAGTAAAGGTAGATGAGGGTGTCACTATGACTATATGTAATTATTGTAAAAAATCATATCATGCTGATAGTAAGAGTTGTGGTACTAGTAATTTGTTAGTTCATGTGACAAACTGTCCCAAGAACTCTAATAGAGAAGATAAAGGCCAGAAAACCTTAACTTTTGAACCCAAAAATGATGGAGATGAAGGGTTCCAACTTGTGTTAACAACCTTTACTGTTGAGACTTCTAGAAAGGCACTAGTTGAAATGATTATAATTGATGAGTTGCCTTTTAGGTGTGTTGAGGGGTATGGGTTTAAGAAATATGTAACTATCTTACAATCTAAGCTCCATTTAAAGGTTATTCCATCTTGTCAAACTGTGGCTAGAGATGTGACTGGAATTTATAATAGTGAGAAAGAGAAGTTAAGGAAATCCTTGAAGGGTTGTAGAGTGTGTCTTACTATGGACATGTGGACTTCTATTCAAAATTTGAATTATATGTGTCTCACATATTACTTTATTGATGATGCTTGGAAGTTGTATAAAAGAATTTTAAATTTTTGTCAAGTTGAAGATCATAAGGGGGAAACTATAGGTAGAAAGATTGAGATGTTTTTGCGTGAGTGGGGTATTGATGGCATATTCACTTTAACAGTGGATAATGCTAACTCCAATTTAACCACAATTAAATTTTTGCAAAGGATAACAAAATATTGGAATGAGACAGTTTTAGAAAATGAGTTCATGTACATGAGGTGTTGTGCCCATATCCTAAATCTTATTGTTGGTGAGGGTTTGAAAGAAATTGATGCATCTGTTGCTAGGGTGCATGAAGCTATGAGGTATGTAAAGTTCTCATCTAATAGAAATCAAATTTTTAGGAGTTTTATGGAGATGTTCGGTATGGAGTCCAAGAGTCTTCTTTGTCCAGACGTACCTGCTAGGTGGAACTCAACTTACCTCATGTTAGAAATTGCTGAGAAATTTGAGAAAGTATTCTTTAGGATGGACTTTGAAGATGATGGTTATTTATCATGCTTTAGGACCAAGGAAGATAGTGGTGGTTTGGAATCTCCTTGTATGAGTGATTTCCAAAATTGTAGGGCATTTGTGACTTTCTTGAAGCTTTTTTACAATGCAACAAAGAAGTTCTCTGGCTCTTTGTATGTTACCTCAAATGCCTTCTTTGAATTGGTGTTGAAGATTGATAATTGACTTGATATGTTACTGCCTTTGGCCTCTTACTGATATAAACTTTCTGCCCTTTCTATTTGGTCTTGTATTTGGTAGTAATGTATTATTTGTTAAATATTTTTTTGTCTTTTGTAGGAGGAATAATTTATTTTGTAAAAGAGGCAGCCTCTTGGGAATATTTTGGAAGCTCTTTTGTAAATTGCTTTTCTAACGATACTACTCTTAATGCTTATAGAAAAGAAATCCTAGGAATCATATAGGTTTTCTTTTCTATTAGTTAGACTTACTAGCTTGAGTATTTGTCATTTAATGCTTGGGAAAAGCTTTTTTTTTTTTTAAATACTTGTGGTATTTCATAATTGTAATTAATTATATTGCTGGGAACATTGTATAGCCAGCAAGGTTACTACCTTATGATTTACTACCTTATAAACTTGCAGTAATCTAATTTCCTTCTCAGCCTATATGGCTTACCTATTATATATCCATTTATATATATATAGATGGAAGTATTGCAATATAAATCTGTAGCTTATGCTTGCTGTGATTGGCTTATTTGTTGTTGGAAATATTACTTGTTGTGTGGTTGGCAGGTGAAGGTTTAACATAGGTGTTAAGATTGGCTTTTATGCCTATGGGTTTTTCTTGAATATATATGACTTGTGTTAAGCTACTGGCTTACTGCCAGGTGGTAAAAATAGGCATGTTTTGTGTATTGTGTTTTGCTATTTTGTCCAGGTTATTTTGTTGTGTTAATTTTTGGGTAGTCAATGTGTGGCTGTTTAACAAGTCACAAGTGGTGAAAATAGGATTTGGTGAAGATAGGATTTTGTGTGTTAGTTGTGTTGTGCTCTCTGTCTAGGTTTTACAATATATATTGATGTGTTTATTTTTTGTGGTCAATGTGTGGATGCTTAACAGATGTTGTAAAAATAAGTTTATTTTGTGTGTTGTGGTAGGGTATTTTGTCCAGGATATTTAATGCTTAACATGTGGTAAAAATAGGCTTATTTTGTGACCTGTGGTGAGGTATTTTGTCCAGGAAGTTTATGCTCTGAAGGCCCAATGGATTTATAAGTGGAGTAGTTGCTTAATTTAAGTTTATCTTGAAGGCCCATTTAAAAATAAATAAATAAATAAAATAAAATAAAATAAAAGGGGAAAAGGGATGCCCAATCTGTTTTATATGGAAAATTCAAAAAATATGAAACCCAAGTAATTTCTAAAACTACCAAGCTCTTTAATTTGGGCTAAAAGGGCTGAAAAAATTGAATTAAAATAAATTTCATAGAAGTCCAAAAATTTAGCCCATTAATGGCCCAAACCCGCCTAACCGACAACTCTGACCCGCCCATCTGGTGGCCCGAAACACTGGGTCCAACCCGACTATTTGGTCGAATATGGGTCTAAGATCCAACCACCCGAACCAAACAGGTCGAGTTCGGTTCAGGCTTAAACCTGAACTGGCCTGACCCGTGGATAGGCCTAGAAACTACCGTGGAAGATGCCTTAAATTGTTTACAGCTGGCACAATCAATTTTGAGTTTTATTATCTTTTAACTCTTTTTAATGGATTTCTTGTTCATTTGTTATATTTTCACTTAAGTTTTCTATTGTGTCTTGTTTAATATTAGTCACAAATTTATCCATATAGATGGATTTTGAGAATTAATTTGTTTGTCTAGTTTTCTCTTCTTCTTTTCTTAAGTTTTTAATATCTAGATGAATATTTAAAGTACAGAGCAATAGAACTAATTTATCAAAAGTAAGATTGCAACTTCACTAAATGATGTGGTCATTTTATACTCTAAACTTTCACAAATAAAAATTTATTTATCATATAACTAAATAAATTATTACTAATACAAAAAGTAAATTATTGTTAAA
Source organism: Quercus gilva (assembly GCA_023621385.1). Classification (NCBI taxonomy): domain Eukaryota; kingdom Viridiplantae; phylum Streptophyta; class Magnoliopsida; order Fagales; family Fagaceae; genus Quercus; species Quercus gilva. Next base: position 6,023,250 of record CM042482.1, on the reverse strand, counting down.
GGATAACTAATGAAAATATACTTAAACAATACAAATTAAATAAATTTCTTGAAATATTAAAATAAAATAAAAAAATGGGTACCCATGGAAACAAAAAATAATGCATTAGTCATCTAAATAAATATGTTACATGTTGTTAATAAAAATTTAGAGGGTCATTATTTAAATTTATATCTAAAATGATATATTTTTTTTACCAAAAACTAAGATAGGGACTTTTGAAAAGCCAAGGGGGCCATAGCCCGCACTAGCCCTTCGCTGTTGCCCTTAAATATCTAGAAAATCTAAGCTATTTTACAAAACTCTTACCACTCTATCAAACCATTACATTGTAGTAAATAATGCTTTACAATATCACTAACTCCACCCTAGGAGGTAATCTTGTTTCAAGTTGCCTAGCACAGGTAATAGCCGACACTTTCTTCTCAGGATTCCTATAGTTAATGTAATGTTATTATTATCTTCTGTAATGACATAGCATTTTTAAGTATATACTGGACAAGCTCCATATCAACTTAACACCCAACAAAACCTTTCAATTCAAATACCGAGAGGCATTGGTGTAGATGTTCAACCTTATGTACTTTTTTTTTTTTTTTTTTTTGGGTCTTCTAGCCCCATCAACTGTCACAAGAAAGAGGAACTGTATAATGCTTGTTTATATGCAGAAGCCTTATTATTATACCATGTAATAACAAGATATCATCCAAAATTAGAAGCTAAAAATTAAATTGAATTGCTAGTGATAATAGACCTTTTACTTGGGGTTGGGTGCCATAAGACTTGAAACAATATAAAGAAAACATGTGCATAGTACAATGAATAACTTTCATTACAAGAAAAGGAAAACATAAGCATATGATGACAAACAAAGAAGCCCATTATGCCAACACAATTTGTAAATATAAGGTGCCAATGAGTTGTAGCTTTCCTATAATAAAACAAAGTGCTAAAGCTATTCTTATGTTACTGCCAACCTGCATAGGTTGATTCTAAAATCTAAATCTGAAACCAAAGCTTAGCAAGAGCATATGGCAATGAAGAGAAGGTTAGCCATGGAAGTTGAGAGCAAGGACATTCCTGCAAAAAATCATCCTGCTAAGGCATATGACACGCATATGACTTAGGCATCACTCTCAGTCTTGAACTCACTGCCTCATGCACACCAAAACTTTGAAATTGATTATGAAGACGAATTATACTAATGATTGTGAAAAACTATCATTCAAATGAGAATAAATGCTGAGGAAAACCATAAGGCCTTTGGCCAATCTTTCATTGGTCATACTTCATGTCACACAAATACCAAAAATCAATAGGTTCGTTTGTCAAGTTTGGTGCACATATAATACGAAAATGGTGATACATTAGGTGAAAATACTCTCATCTCAACTTATTTTTTTTATCATCTTAATTGACAATTGTTAAGGTCCAAAACGTGACACAGAGCTAGGCTCATAGAAATGAGAAAGGCCAGTCCATGTAAATGGAAAAAGAAGAAAGTTTGGCCCTTAAAAAATGAAAAAGGAGAGCCCGACCTGCGGGAAGAGGAAGATAAGTTTTGGGCCTTAGAAAAGGAGGGAAGAAGGAGGCTTGGCCCAACAACGTGAAGAAGTCATGATACCCAAAGAAGTACAATAAAAAGGAGGAAGAATGAGGAACAAGTGGGATTTGGGCCCAAGTTGCATGGGATCCGCCAGTTTGGGGGAGTAGGTCAGTGGCGGAGCCAGGAATTTAGGTTAGGGGGGGCAAGATTAAAAGACAAGATTAAAAGTAAAAAACTAATCTAAAAAAATTAATCAATATTAATAACAAAATAAATAAGCAACTATATGCTAATGTAATTGTTATATAGAATCTAACATAAACCGCTACATGATTTTTTCACACTCAATAGTCTTAAATATATTTTTCTAAACAATCATTCATCCATTTATCTCCCATTCGATTGTGTAATCAATTTTTAATTATGTTCATTGCTAAAAAAACTCTTTTAATAATAGTTGTTGCAACTGGTAAGATCAATGCTAAGGTCACTAATGAGTAAACCAATGGATATGAAACATCCTTTTTCATTTCTACCATCTTTTCAGCAAGCTGTCCAATTCCTTTAAGTGCTGAATGCTTTTAAAAACTCAACAAAAACTCCAAGGTACAAATCGAAAGAGACTGGTATCAAAAGATTTATTTTTATTTTTTATGTGAGGCATCCTTTACTCTTTTTTTTTTTTTTTTTTTTTAAGAGCCTTTACTCCTTTATACTATATATATATATATATATATAGAGTCCTAGTAGTATTAGTATTAGGTTGTGTAATTCCTTTTTCGTTTGGCAGTATGATCCTCTTTTCTTTTCTTCTTCTTCTTTTTTTTTTTTTTTAATCATTATTAGGTCAACCCCATTCCCCTATGATTCCTATTTCCTTATGTCAGCCCCATTCCCCTATGATTCTTATTTCCTTATGGCCGTAGGATTTGCATCTTTTGTACAACTACAACCTAATGTCTTTTGTGTCAGGAGCCATGTGTGATATGTGTACCATATTAGTACTAAAAAAATTTGAAAGTTCAGGGGGGGCACCTGCCCCCCCTCGCCCCCCCCCTCCCTCCGCCCCTAGAGTAGGTCCTCGAGAAGAGCAAAAGGATGCCAGTCAGGACATGGACAGCTCAAGATATGACATGCTCATTTTAAAAGAGGCACAAAAGACAAAGGAGGACATTTCAACATCAATTCCCTAGGACCCAGAAGGGAGTGATAGAGACAGATGATGGTTTTGGGGTCAACACCTGTTGAAGGAACCTAGGACCTTGGGTAAAGCAAAAATGGTGAAACAAGAAGAAAGATGGTCAGGAGCCTTTTTGACTACACCACTAACAAGAAGGAATCTGCCTCATTTTAGGTAAAAGAACAAATTATGACGAGTCAACATCAAAGCCTCAGAATTTTGAGGTATCCCTTTTAAGGCTTTGGAAGAAGAATAAGGAGCTTTGACCTCAAAGAAGAATTTGGATTTACTTAGAAAGGATCTCCAGCAAGAGGAAAGTCAGCAAGTGGGCTTTCAGCTATCAATCCCTAGGAGAGTGAAATAAGAGAAGAAAGGGGAAATGACCAGCCACCAATGCTTCAGATAGAACATTGGTTTGTTAGAAGGGGTGAACCCAAGCTAAGGACACTAAAGGAATGGATTGTTGATTTGAAGAATCTTCAAGCAATACTATAGAAGGGGTGAACCCAAGCTAAGGAAGGGCATTTAGATATAAGCACTCTAGATACAAAGAAACACCAAAAAAAGACCCTTGAGATAGAGTGGGAAGAGTGAGGCGTTGTAAGAAGTCCTAGAGCAAACACTTGAGGAGTCACTTGGATTTAAAGGGATTCAAATTTCACAAGTCTTGAAAGCCTAAGTAAAACTACTCAAGTTTGTGATTTTTGAACTTTATTGAGCCTTGTGGTACATCCCAGCAAAGCAAGACCTAATGTACTCAAATAATCAATATAATAAAATGTAATACCACTCTATTTGGAGAATCTTTGTCACTCTATTTGCTTTGCAATTCATTTGTTATTCCTTAATTGCTCACTCAACCAATAATATATATGTGTGTGTGTGCGCGTGCACGCGCGCTTGTTGTGGGATTCATGTCTTGCGCACAGATTAGTTCGAAAAATGGCCTAATAAGGTCGCGGGGAGCCAAGTCCAATCCAACCAACAATCAACCACCCACCCTTAAAGGCCCAGGATCCCTTGTCATTATTGGGCCATCATAAACCAACAATAAACCATCATATACATTATGAATTTATAAACAATAAATGCTGAGATGCTGAAATTGTAAGCAATAAAGTAATATTATTTACCTCCACCACAAATCTATGAAATATTGGAAATTGCCACTAGTAGAGAATTGCAACCAAGTAGGGTTTTGACATTTATTGCCAATAAAGTAAGATTCAAATGCCTGAGATTTCTCAATATGGGAAATCTGGAAAATCATGAAATCCTCTAAAAAATTGAACCAAGATAAAATTAGAATACACATTAACAACTTTCATTGCAACGGTGGAAAAAAGGCACACCATTGAAAAACATGACAGTTTTTCAAACACCAACCTGCCAAGTCAAGACCAAAGAAAGCGTCTCCAATTGAGATAGATAACTTGGCATCTGATCGCAGTGTCTTAATAAAAAGAAAGCATAAAGACCTGCATAGGATGCCTCTACAAGATTAGGAACATTCCCAAAAAGAATCCTTGCCACATGCCCATAATATTTAAACGATACAAGATTTGAAGTGGAAATTGCAAGATTTCAAAGTCAAACGGCTGTTATCTCTAAGTGCTTTAACTTGACTTAAGGGCCAGAAGGCTTTAAATTCTGAAGAGAATCCGAGCATTCCACACGTAACTCTTCAAGAAATGGACAATTAGATAAAACATACAGAGGAGCTTTTTCCGTCACTTGCACGATAGTCAAACAGAGGACTGTGAGGGAATCAAGGCTGTAATTACAGAGAAACTGATCAGTAAGAGTATATTGCTGGTAATCACAATTCCTTAGACATTTGCATTCCAGTGCAAATCTTTTAACTTTCTTCCTAAGCAAAAAACATAACCAATTTTCAATGTCCAATGTGAAGTTCTTCTCACTCACAACAGAACAAGCTCTGAATTCATCAATAGTAGAACCTTGATGCAATCTCAATACTCCATTCACCCATTTAACAAACCAACCCTTTTCTTTTTCGCAGTACTTCTCAATCCCCAAGAGATTTAGCAATGCTGAACCATCAAAATCCAAGCTACCAGTGGTAAATGTCCACAGATATCTCCACCTACGAGAGTGACTACTTGTTTGTGATGCTTCTTTCAAAGGCATTATTGACACGATGGAAACAAGAATCTCATCCGGCAATTTGCTGAACTGATCATCAGGGAAATTGTTTGTCTTGTCACACTTACAATTTAAACATATGTTAGTAAAGCTCGAACTTTTTTTCTACTTTAAAAAAAGTTAAGACAATTATCTCAAAATTAATAGTTCAATCTAATAAAAATGACAAGACTTCAACGAAATAAAACTAGAGCAAATTGCACTTCCCCTTAATTATGGTGCAATTGCAAATTGCAACGTCCCGTTTAACTATTGGGAATAAGCATTTGCATCCTGCAGTAGGGTCTCAGTCAGTAAAATCAAACTCTTATTAGAAACTTTTTTCGGAAATTTTTGTCTATTCCATTAAATTTGACTAAAATTGTAATAGTATGGAGTAAAGAACTTATTACCAATTGTTATGGGGGGATATTACTCTATTTTTTAAGTTTAGGAGGGACAATGCAACTGCAGCATAATTGAGGGGGTGAAAGTGTAACTAACCCAAAAATATTGATTTTTACTGTTGATTTGGAAAATGGATTACCTTCAAAAGTGCAAATTTAGTGCTAGGCTGCACTATTTTCTCCATCTTGAGAGATTTGAATATAATACAATCTACAATGGAAAGAAAAGATCCAAACCTTAACTAAAATTAGAGACAGTCATAATACCTATATCTCATATGTCATATCACCTGAAGGGGAAGGGGGAAAAAGAGAGAGGTAAAATTTATAAGAACTACCTAAGTCATTATAACATAAATTTACATTACCCTTCACTACTTGGTTCTTAGAGAAAGTAAAATCCTTAATCGTACATAAACATAAATTAGCACGTGCCAATGGGTTTTCTAAAAGTGACTCATGAACCTAACATCCCTGACAGACACTATGATAGAGCAAACTTTAAATACTTTTGTTCTTTAGCCTCATTCAATTTCTCACTAAAATAAGCAATTGGCTGACTATCTTAATTCAGTACTTCTCTTATGCTAATATTGATGCTTCACACTTTACTTTAAAAAATAGAAAAATGATTGGATGCTCTCACATTCATTGTAGATCTCATCAATCATCATGAATAAATTCAATTAGATGCTCCGAGAGTATCTAATAATTACTAGACTTTGTGAAAATTTTAGAGGCACATGACAAGTCGTTGATCATCTTTTGCTTGAACTACTTAAATTTCTTGATAACAGCGTTTTGTCCAAATAAATTAACTCAACCTTATTGAGTTGTTGGGTGGCATGATAATTGATAGTTCTAAACACTCCTATCTACTCACCTGGCAAATTAATAAGCCTTCAAAACACAGGTTTCTCTCTCAAATAGCCTTCCTCTCACTCTTGTTCTCTCTTTCTCCGCCTCTGCTTCACGGTGTCAGGCAAACTCCTGAGTTTGCTGAGCCTGGAAGTATGATTTTTTTCATACTAGATTTAGGTCTGTTCTTTTGGTTTTGTTAGGAGTGTTTTAGTGTCAGGTTACGTAGTTTAGAAGATATCTTCCATTACTATTTATTTATTTATATTTTTTTAATAGAAATGATAGATTTTTAACCTACAAGGTCGGCTTCATGCTCTTTCTTATTTACTTTTACATGCTTAGCAAATCACCCGAGAAATTTCATATATATCCATTTCATATGGAATACATTCAAATTGTAACCATAGGGTTCCACCCATTTCAACCTAGACTGAATTTTCCGAACCCAAATCCTCGTTACCGTCATGCTTTTTGTCAGCGGCATATAACCCACCGCTTTAAAATGGTGTTATATTGTTATGTACAAGTCGGTTCTAGCGACTTGTATTTGAGGATTTGATTTTCTATTGGATTGGTGAATGCTAATTGTTGTGTTTTGAGTGAGAAGATAGGAATGATGAAAAGAATATTTAAATTGAATGGAGAGAGAATAACAAGGCCATTGGAATTTTAAAGTTGTGAATCATGCTATTTCCACAATTTTTTCTCAACCTATTAGTTGATTCAAAAGTTAAGTGGTGCTACTTGGGTCTTTTTTAAGGAGTTATGATCTAGGATGAACAGACACAGACACGGACATGGGTATGGGTATGATATGGCAATACGAGTAATTTTTAAAAAATTATAACATAATACAGTGGATCAAATACCGTTATGATATGGGTACAACACGGGTACGATACTCAAATGAAGTGTCCGTGCATCCTAGGTTATGATTAGTGTGATAGGATATATGACAATTAGTTAGGTCTCATCCCTTTGAGTTCTTGTCTTGATGTTGCCAATTTGTTAGAGAGATAGGGAGTAGGAGGCTTATCACTTATAGTTTAGTTTGACATATACTGGTCATTGTGTTTAGCAAAGGTTTTTTTTTTTTTTTTTTTGATTGTTGGGTTTGTTTATATTTTGAATGTTGGTGCTATTAATGTTGCATTCGTATATTAAAGCTTCTATGGTAGTTATCAAAATTGGGTTCTAGATCGTGGGATCGTTTGTTCTAGATTACTCAATTGATCCGAATCGTAATATAATTGTTAATCGGTGTGAGGGAGCATCAAGCATGTTTGGTTTGAGTCTATTCCGACACTATTGCAAATTTATTCTAGTTTGATTATGATCAATGATCTTGAATTGACTCATGAAAATGAAAAATGCGTGTGCCACTATCTGCATTGTGAATCATGCTGCTATTAAAAATAAAAATAAAAATAAAAGGAAAAGTAATTTGCTAAAGTATACCAACATCTTGCTGTTGGATTTGGCTATCAACTTAGAAAAATTATCTTATAAAATGCAGTTTTATGAAGTCTCTTTTCACAACATGTAGAACCCACACATATAAATATTCCTCTCTATTTTGTGAGAAGAATTAAGTTTAATAGAGTTGATTATGAAGAGTCCTATATATATATATATATATATATATTCAAGCTTCATTTGGAGAGATAAGCGCAATAAAATGATTAAATATTGATTATGGGAGAAAGATTATAAAGCTTTTAATGGGAACAGCACATTCTTTTTGGGGCTAAATATGTGGATAGCACATGATGCATGCTAGTCAAGCTAAATTAATTATACCAAAGTTAAACATGGAACTAAAGCACTAACCTTACCTCTACTTTTTTTTTCTTAAAAAAAAATATTTATAAACTACTAACCTCTAATATCTTCTCCCCAACCCAAAAAAAAAAAAAAAAAAACTCCAATAAATTCATATAATTTCAATTGTTGAATCTACACCAGCTGTAGCAGACACTTGATTTTGTTCCTTGGCAACCATCCTCTTCATCTTGATCAACCACCTTATAGAACCCAAAATGTAATCATAGAGACTAAGAGCAACATAGAGCCCAATCCCTGCAACAATCCCATTTGCAATGGAATAAGTAAGTGGCATTAGAAGCATGGTTATAAAAGCAGGGATTGCTTCCTTCATATCATCCCAATTTATGTCCTTCACAACCTTCATCATCATCACCCCAACCATCACAAGTGATGGGCCTATGGCCCATGGAGGAACACTAGAAAGTAGAGGAATGAAAAACAATGAAATGAAGAAATATAATCCAATGATCACAGCCGTTAATCCTGTTCTACCCCCTTCTCTCAACCCAGCTGATGATTCCACATAAGTGGCAACTGTTGAAACTCCCAATGTGGACCCCACTATTGTGGACCCTGCATCAACCAAGTATGCCAAGTACTCACCTTCAAAACCTCCTTGCTCATTGGCATACCCTCCAATCTCCGCCATTGTGTGCATTGTGCCTGTGATGGCTAGCACATCAACATAGAACAAGGTTGCTAATGCCACCCAAACTTCACTTCTATTGAAATTGCCAAAGCTTAGAGCCCCAGTTGTGGATTTGCTCATTCTGAAATCGACAACTTTTTTGAAATAATTGTAACTAGTATCACCAATTGTTGTATTAGGAAAATATGTCACTGATGTACCCCTAAACCATGATACCAATGTCACAAAAAGAATACCATAAATCATGCTACCTTTTACATTCTTCATTAACCCATATGATGTGATTAGAAAGCCCACCAAACTAAGCCAGAGTTTTGGGCTTCTTAATTCTCCCCCAATGCACTCACCTGTTTCTGGGTTTGTATTAGTGCAGCCTGTGAGGGTCACCAATGTCGACGAATCAGGCCCAATGAGGCCCACTCCTTGGTGCACTTGCAAGCCCACAAATGCAATGAAAAGCCCAATACCCGCTGCACAGGCGAGCCGAACCGGCCGAGGTATGAGCTTAGCGAGCTTTGAGCGAAGCCCAATAGCGGATATTGCAAAAAAGGCACAACCCTCAACTAAGACGATAGCTAGTGCAGTTTGGTAGGATATGGACCCAGATCCATGAAAGCCCACCAAGTTATAGGCTAGGTAGGCATTTGGGCCCATAGCTGGTGCCAAAGCCAAGGGAAGGTTAGCAAGAATTCCCATAGCAATGGACCCAACCATGGCTGACAAAACAGTGGCAACAATGAGGTCACCTTTAACTTTAGAGAGACAATTTTGGTACCCAGCATTGGGCTTGATCATACAATCTGGGCTAGCTGTTTGGTTCAAAGAGGTTGTGCAATCAGCAATGGAGCAAGTTCCACCAGAGTCAGAGAGAATGGTGGCATTGACAGTAATGATGTATGCCATAGTGAGAAAAGTGGCAGTGGCAGCACGTAGCTCTTTTGTAAAACAACTCTTTCTAGCTTCTAATTTGAAGTATCTCCCAATGAAGCTCTTTGAGACACAATCGTTTAGGCCTTTCTCCATTTTGCTCCATGACTTGGCTAGCCTTGTGAATAACCCCCCTCCTCCCAATTTTGCACATAGCTCAACCCCCATCTCTCTCTCTCTCTCTATGTGAAATGTTTGTGTGTTTATGTGGATGGCATATAAGTGTTTGTGCTAATATATACGCTTTAAACCAAGGGAATCTTCTTAGATAGATATTATTGACAAATGTGCACCATGCGACCTGAATATGGGAATTAGGCCTTAGGCATTATAAAAAGCAGTTTCTTTTAAGAAATTGGGTTGGTTGAATGTGGGGTTGTATCTAACCCATACAATATTAAAATTTGCTAACTTGCCAAAGAGAATGGGGATTAGGTTTTCGAAGGAAGATATTGGTTTTGATTGAAAAGTGATTCATTTCCTGGGACTATATATATATATATATATATATGTATATGTATGTGTGTGTGTGTTTGTGTGTAGTGTACATTAGCAACGCAATAAATTTCACAACTCTTTTTCATAATTTGATGAGGTGACAGATTGTACAACATCAATTTTACTAAGATTCTGACTAAGACTAACATACTTTTATTGTAGTATATACCAATCACAATCTGCTAGCAATTGTGAAAAAAGTATAGTTAAATTAGTTGCATCTTTAAATTTATTGTGACATTTATTTATTTATTTATTTTATAATAAAAGGGACAAAAGACTTGGTTTGGCATATTTGACTCCTCTATACTATAGTGCATGCTCATGGGAATACCATGGATACAATTTTGTCACTAGTCTAATATTTTTAGAATTATTAAGTTGGCGGGTTCTTGATGGTAAACAATAAAATGATATTAAAGATTGCTCCATAAAAAAAAAAAAAAAACTCATAATCTTGTTTGATTAAAAAAATGTGAACATCTTACCTCAAAAAAAAAAAAAAAAAAAAGTGAACAACAATGTGTTTTGTAGCATTACTGAAATTTTTGTAGTGTACGTAAGCACTTAGCACTGTGGACAAGGTCATAGTCTATGAATGCCAGATCATATTTAAGAGATCAATGTATAGAAGTGCACGTTTGAGTCAAACTAGGTTTATTCACATGATTGCAATATTCATTTTTGGATCCATTAGCGAATCACAATTCTATTTTGGACTTTTTGTTCCTTCCAGTTCTAGCCAACACATTTAGAAGTTGGATAGAACTGATTTAGTTACACAAATTTGGAAAGCTTTTCTTTCACTTGGCCTTATGGATTGAATTTTTAGGTGAAGAATCATTAGGATGCATAATTTTAGTAACTTTGCTGTAATCTGATGGATATATTTAAGCTTTAGCAATCATATAGGTACCTTTTAAAGCGTATTGTTATATGTTATAATTGAAGCGTATAACTCGTATTACAATTGAGATTTTTTTTTTCCCGATAATAATTAAAAAAAAGCTAACGAATGTTTTAAGGGCAATAATTTAAGAAATATTTTTAAAATTTTTTATGAAAAAACCGGAAAAGAGCAAAATAATTAAATTTTTTTACAGCTTTCATAATTTTCATAAAATTTGATGTCAAAACTTTTTTAAAATAATTCATTAACAGTTGCCCTAAGGATACCTGTAGGGTTCAAATTTGATGGGCCAAGCACAAACTTTACAGGCTGTGAACCTAATGAACCCCGAACAATAAATTTGTAGAGAATGGGTTAAACAGTTAGGCTGGATATAGATTTAGCAACGATTCAAATAGACAAGTAAGGACAAAATGATGTTCAAACTAGTATTCAGTAAGAATCTTCTTGAATCCGAAGAGAATTAATGTTTACAGACCAAAACAATACAATTTTTCTCTCCCCCTCTTCTGAGAAACCTATTTCCTTTATATATACTCCTTCCTCCTCATCTTCACCATACACTTGTTCTTCATCTAAGCATCCACTTAAGTACTAGTCACATCAGATGTTTGCTTTAGTCTGCCGTGAGTGGTAGTAGTTGAGGTTACACTGTTCAGGTATCTTCTCCACATAAATGCGACTAGGAAAGTTGCTGCAGTGCATTAAATGCGGTGGTAGTAGCTTTTCCTTTAAGATATTTTATGCTCTTCTCATCCCTAGGTATGCCCAGAACTCACTCTTTGCCGTGGAATCAGCTGGGAGGATTGCTAGGGTCTTCAGTATATTTGCTTGATCAAGTTCTCTAGCGATCCGATGAGGGGAACCTCTTCGGACCAACATGATTGTCTTCGGACATACCCATCATTCCTTCTCGAGTGTATTTCCACCAAACAGACTCAGCCCTGATCCCTTTTACCTCTTCGGACAAACGGTGATATTCAAATTGGGCCCCATGCCCAATACGTAGCGTTGGGCTTTTACACCCACAATACCCATTAACGAGACCTTAATAATAAATAATAATGATGATGATGATGATGAGTCGAAGGATTAGATTAGAGCTAGATTCAAAATCCAATCTTGTAGATGCATGTGTAGTCGAATAATTTAAAAAAAAAAAAAAATTGCATGACAAAATAAAAAAAGGAAATGAAATATATTCATGTAGCCGTCCAATTAATCATTTTGCAAAAAAAAAAAAAAATCCAACCTCGATTATTCAATAGTTTAATAGGTTGGTAACATGGTATTCCAATAATTCAATCCAGCCATCCTTTTCAAAATACATGACCAGCCATCCTTTTCAAAATACATGAAGCTATGGCCATTGACGAAAATCATTAGAATATCTATTAGATCTTCACCATCCACTAGGTAGATAGAGTAAGCATCATCAATCGGATCAAAACTATAATTTGCCATGCACTGAAGTTTATTCTAATTAATTTATCTTAGGCCCACAGAACAAGAACTAAAGCAAAAAAAGACTTACGTTATACTTCTTTCTTGGAGTTGGCAGGAATTTTTTTTTTTTTAGCTTGGTAGCTTGAAAATTCCAAAATCAGTATCTTTGAACGATCTAAATATTATTTTTAAAATATTAATCAAATTAATTAATTAAATGCACTATTAAGTTCAAAAGAATCTTATGACTCTTGTGTGGGGGGGGAAGTCACAAACCACTAATATAGGGTTTGTACTTTGTAATCAAGGCCACCATTTTTGTGGAATTTAAATTTTGAATAAATTTGGTACCATTTGGACCTAAAATTAGTTTATTGAGGAATAAATAAATAGATAGAATAAACTTGCTAGCTCAAGCCACACGAGGAGTATCACTCTGTCTAAATTGGGTTGTTGTTTTTGGCATGAAAAGAAGAAAAAGTGCTACTAATTTGTGTAAGACTGCAAGAAGAATGTGACTGTGAAGCAATAGTATAATTGTAAAGGTGGGAATACGTTAAAAGATGTGTTAAACGCATGCAATATAAAAATAATGCACCATTACCTAGTTCTTTAGGGAAAAAAGGAAGATTAAAAAAATTATATTACACCTAGTTTTCCTCAATACTCATTGGATAGGTGAATTTAATAACATGATCACTATAGAGCTCGGAGCTAAAAAGGGCCATTTGTTCCCTCTCACTCTCTCTCTCTCTCTCTCTCCTTTTTACTTTTCTTTTCTTTTCTTTTTAACTTATTATAACTACTAAAATTTTATAACTCAATTAGTTGATATTTTTTAGTATTTTCAGTGGAGATATCCATAATTCAAATCGCTTATCTTCAACTATTGAATTATATATAATAAATTAAAAAAATCTTAGAACCCCAACCTTCTTTGAGATTTATCGAAATGACACACTTCTTAACATTTGCATAGATAATTTTTCTTCTCCTTAAGGCTTTTATAAATGCAACATATGAGCTTATATTCATTAACATTGATACTTGTTTAACAAAATATCTCATTTTTAAAAATTCTTATTCATTTTGTAAAAAACCCCAAGAGAAAAGTACTATTTATAAAATTATTAAAAGGAGAGTGTCATTTTATAAATAGTTTGAATAACATTTTTTTTTCTTTTGAAAAAAATGAAACATTCTTTTAGAAAAGTTAGGTATGGATTTATTAGTTACATTTATACAAATCATAAATCATAATGGATAGTGGTGTCATTTATACAAATATTTCTCAAGAAAGATTTGGTGTAGTTTACATAATCGTTTATAACTGAGTAAGGTTGGATAAAAAAAAAAAAAAAATTCCCCTCAATAATTAAACTAGGGTAAATTCTACTAACATACTCTAAGGTTTTGGCTAATGCTAACCAGGTTCAAGACTTTTAAAAATTAGTTAGTTTGGTCCCTAAAGCCAACTTAGTTCCTAAATAGTTAGTTGTTTTTTCTCAATTGTTTTAGGGACTAAACTGACTTTAGGGGCCGAATTGGTTAGTTTTGAAAAGTCTTAGACTTGGTTGGCATTAACCAAAACTTCAGGGGGTGTCAATGAAATTTACCCATTAAACTAAGATGGCAATGCGTTTTATGGCAGTCTTTGTCTCTAAGAGTCTAAATATTAGAATCTAATCCATTAATAAAGAACCAAAAAATAATATAAGAAAGACAATGAGTTAATCGAGAAATCCATAAGATTCCAAAGCTAGCCACTGTAAATAACAAAAATTTAGCATCTTTTCAGTTTTCACTGCAATTTTTTTCAGGCAAAGTTAGTTATATTATTTGGAGCTACTCGTCCTGTCATATTGTAACTTGATTAAAATTAAAAAGTACTACTTTTTGTGTTGGTGGGCAATTTTCCATTTCCATTAGAAGTAGAACTTTAAAACCATTGCATATGTACAACTTTTACTCTAGCATGCGCAATAGGATTCAAATTTATTAAGGTCTGTGACTTTGATACTGCAGTGGATTCTCCTTTTGAGAGACAATTGGGGAGGAAAGTATAGATAAAATAACAAAATAAAGGAGAGAAAAAGACCTTGCTTTTATGAGTTTATGGTAGAGTATTTGCATTACCAAAAGCAGGTTAAAGGGTAAGGGTTCCAAGAAATAAAGGAGCTACAATGGCATTGCCACTAAGGTACATGTAGTAGAGTAGTTCTATAAACTATAAGGCTCTTCTTTTTAGGGGCTTTAAGGTTTGTCTTAGCCTCCCAGCATGTGATTAAGGCCAATACCTACAGCTTAGGGGTACAAAGAAATGGAATTAATGCTTTTAGGAACCTAACACTTTTTGGCTTAATGCCATGATGTACAAGGAATACAATTTTAGCTTTTTGTTTGATAAGTTTTTGAGTAATTGAACTAATTACTCATTCTACCCAATTTCAATTATCACATTCGAGCAAGTTGCATGCAACCAAATGTGAATCTATTAGAGTATTAGCATTGATAGAGCTAATAGTGAAGCAACTAATGAATAACATATAAGGTGGCACATAAAGTCAATCACTTCTATTAATTTAATGATAAAATAAATACATCACAATTTTGATGTTAAATGTCATGCTGAGTGAACCGTTAAATCATTTGTTATGTGTATGTGTGCAGTGTGCACACAGAGCCACTATTTGTGTACTCTCATTATCATTAGGTAAAAACCATTTAGCGTCAAACAAGCTTGGAATACAATTTCTCCAACCCCTCCTCCCTTAGATTTTTTTTATATATATAAATAAAGTATATTTATACATATTAGATTTTAGAAAATTATAAATACTTCAAATTGAATATTGTCCTATAAATTTAAAAAATAAAATGGTCATCTAGTCCATTCATATTCCTTATAATCCTTCCCCCAAAAAAGAAGAAGACATTAGATGAAATCCTGGCTTCATCCTTGTAAATAACCTATTTAATGAGCCGTGTAACTCATATTTTTCTTCAGATAAACTCCTGTTACTTCCCAATTGTGGATTGTAATTGTAAAAATTAACAAGTTTTATCATGAAGCATTTGTAATTGGTGTCACCTTTTTTTTTTTTTTTTTGGGTTAAAAGGGTATTTCATTAAAGCAACTAACTAGCCATAAGAGACACTTATTATTAGTTTTTTCCAACATTTCGATAAGTTTTACAAAATTTTTTGTAACTTAGCCGATTGGCACCTCAATTTCTAATAAAAACATTCAGGATTTAGATCCACACCTCCAACTATCAATGTATAAAAAAGACATTTCAACAAATTTCATTGTAAAAAAAATTGTAATCTTTAGTTATTTTATATACAGACAAAATAGAAATACACTAAGAGTAGTATAGTGATTTGATCATACTATATATGTGTGTTTACAAATTAAAAATTGCATGATGTAGTAACTAAAATAGATAGGCATGTTTCATGAATACTAAAAAATGTATATATTCTTCAAATTTTTTTATTTTTATTTTTTTACATTCTTGATTGTGTGTAACTAAAATTTTTCCCCCCTTTTTTGTTGGACTTGGTTTTAGTTGTTGCAAAAACAACTAAATTTGAGTAAAAATGCCATATTTCAAATAAGTTGTTTCTCACATTAAAAAAAAAAAAAAAAAAAAAAAAAACCAATTGTTTCTCATATAAATCTTAGAAAAATGATATTAAAATTTTATTATGCTTAAAATAATTAATATAACAAAATAAACATATTTATTATTTTAGTAATTTTTCTAATTACGTAGAATACATATTACAGTGTTAGTTCTACACACACACATACACACGCACACACAAAGGAGTTAGGAAATTTAAAGGATTAAGATTAATTTTAGTGAATCCACAAATATTTTTTTATGGCTTTTATGACAATTTTTGTCAAAGCAACTAAACATGAGTAAGAATGTCATATTCTAAATTTATTATTATTATTCTAACTAAAAATTATTTTCTATATAGAGTTTATAAAAATAATTATATAAATTCATTTAATATAAAAAATTAATGCATAACAATAGATAATTAATATATGCATTTACTCTATTGGCTAATTCAATAAACTAATACTTTAATATAAATTCAAACTTTGTTGATTTAAAAAACTAAATAAAGAGAATTTCAAGGAATGCATAACACAACCTCATACTCTCCAACATGAGGTCTTTGCTTATATATATACATATATATATATATATATATTTAAACTGTGAAACTATTAAAACGGTATTTTAACGATGTCAAAACAGTATATCCTTGTGCTTTTTAACTTAAACGTGGCAAAATTTTAAATGAACTTTTTTTTCTACATGGCAACACAACCTTAATTGCAAGAAAAGACTTCTGCTTATATATATATATATATATATATATATAGAGAGAGAGAGAGAGAGAGAGAGAGAGAGAGAGAGAGAGAGAGAGAGAGAGAGAGAGAGAGAGAGAGAGAGGATTGGGTTCAAGTTACACCTGGTGTAACTCTAAGTAATGTTACACCACCTAATAACTTGTTATAAAATTCATATTTTGAAAATCTCACAATTCAATTACATGTTTTATATGTTTTTAACATTCTTGCCAATTTTCATGTCAATTGGATGTTATTTACTATTCAATCCATAAGCTCATATTTTATGCATTATTTTAAACTACAAAAATTTGAATTTAAACAATTGATTGATGATATGGCTATTAATCTTTGATCATCATGAAAATTTGCAAACATAAAAAATATAAGGAAATAATGTGATCTAACAGTAGATCTGTCAAAATTTGTACCTAATTAAAAAATATTGAGTGGTGTAAAAAATTTACATCCATTTTTTTTTTGTTTCTAGGCCCTAACCATGATTTATAGTTGTAAAAAATAGCCCAATGAACAGTGCCATAACTATGGGCTTATTTTTTTTTCCCTTAGTAGTCCGGATTCTATGGGTTGGTAAAAAGTAAAAACGCAGGCCATGATAGTCACCAATGTGGACGATTAAGGTCTAATAAACCCACATCCTGGTGGACTTGCAAGCTTACAATTGCAATCAGAAGCTCAAATCCTAACTTTACAGGATCCTAGACAGTGAAAAGCCCGTAGGCAATGAGATGGCTTCAGATCGTGAAAAGCTCACTGACTTAAAGGTCTAGTCCACATTGGCATTAGGGCTCATTGCGGGGTCCAATACTCTTTAGTCTTTACCCTCGTTACCAGTTTTTTTTTTTTTTTTGGCTGAAGGTTAGCTTCCATAGAGAGAGAAACATTAGAAAAGAGAAAGCTTCTTTTCTTAAAATATAAATTATTAATTTGATCCTCCCACTGTTATGTAAATTCAATTTGATCATTCAATGTTTCTCAAAGACACAAAAAAAGAAAAAAGAAAAAAGATCACTCAATTAAATATGTCAATTTGGGTATTCTTAACATTCAAAATTAAAGCACCAAGAACCTCGGCTGTATCTCAACTATTTGACGTTTTTTAGTATTTGCAACAGACACATTTAAGAGCATTAGTTTTGGAAAATTGTTTATATAAACAAAATAAAAATTAAATCATAGAAATTGAAGTGACAAATATGCGGTCCAAATTTTATAGGAGAGAAGGGGGGGAAAAACTTTGTAGACATTTTATTTTATTTTGGCTCAATCAAGTAGCCAATAATTTTGTGTTAAAAACAACTTGTTGGACTTAACTCAAGTCAAAGACAATTATGGTATAGTAGGAGAATTGAATTTGATCTCATAGTATAAGGAGACAAATTGCAATTAAGGCAATAATTTTTCAAGGGTACTCCATAAAATTTTGATTGCCAAGTTCTCAAACCATTACAATAACTCAGAGCCTGAGAAGGGGGATATCTGTTAAAAATCAAATGGAGATATATTTGAGAATGTTTCAAGGACGGTAGGGGAAAATACTGGTATGTTCTGATGAATACATCACTAGCTCAGAAACCTTGTCTATTACAGATTCCACAAAATTTCTCATATACCGAGTGTCACACTAATGGGATCATCTCACATTCATGAAATGACAATAATAATTTTACTACTAAAACAAACAAATACATCATACATAGCTTCAAAGCATATTCAAAACTGTTAAGGTTTTAATTCTTAAATTTTTTTCTTGCCTCTCTTTCTTGAACTAGTTTCAGCCCCTTCTGCCTCTTCAGCCTTCTGCTCGGCCTCTAATATGGCCAGCTGCATTATACATGCAAAGAAAAGAAAATTATACGTAAGTTTGAATGATTTTATTCACAGGCAGAATTGCCACCGCGAACCTTGAGATACAAATTAAAAATATTACCTCATCAAGAATGGGTTTAAGCTCCTTGTATCGAGACTCAGCAAGATCAAAACCATCCTTGCGAAGCTCCTGCATGGCCAAGACAATATTATGTCATACATCCATAAAAACATTCAATATTACATCCAGTTACAACCTGGCTCTACGCTTTTACTTGAGGACTCAACAAAAATGGGGTTAAAAAGGTTTGAGATCAAATTCAAACTGAAGGATCCTCTTCCACACAAACACATTAAAAATGCCACTTTGATTCAACCACTTCAAAAGTACTTTATGATACTTGCTTCCTCCAATTGTAAGTGGACCAGACCTGGGTCTTTCTTGCAGAACTAATAAAATCTGATACCATTTATTAGTATTTTTTATGTTTTACTAAACAATTGAAAATGGGGCTAAACCCTTTGATAAGTAAAGCTGTTTTAATTTATCCAACACCAATAATTAGCCAACAGAAAAAGAGCAACAAAAGGGAGAAGAGATAACATGTAGCAGGTATTTCCAAGAGAGAACAGAACTGTATATAGTCGGATTTATTTAGGGGGAAAGAATAGACCTTTCCAGTGTGTTGAGTATGTTCATGAGCCGCCATTTGCCAATACATATTTGTACGCTTATAGAAATCCCTCAATGATTCTCCAGGCTTCATGCACAAAGATGACAAGCTATAAGTTGACAAATTTATGGGATGAAGAAAGATAAATTAGGAGTCTAAACTCTAAAGCTGCCTTCAGCTGCATAATAAGTAAAGACTGCTATAATCAGCAACGGCAATCAAAACACAATCCACATAAATTACATCCTCATGCTGAAAACATGCAGTCAGTTCATTTATTTCAAAGTCAGGTTTCTTCTAGTCCAGAATCATGGTCTGAAAATGATTTATATACTTGAATAAACAGCCACATATGTTAAAGTACCACTGGGGTTCTTTGCGAATCTGAAAGGCCTAGACTGGCTCTGATCTGCTCTATCCTGGCCCGTTTTTCCTTTCTTCGAAGAGTCTTTCCTTGACCTTTGATCAAAGCAACCGCATCTCCCATTTGAAGGGACCCATCATTTTTAGCCTATATGCATAGAAGAGTGAAAACCAAATTTAAATAAACTGGCACATCTTCTCAACTTCTATTAAATATAAGGAAATAGTAACCAAAACATCTCCTCTAAGCAGCACATCGGCAGCTCTCTCTCTCTCTCTCTCTCTCTCTCACACACACACACACACAAGATCATGAGAGTTTGAATCACATACTGCCTATATGTACATACACACACAAACATATCACAAATGAATTAGAATTGGAGGGACAAAGCCAGGTTTAATTTTCACCGTAACAAACACACTCTCCCCTGGCAAAAAATAAATTAATAAATAAATAAACAAGAGACTTTGCCTTTAACATCTTCATCATTTGTATCATAATATTCAAAACTAGAAAATTGTTTCAGAAATAAGATTGCATATTTGAATATTATTTTATGCTCAAGAAATTAAGTATTGTAGAATTTTAATTTTATCAGCGACAGTATCTAGAGGCATTAATTTCTAATAAGAAAGCTTCTAGGTGAAACCTATGCTCTTCATATTAAAGGATCAAAATAAGATGATAAATGTCACGTTTGGTATGAAATTAGGGATACTCAAAATTTGTGTTTTAAGAAGATAAGGAAGGAGAAAACAGGAAACAAGGTTTCAAATATTGAAATTTCAAGCAAGGGAAGGGCAAAACTAAGGGTTCAATCTTGCTGCCAAGTTAAAGAGGGTGCATGCCTAAACTAAAAAACAGCACAACTATCTTTTGCTGAACGAGGAAAATAGGATGCACCTCCACATCATCATCATCATCATCAGTAGTCTCATCACTGTTGCCATCCTCATCATCATCTTCACTATCATCTTCATCCTCATCTTCATCTTCATCATCATCTTCATCCTCGGCTTCCACCCATTCAGATTCCGATGCCTGTCTCAGAAAAATAAAAGCATAGTCAAGCATTGAAGAATGCAAAGATCAAAAATGATACACTTTGCAATATTTCTCAAATTCAAACAAATTAAACATGCAAAGAAATAATATTAGCAAAGTCAACATTTCAAAACTAGTTTTAATTGTGCAATTTCATATTTGCATGACAACTAAGTCACATCAGTTTTGAAATGAAATCTCATAATAAGGACATAGTATAATTTCTAAATCGATTGCCATATCTAGCCATTTTTAACCTTAAGAATTGTTCAGAATAGTGACAGGGTGCAAACAGGAATAAATTGGCTTTACAAATGCAATTTTTCATTATAATGGGAAGAGAGAATGTCCATCAAAACATATCTTTAAAAAAAAAAAAAAAAAAAAAAGGTATAACCTTCCCGCATCTAATTTAGACTGGAGAACTTAGAAAATTACACATTCATCCCTATTACAGAAGTTAAAGCTTCTGTAACATTGCAAATGATTAACATTTAAGACTAGAGTACAGCACTTCACTACTTAGACATCTACAAATTAGTAAAAATAAGCATTGACATGTAGGGAAAGAAACGAAACAAACCGGAATGATGCACTTCCATTCATCGAGTTTGCTGAGATTAAGAGAATACAGATCATCGAGTGTAATTTCTTGATCTTTAACTTCCATCATGCCCCCATATATATATAATGTATCTCTTCCAACAACCATGCAGGAGTTAATGCGTCCACAAGGTTTCACCACCTAAAAGTTTGCACTGAATTAATGATCCAATAATTGAATAAACCTAAATGCATATTGAACTAATAATCCAATAGTTGAAAGACACTAAAAGCATGTGAAAAAATCTCAATCCAGCATTACAAACCTCTGCCAAATCAGAATTCTGCATTTCCAATTTAGCACCAGATTCATGAGGCTTTCCACCAGATTTGGCAGCCAACCCTCCATTATCAACAGTCACGGCTGTTGCCATATGCTGAGATATCTCATCAAGGTTGGTCTCCATGTCAACTGCTTGGCACTCTGATTTCTCATCATCATTTGTTGCACACTCCTCTTGTTCAATTGGGTTAATCTTACCATCAAGATCCACATCCATATCTTTCTGCCCACAACTCTTTTTTAACTGAAAAACACCAATGCAGAAGGTAGCCACTATTAAAACAAAAGCAAGATTAAATGAATGACTTCTATTTTTTATACCCAAAGAATGTGAACACAAACTTTATAGGCAATGTATCTGGCAGATATCCACATTAAATATTTTTCCTATACCATATTATTATATGATAAACAGAGTATACCTTATCTTTCGTTGACTTCTCCTTTCGTAGCTCCAATGGATACCTATATACAGTGTATTAACATATTCAGTAAGTGGCATGATCTACAAAATGACATTCACAACTAAAGTAGTCATTGCCTTTATTTAAAATAAAAAGTCATTCATTATTGCAAATAATTAGAGAATTGGAGCAAGATATAGAGCCAAAACTGAATATCATGACAGTGCTATACCTATACATAAAAGATGTAAACACATAATATGTCTAGGAATAACTGAACCATTACAAAAATAATGTCAGGTAGAACTTACCACCGACGGCTGTCTATCTGGAAGCCATAAAGTTCATTCAGAAACAAGCTCATTATAACATCACCTGCACATTTGGGGGGAAGAAAGGCACCGACCAATGAAAAGACAGAAAATCATGAAGTCAGAGACTGCAACTGTATAGGAAGCAAGAATACAACGTGATGTAGTGAACACATTTAGTCATTAAACCTGATACTTTGAGGTCAGTCACACCACTTATATTTTGCAATGTTGTTTTAGCCTCATGCAGTGTTATTCATTGAAACACAGACAAACAAGTTTTACTCACTAAATTAATTCCCATTTCCATTTTTTCAGTCTTGATTAGTACATTGAACGAAACCATTTCACTTCTCACCAATGCATGTATTATTCTTGACCAAACATAACCCTGCCATCAGTACACAGCTGGTGCAATCACTATCATCTCACAAGCATTTTCATCACTGATCCTGTCCTTTTACCATCAATTCAAGGGTATACAGATGGCTTTTAAAGTGACAACAGTAGGTTACAAATTCAAGCACGTGAGGGAGTAGAGAATATAAATAAAGTAGTTTTTAACATTCTTACGAGCTTTGATAGGTGACAACCTAGTCTAGGAGTGACCATTTTAAATTAAGGATTGACAATATGCAAGGGAGCAGTTGCTGAGGATTTGCAGTTCAATTACTTAGGATTAGTTTCACATGATATCTATACAACAAAGCATGCAACACATGCACATATATGATATCACAAGCAGATGTAAAGGAAAACCAAACATACAGACCAGAACAACTAACCTTGAACTTCCATATCTACCACACCACCGAATAGCAAGGCCCGCCTCTTATGAATACACATGGTAAACCCAGCACGAGGCCCAGGAGGCATCCCACTTTTCTTAACCTATTACAAAGGAAATGATATTAGCAACAATAAAACACATTCATAGCAACAATCTCAACAAAAGAGAATTTAATAAGATAATGATAACTTTAATTTCAGGAAAAGTTTATATGAGCAGCACAGAAGTTGCTTGCTCATAATTCTTAAGTCACTTATTTTTATAAAACATTAAAACAAGGCTGAGATAAGAACATATAAGTTATCTACTTTCAGGAGTCAGCAGCATCTTAAACCTAATTACGTTGATGTAAATACAGTTAGACTGAATAGTACACCCACAAGCATGGTTGAATTTCCATAAATGAAATAAAATCAAAGTATTCTATGAATATATAATACTTTTATTAAAGAAACAAGACAAAGAAATAAGGGAAAAATAATTTTCCATTTAAATATAAAAGAAAACAGAATGGAAAATCATGTTCATAACGACAGCTATAAATATGCAACTCATATGCCAAAGAATCAATTAATAAGGATCTAGACAATAGTTTGATCGTGTCAAATGGGTCTGCTTATAGAGGACTACAGAATAATCCTAGAATGTTACCATTGTATGCTTGCTGGGCATTAGTTAGAGTAATAACTTCTGTTTCTTCATTAAGAAGAAAAAGGCCAAAGACAACTCACACTCTTTACAGTATAACCCCTGACTGTAGGGTAGAGAAAATGTCTTTGACCTGGTAGACAAAATGCCTTTGGGTCAAAGACATTGGCACTTGTGTTCCTTCCCAGCTCTCAATAAAATAGTCAGTGATTCAAATTAAATATAAGATGATTTTGTTAAGCTTAGCACCAAAAAAAAAAGGATTTTGTTAGAACATTTGGAAGATCATCCTCTGTTTTTTATAGACAGATGGTGAAGTGAAAGTGGTTCCTTAGTAATTGTGTCCGTTGCCGTAAAAAAATCATGCTTGCCTTTCCATTCTATTTACACTTCTATATGTTCGTTGAAAAACAAGAAAAGCATTGAGGTTATGGACCTTATTCCATTCCCAAGTTCTAGGATCAAGTGACCACATGTCTGAATGAACAATTCCTTTCTCAGAGCTGCTCTTATCAGATGAAACTTCTTTGGAATAGCCACCATATAAGAAAATCTGCAATGCCAAAGGAACTCTGTAAATATATAGTTTTCTTTTTCTCCTGAAAACACTTCAATTCAGAGGTGGCAGAAAAGATGACAAAGTCAAATTCATTGAAAAGGACAATAAATGGTAAAGACAATGCATTTTTATTTGATAATTATTAATGATAATTTAAAAACTCAATTCCGCAAACCAACAATAAAGAAAATCTTATATCAGAAAGCAGCTTACACCTTTCAGGCTAATACAAGCAAAATGGATACAAATGCAAGCATTGCATTGTTCAACAACCCAATGACTTAAAACTAATTAATCATTCATTAACAACCTTTTTTTTTTTCTTTTTTTTCAAAGAGAGGTGGGGGATAGTGATAGTGACTCTATCCTAGATCAAGAACCAACCTTACTGTTATGCATCAAACTCTGACCACTCAAGTCAATAAAATTTAGAAACCCTAAATCACCTCCATATGAATTTCAATTTCCCTTAGAGAACCTAGGAATCATATCGAACAAGGAAATATACCAACATAAAAAGTCATTGCTCATACCAAGGGATAATTGTAACATTTTTTTATAAGTAAATTGTTTCTCAACAACTCCAATTAATGCTGGGACATGACAAAAGTAAAAAATACCCATAAAAGTACATAAATTCCTCTTTAACTCCAATGAAATTTGACATCTGAATGATAATTATATGCCCTAGACTTTGTAGCACATCTTAGGCAGAGTATGACAGATCTAAAATAACAAATAAAGCAGGGAATAGCTCCATAGCTATCATAACAAAGTGCATTCTAAATTACTCACCTCATCTTGGTTAACAAAAAACTGAAAACCACTACGAGCACTTGGCCACATGGATCCAGGACTAGGCTTTACTTCTTGCCACTACAATGCAACATTTCTTTAGCATTGGTTATATGATAGATGGGAATGTAACAGATAAGTATAACACTAGCCTCCTACAACAGGGGCCAAAAATGTGCACCTTGTACTGATCCAGGTCAAATACATACAAATCGTTATAATACCTGCACATATGGAGTTAAACAGCTTCATTAATTATATGGCATAAAGAAATGCTATTAAGTTCATACAAACTTTTCTAAAAAAAAAATTTCATACAAACTGATTAGCGTTTATTACCAAACACGTTTAAAAAGAAACTCATTCTCTTCTTAGATGGAGGAAACAAATCAAGCAGAGAGACAGACATAATAGTTTTTATGTTAAATAGTTAACAATGTGTGTTGAAAACAATAACAAAGTATTTCAAAGCTTAGAATCTCCAATTACACTACAACTGACAAGCATGCAAGACAAGACAACAAAGTTCTGATCCTTGGTTCAGTTAGATTACATTCAAATACATAAATGATTGAATCTGGATTCCTCCTTATGCAAGACGTTATGAAACCTCATCCGTTAGGAACAAAAACTTTATGAATATCCTAACCAAAAAAATATATCAAGAAGGGCATAAATATTTTCAACAAATCAAACTCATGATTCGAGTCCCTAATGTGGTTACATTTCTCTATTAATTCTTATAGAAATAGTTATGCAACAAAACAAGCTTGACTTAGAGTCTCTTTTGTGGTTTAGGACAGGGTCTTAAAAATTCAAGCAGACAATCAACACAGATGCACCAGTTAACAATGATGAAACCTTCAACAACGTTGATAAAGACCCATCAACAACCTCACTTCTCTAAGAGTGTCATAGAATCCACCGAAAACAATAATCTTGTGCTTGTATAAAACCTGTAACAGAATCAAATAAAATTATTGAAAAAGAACAAACACCATATGAGATTAAAAGACAGGACTAATACATGAATTATGAAAATTTATCAAAACCTATAAAGGCATCAACTACCAAAAAATGGATGACATTTAAAATGCAATTGAGCAATACATAAAGCTGAGAAGTCTAAAAAATAGTTATTCAACTAGGAAGGAAAAAATAAATACTTGTGAGCATGCATATAGTGATCAGCATGTGTAGGGGTCAATGTGTAATGAAGAGAGAGAGATGGAAGAATCCAAAGAGTTTGATTAGCAAGAAATCAACACCAAACAATAAATAAAAAAAATGTAAAATTAATCACACAAGCCATAAAAAACATCTGTGCCAATAACGAATGAAGATATAGTTATTAAATTACAATACAACTAACTAAAAAACATCTTGATGAAGGCTCCACAACAAGTGCTGAGAACAATTTGCTAACTCTTTGAGAATCTAAATGGCACAAACTTGATGCATTAACAAAGAGACTAGAGAGTCAACCAATTTTATAGCATTGATGAGAACCGAACAGCTTGCTCTCACTTTTCTAGCTTTCTAATACATGTAGGACTTTTCTAATTAATATATGCTCCTAACTTATCTAGACTAAATTTAAAAGAAAGAGTTGACAAACTAATATGATCAAAAAAGTTCTAATTACAAATGCAATACTTGAAATATGAGGTAAATAGAACTTGAGTGGATTGTTCAATCTAACTATATTTTGATAGCATAATGCTTTGGTCCTTGCTATTATGTTTTTTAAGTTTCAAACTGGATGTAATTGAAACTTTGGTAGCATGTCATTTAAAATCAACACCATATGAAACCATAAACATTGACTATGTAATACACTGAATCATGAATTACAATTTGCAGAAGTTTTACTGCTTCATTTAATTTGTTATTTTTCATATAAAATAATTATTATTATTACTATGATAATTGAAAATTTGCAATGTTAACCATACCATAAATTATAATATACATTCATGTTCAACAACATTATATTTGGACAGGCTCAGATGGTTATTGAGTACAGAAGCAGAATTGTTAAGAGGTCATCAATTATTACTTCTAGTTTGCTTTCAGCCTATATCAAGTCAAACGAAGTTACAAATCCATTCTTCAAAATTAAATTAATTCCAATTGACACATTTCCTAATTTGCTCATGTTCATATAAGAATTCTGCTTCATTCACACATTTAACACATGATGGTGCATCTTTACATAAACTTCACATACAAGCCCCTATGGGTTGAAATTGATATTGTTGAGATCCTAAAAGAATAAGTGATGTACGTGTCAATCTAAAGTGACATGAACTTACCATTCGATGACCTGAGCGTGGACTAGGGCAACCTTTTAGATTTATCTGTTCCCATTGGTTTGTTTTCAGGTCCAACGTCCAAAAGTCCTATGCCAACAAAATTGAAAGGCATGATTATTAACTTAGGCACAAAACAAACTGATATATAGGTACGACAGTTCAAAACCCAAACTTTAATCAACCATGCATTCTTGAAAAGAAGCAACATGACAGAAGATTCACCTTGTAGTGATGGAACCTCTCTTGATTTGGGGATGTAAACTCACCACCTAATGAAAAAAAATAAAGAATGTTACTATATATGTGATGCAATAGTTTGTGAATGCCTGCATGGTTGTACATATTAAGCCAAAATGCTGTCAGTTTACCAAAGATATAGAGATTATTCTTCCAAGCAACTGCTTGATGAGCACTACGAGGAGGTGGACTATTAGGGCTTGTAATTAACTTCCATTCCTGCTTTTCCACATCATATCGGTAAAGATCACCATACACAAATGTCTGCAACAATTCAAATTCACTTGGTATTAGTGTGAGTAAAACAGAAAAATCATTTGTCTTCAAACTAAAATAGATGATTACACTCGTGGATTTCAAGAACTAACCTTGTTGCCATTGTAGAATTCACCCCCATAAAGGATCAATTCTGTCTCTTTCAAAGGATTTATGTTTAGCTACACAATAATTCAGAACAATCATCAAAGAATCAATCTAACATGTAAAAAGTAAAAGAAAGGCTAACTCAACAAAATCAATAACAGCTACAAGAAAGTGCATTACCGAACAGTTGGATCGGGGAGACGGTGCTGGGACATTCTCCTCAACATGGACTTCCTTCTTCTTTGCCTCCTCCTTTTGTATACTCAACTGTGAAACCAAACACATACAATACAATCTAAGAAACTCCAACCCTCCAAAATCCTTGGCGTGTCATGTTAAACTCAGACACTTCAGGGACACCCTTCATGTGTGTCCTCAGTGTACTTTGATTTTTAAAGATGTTTTAAAATAAACATAAAACATGTCTAGAAACATGTCCTAAATTTTCAAGAATTGTCATGAGTGCTCATGCTTCTTAGTATACAATCATATACTTCAACAAAAACATTCACTACTTACATTGCATTTCTTGAAGAAGCCTACATTATACCAACACATATTAAAACATAACAATTCAATCCACAAACCAATCATAAATTTGACCATAAATATCTTTCTGACATAAACCCATTAAATCTAAACATATAACATAACAGTCCCATAATTCAACTCCCACCAAAATATAATTCTACAAAACACAATTTCCCTCAAAAAAAATTTCCAGTGAAACAAACAAAATTATCTCCAAAACAAAACACAATTTGATCATTCTAAACATATAACATAACAGTCCCGAAATTGAACTCCAACCCAATATAACTTCAAACACACAAAAGCCTCAGGACCCATTTTTCTCTCAAAAATTTTCCAGTGAAACAAACAGAACATATCGCAAACTTTTAAACAATTTTCACAAGAATTCAAAAATGAATACCAAAATGGCATCGATGTCATCTTCGGGAGAGAGCTTCTTGGACTCTCTGCGAGCTCTCTTCTCCTCAGCTTTGGCTGTTTTCTTCACTGTTTTCTCTTTGCCTTTTCCGGGCTTCTTCGTTTTCTTCCCCATTTTCACAAACTGCGGCTGGCTCTGAATGCAGAGAGTAAGAGCAAATATAAACGACGGCGTTAGGGCCTTTGACGGTGTCGTTTTTATGTTTATTAAACGAACCGTTTTGGATGCCCCAGAAATCTGGCGGGAGGCCTTTGAATTGGGCCCAAGGATAATGCACTTTAACAATGGCCCAATGTAGCATGGGCTATAAACTTTTATATACCTCGAAATCGAGTACCATGTAAATTTTGTAGATCCTCGTTACAAGTGTCTCTTGTGCAAAAAGTTCCGTCTTCTATACCATTAATAATAATTTATCTTTATTCTTAAAAAATAAAAAATAGGGTTAAAGTTTTAATTCAACAAAATTAAAAAACAAGAACAAAAACTACCCATGCAAGTATGTGAAGGCCATCTTTCATGGTTCTCGCACATTTTTTATATGACGGAAGAGGACCGACTCTTCGATTTCATGAAGGGGCTTCAACCTACGCCAAAATGTCCAAGACTTAGAGATGAAATAGGCAACTAGCCTGCTAGATTAAAAGTACTTAGCAAAGGGGGGTCGAGACTAGGCCAAGGGCAAGGCCCTAAAGTATTGAAAAAGGCAAAGACCCCAAGAAAAAGCCAAGCTTGAGGCCAAGAAAAGCGAGCTTAAGATCAGGAGCCAAAGCGGACCAAGAAGAAAGAAGAAAGGCTTCATCTGCTCCAAGCCCCTAAAGAAAATTTTTTTTCCTAAAACTTAGCATACTTTCTATCTAAACATATTTCACATACGTTTGATACTTTTTTTTTTTTCCCTAAAAACTAAAACACACTAAATCCAGCAATTTACTCCATTTCAAATCTCTTACTGTGTAACCTCACTAATAATAAATAAATTTAAATTGAAAAATTATATTAAACTCAAAATAAAAAAAGAGTCTTATCACATGAGTGGAGTGTATGTGATGAGGCTAGTAATTTATTAATAGAATTCCCTATTTGTGTTTCAACATTTTGTGTACTAAAATATCTTCACACAAATTCTTAAACTCTCTAAAATACCCCTATCTCTTAGTTAAATAATTTTAAATAAAAAAACACAAACTGGTTAAAAGAGTAATTTATTGTTCTTAAATTTTAGGTTTTTTCTTTTATCTTCTCCATTCTAACTAAAATTTAGGACATTATCTCTATCTCATTTTTTAACATTATTCTACCTTATCT
This sequence comes from Quercus gilva, assembly GCA_023621385.1. Taxonomy (NCBI): domain Eukaryota; kingdom Viridiplantae; phylum Streptophyta; class Magnoliopsida; order Fagales; family Fagaceae; genus Quercus; species Quercus gilva. The sequence goes on along the minus strand of CM042482.1, from coordinate 5,992,996 downwards.
TATCTCTTTCTTTAAAAATAGAGCACTCCATTATTTATATATCACTTTTAAACATTATAACACTAAACCAAAAAAAAAAATAAATAAATAAATAAATACAAAAGAGTATTATTGCACGTGCAAAGCACATGTGATAAGTTTAGTTTTAATATAAGAATTTACTTTTTTTATTTTACATACTCATTTTTCAAAAAATTCCAAATCAATTATCTATTTTATACTACATTACATTAAAATAAAAAAATTTCTTGATTTTTTTAATTGCTTTTCTTTCTTCACACAAAACAATCATTATCCATTCTCTTTCTTCTGCATCAAGATATGTAAAGAATGAATATGCAAAATAAATAGTGTTAGTGTAAATTTACATAATTGTCGTAGCAATTACACATTTTAAGCTTGATTGACATCGGTGATTTTGATATTGAATGTGTAAAATTGATAGCCTTTTCTATTTTGCATTGTTGGGGCCAAAATTGCAAATGCACTAATACCATTATTCATTATTTTTATATATTAATAGAATTCAAAAAGTTAGTTAAAGGTTTGAAAAATGTCAAAAATATCCCTAAGCTAATTAGATATTCCTCATTCTTAACAAATAAAAAATAGAGTTAAAATTGTAATTCAACAAAATTCAAAAACAAAAAAAAAATTACTAGATAAGTTTTTTTTTTCCCCTAAAAATTAGCACACTTTCTATTTGAATATATCTCACGCACGTAATTTGAACTAATAACAACTAACCATCTATGATTTGTTGTGAAAATATTATAAAAATGTTGTAGACGTAGCACTTCTTCATGTTTAATACAATTTTCTCTAAAAATTAGCACACACTAAACCTAGCAATTTACTTATTTATAAATTCTAAATTTTAATTTCTTAAAAATTCATTCCTGTGTAATCTTGCTGACAATAGATAAATTCAAATTAAAAAATTACATTAAACTCAAAATAATAATAAAAAGAGCCTCATTGCACGTTTATTATCACTCACTCTCTCTCTCTCTCTCCCTTCAAACTAAAGGCTTTCAAAAACAAAATTGTTATTTTTAGTTCCTTTATTTTTTGTTAATCTCTTTTTAGTCTAGTCTGGGCTTGCTGGGACATGTTGTACAAGCAAAAAAAAAAAAATTACACAATTTTTTACTATAGATTTCATCATATTTGTTCTACATATTGCATTTTGATCAAACAGTGTTTTATCCATTTAATATGTTATTCTCATAGAAAGCTTTTATTCATGACAAAAGTCCTTGATTATTCACTAAACATTTATATTATTGAGCTATCACAACTTAATCATCAGTTTTTAGAGGCATTTGAGAATGAAATTCAGCGAACGGTTTGACAGATTCTGTAAAATCATATGCTTGAGTCTCACTCTATAACTAATACATAATGATTAAATGTGCTTTCAATTATTCATAGACTAAGACATAAGACTAGATTAAGTTTATTAAATTTCATTATTCTTAGAAAAGATAACAATATTCTTATTGGTTAATGCAGCCAAGTGTTAAATTTAATTGAGTAGCTTTTCTTTTTTTGATGAGTTAATTGAGTAACTTGATGTATGACACTATATCATCTTTTTTTTTAAATTTATTTTATTTTATTTTATTTTATTTTTTTGAGAAGGACTATATCTTAGGTTTACCCCAAATTTTTTTAAAAAAATTTGAAGCCAGATTTGCTTTAATTACAAATTTGCCACTGCTTTTGCAACTCAAAGTTTTATTGGTACTGGCCTATGTGGTGGGATGAAAATCCAAGAACTTGTAAGCAAGTGATGAAGATGTTTACTTTGAGATTTTAAAAAGAAGTGTATGTGTATTCTCTTTTGCCTTTGTCAAATTGGTGAATCAATAAACTGGTTTGCTGGTTGCTGTTTGTTGCAAGGGCTAAGGCCTTGAGTCTTTTCTTTTCTTTTTTTCTCTACTCCAATAAGATTTTTATTTTTATTTTTAATTTTTATTTTTAAAAATTGAATGTATGCTTAATGCCTTGCACAACTTTAAAGAGAGAGAATGTCACGATAATGCTACAATAACGACAAAACTTTAGTCCCAAAATATCTTAATAATGTTAATGACATAAAATTTGTTAAGGTGGTAAATTGGGATAAGAGTAATATCATTTTCGCATTTAGGTCTAATTGACACAATTTTTATCATAAATAAGTCGCAACAAACCACGCCAATAATTGTGAAAATGGTGTCCTTAAACCCACCAAAAATGTCACCCTAAAAAGGCTTTAAAATATATATATATTTTTTAAAGATGATATTGGTCTAAAATTTTAAAATATAAGGCAACAATTATGTCAATAAAGTGAGCAAAACACCTTTGATGTTAGTGTTGGAACTAGAATTTGATGTCAAAGGGAGACAATTTTATAAGTGACAAACACATGAGTGCTAGAAACCAATCTAAATAATTAAAAGCTGTTTATGTGAATAGTAAGCGGCATTTTAATGGACAATTTTTATTTTTTTTTCATTGTGTTAATTTGTTAGATTTTTTTTTTTTTTTTTTTAATTTTTCCAAATGCATAAGCCATTTTGTGATTTTTATTTGAAGTCAAATATTCCACGTACAATTCACATGAAGCGGTTTTTATAGTTGGACATATGACATAGGGAATTTTAATAATATATAGATATATTATTAAAATTAATGCGTTTAAAAATATGGACATATGACATAGGGAATTCATAAATATTTAACTATTTATTCAGTAAAAGAATATTTAATTATTATTTACTAATTCAAGGGCACAATTATTTTTTCTATTATGGATAGCTTTTGTTAATAGATTTGCCTGTTCTCTTGTTGGCTTTTGTTTCAATTGTTAACAAAGCAGCTAGATATGTGCAAGAATGCCATATTATATTCCAAATCCATTCATTTTTTAATATAATAATTATTCTAAAATAAATTATTTAAAAAAAAACTTTTAATAAAAATAACTATATGAATTCATTTTATATAAATCATTTGAGTTATGCATGAGTTCAAAGACTGTTTTTTTAAAAAGAAATTAAAAAATGAAGTATAAAATGTATGTCCTAATTTTATTTAGTTTCAATCTGAGTTTAAAATTTTTTACTTTAACTTTAAATCCTTAACTTGTCTTCTTGTACTAATTTTTTTATGGAATTGAAGATTTTTAATTTATCTTTGTATTCTTAATTTGTCTTATTATTCACTTATATAATAGTGCTAAGGAAGTATGGAAAAATAACACTAAAGAGTAATTAATATATATATATATATAATTGGTATACTAAGATAATCAAGACATAATAACAAATGCATTTAGCCATTTACAATTAATTATTAACACTTTGATATAAATGCATAGTTTGGAAAAATGGAAGACTAAATGAAGAGAATCCTAAGGCTACGTTTGGTACGCTGTAAGAGGTCCTGTAATGGAATAGTTATTCATATGCAATATCAATTCGGTCATTTGGTTGCATCTTTATTACATGGATTAGTCATTACATTGTAATAACTATTCTTTAAATTGAAGAATAGCTATTCCTCTTTAAAATAGATGTAATAGCTATTCCTTAGTGCATATAATAGATTTTAAAATTAATATATTTCCAAAAATATAAAATTTCCTTATACATCATCTTTTACAAGCTTTCCTTATGTAACAACCAAACTTATGAATAATAATAGTTATTCCATTACAATATCTTTTATTCCCAGTAATAAAAATTACTATTCCTAATGTAATCTACATTCAGTGTACCAAACGTACCCTAAGAAATGCGCCATATGAAAGAACCTCACAGTTCCTTACATGAAGTTTTTTGCTTTTTTATATACTTGTCAATGCCGTGAGTAATGTACTATGCCTTTAAATTTTTTGTAAGAAATTATCTAATAATCCATTTTATATTTATGAAATCTACTTCAATTATATTAAATACATGTTATTAAAAAAGAGAAAACAAAAGTAATTAAAATAATTAAAAATTTGATCTTCTTTCTTAAGTGATTGGACAAATAATTAATTATTTTCCTCTAACTTAAGCATAAGTATTACCTATGGTATTGTAGGAGGGGTGAGGCCGAGTATGGAATAAAAATTGTAGGCCCAGCCAGAGAAGGAAAAAGGCCCACTTGCACATCAATCCTGGCCCAACCCGCAGATTTGAGCCTGAGGAGGATAGATGAAGAGTCCGACCTCCCGAGGAGCAAGCATTCCTCGAGAATTACCAAGTAAGCTGATGGTACCAAAAGACAAGAAACTGAGGAAGGTGGAAGAAATGTGTGAGTAAAAAAGAAAGGAAATATCTAAATAAAGTAGCCATCATCTCCGCATTTAATACACTATACCAACTCAGATGGCCACATTAAAGAAAGAATGACCCCTAAACAATAACCTCACAACTTGCAGCACAATTTACCACCTCTAACAAGCTTTGATGGGACAAGCATCCAAAGGAAAGCCCCTAACTATACAAGTGAAGGGCTAAGATGCAATCTAAAGGACTATATAAGGAAAGGAAACCCCACCAAATTAGGGGATGAGAAATTGAAAGAAAACAGAAAAATTGTGTAGGAAAACCCTATACCTAAAATACCTGAACTCAATACAAACATTGGCTCTTCGGCTAGATCTGAGGAAGTGTTAATTCCCAATTTGGTCTTATATGAATGATTCATTGAGCTATTTTCGTCTCAAACACAACATTTAGATCATAAGATTGCATTAAAAGTGACCTTGGAAACCCATTACTCTAAACAAATTAATGGTATTGAGCCTAACAACCTTACTCCACCACCTAAGGGGCCTAGTGTATCTTCAGGCCAATACAGGTATTATTACACATTTATTACTGTTGTTTGCTTGAGTTTAATTGATTTCATAATATTATACCACGTAAGTTCTTAAGGCTTCACAATTTTACATATCATTATCTTAATATAATTTTAATTCTATTATATACTTAAATATTCCAATAGAATTTTGGCACATTATATTTTTTTAAAATAACAAATAACATAATATATGTTTCACCATTATAGTAAATGCTTAATACTAGAATATTTATTTAATATATGTAAGCATAATTGTAAAAATATTTATTAGTAACTGTCATAATTATCATTTTTTTTTTATATTTTAAAAAAGGTCTAAATTTAGCCATAAAATTGGTTGTAGCCTTAATCTACAACCTTACTCAATATTTTTTTTTATTGGGGGTGAATTTTGATAAATCCATCATTGGAATACATTTTCTTCTTATATCCTCCATGCTTGCAAAATTTCTAGAAAATTAAGATCAATATCTATGTTATCAATAATTTGTTTAAATTGCAAGTTTTTGTAATTTAAAACTACGCATAAAATATAAGCTTATAGATTATATAATAAATAATATCCGATTGACACAAAATTTGACATATGTATTATAAGAGTGTAAAGAACATGCAATCTAACGGTTAGATTTTCAAAATATGTAGTAATGTTGATCTTTTTAAAGGAATTCATAGCCTTAGGTTACACCTAATTTTGTAGCTAAATTTTATTCTAAAATAATAGAGAAAATGCATTGCTTATGTAGGACAACATGCATTTTCTACCATGTGAATTTTTTATAATTATCTTCATTATTCTTCCAACTCACCAAACTTTGCATTTATGTCAAAATATTACTAATTAATTCATGTTATAATGGGATAAGCAATAAATGTCATTTGTACCATGTATTTATGTCAAAGTATTACTTTTTTTTTTTTTTTAATACAAGTTAAAAATTCTACTCTAGCCTAATCTAAGTATATATGTGTGTGAAATTCCCTTATTGAGACTTGAACTCCAGCCCTTACCCTCACATTCCACAAGCACTTATACTTATGTTAAAATATTACTAAAAGGGCAAGGATTTGCAGCAAATTAAGTTGCAACAATTCCTGCATAATGATGGTGGGAATTAATGGTGGAATAGGGAATTATGAATTGTTGCTTTGAGGGAACCAGTCCTCCTTAAGATAGTGACGAGATAAAGAGAAGAATTAGAGAATCAAGAACAATGAAACTTCTGTTATTTCTATTATGAATCTGATGTACAAGATACAAGTCCTCTAATAGCTAATTCTATAGCTTCTAGCAGTTACTTTCAGTTAGTTATTATAACTAACCAACCTAACTAACTTCCCTTAAACACATCCTAGCTGTACCAACTTATCTATACAACAAATCCTAATCAGTTATAATCAACCCAATAGCTTGTTACTAACCCAATTACAACATCTATACAGAGTCTTAACAAATGCACGTGGCAAGTGGCTATTTGATGAAAAATTCAATCTTGACATGAAAGTTTTCATTTAGCTATAAGCATGGACAGGTGTCTATATGAAGCAAGATTTAAATGAAAACTTTCATGTTAAGATTAAAATTTTCACTAAATAGTCACTTGACACGTGTGTATTTTTGTAAGAGTTGCTGCAACTTAGTTTGAAGCAAATCCTTACCCTTTTAGTAATATTTTGACATAAATACATATCACAAATGACATTTATTGATTATCCCATTATAACATTACAATTAATTAGTAATATTTTGACAATTAATTAGTAATATTTTGACATAAATGCAAAGTTTGGTGAGTTGGAAGATTAAATGAAGACAATTAAAAAGAACGAGTCACGTGGTAGAAAATGCATGCTCTCTCACATAAGCAATGCATGGGAAAATAGCTAATTCTATAGCTTCTGGCAGTTACTTTCAGTTAGTTATTATGACTAACCACACTAACTAACTTCCCTCAACCAAATCCTAACTGTACCAGCTTATTTATGGAATAGATTCTAATAAGTTATAATCAATCCAATAGCCTGTTACTAACCCAATTACAACATGTATATAGAGTCTTAACAAATGCATGTCAAGTGGCTATTTGGTGAAAAATTCAATCTTGACATGGAAGTTTTTATTTAAATATAAGGCTAGATAGGTGTCTATATGAGGCAAGATTTAAATGAAAACTTCCATGTTAAGATTAAAATTTTCACCAAATGGCCACTTGACACGTGTGTATTTTTATAGGAGTTGGTGCAACTTAGTTTGCAGCAAATCCTTGCCCATTTAGTAATACTTTGACATAAATACATAACACAAATGACATTTACTGATTATCCCATTATAACAGTACAATTAATTAGTAATATTTTGACATAAATGCAAAGTTTGGTGAGTTGGAGGATTAAATGAAGATAGTAATAAAGAACGAGTCACATGGCAGAAAATGCATACTCTCTCACATAAGCAATGCATGGGAAAATAGCTAATTTTATAGCTTCTGGCAGTTACTTTCAATTAACTATTATAACTTATCAACCTAACTAACTTCCCTCAACCACATCCTAACTGTACCAGCTTATCTATATAATAGATTCTAATAAGTTACAATCAATCCAATAGCTTGTTACCAACCCAATTACAACATCTATATAGGGTCTTTACAAATGCATGTGTCAAGTGGCTATTTGGTGAAAAATTCAATCTTGACATGAAAGTTTTTATTTAAATATAAGGCTAGACAGGTGTCTATTTGAGGCAAGATTTAAATGAACACTTCCATGTCAAGATTAAAATTTTCACCAAATGGCTACTTGACACGTTTGTATTTTTGTAGGAGTTGCTGCAACTTAGTTTGTAGCAAATCCTTACCTTTTTAGTAATACTTTGACATAAATACATAGCACAAATGACATTTATTGATTATCCCATTATAACATTACAATCAATTAGTAATATTTTGACATAAATGCAAAGTTTGGTGAGTTGGAAGATTAAATGGAGTCCAAATCTTCTGCCCACTTTTCCTGATCCACTCTATACTCCGTCAATAAAAACTTGCCACATGTTCACCTGATTTATTAAATACTATCATTATTGACTTATTAATGCTACCGTTATTAATTAATAGTAGTATTTAATTAATTAGGTGAACATGTGGCAAGTTTTTATTAGTGGAGTAGGAAAAGTGAGACAGAAGATTTGGACTCGATTAAACGAAGATAACTACAAAGAACGAGTCACATGGCAGAAAATGCATGCTCTCTCACATAAGCAATACATGGGAAAATATAGCATAATATGATTTTCTCTATTTTTTAGGATAAAATTTAGTTACAAAATTGAGTGTAACTTGAGGCTATGAATTCCTTTAAAAATATGTATATTACTACATATTTTGAAAATCGAACCGTTGAATTGCATGTTCTTTACACTTTTATAATATATATAATGTCAATTTTTGTACTAATCGGATATTATTCACTATATGATCTATAAACTTATATTTTATGCATAATTTTAAATTACAAAAACTTGCAATTTAAACAATTTATTGATAATATAAATTTTGATCTTAATTTTTTAGAAATTTTGTAAGTATGGAGGATATAAGAAGAAAATGTATTCTAATGGTGGATTTATCAAAATTCACCTCCAATAAAAAAATATTGAGTAAGGTTGTAGTCTAAGATTATAACCAATTTTATAACTAAACTTAATCTCTTTTTTTAAAAAATATATAAAATTGATAATTATGACAATTATTAATAAATATTTTTACGATTATGCTTGCATATAAAAATAAATATTCTAGTATTAAGCATTTACTATAATGGTGAAACATATATTATATTATTTTTAAAAAATATAATGTGTCAAAATTCTATTGGGATATTTAAGTATATAATAGAATTAAAATTATCTTAAGATGTAAAATTGTGTGGCCTTAAGAATTTTTTTTTTTAGAGAGAGTTTTAACTTATGAAGTCTAGATCTCTTATTTAACCATCAGAAATTTTACCAGTTGAACTAATTGGAACTTATATGCCTTAAAAGAAATTACGTGGTATAATATTATGAATTCAATTATAATCAAACAAACAACTTTCCTTAAAAAATAAAAAAAACAAAAACAAAAAAATAAAAAAATAAAAACTCAAACAACCATATATGTATTGGTTGATATTAATTAATTTAGGTTGTGTTTGATATCTCTTTTAATAATGCATTTCACAAATTTCTAAATATGAGAATTGTAGGGACCGGCCTTTTTCCCACGCGGCGAGGGGGTTCAGGATTTTCACTCTACCAAGGGCTTGCCTTGTAGTGTAAGGCTTGACACCTTAATCCCACGCTAGCGAGTGAAACATCCCGATACAATAGATTTGTAGAGAGTGGATAGAAGGACTAGGAGTTAACGAAAGACACAACGGTTGGCGAGGGTTTACAGGATCAATAACTGAGATTTGGCTAAGTATTCTAAGGGAAAGTTCGTCCTCGGCCCAGTCCGAGGAGTCCTTCCCTTAGAACTAACGAATACAAGGGTGGTCCTTGGACACCCAGAAAACCCCTTGACCTCCTCACTCCCAAAAAAGCCCCTGAACCCTTGGGGGTGCACTCTACTATATAGTCTTATTTAGTCAATCTCGGCTGTCCACTTGTCGGTCATCTGAACCTGTGTCTGAGGGCTCGTCCCATCAGCTGTCTTTGCAGGCTTTCTGTTAGTTGAAGTAACCAAGGCATCACTGTTCGCTGGTCAATTCACCATTAATGCGGCCAAAGTGTAGTTACGTACATTTAATGGATGGATGACAGCTTTCTTTCTTTAATGTCGACCTGCCGATGACGTGGTCATCCTCGGCGTAGTTCCTTGATGGCTGGGCTTCTCCCACTCATCCTTGAATTATGTACTTTTCTCGGCATGGGCCTTGGGCCCGATATGGAGTGGGTCGGGATAGCCAAATCATTGGGCCCCAGAATAGCCCCTTAAAATTCTGTTGCCCGATTCCTCGAGCGAGGAGGAGGATTTTGATGTCTTCGGGTCCTTGTCCTGGCCTAGCGAACCTTGTCTTCCTGTTAGTGTCAAAATCCTTTCAACTGCCCAGGAGACGTTTTTGGGGTTTCGGTATTTGGGGCGCGCCTTCATTAAATTTCGGCGGCTCTATGTCCTCCACGTTCAACGGTGTGATGATAAATGGACGGTAGGGGTGCTTTTGACTCATTGGGCGGGAAATCCCATGCGGTTACTTTTAATTGGGGGTATATATACCCAATCGAACTGATTTGTCCCTTCACTTTTGCATTCAAGAGCCCTTTTGTACGTACGCTGAACTTGATCAAGTCTCCAATCGTTCGTACGCCTTCTTTCAATCATAAAAGGCCTGTCCGAGGAGCATTTCCTCATTCCTGTAAGTTTTCTTCTCTCTCTGGTTTGTACTTTTTCGCCCGAATTTCTTGTCCTCTCGTTCTTCTTTCTCTTTCCTTCATTTTCCCTGAGCCCCTCGTTAGCTTCTTAGGATGGGTAGGTTTAAGAAGTTAGTTGAGTCTGAGGTGGCAATTGACAAATTCGTTGCTAACTACAAGATCCCCGACACAGTGGGTTTGAGGTATTATGGAGTAGGAGATTGAAGCACTAGGAGAAAAGAGGGTGAGGTGGCGATTCCTATAATCGTCTTTCTAGAAGGTGGCATGAGGATCCCTATAGGGTTGGTGATGAGGGATTACCTTAGGCACTTCGACTTATCTCCCACCCAGTGTGCGATTAATGTATTTAGGATCTTGGGCTGTGTGGATGCCTTGAATGAGAAGATGAGGCTGGGGTTAACCCACCACGATGTAAATTAGTGCTACAACCTCCAATGCTATAAAGGGAAGTCTTATTACATGAAGATGAGGGACGATAGGGTCCAGCTTATCCAGTGCCTCCCTGACTCCAGCAAGGGTTTGAATAAAGACTTCCTCATTGTGTCTGGAAAGTGGCACGAGGGCCTTCCTTGTCCAATGGTGGAGGGCACGCCAGGTGGGAAATTCAGACTGGGAGAGGGTTCAGTTTCTTGTGCTTTCGCTTTCTGCTTTGCTTGACTGTTAACAGGAATTTGCTTTCTTTTATGTAGATCCGCGCGCTTTTAAGCGAGACTTCAGCTTGGTAAATAAGGAGGATTTGCAGACCGTATTAAGGTCGGAGATTTTTGTGAACGAGGCCGACGACCAGGTCAGGGCTGCTCACAAGATCCTGGGATACGATCCGATTCAAACTTCGTTCTCGGCTCTGAAGTACATGACCCGAGCTAGAGATCCTCGGCTACAGAAGATAATGGTAGTCGAGCGTGGGTTTTTGATCCCCAAAGGATCCCCTGTTCCGGAAGGCATTCCGTTGGTGGGCACTTTTTCACCGTCTCAGGTTGTTGAGGCTGAAGGAGGAGAGTTAGGAGAAGAGGAAGTTGCTGACTCAGGTCCATCCAAGGACGATTATGACGTGTTCTACCAACTCTATTCACCTGAGGACCCACCTGGTGATTTGGGTAACCCTAGCTTAACTGAAGCGGACCTTTTATTCGAGGAAGCCTCTTCTAGGTCGAAAATGAGTTTCAGGAAACGACCCTAAAAAAGCCTGCTGGCCTTGATTGAGAGGCAGCCGGGGAAGGATACGCTGGCAAAGTCTCCTCCCAAGCTTCCTCCTCCCCCGCCCCAACAGAGTTCACCATCTGGGACCAAGCCCACCAGCCCCTTGTAGAAGAAGGACAAAAGCAAGAAGCCTAAGGGGGGTGAATAATCTGACCCTTCCCGAGGTAATGGCGACACTCGGCTGCCATCGAAACAGTTGAGGATAGGGCGCCAAGGGCAGGAAAAGTAGGTCGCCACCCAGCCCGATGCCTAGGCCCAGGCTTGGCTTCCTTCCCCCACGCTCCATGGGAAGCCTTTGACGGACGACGCCTCCCTCAGGGACCCTCAAGGGGGCATGGGTGCGCTCGTGGCTGATGCATTGGGGAGGTCCTTGCTACTTCCTGTGGACATGACCCAGCTGGAGGCTCTAAGGAGTAAGGAGGTCTTCCTTGGTCTTAAACAATACTTGGGAATGGTACGTTTTCTGATCGCCTATAGTTCCCTTTACTTTCTGTTCTTTTGGCTCCTCACCTGTTGCGCATTAGTTTCGATTGGCAGGCTATCCAGGCTACCTTTAGGCTGGAGGACATGGCTAGTAGCCAAAGCAAGGCTGCAGGCTCGGAGCATACCAAGCTGTTGGACGCTGTACGGACCCTCGATGCTACCAAGGCTGATTTTTCAAAAGCGATGGACCAGCTAGAGGAGATGAAGAGGGCTCAAGACACTGCCAAGTCAGCCTTTGCCGCCGTTGAAAGGTTGGCCCTAGACCAAACTGAGAGCCTGCTTAAGGCAGAAGATCAGCTGAAGGTCGCCAAAGAAGGGATCGCGGCCTTGGAGAAGAGGGTGCTTGAGGCGGAGGGGGCTAGAGGTGCTGCAGAATCCGCTAGGGACGAGGCTGTGAAGTCTAAGGAAGTGGCCGAATCTGCCAGGGCTGAAGCTGAGGCTTCCAAAGGCAAGGCTGCGCAAGAGGCCTATGAGGCAAGGGTAGCTGAAACAAAAGACATCCTTAGAGCTCAAGTGCCTGGAGTGTGCAGACTTTACTGCTCCCAGATTTGGAGTGAGGCCCTTAAACAAGCTGGGGTAGAGGATTCGTCCGACCTGTGGAAGGTGGAGAATGTGTATTATCCCCCTGTCATCCGCGAGGCTGCCCCTTTAAGCTTTGAAGCCGAGGTGGGTGCCGAGGGAGTGGAGGTTGTCCTTGAAGAAGGCGTCCCAGCTGCTATTACTTCAGGCGAGCCTACTAAGGAAGCCGACTCTATTGGGGCCGTTGAGACGAGCAAGGGTCCCACTGCTGATGCGCCTTTGAAGATTGCGGACCCATTAACTGATGTCCAAGCCCCTCTCGTTGGGGAGATGTTACATCCGGCTGACCCTCCCCAGGTTGCAATTCCAAGCGAGGGTCACTAGGACCCAGAAACTTCTCCCGCCCAGCCTTCTGAGGGAGGAGTTGAGATAGAGCCAAAGGGATGATCTTTGTTGCGCCCCCCCCCCCCCCTTTTTTTTTTTTTTTTTTTTTTTTAGTATTGTAATGGCACATTTACCTTATATAACTTTTTTAAAGATTCAATAAAGTGCATATTTTTTTTTTCTTTTACTTGTTCTGTTTGCATTATATATATATATATTTATTTATTTATTTTTTTTTTATTATTATTTTTTTTTTACTCGCACAATCCCATCTTTAATTGTGCTCCGACCGGTCATACATTTATCTTCTTAAGTTACTAGTTTCCCCATAGGTTTAGGTCCGAGGACCATGCAAGTCCTTAGTTCTGCCTAGCACTTGGTTCTTGAAGTAGTTGGTTTCTCCATAGACTTGAGTCTGAAGACCATGCAATGTCTTGGTTCTGTCCAACACTTGGTTGTTCTAAAGTAGCTAGGAGCTAGGGAATTCGGCTTCAACGCTGGGGCATCTGCCCTTAAAGTAATAGCGGCCTTGAGCTTGCTTTGCCGAAGGGGGGGGGGGGGACCTTTCTTCGGTCTAGCCCCTTCGTCTGGCGCGCCTCTTCTAATTACGAGGCGTTTCTTGGGCTACTCGAGTAACGCGCTTGACGCTTCGATGCGCGAGGCGCGTCCTCATTAATATCCTTGCAGATTTACGAGGACGCGCAATTGGGTGGAGTTAATATCTCCAATAATTCCTTTTTAGGATTCTGTGCGGGCTGACTGCCACCAGCTCTTGCCTTCTATATAAGATACTCTGGGGTAGCCTTTTCTCCAAACTTTGCAAACACTTGGATTAAAATCTCACAAACACATCGTTTTTTGGGCATTTCAAGGGTTTTGCCAGGATAGTATCTTGTGCGTGAGGAGATAAAGTGGCCCTGGGAGGGGGTGGTGACAAGGAAGTCGAGAATGCCACTTTGATCTTGGTCGGCACAATGGAGGTGTGATAGGCAGAGGCCGAAGATCCTCCTTCTTTTCAACCTAGCCAGAGGTGGGACTCCCCTTGCAGTTTGGAGGGGGATTCGAAAGGAACGTAACGTCTCTCCTCCACCTACGGGTTTACCAGCCCTCCAAGCTGGTAGTGATTCGCCGGCTCCCGGTCGTTGTGGGAATGGGAGGGAAACCAAGAGAAACCCTAAAGTTGGATCGTCAGGCGCCGCGGCCTCTTCTTCCTTCTCCTTCAAATCGTCGTCCATGTTGGTTGGAGAGTTGTGGATGGCCTTAGCATAGGTCTGTCTCCACCTCTTCCTCTATGCATGGCTTGGCTTTAAAACAAGCCTGCCTAGGTCCTTTTCTTCTTTTTTCTCTTTTTAGCTTCAGCACAAACCTGTCTAGGCATTTACCTTTGTAGTCAGCTTTAGAACAAGTCTGCCTAAGCATTTACCTTTGTATAATGTAACTTTTCGTTGATTAATAAAAATGTAGCCGCATTTCATTTCTTTTACTTCTTGCACTTTCCATTTCTTTGCGATGATTGCTTTCTGAATGAATATGTTGCCATTGTTCATATTTATTGTTTTTTGAACTTCCAAGAAGTGTTGTACATCAACTGCTGTACTTGTTAATTCTCAAGTCCTTCCCACAGACGGCGCCAATTGTAGGGACAGGCCTTTTTCCCACGCGACGCGGGGGTTTAAGATTTTCACCCCACCAAGGGCTTGCCTTGTAGTGTAAGGCTTGACACCTTAATCTCATGTCGACGAGTGAATCGTCCTGATACAATAGATTTGTAGAGAGTAGATAGAAGGACTAGGAGTTAACGAAATACACAACGGCCGACGAGGGTTTACAGGATCAATAACTGAGATTTGGCTAAGTATTCTAAGGGAAAGTTCGTCTTCGGCCCAGTCTGAAGAGCTCTTCCCTTAGAACTAACGAATACAAGGGTGGTCCTTGGACACCCAGAAAACCCCTTGACCTCCTCACTCCCAAAAAAGCCCCTGAACCCTTGGGGGTGCACTTTACTATATAGTCTTGTTTAGTTGATCTCGGCCGTCCACTTGTCGGTCATCTAAACCTGTGTCTGAGGGCTCGTCCCATCAGCCGCCTTTGCAGGTTCAGGTTCTCTGTTAGTTGAAGTAACCAAGGCATCACTATTCGCTGGTCAATTCACCATTAATGCAGCCAGAGTGTAGTTGCGTACATTTAATGGGTAGATGATAGCTTCCTTTCTTTAATGTCGGCCTGTCGAGGACGTGGTCATCCTCGGCGTAGTTCCTTGATGGTTTGGGCTTCTCCCACTCATCCTCGGATTATGTACTTTCCTCGGTATGGGCCTTGGGCCCAATATGGAGTGGGCCGGGGTAGCCAAATCCTTGGACCCCACAAGAATATATACTCCCTTTTTTTACTATATTAAAAAAATGCATTTTACAACCATAATGAGTATCCCCGAAACTGAGAATTCAATCTCCATTAAAAAATATATTTTCCTTTATCTTAAATTTCTTTTTCTCTTTCGTCAATTTTTTTTTTCTTTTTCTCTGTTTCCATTTCATTATTCCACAAAACTAACTAACTCTATCTCTCTCTCAAAACCAAAATTGACGAATAATTATGATATGACAAATCCTTCACTGACGATTTATTTATTTATTTCTTATTCCTATTAGTGTTAGGACCACTCCATTAGGGTCATGAGTGGAGTCAAGGACAAAGAAATTCCTTTTATAATTATTATTTCTTTAAAGAGTACAAGCATTTAATAATAAAAAAGGTATTATTAGGACTTTAGTAAAGAGTTAAAAATTGTTTTTCATTCTCTTCTATTCTTTCCATTTTCAAGGATTAAAAATGGGCTTATGAGAAAAATTAAAATTTTAAACAAAGCATTTAACCAAAAAAAAAAAAAAAACTTTTAAATGAGGGAATAAAAAGAATAATTAAAAAAAAAAAAATCTTTATTGTGGGTGCATATAGCTAATGGTATTCCTTTCTTTTCAGCTCATGCTTATAAGGTAGAGGAGGGAGGGAGTTTCTTTCGATGTGGGACAAGCACAATGCCTAAGGATGTTGCAAGCATGCCACCCAAAGGGTCGGACATTGCAAGCATGCCTAGCGCAAAAATGCACACAGCTAATGGTACTCCTTTCTCTTCAGCTCATGCTTATAAGGCAGAGGGGGGAGGGAGTTTTTTCGATGTGGGACAAGCACAATGCCTAAGGATGTTGCAAGCATGCCACCCAAAGGGTCGGACGTTGCAAGCATGCCTAGCGCAAAAATGCACCCACAATAAAAGGAAAACAGCTAATGGTACTCCTTTTTCTTCAGCTCATGCTTATAAGGCAGAGGGGGGAGGGAGTTTCTTTTGATGTGGGACAAGCACAATGCCTAAGGACGTTGCAAGCATGCCACTCAAAGGGTCGGATGTTGCAAGCATGCCTAGCGCAAAAATGCACCCACATTTACATTCCATTCCCCCTATTACTCTCTCCAAAACAAATTGTAACTAAATTAGCTAATTTCTTTTTATACAAATTCTCTAATTATTTTTTTTATTTACTATTACTTATTAATTAAATTTGTACATCATATGTATTTTTTTTGTCTCAAACTTTTCTATGTTTTGCACCAATTAATGATTAGATTGCCGCAAGAAATTATTGGCATCTTAACTCTTAGGCTTCATTTGGGAGTTCATAAGGGAATGAAATGGAATAGAATGAAATGATCATAAGGGAATGGAAAGAAATGGAATGTAATTGAATGTATTTAAGTAAGGGAAAGGAATGGAAAAGAATGGAATGGAATGAAATTAAGTAACCTTGATTGGATGTTTTAAAATTAAGAAATGGAAAGGAATGAAAATGAATGGAATGTAAGTAATCTTGTTTGAGAGTAACATAAAGGGAATGAAATGAAATCATTTTATAATAATATTACTATTAGACCCATATTTTAAAATAAAAGGTTGAATATATAGGGGTATTTTGGGAGTTTTAATAAAAAAAATTATTAAATTTAATTCAATTCCCTTCCATTCCTCTCAATTTCGGGGGAAATGAAAATTTGAGGTTTTAAAGAAATAGAAAGGAATGAGTGTTTTTTCCTACCCATTCCATTCCTTCTCACTTAAACTCCCAAATAAGGGATTCAGAAAATGGACTTTCCATTTCCTCTATTAAAACTCCCAAATAAGAAAAGTGAAGAACATTCTAAAATTATTCTTTTCATTTATTTCCATTCTATTCTATTTCCTCCTTCCAAATAAGGCCTTAAGGGTTGTGAGAGAGAGAAAAGGGTCAAAGGATTTTGGGTTATGAACTAACAAAAGTATGCAATTTAAAAATAAAACAACAACAACAACAACAACAATAATAATACTTACTAGATTTAGTCAGATTTTAATATAATTGTAAATCCAAATTGGTCAACCATTTGCAAATATCATAAAGAAACTTCCATAAAATATTGGTATTTAAGTCAGGTCATAAATGACCACATTAAATAGACCAATTTTAGTTTCAAAAAAAAAAAAAAATAGACTAATTTTTTTTAAGAACAAAATAAATAGACTAATTTTGGTTATGCTATTTTAAGTCGACTTTAGCTGTAGTTGGGTACTCCAGAGTGACCGACCTATTAAGTATTGACCGCTTAGCCTATAAAAAGGCCATAAATAGCCACCATTTTTGTACAACCTATTTAGAGAGAATTGTCTTCCTACAGTCTACTCCCTCCTATCCTATTCCCTGTATCTTCTGATTATATTATCTCAAAAAATAATAAAAAAAATTAGAGAGAAAGTCTCAGATTAGTGCAATAAAAATGGGCAGGACCTTCATCTTCATGCATTTTGTTGTCGTTTGCCTCTTCTTCTTTTGTATAGTAGAGTCTGAGGCAAAGCAACCTCTAGCACCAGCTTTATACGTATTTGGAGATTCATTTGTTGCATCTGGCAATGATAATATTCTAAACACAGATGCAAAAGCAAATTATGCACCTTATGGCATAGATTTTCCAAATGGAGCAACAGGCAGGGTCACAGATGGCCTTACATTGGCTGATTTCTATGGTAAATTTCTACGCATAAATCAAACAAGCAAGTATCCTAGTATCAGTTGGTTCATTTTGAAAATAAGTTGAGAATTTATGCTTGTAAAATTCATAATTGGGATAGCTTGATGTAGCAGTGTGCCTTCAAATTATTCCAAGGCACTAACACGACGAATTGACCCAATATTTTGGGTTAATTTGTCATGGTTTGATGGGCTAGATTTGGTTTATTATTTATTTTGGAACTCAGGTTAAGTTAGGTTTGAGTTGATAAAATTTTCAATGTAACCCGTCCTGACTAACACTATTAATAATTTGAAAATTATGTGTTTTTGTGAGTTTGAGACTTGGTTTAAATTTATTAGCTTGATTTATTTTAGTATTTTAAGATTGTGTTATGCTAACAGGTGCTCTTAGGGCAATGGTTAATAATTTATTTTAGGAAAGTTTTAACACAATTTTTATGAGAAATAGAAAAAGCTGTTTTAACACAATTTTTATGAGAAATAGAAAAAGCTGTTAAAACACTAATTATTTTTTTTTCTTTTCCTATAAAAGCTTTTTTTAAATGGATTGTTAACTATTACCCTAAAGACATTCGTTAGTATTTCCCTTTAAGATTTAAGATTTCAATTGAGTTTAGAATGTGAAAAACAATTGTTTAATTCTAATAATTTATTGAATAATGATTTAAATAGTTGAATCAAAATATACTACTTTCATTAGGTTACTCTATCCATATCTTTGGTTTTTAGAGCTACCATGGATTGAATTTGTTTAGAGATTCTTTAATCCGAAGAAGTCAATTTTGTTTAAGAAGTACCCTAAACCCCCAATAGCTTGATGGATGCTATCATTTACGTAAGAACTAGAGCAATGTTGAAATTTTCTATGATAAATACTCTTAAATCTTATTAACTTTGTGATCTAAATGCAGCTCAATGGCTTGGATTGCAAGTCCCTCCTCCATACTTGCTTTTCAATCAGACAGAAAAACACACTGAGGGATTTAACTATGCATCTGGCCCAGCTGGGATCCGTCCTGAAACTAGCACCGTTGATCACGTAAGAAATTCAATTTTTGTTTTCAATTTGGCAATTTTGTAACATGTCTAAAAGCGCGCGGTTTTTTTATTTTTTATTTTTTTTTTAAGGCTCGTGCTTTGCTCGATATTAGACTTAAACTAATATAATATGTAATTTTATCGTGAATGTTTCATAATATGCAAGCTATTCGTAATTTATCCAAATCTTTATTAAGAATAACTACGTACGTGTCGCGAAGAGAAAATATATATATTTTTGAGCTTTTTTAAATTTCAAATTTTATTATATAGTATATAATGTTTTTTAAAAACTAAAAATCCTTTTTTATTTCTTCTATTGGCTGTATCATGCAGGGTGTTTTTTTAAACATGGACAAACAAGTTGAGTTGTTTAAGAAGACAGCTCAAGAATATTTGCCAACACTTTTTGGTAAGCCAGATGAGCTCAAAGACTACTTGTCAAAGTCTATTTTTCTTGTTGTGATTGGCAGAAATGATTATACCCAGAATTTTCTTTCACCTAAATACAATAGTAGCAGCAAGTGGAATATGAAACAATTCGCTGAGATCATTGTAGATGAACTCGGAAGTAAAATATTGGTAAGTCCATTCTCTCCAATTAGGAATAAAAATTCGATGTATCGCTTTTATTATTTCATTTTATACTCCACCAACTATAATATGTCCTGTGTACAATTTTTTAATTTAAATTTAAATTATTTTATAAGAAAGAATAATACGTGTAAGTCATGTGACCAACTGCGAGTGGAATATAATTTAGAATTAAAAATGAGACATAGCCTCATATATAGTCATGCGTGCATGGTCTTGATTTTGTGCAGGATTTGTATACGGTAGGAGCTAGAAAGTTTCTGGTGTTTGAGATTGACGCCATGGGTTGTGAACCAGCTTTCTATGAAAAACAAAAGAACGAATGTTCAGATAAATTAACTTCTTATATTTCTACTTACAATCACAAGCTTGAAGTAGAGCTTCAAATTTTGGCCAAAACTGTTAGGGGCGCAATATTCGCTCTGGCAAAGAGGTATCAATTAATGTATGATCTGGTGGCGAATCCTACTCGTTATGGTGAGTCCTATTCCTTTCCTTCTCTTCCAAAAAAAAAAAACCCCACTTTTATAAGAATTGAGATAAAAAATTTGTATATAAAATATTCATTGAATTAAGCATATCATGAGGTTATTATAGTACATTACGATGGATATGTGGAAATTCAAATAAATGATAAAGATTTTCGTTTCTATATATGGTAGGAATAATTTCTTTTAATAAAAGGATAATATATAGTCTTTGAGATAGTCTAATTATCTACAAAAGAGACAAATTAATGCATATAAAAAAAATTTGTGATTTGATTCAAGCCGATGAAATAAAAAGAGATAAAAGACAAGTATAAAATAACATTGATAAAAATTGTTTAAAAAAAACATATTATTTAAAAAGGTCAACATTGAGAAGATTACTTATGTGATTGACTTTAATTAGTTATTTTTTTTAAGAGAATTTCAATTTATGACATTCGTTTCTAATAATAACTATTTATTATTCGACCAAGACACTAATTGGTTTTGGTGTAAGCGGAAATTAAACCACATATTTTTTATTCAACTATTAAAGACTTTATTAATTGAACTAACTGAAACTCACATTTTAATTAGTTTGTTGATGAATTATAGTTGATATTAAAATTTTCAGACTAAGGGTTTATTATTGTTTGTATTTTATTTGATAAGAAGAGAAGAAACTCAAAATCCAATGATGTATTTATTCTTTCCTTTTTCCTAGCCTTAGCTCTTTCAATGACCAAAGAGATAATCATTTTTTTTTAATTGTATATACTTTACTTGTTGATATATTTTGTTCGTTTGTAACTTAAAAGATCTAAATTTTTACAGGGCTAAAAGATTCACTAAACCCATGTTGTTCTGTTTCACAATCGGGGCTATGTGTTCCAAATCAAGCCCCTTGCCAAGACAGGAAATCACAAGTCTTTTTCGATGCAATTCACCCAACAGAAGCAGTATACAGTATTATTGCAAATCAATGTTTTAATGGTACTGGCCGATGTGGTTCACTGAACATCCAAGAACTTGTAAGCAAGTGATGAAGATGTTTACCTGGAGATTTTAAAAAGAAGTATATCTGTAATCTCTTATGCCTTTGTGCAAATTGCTTAATTAATACACTAGTTGAATGGATGCTTAATGCCTTGCACAACTTTAGAGAGAGAAAATGTCATGATGATTGATGATGCTACTGTAACGACAAAACTTTTGTCCCAAAAATGTCGTAATAATGTTAATGACATAAAATTTGTTAAGGTAGTAAGTTATGGTAGAAGTTATATCATCTTCGCATATGTCTAACTTGACACCATTTTTATTACGCAAAAATCACAATGGTGAAATTTTAAAATATAAAGCAACAACATTATGTCAATAAAGTGAGCAAAAAACACCTTAACATTTTTAATATTAGTAGTGGAGCCAGAATTTAATGCCAAGGGAGACAATTTTATTAAGCAACACACACATTCATGCACGCAAGTACTAGAAACCAATCTAAATACATTAAAAGCTATTTATGTGAATAGTACTCCCTCCATCTTATTTTTTTGTCTTGTTTGAAAAATCAAACTTTTTAAGAAAACATCATTTATTGTCTTGTCTACCTTTTAAAAATGTATAAGTTTCCAAAACTATCCTTAAAAAAATTTATCAAAAAATTGAATTAGTAAATTAATAGGAGTATAATAGGAACATTAGTAAATTAATGACTTTTATTTTTTGAAACAGGACAATATTTTGGGACATCTCAAAATGGAATAGAGGGCAAAAAAAGTGGGACGGAGGGAGTAAATGATATTTAAAAAAAAAAAAAAACATATTTGCATTGTGTTAATTTGTTAAAGGTGTTTTTTTTTTTCAAATGCACAAGCCAATTCATGATTTTTATTTGAAGTCAAGATCCCACGTATATAACGGTTTTTAATAGTTAGAAATAGATTCCCTATAAATTCTGATATATTAATTAATATAGACTTAAAAAATAGTCAAACTGTGATTTTCTAAAACTATATTGTGAATATATATGTATTTGAAACAATTTATCTTTGAAGTTTATTTTTTATATGTTTTTTTTTTTTTTGAAGCCTTATTTTTTATATGTTAAGTGATAGTTTAGTGGTAATAACTTTCTTTATAGTATCTCATTTTCATGGTTCGAACCACACCTCTCTCTCTCCCCCTCCCCTCCCCCGCCATCTACCAATCTAAAAAGAAAGAAGATAATTTGTTAGTTTGTGTCTTATTTAATGAACATTGTATCTAAAGGAAAATTAATGATACCTAAATTTAACCTAAAGCCTTTTTTCCTTGGGTGACATTGCTTATTCTCCTTTATATAAGAATTAGTGTTTAAAGCCTCATCCCTATTGTTGTAAATATTTATTGTTGTAACTATTGAATTATAAAAATAAAAATAAAAAAGTGTTTTCTCTTGGCAATATATGAAAAGTTTTAAACTAAATTGCAATACACACCCTTAAATTTTGGGTTTTTTTTTTTTTTTTAATATAAATTTTGTCCCTAAAAGTTTCAAAATTTGCTATACACCAAATTATCTCGCACCTAAGGGTCCCAATGCTACTCTGCCCTGCAATCCTGAACAATTTGCTGAACTTGTTGTTAAGTAAATGGAAATTCATTTACAGGAAACTCAATTATTTTCATAACCTGGGTACTATGTTATGCATATATGTATGTACAATAAAAAGAGGAAAAGAGTTACAGTTATATGGATTTTTTTTCCATTTGGGCTGTTTTTACTGACAATTACACCATGTGGCTGAAAAGCAAACTAATTGGTTAAATAGCATCTTGAGTTCAACGTGGATTTTTTCCACGTCAGCTTTTGCCACCTCTTGGAATTCTTTTAGTGAACTCAAGAGTCGAGTTTTAGAGGCTCGAGATACTACTTAACTAAATAGTTTTGCTTTTAAGCCACGTAAGGAATTTGTTAGTAAAAAAAACCAAAGGGCAAAAAAATCCTAGTTATATCGCATGTTTGGAGCAAGGAATTTTGTAGTGTTTGAGATTGGTGCAATAGGTTGTTTGCCAGTCATGTTAAACACACCTCAACCAATGCCACCAAAGACTAGATGCCTTGATCAAGTCAATTCTTTGGTATCTATTTACAATGCCAAGCTTGCTGCAAAGCTCAATGAATTAGGCTCCTTCCTTAAAAGGCTCAAAGTTTGTTCTTGCAAAAGCTTTCGGATTAATGGGAAGACAATATATTGAATCCTACTTACTATGGTATGTTTTCTTTACCTTATTTTTTCACAAATCTGTTTGTTTGCTGAGAATATGTTGGAAAATGTGAGGAGCAAGAATGCTAACTCATATTCTGGTATTAATTATTACATAGAGAAACTAATAATTTCACCTTTTGAATTTCTTTGTTTTCACAGCAAGCACAGGCATAAAAAAGTAGTCTGATTATTTACTTATTTATGTGTCAAGTACATTCATAACTTTGAATCCTACTTTCTATGGGGTTTCAAGATTCAAGAAATTCATGTTATACAACTACACAACTTAGGTCATGTATTCCAAATCAAGCACCTTGCAAAGACAGGAGCTCACATGCATTTTTTGATGGAACACACCCTTCGGATGCAGCAAATAAGGTTATTGCTACAGACTACAGAGTGCTTCAATGGCATACATCTATGTTCCCCAATGAATGTCCAACAACTCGTGCAGAAGAGCCTGAGCTATAGCCAATCCCAAAATTTTAAGATTAAGGTTTGATTTTTGTTGTCTTAAGCATAAGTTATGAGCAAATAAACTCTAAATTTGCTACTGATTTCTTTATACTTTCCATTGCATTTGTACACGGACAAGTATTGAATAAAACTATGTTTTTATGCAAAGTGAATTTGTGTTTTGAAAGCAAGCTAACCAACTTCGTAGTTATATATAATTTTTCAATGATCCTCCATCGTATATAGTCTTTAAGTATGTATAACGTACCTAAAAATCAGCTCAATGATAGCCTTTTGGCCTGCAACTAAATCAATTAATTAGTTAAACTAAACCACAATTGAAAATCTTAAATAAATAAAAAAACCATTTGTTTATACACCGATTGAAAGAATTAGCTATAAAAATAATAAAAGATCATCTGTTACATACAAGAATACAAGAATAAGACCCCACACCTTCAAGGAATGGAGTCAAATGAATTTAGAAAAGATGACAAACCGATCGCATGAAATTACAAATTTTCTCAACATTTTAAGAAGATTAAATCTTTGATCATCTTAACAACACATGACAAATCAATCCTCTATTTGGGATAAGGCGATCAAGTATGGTTGAATTTGGAAGAGAGAGGATGTTTAATACAGAGCCTTAATATCCTTGAGGGAGCGATAGTATATACCTGGAAAAACATTGGCAACCTTGAATGATTTTCTCATACGCTATTCAAGAAGAGGTATACAGCAGCAGCACAGCCAAGCAGAACCCCATGAAAAACCACAAAAACAAAAGAGACAGGATATAACACAAGAAAAATTAGAAGCAAAACAAGAAAATACATTACTGAGACATTGACTCCTTGTAAGACCCAAAATCAAAACAAGAAACAAAAATCAAGTCATCTGTGATGTTTCCAGTTATGTGAGTTACCTAGTTTTGACCAAAAAGAAGTGACAAGCTTTGTCTAGTCCCTTCTTTTTTCTGTCAAAGGTTCCAGTAATTTCTCTAGC
This sequence comes from Quercus gilva, assembly GCA_023621385.1. Taxonomy (NCBI): domain Eukaryota; kingdom Viridiplantae; phylum Streptophyta; class Magnoliopsida; order Fagales; family Fagaceae; genus Quercus; species Quercus gilva. The sequence goes on along the minus strand of CM042482.1, from coordinate 5,968,278 downwards.
AATCTTAGTCCAATATTATTATACTGATTTCCTTCCAACTAATAAACCATAGTCTAAGTTGTTTGGAATTGGTTGACTTCTAGCCAACTGTCAGTCTAATCCAATATTTTTCCATTTAATATGCCAGTGAAATAACACATCACAAAGAAATTCTAATCTTAGCAGCATTTAAAAGTGGGTAATCCAACTCAACAACAACAATAACCACCCACTCAAAGTCAAAATAATAATATAAAATAGCTAATGTTGCAGGTGCAAATTATTTTACAACATTTTTATAAAATGTTATTATGACTAATTTTTTACTGATTTTCATTTAGGCTTACAATTAGTATCACTTTTTCATTTACCAATAACCACTTACCACATTAGCAATTAATTAATTTTTTTTTTTCAAAAAAGTTTGTATTGTTACATTACTCATATAAGATATCCTTCTTTTGCCAATTGCCAGATGCCAATTACTTTCAATTATATCAACATTTTATTAAATGAACTGATGGATGAATATCTCAATATGCTTATTTATTATTATTGTTTTTTTGATTTGATTATCTCTATATTAATTATTAAACAAGCTAAATTTCATATCAATATGCTATTATTCAATATTCAATCCAAAACTTTTTCAGTCAATTTTTTAAATCTAAAAATTCATAATTCTAAAAATTACTTAATTCCTTAGATAAGATGATTCTTAATCTTCAATTTTCTTGATATTTGATGAGCACAATAGTGATATAGGGATTATCTAACAATGAATTAGGTTTTATTTTTTATTTATTATTTATTTTTAATGAAAACTTATTAAATATTTTTTTTTAGAGAGTTTCAACCTACAATATCTGCTTCTGATGATAACTCTTTACCAGTTGAGCTAACTGGAACCCACCACTTACTAAATATTTTGATATAACATTATAAAGAATTATACCAAGTGTGACGTGAATTTAATTTTTAGCAGATTAACATATACTTATGGTATTAAAAAAAAAAAAAAAAAACTTCTGGGATTTAATCAATAAACATGAAAAAGTCAAATGGTGCTTGCCACCTATTCCATTAGATTAGAACCAAGATAAGGAAATTAAACAAATTAAATATCATCTAAATATCTTGTTATATTTTCTAATTAGATTAGATTGTAACTCGTGCTTAAGCGAGAAAATATTTAACAATAAAAAAAAATAATAATGAAGAGGTGGTCTTTCCTAAATAAGTGAGATGATTATCTCTTCATTCCTACTAAAATATATGTTAGATGTAAAATTAGACTATAATTAGAAGTTAATTTGAATTCAATTTAGATTATGATTATGCTTTCATTTTAGTGTGTTACAAGCAACGTGTGTGAGATAGCTCTCAAGTTTATAAATTTTTGGGCTGTTCATTTTTAACACATAAAAATGTATCATCTATATAGGTTCTAATTAACTCAACTCATAAAATTGATTACAATTGAACAAGGAAATTATGTCATATTATTTTTTATAAGAAAATTATAAATAAAAAATTCCCACTTACGACATGATATTATTTTCTATATAAAAAAATTAATTAATAAAATACTTATTGGGCAAAATTTAAGTATTCTTTATACTTAATTTCCTCAATTAACATGTGCCACATTAATCAATAAATTACATGTGATAATACATTTTATATTATATCAGTCCATAAAGCCATATAATTTAAATTTAAGTGAAGAACTTAAGTTGTGGGTTCCAGTTAGATCTTTGATGGTTTAATAAGAAATCTGGATTTCAATCCTATCTTATACCAAAAATTGATTAGTGTTTTGGTTTGATGATAAAGAGTTATCATCAGAAGTGGACGCCATAAATTGAAACTCTCTTTAAAAAAAAAACTTAAAATACTTTATTTTGTCCAATATTTTCTTCTTGGAAAGGAAAATTAAAATCATTTACTCAAAATTTACACATCTCTATTTTTGCCGGTATTAGCACATTTTCGATAGGTTCAAGAATACCCTATTATTAGGTATGAATGCCATAAGTTAAAATTCTCTCTAAAAAAAAAAAAATCTTAAAATACTTTATTTTGTCCAATATTTTCTTCCTGAAAAAGAAAATTAAAATCATTTATTCAAAATTGACCCATCTCTATTTTTGCTGGTATTAGCACATTCTCAATAGGTGCAGGAATACCCTATCCTTGACTGGAGTGTCATTTTTTCTTAGCAACCAAACGCACCACATACATTCCCACGAAAGCAACGCCAACTAGCCAAGTCCACAAAGCTTTCTCAGTTCTTCATTCTCGGGAAAGCCCAGAAAACTGTCCAAAGAGAGATGAAGAAAGCCACAGCAATCGCTTCAATTCTTCTATTGGTGTCTCTTTCTCTTCAAGAAATAGCCTATGCAGTTTCTCTTTCAGAGCCAAACCAGGTAGCCATCTTGTACAAGAAATTACAAACTACTTTAGTAGTAAAAAAACAAAACAAAATTGGATCTTTGTTTATTGGGTAGCTTCAATTTCATATTTTGAATTCTGGGTTTTCGTTGTTATATTGGTAGTGAAAGTATTAGCTGTTTTGTAATGGATCTTGTACTCAATTTATAGTGGTATATAAATATAACGTGGAAGTATCTATATGCTTTGTTGCAAGCTGACCCTTTTTTCTTGTTTTTATTTTTATTTATTTTTTGTTCCAGGATTTTGAAGGATTTGCCGGTTCAAGGTAACATTTCTTTCTTGTCAGATTAGGCAGACAACTTAGTAATGTTTTCAGTTTTTTGTTTTCAGAAACATGTTTTTAGAACTCACAACAGATTTTAAAGTTAGAAACACGTTTGGTAAGCTAAGGGAAAAAGAGCAAAACTTAGCTACGGTTCCTTAAGTGATGTAACTTAGGTTCCCTGTACTAAATTCAAACACTTTACTCCATTGACCAGTACAAACAGTGTTGCTTTTTCCCGAGGAAAATTAAATTTAATACAGCCATGTGTGTACCTAAGGAACTAACCGAAGTTTTACCTAGGATATAAAACAGTGCGTATCACCCTGTTCCAATCACGAAATAAATCAAAAATGGGTTTTCGAGTTTGAATTTGATAGGAGAGAGTGAAGGATCCTTTGCTTGGGTGGAGGAATTGGTTGGGGAGGCATTCTTCTGATATTTGACAATTGGATTAGTCCTAATTCTTTGAAAGAATTATATCCAGAAATGTTTGCTTGTGCTGTGGATTATGAAGCTAGGATTTTTGATATGGTTGTTATTGCACCTGATGGGGGTGATAGAAGCTGGAACTTACTCTTTCGTCGTGAGTTTCAGGATTGGGAGATGGCAAGGTTTTATGCTTTCTTTGCACATGTCTCATTCAAAATACCTAGGGGGGGGGGGGGGGTGATGATACCGTGGTTTGGCAATTGAATCATAGTGGTGTCTTTGATGAGTGTTCTTTTTATAATTCATTATTGGAAGCTCCATTGGTTTTTTTTCCCTTGGCAGTGCATTTGGAGTGTTAAGGTTCCTAGAATTGTGTCTTTTTTCTTATGGACAGCTGCTAGGGATGGGATTCTCTCAATAGATAACCCTGTTAAGAAGAACTTTCCTCTTATTAATTGGTGTTGTCTATGTCAGTGTGATGAGGAAACCTTGGATCATTTATTGCTCTATTGCAAGTTTGTCCGTACCTTGTGGAGTGAAGTCTTCTCCTTGTTTGGGGTTCAGTGGGTGTTGCCGAAGACAGTAGTCTCTCTCCTTTCTGCATGGTGGAATTGGTTGGGGATTCATTCTTCAAATGTTTGGAATATGGTACCACCTTGTCTTATGTGGTTAACCTGGAAAGAACGCAATGCCCGAACATTTGAGGACATTGAAAGAATTGTGGACTTGTTGAATTCTTTGCTAACTAGGACTCTATTTGAGTGGTCTCGTATTTGGGGTTTTATGCATTGTACCTCATTGTCTGATTTCCTTAATTTTGTTAGCTTGTCCCACTAATTTGTTTGTATCTGTTTTTTTGCAGTGAGTTTACTATTGTAAATTCATTGTAATTTTTTTATCAATAAAGATTCTATTACCTATCAAAAAAATATATATATGGAATGCTTGAGGGAGCAACTTCTTGAGTCTTTTATAGGGACTTTGTCTGATTGGTCATGGGTTTGGAGACTCACATCTAGTGAGTCCCTCCAGATGTTTTTAGATTCCCTTTCTTTTTGTACATAGCTTTATGTCTCTTTTGTATTTTTGTGGCTACCTCATGTTTTTTCCATGTTGTAGTCTTTTTAATGATACCTTATCTTACCCATAAAAAAAAAATTTATTGGTGAGTTACACATGCACAGTGGGACCCTCTAACTGTTCTTGTGGGAGGAGGGAATGTCATTTGAGTCAGATCTCATTGGCTTCAATGCTTACTCAATTAGTTTTCTCAACTATTATCATGTATTCATTATTCCCACTTACCGATTTTATATATAGTTTAGTAGAAAGTTTGGTCATCTGATCTTGTTATATGTTTTTTGTTTTAGAACTCTCAAGCAAGAGCAAGAGCATGCTCATGAGGTTCATTGTTCAAGAGAAAGGAGTAGGGCAGCTTGGAAAATAATTGATGAAGTATGGAAAATTGTTATTTAGGATTACAAGGATGCACTATGTGAAATTGTTGCTTAAAAGGACATCCATAATTTGTTGTTTGTACATTTTGTGTAGTATTTGATGCCATTTGTGGAACGAGAAGACTATCAGATTTCAAGTAAGTGTAGACTTCATCCCAACAAAGATCTATTCAGAGATCAGGAACTGCACAAGATTCATGTGGATATAAATGAATGGCGGTGTGGATACTGTAAGAAAAGCTTCCGTGCTGAAAAATTTCTTGATCAGCATTTTGACAACAGACACTACAATCTACTGAATGTTGTATGTGGACCTGGGTTCCTTGTCTTTATATGTTAGGGAGCATCATTCACTAATTGCGAGCTGCAATCTTTTGATTGCTGCCATGTGATGAACGCTACATTCTAATTGTTATTACTCTATGACCTAGTGTTTATTCATTCATGCATTGAAAACTGTAAATCATAAAATTTAAAATTTTATTGTTGAGTTGACCATGCCTACACTTTTATTAACTAATTATTTTCTCTCTCCCTTCTTACCTCTTTTATTCAGCATTATATATATCTTCAATTAAAAATTTTAAAAATAGTTTTAATTTTACTCTGATAAATCTATTCATTTTCATGTTTATATATTGATTTGTTTAATTTTTTGACTAAGTTATAGTATAACTAGCTATAACTTATAAGGTTTATTTTCATGGCAAAGACAACAAAATGCTGATGATTCATAAATATCTGATCAAAAATTAGAAATAAAACTATATTTTTTTTAAAATTAATTATTTATTTATGAATGATATATGGGCTCTATTCTAATATGGTGTAAATACTTTGCATTTGTAATTGCTTTAAATTCTGTGAGTTTGCCTTAATGTCAGACTAGCCATACTGCATTTGCAGGTTTTTTTTTTTTTTTTTGATTTCAAGACATGATTCTGAATTCATGAATTACATTTTAAAGAAGATGTTTAATGATAAATTAGTTTCATTTTAAATTGAGGGTTGTGGTCTTTGCATTCAGAAAACTTGTGTTAACGTTTCCTAACAAACTTTTAATAAATGCAGAGTCACAGTAAGTGCTTGGCTGATTTATGTGGGGCATTGCATTGTGATGTCGTTATGAATACCAAGTCAACCAAAACCAAGTGCAACCCTGCAGCTACTGCAAGAAATCGTCACCTATGTGAGGTTGCTTTTGAGCGATCTAATTGCTTGCATTGTTGATTTTAGTGTTTTCTCATTGCTTATGTCTACTGTATTCCATGCAGAGTCTTGCCGATAGTTGTTTTCCTGCTAATCAGGGCCCCTCTGCAAGCCGTCTTCATGGTATTCTTCAAAAAAATTCAAGAAGCTATTCTGTCTTGTTTTTGTAACCTTGTACATTTATTGACATTTCTTTTAAAGTTTTTTCTTTTCAAAAAAGAAAAAAAAAAAAAAACTTTTCAGTATATCTGATTGCTAATTTCTAATGGTGTTGTTCTGATTTACTGGTAGATTTGTTTTTGCGACAATTTTGTGATGCTCACACTTGCTCAGGAAAACAGAAACCCTTTTCTAAGGGGGGCAAGGTAAGGCTTCAGTCTCTTACCACAGTAGCTTGGATTTTAAGGTAGACCTACAGTTTGTAATTACTCATAATGATTTTAGTTGGTTAACATAATAAGGGAATATCCTTTTTCCTGCTTGAATAGAAATTTTGCCCATTTAGGGAATATCCTTTTGAGGCCTATACTAGTTGGGACCTTATTTCAGTGGGGTAGAATTTGGGGTTTTACACAATGTATTTCCGTTTCTGAATTTCTTCTTTCTATTTGTATCTCTTCTTGAGGTACTTGTATTCGTTTTAATTTCTGAGTGTTCACCATCGTGAACAAGACGTCCTTTTTATGAAATAAATCTTTGATTACCTATCAAAAAAAAAAAAAAAAAACTGGCATGCCTTCCACAAAGCTCTTGGCAAAATGTTTTTGCCTGCTTAGTTCGTGCTGCTTTTCTGGATGGCTTGTTCTTTGAAGCAGTCCAAAGCAGTCTTTAAGGTCATATGAAAACAGATTAGCCAGAAAAAGGACTTTTCTGTGCCAGAGGGTTCATAATTTCATGCGAAAGATGTTATCTCTCCCTGATTTCCATACCATCAAAAAGATAATCTAGGCATCCTGTTGGCATATTGAATTTTATTTTTTAAAATATTTTCTTCCTATTTGATTTTTGCTATCCACTGTTTCATCTGAGCAGAAGGAAACAAGTGTATTCTACCTGGCTATTGCAATACTGACTTTGATGCTGCTCCCTATTTTCTATCTGATTGTTTATTTGCACCAAAGGTACCAGTTTCAGCTTTTCCAAATTCCTATTTGATGAGCCTTTGCAATGATTTTTTAAAATTTTTTTGTGTATTTTGCAGCGAAATGAGGAAGAATACCCAAGAGCTTAGGCGCATCTCAAAAGTTGGACAAAAAACAAAACCCTCATAGTTGGTAATATATTTACATACTTATAGAAAATGAGAGACTTCTATAGATTGCTTAGGTTGACAAATGTATGGTCCTTTCATTGTTAAGTCAAGGTTCAAGACAAATGACCTTTGGGATCATAACAGAGTTATTTCAGTTTTGACAGGACAAATGTTTCAATCAAAATATTGACATTTTTGTACATAAAGCATTTGAATGGAAAAAAGAAAAGAAAAGAAAAAAAGAAAAGACAGATTTGCATACATGCTAGTTGGAATGTTGGGAAATTACTGCCAATGGCCTTTAGGCCAGCAGCCATGTCCCCCTTCCTAGTGGAGGGCATATCTGGGGGGTTGAATCCCTTCAACAGCTTTACCTATCAAAAAATAAGAATGTTAAAAAATTACCATTGTAAAATAATGCTGTTGTATCTTCACATTCCTCTATAATTTGCGGTTGTATCAGGCTTCCTTTAGAATATAATGCTGTTGTAGCTTCTCATTCCTCTATAATTTGCGGTTGTATCTTCACTTCATGAGACATGATCCTTAACCAAGTGTGTAATCTTTCGAGGTAACTAGGATACCAATTTGTTAAAGCTAGAGCAATCAATATGCATCTTTTTCTCTAACTGGGCTGATCATGCTGTCAGATACATAGAATCAATATATATATATATATATATAAAAGTAGAGACTTCATGTTGGAGAGCATAGGGTTGTGCCAAGTGGCGCATTTCTTGAAGTTTTTTTTATTTAGGCTTCTACTTCAAAGAGTTTACATTTATATCAAATTATTAGTTCATTGAATCAGCTAATAGAGTAAATGTATATACTAATTATCTATAATTGTGCATTAATTATTTATATTAAATGAATTTATAAAATTATTTTTATAAACTTTATTTAAGAAATAGTTTTTAGTTGGAATAATAATATTAGATTTTCAATATGACATTGTTCCTCATGTTTAGTTGCTTTGACAAAAATTGACACAAAAACTATATAAAAAAAAAATTAAATATTTGTGAATTCCCTAAAAATTAATTTTAACCTTTTAAATTTCCTAATTCATTTCAGTGACGTGATATATATATATATATATATATATATATATATGTATGTATGTATGTATGTATGTGAAACTAACATTGTGTTATTTATTTTATGTAATTAGAAAGATAACTAATAGAATGAATATGTTTATTTTGTTATATTAATTACTTTAAGCATAATGAAATTTTAATATCGCTTTTCTAAGATTTATATGAGAAATAATTGATTTTTGATTTTATTTTATTTGATTTTATTTTTTTTATGTGAGAAACAATTGATTTGAAATATGGTATTCTTACTAAAATTTTAGTTGTCTTTGCAACTATTGAAAAAATGTCCAACAAAAAGGGAAAAAAAGAAATAACTTTACTAACACAAAATCCAGAATGTAAAAAAAATAATTGAAGGATATTTGCATTTTTTGTAGGCATGAAACATGCCTATTTATATGACCCAATATATGATGCAATTTTCAATTTAAAAACACATATATATATATATATATACTATGATCAAATCATTACATTATTCTTAATGTCTTTCTATTTTGTCAATAAAATAACTAAAAATTACCTTTTTTTTACAAGGAAAGTTATTGAATTTTTATTTTTATTTTTATATACACTGATTGTTGAGTGTGAGGGATCTAAATCTGAATGTCTCTATTAGAAATTGAGATGTCAACCAGTTAAACTAAATCTTATTGAAATATTGGAGAAAACTAAAATGAGTTGCACCGCACATTGTGCGAGAACTCAACTAGTCGTTCTCTATGATAGTAAACATTTCATTGTTTTCTAAGTACTTTGAATGATCTCATCTACTCAACTAGTCGTTCTCTATGATAGTAGACATTTCATTGTTTTCTAAGTACTTTGAATGATCTCATCTTTTGGGTCATAGTGAGATATGTTCCATTGTAAATTTCATCTATTCCGTTTCATTTAGAATATACCTAGGTCCTTTATTCAATAAACTTTCATCACTTATTGAAAGAAGAGTAAACATTGTGCAGGCTCATTGAAAAAGGTTTTATATTTCTGAGCTCCATTGTTCTTCTGCTGCAGGATAGGCTGTTGCAGTTATCAAGTAGGTGAACATGGAGTATAATGGCAAGATTTACTCTTTGTCGACCCATTGCAATAGATTCCTTTGAAAATCTGCATTCGCCAAGAAAGTCAAAGAAAAGGAATTACATCTGGAGGCAACCTTGCTAATTTTCCATTTGCTGATGTATCTCTTCTTCCTCAAATAAGGATCTAATTGTCAATGGAACAGCAAAGAGCCAAAGATATACGAAAATTGTATTGCTTATTGTCTTGGAAATCTTTTCAATGAAACCCTTTATTGATGCTAGTTCCGCCCCCTTCAAAGCATATGTCTTACAAGAGTTCTAGCATTGCTACATTGACTTTCAGACGGATGATTATACATCTGAAATGGCACGATGTCCTACAAATTTGGATCATATGCTCAATCCCCTTGTATCCAGACATCATTTTGTTTTTCTTGAAAAAAGCGCTCAAACATTGTAGATACCATCAGGGGAAAAAGAAGGGCAAAAAGTGTAGTCAGCAAGTAGGGCAAAAGGGACACACATATATCCAGTAGGTCTTGAAATTAATGATCTCATCCCCGACCTTACTCTTATAAAACAAAGGGTGCATATGAATCATAACTCATTAAAGCTACGCGCTGCCTAAACTTTGATACGTGCTTCATGCCTGTCCACAATTGCTGATATCAATCTCCAAATACAAAATTCTATTATGGCACTTTCAATCTCAAACTGAATGATAACTACCTTTTCTGCTTGCTTTTTAAGGCAACAACCTTTCGTCAACCTCAAAATACAGTACTCTTTCATTAGCAGCGTCTACAATATTATGCTCTAAAATGTAGTGCTTTCAAGGTAAGTGCATCCCCCATGATGCTCTGCCTTGTAATGCCCACAAAGCAGACAGTTTGCTTGTATCTTGATTTTCTTGTTTTAGCAGTACAACCAGTTTGTAAGCAGGCCAGGTTCTCAGAATCATGAACTCCAGCTCAACACCGACATAAAACAACTAGGTCCAAACAATATAGTGTATATAATTTTGATTTTCATTATTGATGCAACAATTTAGGCTCCCTAAAACTTTCAACAGAAGGTCACCCTAGGATGATGCTGGTGAAATGCTTTCACCCTCTACAGCTAGGATCTGTAGGCATTGAAACAGTTCCTGATCACTTCCAAAGAGCTCCTGGTTCCCATAAATGATCACAGTTCTATGGAGCTATTACCCCAAATGCAAGGGATATCAGTTCATTTGATAAAAGAAAACCATCTGGATCACTTAGCCGAATGTAAGCCAGCCTCTGTCTGATCTTGTCTACATCCAATAACACAGTATTGAGTTCATCTGCACTCACTGCTGTTCCATGCTCATCCAGGCAAACAACATGCCCACTTTCCACATAAGGTTTATAAGCCTTGAAAAGAGAGAAAACAAGAGAGCCACCATATGCCTCTCTAAAAGACTTCAGATCCAGGCCTCTTGCAGTTCTTAGAGAGAGCATCACAACATCCATGGCCATGTCCTTTGCATCGATAGGATCATTTCCACAGCAATCCACCAGCCCATTCTCCAAATTCTGCACATATCCCATGTATTCTTTTATCTTCCTCGGCCTTGAAAACCTCAGTCCACCAACATAACTAGCAGACCCAAGGCCAAACCCATAGAAAGGTTTGTTCTTCCAATATGTAAGATTGTGTTTGCACTCAAAGCCACTCTTGCAGTAACTACTAATTTCATAATGGTTGTAACCAGCATCAGAAAGCATCCTTGAAGCCATTTTATAGAAATCAGCTGACTGTGTTTCAGAAGGCAGAGGAAACTCCCCGGGTGTGTACCTGCAAGAATCTTCAAGGTCAACTTCAAACTTTGTAACAATTAACAAAGCTAAAAAATATTTGGGAAAATTAGATAAAAAGGCCCAAAGTTTATATCATGTTTCAAATTAAGTCCTAAGTTTTTAATTTTGTCAATTAATGTCCCAGATTTATGAAATCATATCAAATTAAGGCCTATTTCCATCTCTGTTATTTTAAGTAGCAACAAAGCAGATAAAAATGGGAAGCCACTGATTAACTCTGCAGTTCATCTAGGACTTGTTCAAAAATTAATTTAGCAACCATTAAACAGAGGGACAGAAGGTGAAATCTCTATTTAGAGATAGGTTTCTCTTAGATAGAGAAAATAATTGCCAGAAATCTCTATTCCATTACTGTCTAGAATAAGGTAAATGATAAAATTTGAAACTTTTATTGACAAAATTAAAAACCTTAGACCTAATATGAAACAAAGTATAATTTCCCCAAGCTATTGTTTTAACTACTGCCTTCCTTACTTACAATATTCCAAATTTTGTGCCTTGTTCGACTTGCAAGTCATATACAGACACATGGGTAGGTTGAGCTTCAACGGTGAGCCTCAAACTTTCTTCCCACATTTCAGGTGTCTGGTTAGGAAGAGATGAAATAAGGTCCATACTCCAATTCTCAACCCCACATGACCCAACAATCTCAATTGCCTCAAAAACCTCTTCCAAACCATGTGCTCTCCCACAAGCCTTCAACAAGTCTTGTTGAAATGCCTGAACTCCCAAAGACACTCTATTCACTCCCAACCCTATCAACTCCTTCAGCTTCTTAGCATCAAAGGTTCCAGGGTCCATCTCCATAGATATTTCAGCATTTGAACTCAACCCGAATTTCAACCTCAAAACTTCAAGAACCGAAGACACAAGCCTCGGTGGCACTAGTGAAGGCGTACCACCCCCGAAAAACACCGTTTTGAGAGGTGGGTTGGTCTTAGATTCTAGTTTTGTAGCATTGATTTCTCGGCAGAGTAATTGTACATAGTTTAAGATTCGAGGGTCATCGTCATTGGTTTGGTTAGAAGAAGAGCCGAGAGCGACAATTGGGAAGTCACAGTAGTGGCAACGCTTTCGGCAGAAGGGTAGGTGGATGTATGCTGAAGTAGGAGGAAGTTGAGGAAGAGGGACTGCGAGGGTGTTGGATGAGGCATTTTGTCGAACACTTGGTGGGTTGGGCGTGAAAGTGTTGGTTATACTTATAGTGCGGTAATGAAACAGTTTTGGAGTTTTGGGTTTGGCGGGAAAGATTGAGAAAAGAGGAGTGAACGTTGATTTGAGCATCATTGTGTGTGACTGTGTTTGTGTTGGGTGACAATAGCTGCTAAAGCTAAGAGCATGAAAATTTATATATGAAGCAAAAATAGCAGCTTTCAAATTAAAATTTCCACACGTTGAGCACTAAATTTACATTTGCCATTAGATATTTTTTTAATTTATCAATTTATATTTTTGGCTACCCAACTATGATGGATGGGGTTTGGCCCATTAACTCATGGGTCAAGGATCTTCGGCCAATGTTGAAGATTCCACCTTAACAAACCCAACATAGATTCAATCACTTTTATTACCTCCACTTGGTAAAAAGCTTACTTATCAGGCTCGGCGCCATAGTGATGTTAACAAATGTGTTATTTGTTATTTTTTATTTTTTTATTCAAACTTTCTCTCTCTTCCATACAAAATATCTTTCTTAATTAAAATAAATAAATAAATAATATTAAAATGAAGTGATTAAAAAAATAGATAAAGTAATTTTTTGATGTGTCAAAGTAGCATTTTTTTAGAACGTCTAATACTAGTTGTGGGGCCCCAAATGTTTAAACCACCCTGGCCCACTCCATAGCCGGTCCAAGGCCCGCGCCGAGGAGAGTTGGTAGGCCGAGGGTAAGAGGAAAAATCTCAAGCCCTCTAGGGTTCTCGCCGAGGATGCCCACCTCCTTGGCGAACCGACGTTGATAAAGGGAAAATATCTCCCCTTCATTAAATGAGCTTCACCAACATTCTGGCCATTTTAATGGTGAGGTGACCAGCGAGCTCAGATACCTTGGTCACTCCAACTAATAGAAAGCCTGTAAAGACGGTTGAAAACTAACATAAAGCCTGCAAAAGCAGATGATGGGACAAACCCTTATCTACAGTGACCGGATAACCGACAGATGGACGGCTGAGATTAACTAAAACAATACTATATAACCAAGAGGATTCCCAGCGCCAAAGGGGGGGTAGAAAGAAAAGGGAGAGAATATCTACCAACTCTAAGAAAAATAGATCCTCGGCTCAGGTATGCTTCGTAAAACACATAGTCAAAGTGATGATCATTACTTACAAAAACACTTGGCCAAATTTCTTTGAGAATATTCCTATGAACTTTATGACATCTATTATCTGTTACAAACTTCATGTTAACCGTCGTTTACTTCGATATTGCCAAGCTCTTTTTACCCACTCTCTACAAGTTTTTATTGTTAAGGGTCCATTACAAATTGAGTCCCTACACTAGTGTTTTACTTGGAACTCTACTTCAAATACTTAGTTTTAGTTCTATGTAAATTTTAAAAAAAAATATCATGAAACTTGACTTTTTTTTTTATTTATTTATTAAATTTTTATGGAACTTGACTTTTTAATTTTTATGGAACTTGACTTGTTAAAGCCCAATTTTTGCAAACGTCAAGATTTTAGCATATGAAACTCGATTTTTACAAACTCAAATTATATATATATATATAGAGAGAGAGAGAGAGAGAGAGAGAGAGAGAGAGAGAGAGAGAGAGAGAGAGAGAGAGAGAGAGAGAGAGAGAGAACTTAAGATTGTAAAAATTGAGTTCCATTTACTAAGAACTAGAGGCTAGGACTAAACATGTAGCGTGTAGAGGCAGTCACATGTGGCTTCTTGTAGTTTTTCTTCATGACAACACTATGACTATTTCTTTCTCTATCTTATTTATCAAGTTTAATGCTTAGTATTTTATTTTTGTGTTTTATTTCAGTTACTAAGAATAGCTAAATTTATAATTTAGATTGAGAATGAAATCTTATTAAGAATTATCAGTATTATTTATATGATTTGATTTTTCTCATTGTAGTTGTTCTTTTAATGATTTGATTTTTCCCAAGTGGGATTATAAAACTCGATTTTCACAAAATCAAGTTCACTAATTTACTAAATAACTTTGAAAAGAATCTTTCTAGTAAAATAATTGGAAAAAATATATTATTTTGCAAAAATGACAGTTTTGTTATCATGCCTTTTCTCATGCGGTCCATTGCTGCCTTTATTGGGCTTATTGCTTTAGAGTTGTATATATAACTGTTCAAATCCCAAGTTCCTATTGGGTTTGGAATCAAGCCCCCAAGTTTGGATAATTGAATCTTGGCACATCATCGGCTTACCCATATTTTAGGTGTGAGTTTAAATTAATACAACTAGTAAAGTCCCACCACCCAACAAAAAAATAAAACATTAGTGTCTTGATTTAATAGTAAAGAGTAATTATCATGGAAGAGTAATTATCATGAAATAGATTCCACAAATAATTCAAATGCTATTGTATCTATTTAAAAGAAAAAAAAATTGTTATAAAAAATATGAGAACAATTTCATAATCTAGGCATGTTCTGTTCACTCCTTGGAACATACCTTTGACAATAAGGGTTCATATATTGTCATCTAGTCTTAACCTCATACTGTTATTATCATCTACATCCCTTAATAGGGTTGTCTTCCAAGTGGACTAACTGCCACACCCCATAGTCAGAAATCGATAAGCAAAATTCCAACACTAATCTTTTATGACTACTGGTTTCTGGTCTTTAAGCTACATTTTGATTGCCTAGGATCTTAACGACGGGCCATATATATTAAAGTAATCAAAAGAAGCTGATAGTGGTGTGCACCACAAACAAAATTAAGTTGGTCTTACGAAAATTGAAACATAAAGGAAAACACTCTGAAAGACTTGAGCATACTCACACACTTGCATGAATAAATTAATACTAATTCCAAACATAGGATACAAAATTTTGTTACATTGCATGATAAATCTTGTCAGGCAAGAGATTTCACCATGTAAGGCCCTTCAAGCTCATAGCCCAATTTCCTATAGTAATGTCGTGTTCCTACACCTGAAATGACGGCTATTTTTGTTGATCTATGCTCCCTGAGTGCAATCCGCTCTGCCTCCTCCATCAAAAGGGTACCGTATCCCTGTGGAAGTCAAGAGAAGAATGAGAAGCAAAAAAGAAAATTTGTTGGGATAAAAAATAGAACATTAAGTATACCGAAATTTATTGACCTACACTAAAGGCAAGTAGAACATACAGATTCTCCAGGTTTTTAAAGATTTTGAAGCATCAAATAATATTGGCATCAAGCTTTACTGTCTTACCTGGAGTTGTAAACTACACATTTATTTTACGTAGGCCATTTTCATCGGTAATAATTTCAACAAATGGTCTTTTACATATCACTAAATAGTTAATGAAAAGGGTTTTCTGTGCTACCTGGTGTTGTAGCTTGTCAGCATCCCGGCCATGAACTGGAACAGCAGTACCATAAACATGGAGTTCACGAACAATAGAACACTTCCCCATGAGTTCTGGGCAAGTAGTGTTCCTGCCACATTTCCGCAGCCGCAACAATCCAACAAGAATATCCTGTGTCCAACCAGAGAATGAAATCAAGGGAAGTCCAATCAAAGAATGAAAAAACAAGGTTACATTATGTCTCAGCAAGCAAGAGTTGCTTCCACAAGATCATACGATAGCAAACAAAGCCAACCTACCACATTAGATACTCAATTTATCTGCAAATGACTAATGTAAATGCCAAATATGTAGCTGTGAAATAGCTGCTAATGCAAGGACCAGCTAGGTCATTCTAGACAGCATCGAAATCATTAAGAAGTTTATATTCAATTCCTAGCAACCAGCCATATTTGAATGTGACAAGCACAGAAATTTTTTTTTTTTTTGGTAAGTAACAAGCACAGAATGACGCTAGTGTTAAAGTAGGGAAATGATTAAATGCATGCATCCACACCCAAGTGGGAGAGAGAGACAGAGAGAGAGAGGCATTCCAAAATACCTGGCGTGTATCTTCATATGAGAGAAATGTTTCCCAACCTTCATTTGCCATATAATCACGACGGACAAGTTCAACTTCTTCTGGCCTAATTTTATTGTGAATATCCTAAAATCATCACAAATTTTACAATTATTTTTATTTTTTGCAGTTCATAGCGTATAAAATTTACAAATAGTATAATTTTGTCCACTTACCTGAATTCCAGCTTCTCGTGTTCGAACATCACGACATTTCAAACCCAGGTCTTCCATTCTAGCTAATGCTAGCTCCCGAAGATTTCCTTTTTCTACCCCAGAAGTAACCAAAGGCATGGGAATATCCCGCTGAACTCTATAAACACGTGTCCATGGGGGTACCATGGCTAGTATCCTAGCTACAATGTCCACAAGTTGCTCAGGTGGATAATTTCTATACCTGCAAAGAGAGTTCTATAATTAAATTTCCCAACACACCAAACAAGACACAACTATGAGTTCATGCAACGCAAGTCTTTCTTTTCAAGCATACATTGGGTTTTGAGACCTGGATTTCAGAACCAATAATATGGTTTCCTTAAGGCCCTGTATTTTAAATTATCCCCACTACTTGAAAAGGTTTGGGGTGGGGGAGAAGATCTAACACATAACGGACAATAACATCATACCTGCCAGTTTTCCAAAGCTCATAAAGCCCTGTTCCACGAATTACAAGTGTAGGATAAATTTTAAGTCCATCTGCTCTGAATAAAGGGCTCTCAAAGAACTCCCGGAAACTTTCCATGTCCCTCTCAACCCCCACATTTGGAAGATCAGGCATCATGTGCGCAACAACCTACAACAAAAATATGAAAATTACAATAGAGAAAACAACATAAAAGAAAGGCCAGGTTACTCTGCAAAAGCTTTTTTTTTTTTTGGATAAGTACTCTGCAAAAGCTATTATTAGCTTTGTAATTTTATTCTATAAGGTTCCTTCTTCTTCTTTTTTTTAATGTAATAAGTTTATCCTAATCTATAAGATTTCAATAGAAGCAGGTTAAACAATTTTGAGGAGAAAAGAGATGATATTAAACTGGCTTCATATTTCATATAGCAACAACAATGGGGATACATGTGCTCCCTAGTCGAACTACAAGAGTTCCAAAAAACAAAGCCACTGTATTGAGAAAGAGCAAGAAATTTTCGGAATATATGCCCAAGAAGACAAATTTAAATTACTGATCATATAGAATCTATGAACATAAGATGATTATAGCACACCTTAAAACCAGCATCCTTTGCCAAGCAAAAACAATCAGCCACAGCGGCTACTGTATGGCCTCTATTTGTGTCACGAGCAACATCCTCATATGTGCTCTGGACTCCAATCTCCAATCGTGTACAACCGTACAAAAGCATTTGCCGCAAGTGAGGTCCAAGGCAATAATCTGGCCTCCTGACAGATTAAACAAGAGCAACAGTTAACAATTTATTTTCATCAAGGAAATAACACATTCAAGTTTCTTAAAAGTACAACAGAAGTTTTAATTGTTATGATTACTATGATACATGAACATTCTGAATGTGCAAACTCAATTGTCAAACATCTTAAGTATATCTTGACAACATCTTCCCATGTTATTTCACCATGCTACAGGATAAGCACCCACTAATGCATCATTACCATGATGTATGTCTCAAAGAACACTCAACCCACACAATAATCAAAAGAAATATACTCGATAGATGCGCTCTCATATCAAACTTCCTTGGTGACAACAATTATCTCAGACAACTTTTTCAATCAAACAGACCAGTTGGGAATCAATAAAAAATTGAACACAACTAAAACCAAGTGCAAAATGAGAGTGAAATCAAATATTTGCATATCAAAAAACTTGTATAGTAACTTACGTTTCAATGGTCATGCCAATGCACTTTGTGGCACCATGCTCAGAGTAAGCAACTGCCTCTTCTACATTGGCTGAAGTGTGTCCTGATAAAGCATCATGCAGATTCCGTATAAAGTAATCGCGATAATCTGCTGGCAGTGACATGAAAGTGCCACCCATCAAGATGAACTCAACCTGAGAACATATACCCATACTAATTAGAAAGTGGACTGTCTACTTATGAATTTATCATCAACTTTTAAACGATAACATGTAAGTTTAAAACTAGTACAGCCAGACCTTATCTACACTGTGACCCAGACGCTTAAGCTGATCAATTCTGCTTCTAGCCTGGACATATGGGTTATATCTGGAACCAAAATAAGGGGAACTCAATAAATATTTCAAGATTCATTTACCTCAAGATATTATAAACAATATTATCACAAGGCAATGAACAACATCAAATGCAAATGGATGTCAACTATAACCAAATTTAGATTCAACCTAATTCTAATAAAATTTACCCCCAGCACAATCCAAAACCTCTGCTGCTATTATAACCGAATGGTCTATTACTTTCCAATGTTTGCACTAAGTCCTACCTAGTAAGAGTTTCTGCTTAAAGTTTTTCCATATAGCATAATCAATAATCCTCCTACTTTCTACAAGTCACTAGCAACAATGAGCCATACACATAAGTAGAAACACCAATTCTGTAGTTTCACAAAGTAATATAAACAAACAAAAAACTAAGAAATTAATCAACCTTATACCGTCTATCAAGTTAAAAGTTATACATTTCCACTAATTAACATGTTTTTAAATCACTTTATATCTACAATTACTATATTATAATTCATTATAAGGGTAGCTTATATCATTAAATTATGAAATTTAATGACAGGGTTTGTTACTTTTTAGAGACAGAATTTACCGGTTAAAAAAAATGTTACGGATACAAAACAATAATAAAGTCTTGACTCCAAAGCTCGGATGCCCAATAAACAAAAATTCAATGCAAACTTTTTTACTATATTGATCTCCCTACAACAACAACCAAACCTTAGCCCCAAACCTTTAGGATTGCCATATTTTAATGTTATTTTAGGTCTTCCTATATCTTCTTCATTTCCTTGACTTTAATCAAGTACACTAGTTTCCCTAAAACTCAAAATTTCAAGTTAGTAATCCAAAATTTCCTACTTTATGTAACAAAATTCACATAGGATCAAGCCGCATGAATTCTTTTCTATTATGCTATCTGGAACCACAATAAGGAGAAATCAATAATTATTTCAAGACTTACTAACCACCAGATATCATAACAATATTATCACCCGAGTACACCCCCCAGGTGTACATGGGTGGTTCTATTTTGATCAATAAATTTTCATTAGTAATCCAAAAAACAAAAAACAAAGTAATGAACAGCATCAAATGTGCAAAAGCATGTTAACCATAACCAAAGTTAGATTCAACCTAATCTATGCCAACAAGATCCAGAACCTCAGCTGCTATAATCGAATGTTCCTATTACCTACCTAGTAACAGTCTCCATTTAAGGTTTTCCACATTTTCTAATGAGTAATGTATCTACAAGACAACAGTAACACCTAACCATATGCATAAATAGTACTACCAATAATTCAGCTGGTTCACAACTTTGAGTACCCATTAAAAACTACAAAGTTAATTAACATTATACTGTTTATCAAGCTAAATAAATCATGCCATCCTAATAACATGTTCGCATAGCCAGATTCTACCATTAACAAATACAAAAACAGCAGCAACAAAGCATTGATCCCAAAGCTTATATGCGCACTAGAATAAAATTCAATGCAAAAACTTTTACCGTATTAGTTTCCCACTTTCCCTACATCAACAACAATAACTACCAAGCCTTCACCCCAAAACTTCGGGGTCAGTGTCAACCACATATACTCTTTTCTACCATTCCATCCAATCCAAAACCATAATCTCTATCACCTCAAACAATTACCATATCCTTATGTAATTTTAAGTCTTCTGATATCTTCTTTGTTTCCTCGACTTTAATCAAGTACACTAGTTGCCCTAAAACTCAAAATTTCCTACTTTATGTAATAGCATCCACAAAAGATCAAGCCACATGTATTCTTTACTGTCATTCTATCCTATCGAAAACAATATCCTCCGTCACCTCAATTGATAGAATATGGTGTCAATTATGAATCCTCACCACACTATTTAGAATTGACCTCACGTATTCTTTTATGCCATCCATATTCTACCCGATACCATACTCTCTGTCACCTCAATTGACATATCATTTTTCACTGGTTCCACTAAAGTTATTTTCCCAAAAAACTCAAAATTTCCTATACAAATTTGGCTACTTTACATAGCAACATCATAACAAAAATCAAAGTTTCCAAATTCCAATACATATCTTACTCAAAACCAAAGACAGTCTTAGTCTTTCTCGTTCCCTCGACTCAAATTAACCATATTATTTTTCCCAAAACTCAAAACTTTGCCTACTTTACATAGCAACATCCACACTTTAACATAGCAAAAATCAAAGTTTCCAAATTCCAATACATTACTTGCTCAAAATCAAATTCTTAGTCTTTCTCATTCCCTTGAATTAACTGTATTGTTTTCCCAAAAACTCAAAATTTCCTCTACAAATTTGGCTACTTTACATAGCAACATCCACACATATTAACACAACAAAAATCAAAGTTTCAAAATTTCCAAAATTCCAATACATTTACTTATATAAGCTACAATCAAAGTTTCAAGCTTTTGCAAATTCCAACACATACCTTGCCCTAATAGCTCGCATACTAGTAGGCTCGTATCCAGTATAAGACTGCGTACTATACTCGAAGTCCGAGTCGGGCCCACCGGGGCAGTACACGCAGATATTCCCGGTGGTGGCGATGTGAGGACACCGGTGAGGTTTCGACATGACGGCCACGACGGCGATTCCGGAAGCGGTTCGGACCGGTTTGGCACGGAGTTTCGGGAGCAGCGAGTCGCGCTCCGAATCGGGAACCGCGGCGATCATCTCCACGAGCTTGGGGGCGCGTGAGAGGCCGTACTTTCGGCACGCGGCGGATTTGAGCGCGTTGAGGTCCACGTTCTCGCCCTTGCGAGATAGGTCTACCATGGAGTTCACGATCTCAGCTATGGCTCGGACCCGGGCTTCTTCTTCGGATAGTCCGTGGGCTTCGAAGCCGCCCCGACCCGGTTTCGGCACCTTCCTTGGCTCGGCTACCATCGCGGTCGCCATAGGGAGAGAGAAGAGAAAGAGGGAGCGCGAAATACGCACTATATGCCTTAAGACGATGACGTTTTAACTGTTGAACGAGACTACATAGGATCTATTTAAATTTCTGTTAAAGCATTTAGCTTTTGTTAAAAAAACAAAAAAAATAAAAAATAAAAAATAAAAACAAAAACAAAAATATAATTTAACTCTTCAATTTTGGAATATTTTTTATTCTCAAAAAAAAAAAAAAAAAAAAGGAATATTTTGAACTTTTTTCTAATTTTTAATTATTTAGATTGGTATCTCTAACATTTCTTATCGTTTGAATTGAAGTACTTCTTATGTGTCAATTCAAAATTAGCCATTGACTAAGCTTAAATCAATGTCACCTTTTGTTTTTTTTTTTTTTGTTTTTTTTGTTTTTTTTTCCATTTAAATTACATCATTTTAATAACTAATTTACAATTTACACCTTTAAAGTTTGGGATAATTTTGATTTTTTCTCTTAAAGTTTGAATTATATTTTTGATAAGTAATAAAAGTTTATTGTGAAGGAAGAGGAACACTCTATGTTCACAATTATGAACATAAAGCACCTTGAAAAAATATACAAGCAAACCAATTAGCATTGAAAGCTTCACCTTGACAAACCTAACCTAGATCCAACCACTTTTATTGTCCCATTTGGTAACAAGCAAACCAATTAGAATATTTAAGAGAGTTGGAAATAAAAAATGCAAGGTCTAAGACCAATCAAACAAAGTATGAAGTAACAAGGACTTCAATTGCTTAATAGATTTCACACTCTCCTTAAAAAAGTAGAGTTGTTATGTTCTTTCCATATTAACCAGATCATGCACTCCAATGCCTAGTTCCATACATTCAAGGAATATTTACCAAGTTGATTGTGCTAACCAAAATGGAGGGAAGCTACCTTGTCGGGCAACACCCATTGAATCCCAAACATCATAAGCACTTCACTCCATGCATATGCAATAATGGATCCATACAACTATATCATTTTGAATGGAGGGTAACATTAATAGTATGAATCCAAATTTTGAAATTGATCAAATTAAAAGATATGCCAACTTTAAGAATATAAATATTATAAATTGCAATTCAGAAAAAAAAAAAAAAAAAAAAAAAAAAAAGAACTAGTATTTTTTTATTTAATAAGATTGTGCCTCTTAATTCTCAAAGATGGTATTACGTGCATCAAATACATGATAGATTTTATGCCAATGCCAACCTCCCAATCCCAAGTCCCAAACCACAATCTCTCTCTGTAAATCCTACTCGAACTCAGCTAAACTCAATAATTCTAAAGCTTCTCCTCCACTGTGGACTAGTGTTCTGCTGGTAGTGACATGAATGTGTCATAAAAATGAACTCGACCTGAAAACATGTACACGTACTATTAAGACTGAAATGTTTACTTATGAATATATTACCAACTTGTGAACATCAAATGTAAATTTAAAACTAGTACAAGCCAAACAATATATACATTTGACCCAAACGCTTAAATTAATTGATTCTACTTCCAACTTGGATATACTAGTTACCTCTGCAAATGTCTCCGTTCAAAATATGATAAAATGCTAGTTGATTTACAAGACTATTAACAAATATTTCAAGATTTATTAACTACCAAAATATCATAAACAATATTATCACAAAGTAATTAACAACATTAATAGTCCGTGTGAGAATTGCTTATTTATGGTAGCTTATTTGCATAATGCGAGACAAAAAGCTAAAATCTAGTTTATTTATAAATAAATAAATAAACTAAAAGTTAGATTGTTTGAAATAAAGTTTTTTTTTTTTTTTTTGAATGATTTGAAATAAAGTTTAGACAAAAAAAAAAAAAAAAAAAAATTGGCCCACAAACTATAGATAATGAGCAAAAAGTTAATTTTTAATCTTTGTTAAATGCACATGGAATGTCAAGAGTTTTATAATTTAGTGATATTATTTAATCTTGTTTATGAGAAGAATTAAAACTTCAATTCCTCCTGCCTATTTGTTGAGACAAATTCATTATATTAATTCAGAGAGAGAGAGAGAGAAGAAGACATTACTCAAAGAAAGAGCTGTAATGTAAATTTAGAAGAAAATTAAAAAAAAAAAAAATTTAGAGAGATAGAAGAAAAATTAAACTTGATTCATTGGATCCATGCTATAAATTCAAGATAGAAGTTTAGACTTTTATTGATTTATGTGTAGAGTATTAAATAGACTTTAATTTATGTAAAATATAGTATTTTCTAATATGTTGTATTTTTCAAAAGAACGATTGAATTGATGAGATTTGGTATTAATATTTATGAGATTGAAGAGTTTGATGTTCAAATATTTCAAACGTATTGATTTGACCCCATTCGTGGGTACATGGTCCCATAGCATATTAGCATGCATGCTACCACTCGAAGCATTTTCTGTGTTTCTTTTATGAAATCTCTTTAGCCATAATCGAATTTAGATTCAACCTAAATTCTAATTATCATTCTCTTGATTCCAAGATAGACATGGTCAATTACAACCAGTGATTCATTTTGAAAGTTTAATACATTAGTTACGAGTGAATATAAAAATGCAATGTTATACTAAAATTGACTTTTTAAGATGGGATTTTTTTTGAAAGTTTAATAAACTAGTTATGAGTGAATATATAACGCCATGTTAAATTAAAATTGACTTTTTAAAAGGGAATTTGTTTGAAAATTTGCCAATTATCTTTTCAGAAGCATGGACATGACAAAAGTAATTTTAAAAAAATTATAACATGACATGGCAACACCGGTATGACACGAATATGATACTAATACAACACAGTACAGAGTGTCCAAGCTTTTTAGACTACTCCTTAGTAGATAGTGTAGATAAGAGATATATTGAGGGTTAGTATTAGTTAAAGCTTACAACAGTTCATGTTGCCTATCATTCTATTGAATAACAAAAATTACAAAACGAACAGAACAATGGAAAACAAAATGCATATTGATCACATTTAAACAACCAAATAGTATTCTCTCCTTCTTCTCAAATAAAAAATAAAAAATAATAGCCTCTCCACATGACAACTCACATGACAACTGCATCTGGAAAACAAAATAAGAATCATATAATACATGCCAAAGTATAAGATAAACTATCTATTCTAAACCAAAGTTATTGGCAAAAAACTATTAGACAAGCCCTTGATCAAAATTAACTATATGATTACAGAGCTTGAAAATTTGACTTGCTGCAACAATGTTCTCCCAAATTGGAAGTGATAGAATGGTTCACAGCAAATTCATCAAACCAATTGTGAATCCACATAAATTGGATTAAACTTAAAAAGAATAACCAAGCAACTTGTAATAACTCCCTAGTGTCTCTTTCTGAGAGAGATGCAATTCAAAACTAAACTATTAGCAAGTAAAATAAAGATATAAGTTAAGCCAAGTAAAAATTCAATCAGCATAGAATCAGAAGTCTTGTAAACAAATAGAAGGCTTAAACCATATTTCAGGAGCCACAATAGATCAAAAAATTCTCACTAGTTTGAACATACATTCTCGACAAATAGCAAGTGTGCATTAAACATCCTTAACACATCCACAATACATCATATTAAAGCAATTGCTGTGGATAATTTTTAATGAATGAGTGCCTCCAATTATTTTCGAAGGTGGCCTATGCTTCTCAAAGAGGCCAGTCTTGGGCATTGTATTAATTGTAAAAAATTAACAACTAATAAATGTAATACGGTTAAAAGAGGATCTTTCACAAGTAATTGAATATAATATCTCTTGGAGACAACACCACTTAAGTAAAATCAAATGCAACAGTAATAACCGCTACTTAACAACAAGAAGATTTTTTACTTCCTCCTTTTTAAATTTAAACTTTAAAGTGGTAGGAATATGAAGAGTTTGGTGTGATTGGTGACCAATGTTATTAAACACGTTATTTTTAGTAAACAGTAATATTTATTAGAATACACATGAAAATAGTAATACTAGTAAACCGGGTTTACAATCCACAGGGGCGGCCCAACATAATTTGGGGCCTTAGGCGAAAAATTTATGCGAGGCCTTTAATATGTAAATATTAATTAAACAAAATTATTTAATACTAATCAAATTAAGGTTAATTTAATACATTAAATACATAAATAATACCAACTAGATTAATGTTAATTTCATATAGAGAATTGAATATCATAGTTGAACCTATAAATATTAATAAAAAGAAATAAAAATATATTGTGATTGAAAAAGATACTTTATTTTGGATATAAGACAATGCATAGTTAAATAAAATTGTAATCTAATTTTTAATTTTATATTTTGATTTTAAGAGAGAGAGATAGATATTATTTGGTGTATGGTTTTGTAGAATATTATTTTACAAAAATCAAAGTCTCAAACTATTAGGAGAGATTAATCTATAATTGATGATTTAACATATTTGCAACATCTTTTTGAAATATTTTAGTGTTTCAATTGAGTTAAGGTTCTATTGGTCTCGTACTTTGAGAGTCTTAATAGAAATGAAAAAGAAAAATGCGCTAATTAAAAGCACTATAAAATGTTCAAAATATAATGTGATATTGTCTCTCATTGATAAACTTCATCAATTTAACTAATGAAAGTTTATATCACTTTTTTGTGATTAATAACATGGTAATTTGTAAGCCAATAGTAAAATTTGTAGTATCCTTAACATCACTAATAAAAAAAATGTACAACCTTTAGAAAATATATATATATATATATATATATATAATTTTATAAAAATTTGGGCCTTTAACTATGGAAAGTGGGGCCTTTTTTCCTAAGGAAAAATTTGTTTTTTGGCGGGACCTTAGGCCTAGGCCCAACTTGCCTATGCCTTGAGCCGGCACTGACAATCCATATAATATAATTCATAATGACTTCTAATAGAAATATTCATGATATATATAATAGAGTGATATCATGTGGTTCTTCTGCCATGTGTCATATTAAGTTATTAGGTTATATTAAGATTATCCTCTCTTGCCACGCACAACACTCATATAATGTGTGTGTTGGCATTATCACAATGGCCATAAAATAAAAAATAAAAAAAATAGAATAGTGTAGATCGCAATTTATTGTGACCTAGCTGGTCGCAAAATGGTCTTAAATTGTCTAGTCAGCACTCTGATTTGGTTCTATTGCCACATTTTATATTAAGTTAGATCAGTTTCTCTTGCCACGCCCAACAGTCATAGAATACATGTGTTGGCAATATCATAATGACTAGAAAAAAAAATAGAGTAGTGTTTTTTGCGACCTTGTCGCGACCTTGCTGGTCATGACTTGCCTAGTCATGCACTCTAATCAAGTTCTTCTGCTCTATTTTTCCTTTTATGGTATGAAAACTATTGTTCTATCAATGGAGGAGAAATTAATTTTTCCTTATCTAGCATAGTAGCGGTTGGTTGGAGGGAGGGTTAGTATTGTTTTTTAAAAGATCTTTAAAAATGACACTGTGTCCTTTAAATAGAAGAATAACAAGATAAAACAAAATATTTGTATATTCAGGTGTTTATTTATTTTTATGGGAATATTAAGATGTTTATTAATTGTATAGAAAATTGGCAATGTGATTTGTGATATAATTAATAGCTGTAATATGAAAATTGTAAAAAAAAAAAAAAAAAAAAAATTAACTTCCATCGTGAAGCCTTGGCTTCACAGCGACAAACTAATGCAATGGCAGTGCAGAGAATGCCAATAAAATTCGTGAACTATTAGCCTATTGCTATAAGATATTTGAAGTAGTAAATTGTTTATTGCAATAGCAAATATATTATTATATCAAAAATTTTATTAAAATATTTAAGGTTTATTGCAACGAAATTTTTTTTAGCACAAAACTATTACCTCAAATTTTATTGCAACACTTCGCATAAACTATTGCAATAATATGCGTGATTTGGAGGAATGGAGAACAATGAATGGAAGAGAAAATTTTAATTAGCACATTAGATATCACTGAGTGCCCAAAGTTAGTTGGAATTCCTATTATTCCTTCCATTACAGGTTTGACTATGAGTAGAAATAATGCAATATTAATTAGCTCAGTGATGAATCTCACTTCACTTTCTTCCCTTGTGATTGAAGACATGGATGAATTGAAAGTTCTTCCAAATGGACTGTTGCAAAATCATAAGATGCTTGAAATGTTGATGATTTTTGATATGCCCAATCTCAAGTCACTGAATAATCAGTTGGATAATCTTTCTGTGTTGAATGAATTTCGTCTTGGGTGTTGTGACAAGATCGAAAGTCTTCCAGAAGGACTCCAGAACTTACATTCATTACGGAAACTACACATATGGGAGTGTAATAATCTTTTGTCCTTACCAATGCATGGTTTGTAGGGTTTATCTTCACTACAGAGTTTATCCATTCGGAGCTGCAACATATTCTGCTCTTTGTCTGAGGGAATTCAATCTTTAATTGCACTTGAGTATTTACATATCAACGGGTGTCCGAAGTTAATTTCACTGCCAAAGGGTATTCAATATCTAACTGCTCTCCTTTATCTGGAAATCCGAAGCTGTGAAGACTTATCTTCTTTGCCGAAGCAGATTGGATGCCTCACATCGCTTTCATATTTGTGAATTCAGAACTGCCCTAATCTAATGTATATACCAGACGAGCTACAGAATCTTACAGCACTTAAACTATTGATAATTGAAGGATGTCCACATCTGGAGAAGCGATGCAAGAAAGACAGTGGAGAGGATTGGCATAAAATATCTCAAAATTATTGCAATGATTTTTTTCATTGCAATGATTTTTTTCTTTGCAATAAATATTTTTTGTTGTAGTGGTAGTTCAGTCTTTGTCCTTCTTTTCTTGGTATACGCCTAAGGTTTTTGGGTGAGAATCAAACATGATACTCACACCACATCTATATCCATATCCCTTTCTCTACTAACATCAAACCTAAGCCCTACAGATTTCCTTGACCTAAGCCCTAACACTCAACCAAACTACCCTCACTTCTCCAAAGGAAGACCAAGCTACCCTCACTCCTTCCTTAAAGGAAGATCGAGCTCTTTTGCTTGTCCTTAAGAGCCTTCTGTTCCTCCTTGGCTAACCCACTGGTCACCTTTACCAACCCCCTTGAAGTTGTACTGTTGAATGAGATAGCTCAGCACCTCTGCCTCCGCCTCGCTAGAAAATAGAAGGACATTGAAATCTTGCAACCCATTGACTTCAGCATCCACCTTCTGGAACAGGGCGTTGGTGTGGGCCTGGGACTCCATAGCCTCAAAGGAGATCTCTTGGAATCCTCTTGTCCGAGCCAAACTCTTCAAAAGCTTCTTTCCAACGGCACTCTTCTTCGATTTGGATTTCAGAGCCATCGGAAAAAGAAGAAAGATAGAGAGGTGGGTTTCGGTGTGTTTCTTGAACGAGTTTCAATTATTTACAATCTATTGTAATAAAAAATATGAAACGATTATTTATTACAATAAAGATACTGTTGCAATAATTTGACATAAATTATTTTTGTCTATTTTTTGCAATCTATTGTAATAAAATTCGTGAAATAATAGCCTATTGCTATAAAATATTCGAAATAGTAAATTGTTTATTGCAATAGCAAATATATTATTACATCAAATTTTTTATTAAAATGTTTAAGGTTTATTACAACGAAATTTTTTTTAGCACAAACCTATTACCTCAAATTTTATTGCAACACTTCGCATAAACTATTGCAATAATTTTGATGTTATGGCAATATTTTTTTCATTGCAATGATTTTTTTTCGATGCAATACATATTTTTTGTTGTAGTGGTAGTTTAATCTTTGTCCTTCTTTTGTTGGTATACACAGGTTTTTGGGTGAGAATCAAACATTATACTCACCCCACAGGCCACATCCATATCCATATCCATATCGTTTTCTCTACTAACATCAAAACTAAACCCTACAGATCTCCATGATCTAAACCCTAACACGCAACCAAGATGCCCTCACTCCTTCCTCAAAGGAAGATCGAGCTCTTTTGCCTTGTCCTTGAGAGCCCTCTATTCCTCCTTGGCTAACCCATTGCTCACCCTCACCAAACCCTTGAAGTTGTACTGCTGAATGAGATAGCTCAGCGCCTTCGCCTCTACCTTGCTAGAAAATAGGAGGACGTTGAAATCCTTTGACCTATTGGCTTCAGTAGCCACCTTCTGGAATAGGGCGTCGGTGTGGGCCTGGGACTCCATAGCCTCAAAGTAGATCTCTTGGAATCCTTTTGTCTAGGCCAAACTCTTCGAAAGCTTCTTTCTAGCGGCACTTTTCTTCGATTTGGATTTCGGAGCCATTGGAAAAAGAAGAGAGAGAGAGGTGGGTTTCGGTGTGTTTCTCGAACGAGTTTCAGTGTTTCTTTCTTAATCGTCTTTGATCGGAAATGAAATAAAAAATGTGCGCTCTTTATATATACCATCTAATACTAAAAAGACAAAAATAACCCTTATTTGATTCCCTCAGGTATTTAAGAGTTGTTAACTTAAAACTAGCATTCTTTTAATTAAATCACTAAAGACTAAAAAATTAAAGACAAAGTTTCAATACAAAGTTAGTTATAGCTAATGTTTATGATTTTTACTAAAAAAAAAAAAAATTTAACATGGTTATGTGTTTTGAAAATCTAACCGTTAAATTACTTATTTATTATATTTTTAACATGCATGTCAAATTTTGTGTCAATCGAATATTATTTACTATTCGATTTATAAACTTATTTTTTTAATGTATAATTTAGTATATAAAAACTTGAAATTTAAACATTTGATTAATGATATAATTATTGATATTTGATCTTATAGAAATTTTGCAAGTATGAGAAATATAAAAAGAAAATTTAATTCAATGGTGAAAGTTTCAAAATTCACATACAATAAAAAAAAAATATTAAGTAAATTTGTAGCCAAATTTTGTTCAAAAATCATTATAGATATTATAAAAATTTATGTTTTTGATTTTAGGATTCAACTTGCCAAATGAATTTTTAATTTTGAAAACACAAGAAAATTATTTTCTATTTGTACGCTTGAAAACAAGTTTTTGAAAAAAAATTTTAAAAAATCAAAATAAAAAACAGTTGTCAAACATTAGGTGTGGTGAGAAATGATATGTCCACAACATTTTTTCAACAAATCATAAATGATAGATTGTTACTGGTTGTTATTGTTGGGTTAAAAAAGTAATCTCAGTATTAAATTCAAATTTGAATCAATAACAACTAATCATATATGATTTGTTGTAAAAATGTTGTGGACTAAGTGTGGTTGACTACTATAATCTTTTTATTTTTTTTAACAATTCTAGGATTGAATGCTTTAAACTTCCACTAGTTCTTTATCTGATATTGAATGCTTAATCAGAAAATTTTGGTGGGGCCAATGAAGAGATTGCCGAAAGATACATTGGGTGAAATGGGAAACCAAAGGAGGTATGGGTTCTAAAGATTTGAATTTATTTGATGACACACTCCTTGCTAATCAGGTCTGACACCTCCTCCACTATAAACAAACTCTGTGTTATAGAGTTTTTGTATCAATCGAATATTATTTATTATTCTATCCATAAACTTATTTTTTTTTTGTATATAATTTAGACTACAAATATTTGAAATTTAAATATTTGATTAATGATATAATTAATGATATTTAATCTTACAGAAATTTTGCAAATATGAGAAATATAAAAAGAAAATGTAATTCAACGATGAAATTGTCAAAATTCACATATAATAAAAAAATATTAAGTAAGTTTGTAATCAAATTTTGTTCAAAGACTAATGTTTTCTTAACGTGGTTGACTACTATAATATATTTTTCTATTATTTAAATTCTGATCTATTATTATAGTCTTAAAATTTAGCCACAAATTAAAATCTAATCAATAATTTAAGGTATTCTTTTTAAATTTTCTTTATTGAAACAATTTTTTAACAACATGTGGTTGGATTTAGATTTTAGTGTATTTGGATGATATATATTACAATATTTCAATTTTTTATGAGGAGCGAACTCTATAAGTTAAAACTCTCTTAATTTTTTTTTTTTTTTTTTCCGATGTTTTAATTTGGTTCCCCAAATTTCAACTTAGGAAAAACAAAGCATAAGTGGGCTTGGGCTATCTAACAATAGGGCTTATGGGCTTGGGCTTGTGTGGAAATTGGGCTAATTAGATGGAGTTGCAAAACGACGACGTTTTCACTGGTTCATCTTCTTCGTTCTCGTGCACTTAAATCAACAGCGAAACAAAAAATATTAGCAAGCTGCTAGTAATTGAGGACAGTTCGAAGAGAGAGAGAGAAATGGAAACCAAGCTCATCGAAAAGGTCAGCGAAGTAATCTCAGCTATAAAGAGCGCTAAGCACGTCGTCGAAGTCGATTGCGCACTTCACTCTCGTGCTCTCCTTCTCTTCTTCCCTCTCGATTCCTCTCTCCTCTTAGGTCAGTCACCTTCTTCGTTTCCAAAGCGAACAGAAATATCGAAATTCATGAAGTTCGGAACAAATTTGGATCAGTAGGACTGTGTTCTTAGGTTATGTTCATAGAATTTTGTTTTAAACGTCAATTTGGATTTAGTTTGTATGGATTTTGGAATAGTAATACTCTAATATCGCAATTTTTATTTAGAAATATCGAAATTGAAATATTTTCAATTTTTTTTAAGCGTTAATGTATGGATATTGAAATAGTAATACAGTAATATCGAAATTTTGATTCTGAAATATCGAATTTCTTTCTTTTTTTTTTCAAAATTTTGGAAAAAGAGGACAGTGTTTTAGGTTATGTTCAAAGAATTTTGTTTTAAGAATCAATTTGGTTTTAATTTTTATGGATTTATGAATTGTAATACAGAAATATCGAAATTCATGATTTTTCAACATTTTAAAATAGTAATTCTATTTAAGCATTGATAAAAACATTGGAATTATTCCTTTGCACTGTTTGAGGAATTCGTTTTTTTTATTTTTTTATTTTAAATTTCGTATTGTTTGAATTCATGCGAAATTGACTGATTTGCATGTGTATTATGGAATTGTAGGTAGTGTTGATCAACGTTATAGAGAGCAGGTTGATTTTCTTGAAAGGTCCATTTTTCATTTCTTTGGTTGCATTCTGCTTGTGGTGTCTACAGGTCCTTAGTGCCAAGGTCCCTTCAAAAGAAAAGAGGAGGGAGTGGTGGCAAGTGTTCTATCAAGGAGCTGCATTTCCGACATTGGCTTGGTTTCTGCTACTTGGTAATGTGCTTGCTTTGTATTGTGTTGTGCTTATATCATGATTAGGAAGGAATTAGATTCTGTGTCTGTTTATGTTTGTCTATACAAACTCTTTTGTTTTTGTATTATCGGTTACATGAAGATTAAACAGATATAGGTTAAATGGAATATTTATCTAACACTTATTTTATTGTTTTTGATATGGCAAAATTGGTTTGGAATAGAATATCTAGTTTTGGGAAAACTGGTATTTGGGATTCAAGGCCCATTGGTTGTATGTGTAACTTACCAATTAAAATAGAAAAAAAAATTATAACTTAAAGAAGTTCCTCATTGAGGAAATAAATTATTTCTAGTTTCGCAAATTGCAAAGAATGTATGCTCTCAAGTCCTTAGATGACATCATGAGTTAGATGGTTTGTATAACCTAAATATTCTAACTGATGGTTGATTTTCTAGAATTTAGAAGTATGCGGCGTTTCCATTCATGCTTGATGATTGTATTTTTTTCTGCAATATGTGTCTGTATTTTCCTTCTCTTTTGACAGTCCTGTGATGCATGTCCATGATTTCTTATACAGATTGCTGTCGCATGCAGATCTTGCTTCCTATTGGCTAGCTTGTTTCCCCTTTTCAGCACGTATACATGTCTATGATGTTTTCTTTGTTGATGGACTTGCCACTGAGGTTGTTCAGACCTTGGTTCCTTGTCTACAGCAGAATGCAACTGATGACCATGATGTTGATTCTGTCCATTCCAATACTGAAAGGTATGGGGTAAACACCTGCTTGTATTCATAGTTGTTAAAACTGCAGTCACTATTGTTTCCCAGTTATAATTTCATTGTTTTAATGGACAGCTTTGTTTAGCTCTGTTTGCCCGTACTTGATTAGAAAATTGGTCTATAAATAAGACCATTATCTTACCAAGCTTTTAGTGGTGGTTGCAAAGCAATATGAACATGATGAATGAATCCTCAATTCATGTTGCCTGTTGACATTTATTATTACGATGGTTTATGACTAGTTCGTTTTTTATTTTTACAAAACTACAGTTCAAAATTGTTTAGCATGCTGTTTCAGATCTGCATCTACTTGTGTTGCCAGTTTTGACCCATTTGCAAATAGAAAATCATGGTCATTCTAAGAACGTGATATTAATTTGTATGTTGATAATTCCATTGTAAATTTCAAAGGACCTATGACTAACAGATTGCAAGCACCTTACTTTATGTTTTACACATAGTTCTCTATGTCTCTTGAGGACATGCTTTTGTTTTATCTGATACATGCCCTTGCCCCTAATATAGTCGATGTGGTACATTTGAATTCCACGTGTCCTCTTCATCAAACTTTTAGGACTGAAAGTTTTAGAATTTTTAATGATTACTTATAAAAAAATGTCTAATGATTAAATTGTATGTTCATCAGGTATATGTCATAAAATGAAGGCATCATAATAACTACTAGTCAATCTGTTTACATCTTATACTACTGTGACTGGTTCCTTGTATTCTGCTGGCTGGAAAATGAAGGGGTGCTCCATATGGCTAGAGAATTTTGGCAGTTGAAAAATTCAGAGTGAACATTTAATGCCAGCTTTATCTAGGGGGGAGGGGGCAGATAATTGCATTTATTCCTGACAAAACAAGATTGGGAGCCCCAACTTCACTCTCATCACAGTATCCTTATTTCTCTTTGCTCGATATAGTGGGTTGTCCATGAATGCAATTGTGCTTTCACAAGTTTTTGTCAAAACAATCAATGTATTTGAATGTTGTATTATCAACCTATCAAAAAAAATATTGTATTAGCTACTTTCTAGTTTTCACTATATGATATCCATACTTAATACACATCAAATATGTGTTACTGCCATTAGTTATTGTTATTCTTAACAAGAGTACCACAGCTCGTTCTTCAAGCAAATTACCATTCAACTTCTTTCAGTAGCAGAGGTAGGGATGAGAAACTATTCGGTAATGGAACTCTTTGCAATAGAAGCAACACGGGTGATGCCTTGCTATTTGCTGGGGAAACATTTTCTGAATTTATCGATGTGGATCTGTTGGTAACTGAAATAGTTTTATTAAAATGATGTGTGCGTGTGTGTGGGTATGCGCGCTGTGCTCATTGCTTTCTCAATAAGTTATTTTTCTTTGAAAAAGTTACTATTTTATAATCATGGGTTACACAGTTAGTTTCAAATATCGAAAATAATGTTTCCTTAGTTTTAGACCTCATCAAACTGATTCCTTGAGATCATGAAATCTCAATTCTGGATAAGGCGCTGATTAAAACACACGTGCAGGTTGTTACTGGAAGAAATTGGGATTTTGGGTTTGCGTAATGAAAATCTATTGTAATTTTCAGGCCTGTCTATATGCACTTGGTTATTTTGATGGAAGTAATTACCCTAAAAGGTTGTAAGTAATAAAATGCTGCAGAATAAGACCTAGTCCTATTAAGTCTGTGGTAGTTGTTGTGGGCTTATAGTCTTGACAAATATTACCATCAACATCCTTAGGTGTTAATTGTCTCTCAAACACAATGGCTGGTAAACTAGCTTATCTGAGCCATTAAAACCATCTTTGTTTTGGTTGATTTTGCTTTGGGTTTGATATAATGGATTAATTATTCTTCTATCATGTTCTACCTGATGGATCACAATTGCAACCAAAGCATTAAATTTTTTTTTCCGTCTTTTTTTTGACAGGCGTGATTTCAAGTGAAATAACTCCACAGGTTCTCAGGCATGTTCGGAGCTTTCTGTCATCAAATTTTGATTCATCTGTAGCTGATTTATTTGAGTCAGACTCTGGTTCCCAGTTTTGGTTGAAGATGATTGAAGCAATCAAAGATCCCTATGCTGTGAAAAGATTGTCTGAGCAGCTTCTGCATTGTTTAGCTATTGAACATGCAAGTGATGTTGAAGCTTACTGGTTTTTTTGGCTATTATTTCATCAGACTTTTAAAACTCAGACATTAGTGAGGTCAGTGAGCATGCTTTGTAGTTAATTTATTTGGTCAAGTGTAGCTGGCAGCACCAGAGCTCAATGTGTGTAAGTGTGTTGGATAGATTGTTTATTCCTTGTTTTGTTTTTTGTATCTAAAGTAAATGTTTTTTAAATTAAGAGTGGTTCTTCAAAATTTTCAAATATTGTATATTAGGAAAAATCTCTTATCTTTCCTCCAAGTTTTGGTCCTTCGACTATAAGGCTTGGTTCCAATCTTACCATTATTAGACAACAACATGAGTATAATTATTGATTGACTTAGTTTGGTGGTTAAAAAAAAAAAAAACTAACAGCTCCAAAAGATGTTTTCTTAATCTAGCATTGGCTTATGTCAGAATAAAAAGTTTGGGATTTCACAAAATTACTAATTAACGAGCAAAGCATTTGAATTTCTGTAACAAAAGGAAGGCATACTTTTTTTTTTTTTTATATAATTTTTATAGAGAGTTTAAATCTATAATGTTTACTTCTAATGAAAACTTTTTATTATCAAACCAAGACACTAATTGGTTTTTGGTGTAGATAGAATTGAATCACAGATTTCTTATTTAATGATTAAAAACTTTACCAGGTGAGTTAACTAGAACTCACAAAGAAAAGCATATTTGGGTGCAAAGAATTCCGCAC
This sequence comes from Quercus gilva, assembly GCA_023621385.1. Classification (NCBI taxonomy): domain Eukaryota; kingdom Viridiplantae; phylum Streptophyta; class Magnoliopsida; order Fagales; family Fagaceae; genus Quercus; species Quercus gilva. Next base: position 5,932,148 of record CM042482.1, on the reverse strand, counting down.
GAAAAAATTGGATTGTAGATAAGGCATAGCCTATTTGGTTCACCATTTTCATTTTTGTAGGATTTAAATTTTGAAAAGAAAAAAACCTGTATAGGGTGAAAATTAATTTTTATGCTATGTTTTCAAAAAGGGCAAACATTACTTTTGAAAATATTTTTCCTAAATATATTTTTGTATAGGCTTTAAATGTGAGATTTTTTTTTTGGGCAATGCACCTCAATTAATTTTTTTTAATTTTATTTTGAAAATATATTGCTTATCTATTATGCACAAGAGTATATTGTTTTACATTACCTTCAAACTATGAAATAGACAATTTGAAACAGTTAACAAAGATAATTCATCCAAATGAAGAGCGCTCAACTTTGAAAAAACACATTAATGCTATATTATAGGGTTATTCATGGGCTGAGACATATTGGGTTTGGGCTAAATTCACACCCGAACCGACTTGATCAGGTGGATCAAATCTCAACCCACCACCAACGTAGAGGGTTGATCTAATCAGGCCTTCAATGAGTGGCAATTGATTCGGTTGGCATTGGAGATCTAGAAAATGGCAAAGAGCAGGCAAGATAGTGGTGAAAATTGGCAAAAATCTCACCAAATTCAGTGAGATTTCGCCAAATATATTGGTGACTGTTAGTGTCAGCTAGTTCTTATTTGCCTATCATTCAATTTTTACAGAAATTTACAAAACTAAGTTACAATAAAGTTCTTATTTTCTCATCATTCAATTAAAATAACAGAAAGTTACAAAACTAATAATACAATGAAAAACATCAAAAAGACAAGCATGAAGCATCACATTTCAACAACAAATTAGTAGTATGTATATATATTAGCGATGATGACGACTACAGAATAAGTAATTCAGCTCCACGGGGTAGATTTTTCTTGAGCTGCTTGGCAGCTTTTATTGCACGCTCGTTCTTCTCAATCTGATTAAACTCCCAAGGGGTTCCCAAAAGAGCCGGACAACGAGGAGTAATAACAATCTTCTCAAGCTCGATGGCACTTTCGAGCAAGTAAATAGTCAGGTCAATGTCTATTGGACGCCCCACAAATCCTATTATTTCCACCTCCTTGAGATGCTTATTAGGACGTTTCTTCACCTTCCTTAATTCTCTATCCATCATGGGTTCACCCCATGACAACTGCAATTGAGAAACAGAATAAGAATCATATGCAAGATAAACTCTTTGTTATAAACCAAAGTTACTGGCAAAGAATGTTAGGCAAGCCAATTAATTTTGATTAGAAAGTTAACCGTATGATTAAAGCACAAAAAAAGCTGACTTGCTGCAACAAGTGTACTCCAAATATTAAATTGGAAGTGATAGAATGGTTCACAGCAAATACATCAAACTAATTGTGAATCCACCCACCTAACCAAGTAACCTGTAACCCTTTCTCCACCCGTTATGAATTGCCACTTCTCATATATTACAAGGGTGGGTGGTTTTGCGTGTGCAACACAACATTAAGGTATAGCACAGAGAGATATGTGATTCAAAACTCAACTTTTAGTAAGTAAAAAAAAAAAGATGCAAGTCAAGCAAAGTAAAACTTCAGAAGACATTAAGTCAGAAATATTGTAAGCAAATAGCTTAACCCTGATTTAGGAGCCACAACGCATCAAAAAATTCTCATAAGTCTGAAAATACGTCCTTGACAAATAGCCAGTGTGCATGAAATATCCAAACACATAATCACATCAAATTATTAAAGCAATTTCCCAGATCTAGCTAGCAAACCTATTCCAACCTCTCGTCTGAAATCGATTTTTAATGAACGAGTGCCTCTAGTAATTTTAGAAGGTGGCCTATATGCTTCTAGGAGAGGCCAGTCATGGACATAGTATTAATAGTAAAAAAAAAAAAACAGGCTAATAAATGTAGGGTCATGCTAACGAGTGCCCTTAGGGCACTCATTAATCAATTTTACGAAAGTTTTGATACCACTTTTATGGGAAATGAAAAAAGCTGTCAAAATATTAATTACTTTTTTTTTTTTCATTTTTTATAAAAACTTTTTTTAAATGGATTATTAACCAATACCCTAAAACACTCATTAACATTTTTCATAAATGTAATACCATTAAGAGGACATATCACAGGTAATTGCATTTTATCCTACTATAACATTTTAAGGTAGAACAAATTGAAGATAAGCCATATGCGTTATAAAGTCATAACCACTACTTTAACAGCAAGATAGATGCTCTAGTTCCATTTTTTTTTTTAATTTAAACTTTATGGCGGGGAAGGGAACTAGCTAACTCTACTATACTTCCCCTCCCTTCTCCTTAATCCAAATGGACCATTATAGTGGTTTCGATAACAAATAGGAAGAGGGAGAGCTTAGTTTGGTTACTGAACAATTTTGTTAGAAGTGTTAGGTGCATACAAGGACAAAACCCTTTTAAAGCCTATATATTAAAAAAAGTGTTGGGTGCATAAAATGCTCTTATATATTATAAAAATAAATAAAAACACAAACAATATAAATGCTTATAGCATTTAAAAAGATAAAAAATGGAAAACCATGATCCAATAATTAATGGGCAAATAGCATCACCAAATAGAGAAAGAAAGCAATCAATACAAAGTGGCAAGCTATAAAGTAAGAATAGTTACCACTTACCTCTAACGTAAATTTCTGTAAAAAAGGTGCCGCTTCTATCATTGGTATTAAACCGATGAGGCTTTCTCTATCAGATGCAAGAACTCTCAATTTAAGGTGTCTAAGATTGGTTAACGTTTGAAGTTTGGGGAGTTCCAATTTTTGCTGAAAAGTACCAATGAGAGATGAGAGAACATTGTGTAAAACTATATAAACTTTATTTTTTTTGTTAGAATCAAACCGTACAAATGCAAGAAATTTAAAAATAATTTAAAGTACTTACATAAGGAGAGATATAAATATTCAGCACCAAACTCTGTAGCTGAGAAAGGTAGTTTGACAGAGGGCAAATTGCATACTTCACAGGTTCGCATCCACCTATATGTACATCTAGAAGACGGGGTGCATAATTAACGTGCGTTTCTTTTATTCTACCAACGAGGCCAAACGACTCCAGATTTGGAGCATAGATCTCAATACTTTTAAAATATATACACTCTGTTATGTGTAAGTACTTCAACCGCAGTGATGAACCCCAAATCTTCAGATTTACTAGGTCTCTAGACTGGCTGACATATAATCTTTCAAGCAGGGGACAGTTGGAAAGGAAATGCTCGAGAAGCTCGCCGGTTACATTTACGTATAGAAGAGTAAGGGACGTTAGGGACTTGATGCAAGATACTCCAACAGAAGTTTTGACGCTAGTAAAACGATCATGTGGAAATGTATAACGCTTTGCACCTTCGCATACCCCTGTTGGGGAAAAGTCCAATTCAAGCCTCTTAACTCCCTTTGAGATTGCAAAGTCAACCCATCCATCAATCAGATCTTTAAAATTATTATCAAACTCAAAACAAACTCTGAATTCATCTAAATTTGAACCTCGGAGTAATTTTAGAATACGGTTCACCCTTTTTATAAACTTCTTCCTTTCAAATTTCATTTTTTTCTTTTCGTCAGCAATGTCCCAAAATGTATCTGGATCATCAAAGTTTAAACTACCACTGAAAAATGGCCACAGATGTTTCCATCTGTGCGAAAGAACACAAGTTCTGACTGCTTCTTTCAAAGTCAAGAAAGACAACATATGGACAAGGATATCATCTGGCAACTGGCTTATCAGGTCCTTCAAGTCCTTAACATATTAAAGGAGAAAAGTTCAGTTAAGGATTCAACTTTATACACAGTTTTTCTAACTAATCTACCTCTTCTTAACATATTAAGAAGAGGTAAATTTTTGTCTTGAAAGATATGATCTTTCGAAAAAAAAAATTGCAACTACATAAGAGGAAGCCGAATTTTTACCTTGTCAGAAGGCAGAGGCAGCACTGACTTCTCCATTTACTAAATAAAAAATTTACTGTTTCCTTGAATTTGAATAAAAATTAAAAAGATGCAAAATTAGAGAAACCAAATTGATGTCAACAATATATAAAGCAAGGAAAGATCAATATTTGTGTCCGAGTGTAAGCCAGAGATATTGTGGACTACATGATCTCAGTGTGAAATTAACTAAATAAATATCTTAATTCTATTGCAGTGATAGAAAAAAAACAAACAAGTTGTCAATTCTCAAATTTCTCAACAACAAAACACTGAACTTACCTCAAACAAAGCGATCAGACTGAATTTCCAAGGAAACCCAATTGAATTCTTTGCTCCCTAAACACAAAAATCTCCACCAGATCTCAAAACCAAGACACACCCAGATGAAAAAATTGACAGACTTTAAAGCCCAAGTGAGAAAGTTCGCAGCTTGATGGACTTACCGACTGTTTTTTCCTTGTGAAGCCAGGATTAGGTTTACGACAAGGAATAGGACTGTAAAAGAAATCTCTTTCAATTATGATACAACAACACCGACCTAACCTTTTTTTTTTTAAGCGGCAGAACTGATCTAGCCTATTTAAGTTTAGGAAGCTGAGGGTTTTTTTTTTTTTTTTAGAAACCAATTATGATACAACAATACCGATATCTAACTTAGTTGTTTCAGGGGGTAAGTCGGTAATTTGTGCTTTGTCTAGAAGGGAAGCTGGACTACCGTTTTGGCGGGAAAATTAAACGAATTGTAACTGAAAAAACCGTTGGTTTCCTTATACGACCAAAACACCCTTTGCTATATTTATTTCTTTACGTCTGTATATTCAGTGCAATTCCACTGCTATTTTTCCATAACACCGAGGGTAGATTTATTCTCTCTCTCTCTCTCTCTCTCTCTCTCTCTCTCTCTCTCTCTCTCTCTATATGTTTTTAACTTTCAACTACTGATCTTAGCTTTGCATGTACAGTTTATGGAACATAACATTATTCTATACAGCATTCAGGCAAGTTGTTGATACAATATTCACGGCTTATTCTACTGAACTTCTGCAAGTTTAGCCACAAATAGAGCTTGTTTGTACTTTATAGTAAAAGAGCCTTGTAGTCAAGTGATCTTACTTAATTTTCTTTTTAAGGATAATAATGGTTCCAATTCCTCCTTTTTCCCACTTATCATTGAAACAATTGAATTACAAAAAAAGAAAGGAGCTTGCTCACATTTAAACAAATTCTTTAAAGCAATAATTATTAAAATAAAAGATATTACCGATTTCTTCAGCATTGCTTTGAAAGATAAATGTAGCAAATGATATTCATCTACATTATTTGAAAGACAAATGTAGCAAGATATTCATCGCTAACAATTCATAACATCCAATATGATTTTTTTTTTGATAAGCAATCACACAAACATAATATTAATCAAACAACAATATCGTTTACATCATGAAGAATTGCTAATTCTAAGAAACTAGGACAATTCTCCATCCACAAACACTAATCAACTATGCCCATGGCATACTTTGCTAACAAATGAGCTGGGGTATTTGCGTTTCGCTTAACATGAGAAAAAACAACAGTATTGAACTCCAAGGAAGCTTTGCCAATACCCATAATGACTGCATCAATTAAGATCGGAACTGAGGAAGAAAGATTCAACGCTTTAAATACAATTAACGAATCACTCTCAAGTATGAAATCTGTAATCCCAAGCTGCTTTGCAAACTGTAAACCAAATTAAACGGCCTTCGCTTCCGCTTCAAGTGGTCCCAGAGGTGCATGAATTTTTCTACATGTTGCTGCTACAAAATGCCCATTCCAATCTCGTACAATGACTCCAACTCCCACAGAATTCAGCTTTGCAAACACAACACCATCAACGTTAAACTTGAAAACCGATATTGGTGGTGGACTCCATCTCTGAACAAACTGAACTGATTCCTGAGCACTCGGTAATAATTCATTAGCAGCCCGGAACTCCTTCAAATATTGCACAGCTCACTGAAGAAGCATTCTTCCATCCTTTCGCTTTCCACCATCACGAACATCATTTCTGTTTCCCCACAATGCCCACCCAGAAGTCAGCAACAGCTTAATATTTTCTGGTGAAGTCTTTTCATCCAACATTAAACACCATAGCATCTCCTTAAACGAACCAAGACGATCCATCACAGTGGGAAAAACCAATTTCGACGAAGACCATAGTTTTTTAGCGCGGGAGCATTTCCAAAAGAAATGGATTGAACTCTCAGCCTCCTCATTGCATCCATCGCATGTATCAACCTGCAAAACATTTCTTTTAACAAGGTTAGTTTTCAAAGGTAGTATATTTCTACAAGCCCTCCAAGAGAAATGCCTTATTTTATGAGGCACGTTGATCTGCCATAGACGTTTCCAGAAGCTGCGTTCTTGGCTGCCATCTGAGCTTGAAACCGTGGATAAGGCTGAAGACATTTGAGTTGCAACCCAATAGGCATTTTTCACCGAAAAAGCTCCATTCGTGCTCCAAGCCCAAATCAGTTTGTCTTATTGCATATTAGAACTTATAGGAATTGCTTTTATAGCCTCTGCTTCATGCGTCAAAAACAGAGCATCAATGGCAGCAACCTTCCAAGAAGCCTCTTCCTTATTTATCAAATCTCCGACCTTCATATCTTCCTGCATAAACAACCTGGGAGATGAAACCATGAATGTAGAAGGTTTAGGCAGCCATCTATCACCCCAAATCCTGATTTTCTCACCATCTCCAACTCTCCAACGTGTACCATATTTAACAAGAGGCTGAGCAAACATAATACTCCACCAAGTAAATGATGGATTGTTACCCAAAACAGCCTGTGAAAAATCACTTGTAGGGAAGTACTTAGCCTTCAAAACCTTATACACCAATGTGTCATGACCTTGTTGAAGTCTCCACCCTTGCTTTGCCAATAAAGCCATATTAAACTCCTTAAGCTTTTTAAAACCCATCCCACCACAATTCTTCAGAGCACATAATTTTTCCCAACTCATCCAAGCTAACTTCCTCTCTTCATTTCTTTGCCCCCACCAAAAATTACGGATCATACTCGTCAAATCTTCACATAGAGAGTTAGGCAATTTGAACACACTCATAGTGTACGTCAAAATTGCTTGTGCCACAGCTTTTATCAACACTTCTTTTCCTGCCTTAGACAATAGCTTCTCTTTCCAACCCGCAAGCTTCTTACTTAATTTGTCCTTAATAGAATTGAAAGTATTTTTCTTATTTCTTCCTACCAATGATGGCAAACCAAGATATTTTTCATGGTGCTTAATCACTTGGGCCCCAAACCTAGCTTTGATGATTTCTTGAATTTCCATAGGTGTATTACTACTAAAGAATAAGGATGTTTTAGCACGATTTAACTGCTGCCCCGAAGCACACTCATACACCTTTAACATCCTCTGAAGAGCATCACACTCCTCCAAAGAAGCTCTACAAAAAATCAAACTATCATCGGCAAAGAAAAGATGGGATATTTTGGGACCCCAACGACAAACTGCCAACCCCCCCCCCCCCCCCCCAAACTTCCATTCACCACCTCTTTCTTAATAAGAGCAGAAAGTCCTTCCGTACATAACAAGAAAAGATATGGGGATAGTGGATCACCTTGCCTAATCCCCCTACTTGGAACAATATGGCCCTTAGGTTTACCATTGATCTTCACGGAATAAGAAACAGTAGTGACACAGTTCATAATCAAAGCACACCATTTATCATCAAAACCCAACTTATGCATAATTTTATCCAACCATATCCACTCAACCCTATCATATGCCTTACTCATATCAAGTTTTAGAGCCAAATCACCCACTCTTCCACTCTTCTTTTGACTAATATGATGCATCATTTCATAAGCCACAAGAACATTATCAGTGATTAACCTACCATGCACAAAAGCACTTTGGGTATCACTAATAATAGAAGGAAGAACCTTTTTCAATCTATTGGTAATGGCTTTTGAAGCAATTTTATAAATCACATTACAAAGACTAATGGGTCTAAAATCAGTCACCAATTTTGGCTCTTTACATTTAGGAATAAGGACAATATGTGTATGATTAAAATTCAGTGGAATGATACCTGAATTGAGGAAGGTCAAAACAGTTGAGGTAACCACACCACCAATCTTAGGCCAAAAGTGTTGATAAAACAATGGAGGCATGCCATTCGGTCCAGGGGATTTTAAAGGGTACATTTGCTTCATGGCATTCTTCACTTCAACTTCTGTAAACTCCCTTACAAGTAACTGATTTATCCTAGGGGTGACTTTTTGTTGAACTGCATCTAAAATTTCTTCAAAATCCGTAGGATCACTACTAGTAAAAAGTCTCTCATAATACTGCAACATCAATTCCTCCACATGCTCATCTCCATCCAACCATTTAACATCCACATCCAACAAACCCTCAATTAAATTCTTTTTGTACCTTGCTAAAGCTTTCTCATGGAAAAACCTAGTGTTCCTATCCCCAGATTGCAACCAATTAATTCTTGATCTTTGCCTCCACATATCATCTTCCTTATCCATCCAACAATTCAATTCAATTCTAATGTTCTTCAAAGATCGAATTATATCCGGTGTTGAAGGCTGAAGCTCTAACCATTCTAACTTTCTTTGTAGATTCGCCACTATTTTCCCCACATTACCAAATTCATTACCATTCCACACCTCAAGTCTAGCACGACAACTCTCCAAACATTTATTAAGGATATCACCCGACCCACCATACAAGCCCTCATCCCAAGCTTCCTCCACAATCACCTCACATCTTGGGTCCTTTAACCACATAGATTCAAATCTGAAAACTCTACCAATCCTCTTTTTTCTTTGTTTTGCAAACAATTGAAGAACGAGAGGAGAATGATTCGAGGCCGAGGAGGAAAGATGAGTAAGCTTAGCCATTAGAAATAAATGAAACCACTCCACTGTAACTAAAGCTCTATCTAACCTTTCCCTTATTTGGGACCCATCCTCTTTTTGATACAACCAAGTAAACAGGGGCCCTGTGAATCGAACTTCTTTAAGACCACAACAATTGATAGTATCAACAAAATATTTCATTTGATGTCTTGTTCTTACACTTCCCCCCTCCTTTTCTGCCATGCTAGTAATTTCATTAAAATCTCCAATTGCTAACCATGGCAAAGAGGATGTCCCATGCAAGTGATTAAGTTTTTGCCATGACTCCCCTCTTTTAGAAGTATCAGGTTCACCATAAAACTCAGTAAGATGCCACCAACCAATACCATCTCCCCCATCTACCCATGCATCAATATGTGAATGAGAATAAGTTTGAATATCAAGTCTAATTTCTTTCTTCCAAAATAAAGCTAAACCACCACTACTTCCCCTACTAGGCACAATAAGACCATTCTTATATTTACACCAATCATGGACCTTAAGCATCCAATCCAAACCAGATTTTGTCTCCATTAAAAAGACAATATTGGGATCTTGTTTATTGATTACCTTTTGCAAGGCACGAACTGTCCGACGGTTCCCAAGCCCTCGGCAGTTCCAACTCAATAGACTCATGATGCCCAGTGGGGTTGCGTAGCAACCTCCGCCGATATAATCTGATCAACACCAGAAAGAGCATGTAAACCTTCACTGTTACTCACCTTATTTTTCTTGTTTGCCAGTTCTGCCTTCTCTGCTTCACGTAAAATCTCTTTTACCATTCCTCTTTTGACCAAGCCCTTTAGTAAGAGCCAAATCTGAAGGAGTCCGTGGCTTATCTTGAAGCCTCTTCCAAGTTCCCTTCTTAAGCCCAGCCTCTTCAATAATAGCTGAATTAAGCTCCTTTGAATTGGGCTTTTTAAACATAACATCATCTAATTCACTAGACAGTGGGCCTTGTAAAGAAAGCAGCCCGCTTTTATTTTTAATTCCACTTCTCTTGGGCCTACCTTTGATCGGATTACTACATACTTTCCCATTACCCTTACCAATTTTAAAGCTAACTCCATCACCCAGAAGACACGAAATGCTACACGGCTCCACCTGTTTTCCTTTTAAAGCACGTTTGCAAGAGGTTACATCTTCATCCATCACTTCAATATCCACCAAACCTGAGTAAATATCCTTCTTATCCTTCAACTGCTCCTCTTGGATAGATTTTGAATGCAAAATAATCGGCTCTGATTGGATAGCTTGATCAAGTTCAGAAATTAACTCCTCAAAGTCAGGAGAATGTTTCCCAGCAGTTAATGCAACCGTTCCTACCTTCGCTCCCAAGCCAAACTTGGAACCACCCTTCAACGGTTCTCCAATCACAGCACCTCCTTTCGACGGGAAACCAATCTCAGCACCTCCCTTCGATGGCATAACACTACATCCACCCTCAACTAAGCAATTCTGCTTTAAAACCATTCCAACATTATCAATCACCGAATGTACCTTATCCCTTTCAATCTGCCTAGATGAAAAACCATGGCTCGGACCCTCTTACGCACCAATCTCCCTTCTCTCAAAACTTCCACCAGAATTTGCAGTAGCATAAATCTTACGAGAACCTGCTTTCAACCACTCACCGTAAGGAAGACCTTGCTGATGATCAACATGAAAAGAACAAACTCTAGCCTCATGACCAATTCGACCACACTTAAAACAGAGCCCAACTAATCTTTCATATTTGAACCCAATACAGATTTTATCACCTTCAGGACTTGCCACAACACCACCACGACGTAACGGTTTCTCCAAGGGTAATTCAACTCGTACTCGTAGAAAACGGGCTTGATCTGATGAAAAAGCTTTCAAATCTACCTCTACAACCGTACCCAAACCATTACCAATATCTCTCCCAACCTCCTCTGACAATTGATCAAAAGGAAGCCCCCACATCGGTATTGAATTAAACTGAACAGAAGTAGCAGTCATACCCCTCTCCCACCTGCATAACACCAATGGATGATCCTCAAAACTCCAAGGACCATTTGCTAGTACCCACTTTAACTGACTCTCCATGGAAAATTTAAACTGAAATACCCCATCTCCAACATCAACAATACGAACATCTGAACCCATCTTCCACACAGAATGCAGTTAAGTCTTTGCAGCACATTGGTTGAAAGACTTGTTTGTGAGAAATCTCCCCAACAGACTGAGAGAACATTCTTCCAGTATCCTATCTCTATGCACTGTCCCAACCCTAATAACCTCCCCTTCCTCTTCCGTCAACGTAATATTTTTTAGTTTTTGAACAAATTTTGAATCCATAACTGAACGTAATACTGAAAGAATTCTAGTAAAACCAAACTACCAGCGAAAAAGAAGAAACAGAGTCAATATTTCTAGGAGAATTGAACTGGGTAACTATGCCATAGGATTCAGCTCATTTTACAGGTATTCAATTCCTTTTTAAATATATAAGCTTCCAATTTTCTGTTATGTCTACAGATAATGCCATTTATTAGGTGTTAACTTCGATGTAAAATTTTAAATTGTGGTTAGATATCAAAATCTAGGGTTGGGTGGTGGTTATGGAATTTAAGTCATTTTTGGTAGAAATAAGAACTATATAAGTATAAAACTTGATGTTTAGAACTGCGGGCAAATATGAATTGGAAGATTTAGTTTGTACCTAAGAATATAAAGCATAAATGTGTGAGCTCATGATGTGGGATTTTATCTTTTAACTTAGTTTTATTTACTTAGTTCAATTGTTTTTTATTGGTAAGTTGGCTCTTATATTAGTCCTTATTTAATTAGCTTACTTAGTATTTTGTTTAATTTCTTAGAGTCGAAGTCATATTTTGTAATTTGATAATTGGGTTATTGCCCCAAACTACTAATTGGACTAGTAAACAAACAACTTGATAAGGTAATACCTAATAAAAAGCTAACTTGGACTCTAACACCAGGAAAGTGTTGAACTTCGTATTTTAAGTTATTATTAAGCAATGCTTTTGTTTAATGTATACATTTATGCTTTTTCATGAGCCATTGTTGCAATTCAAAGTCTCACTTAACTTCCAACTGTATACTTTTATATCCCTTGTATGTTTTACAGGGTGCGCCATGTGCTTCTTATCAGCTTTCTGTTTCTATTATCAAAAGTTGTGCAAAAAAGCTTGGGCCATTTTTCTGTGGGTTTTTAACAAATTGTATTCTGGATAGAGATGCTGTAGAGAATGAGCTCGAAGAATTTTACCATGAAATTATTTTTCAAATTTTCCAGTGTGCTCCTCTGATGCAATGTTTATACAATGTGCTTGTCTCCAATTCAATGAAAGGAAGCATACACATCAGAAGAGGCTGTTGCAAGTTCTTTCCATAAAGTCATTGATGAAGTTGGAAGGTTGAGTTTTTTGACATTGTCACTGAGAAGTTATTTTGTACTATTTTTGGCCAAATAAGGTTAAATTAGTTGTCATCATCCTTCTTTTTTTCCCCTTTAATTCAAAATGTACATTCTAGAAACTCAACTCAATAATTCTTTTGTCCCAATTATTTTGGGTTGCCTACATAAATTCTGTTCGGCCTTTTTTTGACATATATTCTGTAGTTATGAGGTCATCTCTGCCTTCCCTGTGTCCTCAAAGATAGAAAGATTTCATGTTGTGTGCAAGCATGCTGCTAATCTTTCATAAGTTCTAGGGGTGTTAATGGGTCAATCAACAGTTAATTGAAGGAACTGTTCCCTATTTTTGGGTGAGGGATTTGGCTGGGGGTGACGATGATGAGCAAGCGGTGAAGAGTAGCGACAAAGGCAATGATCAATGAAAGATTTGGACAGTTTTGGCTGTTAAGATAACAGAGTGAGGATGGGACAAAGATGATAGAGGGAGAGCATTGGTGATTTGGGGAGAAGATTTTGAGGTGTAGGGGCTTTTGGGTCTTTGAACAGCCCTAGTCATAACTTTGCAATGGGTTAGAAATGATAAATAATTTAATGTAAATATCTTTTATATTTGTTCAAACCTTTAGGTTAAACTTAGCAATTGAGTTAGTCTTTCATTGGTTTCTGTAAATGCATCAGTTTCTCTGAACAGAAATGAAACATAGAGTAATTCTAAATAGGTGTTGGATATTTATGTGTATGTAGAGATACTTGGAGGTGCTGGGGAAGCTGTTGCTGATCTGAAGCAGCTGTTCTCCCTTGCTGAAAAGTTTGGTTATGCTGAATGGATTGAATTTGATGCATCTATTGTCCGTGGGCTTGCATACTACACCGGTATTGTGTTCGAGGTGAGATTTTGTGTGTTGTTTTTCTATCTTTATGTTTTGATAAGAATGTCACTGTGGAGTAAACTGGAGTTAAAATCAAAATATTTCAATCCACTTATAATGTTCTAAATATTAACCATTTCTTTACTTATATATATAAAAAAAAAAAAAATGGTTCTGCATTTCCTGGGAACAGCATTCTTATCTGTGGCTTGCATTGCTTGATAATCTCAGACAAAATAAAGAAAGTATTGCCTTCAAATTTAATGAGTAATGGCTCGGAAAAGATTCTCTGATAAATCTATGGAAGTTAGAGTGAGCGCTCTACAATGTGTTAAAGCTTTCTACATGGCCAGTCCTTCTGGATCAGAATCTCATGAAGTTATCAGTAAGTTATGAGCAATCAAACTTGTACTATTACGATGGAAAATCTCTTGATTTTGTTGTCTTTTGAATCTACTTAACACAACTCATTTGTTTAATGCTTGCTAATTAAGCAGCTGCCCTTGAAGATCGATTGTTAGATTTTCAATATATATTTTGCTACAAAGCATATCATCTCAACAATTGTGATTTTTTTTTTTTTTTTTTTTTTTTTTTTTTTTTTTTGTGTATATATATATATATTTTGTGCATGATTGTGGTTTCTTAAACAAAAAAAAAAAAAAAAAAAAAAAAATCATTGTCAAGAGACTCCTTAAATGACCTTATTTATCAAGGGTTGTAAGTATAAATCTTTTAAACCTTGGAAAAAGGTTATTTAAGGGTCTCTTGACCCTCAAAATAAGATTAGAGTACTTGTTTTGAGGGCTATAAAGGCCTTCAAAATTTCATTTACGACGGTATAAGTTTTGAAAGTTATCATAGGTCAATTGGACTCTTAAAATAATTTTTCTCAAGGTTTCTTAATACCCTTTTCAAGGGTTTTGACCCTTGAAAAAAGTCAGATTTGTTGTAGTGATTTGACAAGCAGCCCATATTAACTTTGGCATAGATGAATAAATTGTCGCTTATCACAAGCAATGCCAAGCATGTATATATAAGAGGGTAAGTATTAGAAGCCTATCTTAGCTGCAAGCAACTCATACTCCTCTCTTGGCCGAAACAAATAATGAGGTGCATGCAATAATTCCAGCCCCAAGGATTCATACTAGCAAGTGTGAAACGCTAGCAACTATAATGCAAAAAGCAGCTTACACAACTTGAGGAAAATAGATGTTAGCTCCAAATAAGGGAAAGGGGGATTAATAAGTTGAAGGAGAAAGGGGCACTTCTATTTGTGTAATTGAGAGCTCAAAAACATGGTTTTCACCTCTATACTGAATGTAACTTAATGTCCCAAGATGTATAAGTGCTTCAATTTTTTTTCAAATGTGTGTAATGTATGTGTGTTGTGGTTTCTAGTCTAGAGTTAATTTTAGGCCCCCCCCCCCCGCTCTTCATATTTCGGGTTCCTTTCTAATTTATGGTGATGTTTAAATCACTTAAAGACCTATTGAATGAGGGAAATATCGGTTGTGGCCACTGAGTATTAACTTTCCTTGATATTGAGCATGTTGGGCATTCCAATTTAGTCTTGTGTCAATTAAGAAAATCAATTAACAATTTTAATCAACCACCAAAAGATATTATCTCCAAAATCACCAAGCCAAAATATCAATCACATGCAAGACCACATAAATTTAACTAGAAAACTCTTTATCCTTGAAGAGAAAAATCATGGGACAAACTCTAGATAAATCAATTAGTATAAATTCAATTACAATATCTTTCTCAAGAAATATCAAATTTATCTCCCTTGTGTATGTCTTGTGGTTAAAGAACAAATCTCTATGTTTTTCTTTGCCCTCACACACACTTATTATACTCACTGTGGTTTCTTCTTCTTTTCACACAATATTTTGCTCTTCACTATATTCACATTGCGGCAACACCTTTTTCCTTTTCTTTACTTCACAACATGAATCAAAGCCTCACAATTTTTCCTTGATTTGTGCGCTTTACAAAAGCTTTGTAGAGAAGACCCAAACCTTGTTGTTTCTCATCCTTGGGGTACTTCCCAAGCAAAAATCTCATTTTTCTCTTTTGGTTTCATGCCCAATTCTATTATTTTTCTTCTCTTCTAATACTTTCAAATTCTTTGCAACACTGTCTATTTATAAGACTTCAAATCAAATTCCTTGATACACAAGGAATGTATTACTTCTTTGACAAGAAATAGAATTTTTTTTCAATTTCAAGGAATAATATTTCCTTCTATACCAAGGAAATTAAAGAAAATAACCAAATTTAATTTTTCCTTCTTCAATAAGAAAATTCAATTAGCTTTCCAAGTCACAATAGGAATTTGAGACAATTTCTCAATAGAGTAGTGTTCCTCCTTAAAAGAAGGCATAGTTTATGTCTTTTTTTTTTTTTTTTTTTTTTTTTTTTTTTAATACAACAGCATGGCTAACTAATCACCCTAAAAAATGCTTCCTTAAGGGGAAACCCCCAATTTGTACTTGATGAAATCAAGGGTTGTAGCAGCTTTGCATTAATGGTAATTGGCCCTTGTTTTATGGGGATTTAGATCCTTTGGAGTTCCTAGGGTACTCTACCAATAGATTTCTTTAAATCCTAACTATTTTTTAATGATTTAATGGTCTAGATTTTGCCATATCAGCATTTCACTAACAATACTCTTAAAATAATATAATAATGTTGAAAACAAAACAATTAAGATTATTATTAATGGAATGCTGATATGGCAAAATCTAGACTATTAAATCATTAAAGTACGGTTAAGATTTAAGGAAATCTACTTGGTAGAGTACCCTAGGAACTCTAGAGGATCTGAATCCGTTTTATGGAGGTAAAGATGATATTGGCTATAACTTTGTGTGTGTTTGTACTAGCTTATATTTATTTTTATATTTTATATAAAGCTTTTTAAAACTTCACTTTGTCTTAATTTTTCTCATTTTTTCAAAGTGCAAGTATATTTTAGCATACTTTTAACAAAAAGTTTTCAGCAAAAAGCTAAGCTATATATATAAAGCTTTTTAAAACCTCACTTTGTCTTAATTTTTCTCATTTTTTCAAAATGCAAATATATTTTAGCACACTTTTAACAAAAAAAATTCAGCAAAAAAGTTAAGCTATTCCCAAAACACAAATTTGTAACGCAATAGATGCATTATTGCTTTAATAAGTTCTTTTACTTACACATGGCATCAAACTATAGACCTAAAAGCTCAGATTTGTGCTGAATCACAATAGCTTGTTCAGACCCTCAATTAAAAATTATGACTAGATAGCTTTTACTCTAACTTATACTAAGCGCGGAACAAGAGTAGATAAGTGCAAACAACCAATAACACTACCCTAAGCCATATTCATCCATTATTAACAATAAAATGAAAGCTTAAAGAGTAGGGAAGAGAGATGCAAATACAAGATAACATCAAGACGTATTATCGAAGAAGAAACCGAAGAACTCGACGAAAAATCTCTCCGCAACCCTCCAAGTCGAAATTGATCCACTAGACAATAAAGTTGGAGTACACGAATAACAAAAGACCCTCAAAGCCTAGTTTACCCCATGTACTTGAGCCCTCCAAGCTCTTGCTACCAATTGACTTCTCGAAGCCTTGTCTTTTCTAACTTTCCGAATCCTGCAATTCAGCTCGATTGCATTCGCCAATGAATGGCTCCTTCCAATGCTTCCTAGTAGCACCAAAATCTCACTTTAACACTCAGTATGGGTGTGGTAAGTGTTTGGGCTAGCAACCTCTTAAGGATGTAGAGATGGAGAGGTAGGAGTTGATCAGGAAAACCATAAGAAAATGTGTAGATGATTGTGGTTATAACAATCTCTAACTCTCAAGTGTATTTTCTAGGGTTTTCTCTCTGAAAGCATTCCTTACAATTTGTGGGTAATGATAATATATATAGTGTGGGTAAAGACATGGTAAAACAAAATATAACTTTTTGCCAAACAGAGAGTTTCGCGAGTCCTTCGCAGGTTGGCCTTACCCGTGAGACACTTGCGAAAACCACTTGTTTATCTTTTGAAACTTGAGTCTTCATCGATCTTTCACACTCATCCCTTACAATTAATCCCACATACATACAAGGAAAAATGATTGAGGAAATTACAATCAAATTTGGCATAGAATTAAAGCCAACACAACATAGTTGGAAATCACAACTTTACAAGACCAAATGGTCTTAGTGCTCCAAGCTCATTTTGTCAAATTTTGGGTGGGCCCAAGTTGACACGAAATGGCCATTTTGCCCTTCAACCCGTTGCTCTTCTATTTCCCTAATCTGGCTTGTTTCTTTCCTCAGTGAGCATGGTTCACTAGTGATGGAGGGAAATACTTGAGCTTAAAAGCTTGATATTTGTTACAGCTGTGGGCTTTTATAGGCTGTTGCTAATCTTTTGTGGATATCAATTGGTTGATTCCATCGAATAGCTTTAGGACTTTATTGCCCATTTGGATGGGCTTTGAAGCTGATGTCGTGGGGCTTATTATGGACCCATCTTGAATTAATTTTGGATGGCTATTTCAAATGTGTGGGCTGTACTCGTGGATTGTCGGCTTGGGTGGCTCGTGAGTTAATAATAACGGGCTTTAGACTGATTATATGGGTTTTGTCTATTCATAGATTCAAAATCTACAAGTTTCCTCCCTGAAAATTTGGTTCTTTAGAGTTTAGACTACCCATCTCAATTAATTATAATTTATATGTTATAAAATATTAGTTCATGTCACCATCTAAGGAATAATTTAATTTCAATGCTCAGTTACCTTTAATAGTATAGAAATAAGTTTCATTAGAAAGTGACGATTATATCTAAAATTACTTGTGACGCTTGCTGTAGACCCACTTATTTGTTGGAAAGTTTTATACAAGGATTTGATTCTAGATTCAATCTAAGATAGAAAAGATTACATAACCTTATTTTCTAGTTACAATATAAGTTGGGAAAAGTGAGTTATGCTAGGATAGTGTATTTGAGGATCCCAAATCCAAATTTGTTCTGTTGGGAAGAGTATGATCTATGGATACTCCAAATTGTATTGGGTGGGAATGACTCTTGAAATGTTCAACTAGATGCCTGAACGTGATTGTGTGTCTTGGAACACAATGTTATCGTTATCGATCTACTTTCAACATGACTTTTGGGTTCAGAGCCTTAGTACCTTTGTTGAGACGTGGAGTCAAGGTGTTAGACTGAATTCCATGACCTATGCCATTGAACACAATACAGTTTTGTATATACGACCTTGAATGGGGTATTAATTTGCATGATCGGATTGTTCAAATGGAACTACTCATGATGTTCTAGCAGGTAGTAGTCTTGTTAGCTTTTTTTTTTTTTTTTTTTTTTTTACAAAAGAAGATAGTCTTGTTGATAGCTTAACAGAACACAATGTAGTTTCATAGACTTATTTAATCAGTGGACTTGCATATTTTGAGTTAGAGGAATAAAGCCTTGAACGGTTAAATCAAATGACTATTGTCTCGAATTAGTTTTCTCTTGCAACAATTCTTTGTCGTTAGTTCAGGTGAGAAGTATGCTGCAATTGAGGAACATCTACATAGATTTACAATCAAGATTGGAATGGGTTCCTTTGTTGCTGTAAGAAATTAGTTGCTAACATGCACTATGCGGAGGAAAGTCTTAAATAAATCTATATAAATATATATATATATATATATATATATATATAATTTCTATCGTACCAAATGAAAATAGTAAATTTTTTTTCAAAAATTCAAAAGGTAAGTTTGTGAAAATATTCTTTTTTTAATAAAAATTATTAAGGGAAAATTACAACTTACCTATATGTGATTTGGTTGAAATTTAAGTTGTCTACTTGTAGTTTGAAATTTGACACTTTACCCATTTGAGGTTAGCTCAGTTAGATTTCTGTAACCCATCTCTGTTAAAAACAAGGTTAAATATGTAATTTTGCTCCACTTTTATGTTTCTCTCCTTCAAAAACACAAAAATACATAAAAATACAAGATCAAATAAAGAAAAAAGGAAAAAAAATCCAACGGAACACTTATATCATAGGATTTCAAACTATAGGTTGACAACTTCAATTTTGGTCAAACTTCAAGTGGGTAAAGTTGTAATTTGTCTAATTATTTATAACAATTTGTATATCATTAAAAAGTATATAGAATTTTGAAATTATTTTTGTGGGTGAGAAAGCCCAACGCCATTTGTTGGGTCTGAGGCCCAGTTTAGGCATCACTCTCTGTCCGAAGAGGTAAAGGTGTTCAGCGCTTTGCCATCCCGGTGAAAATGCAATCAAGAAGGGACGAATGCTTCTTCCGAAGACAACCTGGCTAGTCCAAAGAGGTTTCACTCATCGGATCTCCTGAGAACTTGATCAAGTAGATATACTAAAGATTCCTCGGTGAGAAATAAGTTCTGGGCACGCCTAAGTGCGAGAAGATCATAAAATATCATAAAAATAAAGCTGCTGCCACCGCATTTAATGCACTGCAGCAACTTTTCTGGCCGCATTTATGTGGAGAAGACACCTGAACAATGCAATCTCAACCACTACCACTCACTGCAGACTAAAACAAACTTCTGATGTGATTAGTACTCAAGTGGACGCTTAGATGAAGGACAAGTGTACGGTGAAGATGAAGTGAAAAGTGTATATATAAAGGAGATGGGTCTCACAGAAAGGGGGAGTTTTGGTCATTTTTAAGTCTGGAAATCTTAAGCCTCTTCGGATTCAAGAAGATCCCTGCTGAATATTAGTCTAAACATCGCTGTTGTTCCTTGTTTTGTCCGTTTGAACCGTTGTTGAATCCATTTTTAGCCCAGTTGTCCGACCAACTCTCTATAAATTTATTGTCAAGGATTTCATTGGGCTGAATCCATAAAGTCCATACTTGGCCCAGCAAAAATTGGACCCTACAATTTTTATGTTTTAAACAAACTTTCTCAAACACAATATTTTCCACCTTACAGTACAAAACATTAAAAAAAAAAAAAAACATATCCTAAAAATTAATAAAACTCAACAAAATTACAATTAAAAAAAAAAAAAAGAATTAAAAAAAAATCAAACTCACATTAGAATCAGACTCCAACTCTTGAATATGTAAAATATGTGATGTGTTAAAGCTAACTGTCCAATACATAATCAAATTCAAGATTTTTAACAAAGCTTTGAAGTCACGCAACAGAAAGAGGTGGTTGATATCAAGTAAAAGTGTTGGTTGTAGCCAAGGCATCCCTCCCTCAAAGCAAAATTTCTGGTTTCGCCACTGACAGGTTCAATAACTTGATTTTATTAACATGGCACACAATCCACCCAATTTACTTAGATTGGAATTAATAGGCTTAGTTCATCATCAACAAGCCTAAAACCGTTATACATGAAACTTATATATATCATTTATGATAAAACCAAGATCACCACAAGGAAAAGATGCAATAAGAATTAAGAAAAGCACCACAAAAATGTATTACATTGAGTGGACAATAAACGCTGCTTCTCAAAAAAACAAAAAAAAGACACTTGTAATGGAAGCAACATATATGCATGAGTTTATTTATAAGGGAAAATTATTATCCAACTAAATTTATTTTTAACGTCTCCTCCACTTCACCCTTCTTCCTGTTGGATGGCCAATTGCAAAAGACTTCATAAACCAACTGCTCTTCCTTGTGATTATAATTTGTCCAAGAAAAACTCCAACTATAAATCCACATCCATATCCCATCGCAACTACCTTCCAGCCAAACTCAAATGAAAACTCTGAGCCTTGGTTTGCTTCAAAATTTGAAGGTGGAGTTGGTGGGTCCTTTGAATTGGTACATTTTTTGGACAATGGATTTCCACACAATTCTACATTTCCATAGAATGAATTGTTTTGAAATGTGAGAAATTGTTTCCCTTGTGGTATAGGTCCTGTAAGATTATTATAAGACACATTCAAGAAAGCAAGGAAGGTGAGCTCCACTAGTTGTGGAGGAATCTCTCCAACTAGCATATTTTGAGAAAGATCCAGTGATTCCAGGTTTGTTAAGGTTGCCAAAGACGACGGGATAAAACCAGTAAGAACATTGTTGGAAAGATTAAGCATGTAAAGTGCTACTAGATTTCCCACAATTTTTGGAATTTCTCCTTCAAACTTGTTGCTTGATAGATCAATGGCCACAAAGAAATCTGGGATTTTCGAATATTCTATCTTTATGCCTTTGTTTGTCAATGTCATTGAGAAGGCATACGGCGTCATTATCCAAGCATTACGTGGATTCTTCAGCACCTGACCATTTGCTTGGATATACGTTAAGTGACTTGCATCAAAGCTTTGCATGGCTTTCCAAATTTGGAAATATTCAAATGGCAACTTACCACTAATATTGTTGTTGGAGACATCAATTACTTGTAATTTTTGGAATCTTTGAATTGTATCAAGTTTTCCAATAAAACCATGGATTCCATTTGATTGCAAAATGAGAACCCTTAGCTCTGGAAGAATGCCTAACCAAGAGGGGAAAAAATCAATTATATGATTGTTTCCAATATCAAGAAATTCCAGCATTGTACAATTAGCCAATGACCTTGGTAAAGGCCCATCAAAACGATTTTGACTCAATTGAATCATCCCCAATTTGCATCCTTCCATGAATATTTGAGGAATGCTACCATGAAAGTTGTTGTTTTGGAGATTAAGACCATAAAGGTCTCTCAAGTCTCCTAAACAATGGGGAAGGAAGCCACTCAAGTTGTTGTATGAAACATCAAGATAAAAAAGAGAACTTAGTTCACAAATCATTTGAGAGATGTCTCCAGTCAACATGTTGTTAGAGACAGAATAATAAATAATGGATGGAGGTGGAATTGGCAATGCTCCTTGAAGCTTGTTATGTTGTAGGTACAAAATTTGTAGACTACGCCAAGGCAAAGCATTTGGAGTTTGATCAAAACCTGTGAGTGAGTTTCCTGACATGCATAAAATCAAGAGATTGTCTGTACTTAAGTTAGAGATCCATTTTGGTATTTGGCCATGAATGTTGTTTCGAGAAAGTTCCAAAACTTCCAACTGATCCTGGTTTTGGAGGAACTTTGGGAAGTCACTTAAGTTACAAGAACCCAGTCCTAATACCCTAAAATTTTGAAAGGTAGAATTGGTATTAGGATCAATAACCAATGAAAGATTGTTAAAAGATAAATCGAGGTGGGAGAGGTTGCTGAGCTTTTGAAACAAGTCAAATTCTACTGTGCCACTCAAGTTATTTGAAAACAAATCTAAAATTTGAAGATTCAAAAGCCTGGAAATAGACATTGGAATTGGACCATGCAATTTATTGTGTGAAAGCCACAAAGTATTTAGTTGGGTGAGGTTTGCCAACCAACATGGGATAGGACCAGTTAATTCATTCCCATAAAGATTTAGTATTGTAAGTTGAGTCAGGTTTCCAAGAGAAAATGGGATGTCACCATATAAATTGGTCTCAATCAGATACAAAAAAGTGAGTTTAGTTTGCTTACCAACCCACGAGAGAGTCCCATGGCTGAAATTGTTTACTGAAAGATCTAGATACATGAGCTCTGTAAGGTTAGCAAATGACAATGGTATTGGTCCAGAGAAATTGCATCTTTCAGCACCCAAGGAATATAAGGATTTGAGGTTACCAATTGATCCTGGTAACTTGCCAGAGAAACTTGTGCCTGAAAGTATCAAACTTTCAAGGGGGCTACTTCTATTAAATTCTGGTACATGGCCAGTGAGTTTTGGATTGAGGCGCACACTGAGAGACTTGAGCTTTGGTAGCTGAAAAATTCTGGTTGGCAACTCACCATGCAAACCACAATCTCTAAGAAAAATAGTTTTTAAAGAAGATAAATTTGCCAAAATACTGGGAACAGTGGACGATATGTCCACCTCACTCAGAACTAGTTCTTCCAAGTTTGTTAACTTCTCAGCTATACTTCTGAGACCAGGCTTGTGGAGCTTCAATGGATTCAGAGCGAGGTTTAGGGAAACCAACTTAGAGAGTTGTAAAATTTCTGATGGGATCTTACCTGAAAATCCAGAATAAAAGAGGACAAGGTGAGTAAGCTTTGAAAGCCGCCTTACTCCAATGGGGATTTCAGAGTGATTGAAGTTGTTGAAGGAGAGATTAAGCTTTTGAAGGTGAACAAGCTGGAAGAGGCTGCTACTGGAGTTGATAGAACCATAAAGAGAGCTGTTACTGAGGTCAAGACTGATCACATGACCTGTGTTTTCATCACATTGAATACCATCCCACGTGCAGCAATCACTACTTTGTGCCATCCACGACGAAATCTTTGAGTAAGTGGAAGTGGATTGATAGATGATAAGGCTTTCTTTGAATTGCAACAAGGCAAAGCTCTCATCATCATGACATAGTGGCTGCACCGAAGAAAAAGAGCCAGCTGAAACAAGAGAAAGCAGAGACAACAGAAAGAGAAACTGCATGAACATCACGAAAGAAAGTGATAAACTCATTATAATGTTCTATTGGAGTTTGTATTGCCGTAACGCTGGAGAAGCAAATAAATAGAAAAGAGAATAGGGATTTTCTAAACCAATCTCTACGTCACCCTCACACACCATTCATTTCTTATCCAATTACTCCATTCAGTCCTCCTTAACATTTTCCATAAGATATTGCAATCTTTGTTAAACGATAAATGTATCATTCTCATGCCTTAGCGGTGTAGACTAAAGCCACTGTATCATTCTCAAGGACAGCTATCTTCTGTGGAATTTGGCGAAGTAAGAGAGAAACAAAGACAAAGACCAGGCGGTGAGGAGAAAATCTGGCATCTATCTATGTAATGAAGGAATAGGAGACGTAATTTTCTTTCTTAACTTTGGTGTTAATCTAACGATATATGCGGTCCCAGAGAGAGGGTGTTGAGCCACTCCATGTGCCGTGTGAGATGGTGAGTCTGGCATTTGATGCTAATTTTGCGGCAAAATTAAAGGAGAGAGTCATACACAAGGGTTTGAAACAAAAGCAAATTTGCAGAAAAATCAAAGTGATGCTGAGAGCTGGCAAAATAGTGGGATTGGGTGACAATGCTGGCGTAGATGGGTAACATGATGAAGCTCAATTTTATTTTATTTTATTTTTTAAAAATGCATCTACTATTCTCACTGTTTGATAATACAGGGTGTAGGCATTTCTCACCAAAATGTATTTCAATTTTCCTTAATATAGCAGGTATGGTAGGTTAAATTCAAAAATAAAAAAGGAATTATATATTTTAAAGAGTAAGATCAAAGACTAAAGATTAGAAAATTTTTTGTATATATATATATATTAAACAAATTTATTTGTGATTATATTTACTTGTATGATTAATTAAATAATTTATAATGTCACTAATTCTTCCGCCAATTGAACCCCAAGTTGGCTAGAAATTGAAAACCACTTTCTTTTTAGGTCTTATGTCCAGTCAAGTTTTTAAACCCAAGGTCTTGTTTTGAGTAAGAAAAAGGAAGATATATCTATATATTTAGTTGATAAATTTGATAAATTTTCATTGAATTTAATATTTTAGTTAATAATAAGTTATGGTAAGAAAGTTTGAAAGAGCTTCAAATGGCTTGAAAGTTATGTTCCGAGAGGATTTTTAGTTTTAAATGGAGTTAATTAGTTAATTTAAATTGGTGAGAGGCACATTGTAGAAATTTTAATGCATTCGTTGTTGGTCCTTCGCAAGTGCACTCCGTGAGCACTATAAATCTTTCTTAGATGAGAACATGGGAGAAAATGGGAAAATGCCCATTTCGAAAAAAAAAATCCAGCATTTTGTCCTCTTTCTCAAACTAATTAAGAAAATGCCCCTCTTTTAAAAATCGATTTTCTCAAAATCGATTTAGACCATATAGCTGCGTTTTTAAGGAGCCTATAGTGATATTTTAAGGACCTATAATGGCGTTTTGTAACTCGATATACATGAAATCGAGTTATAGGTAAAAAAAAGAAAAAAATTGTGTGTAACTCGACTTCATGGAGATCAAGTTACAAAATGTCACTATAGGTCCTTAAAACGTCACTATAGGCTGCTTAAAACGTCACTATAGGGCTCCAGAATTTTTTTTTTTTTTTTTATAACTCGATTTTGAGAAAATCGAGTTTCAAAAGAATGACATTTCTATAATTAGTTTGGGAACTAGAATAAAATGCTAGATTTTTTTTTTTTTTTTGAAAGGGGCATTTTTCCATTTTCTCCTGAGAACATATAGACGCAATGGTGTTTCAACTTATAAGTAGAGTGAAACCAAAAAAAAAAAAAGTGTGCTCCTATTTTATGATTATTTAAAAAAAAAAAAATCAAATCATACAAATTTAAGAAAGATATATGTTTAAGTAAGCCTATATATCACGGGCCTAGAATTATCCCCTAGTGACTGTACAAAAGACAATACTACGATGCTAGAAGAGATAAACAAAATTAAAACTCCACAATTGAAAAAATGGGGGCTTTTAATTTAGTTATTCCCTTGGAGAGATTGGAAGGGAGAACAACACCATTTGCCTTGAATGTAGTTTCTGCTGATTCTAGTGCTCGGGTAGCTTGGAGGGCCATTTCAGAATGGAGTTGGAGGCATGTCATAGCCATCTGAAAAAGAATGAAACAAGTCAGTCATGTGGGCATGGATAAAATTTTAAACAATTCCACAGTAGATGAAATAAACGAAATAAGAAGAAAAAAAAAAAAGGTTTTCTTAAACTGTTACACTTCTCCCATTATATCACAGGAGTTACATATGCACAGTTTCAGAATATGTTCTCAGTTCAGCAGGAGTAGAGTTCTTCAATTTTCTTAGGGGTAATCCAAACATCACCATATGACCAATACAGATATTATAGCTAGCATTCAAGACTAGAATGAATGATTGATTCATGAAACATAATAATGATGAAAGCTAACTTTTCGGAAATGTGTTAGCCGACAAATTAGTAGTAGTTACAAATTAAATGGTGTTAACAAAGAAATTATTTTTGCAAGTAGATCCAACGGTAAAAAAAAAAAACCCTCATTAATGCTAATATTTTGATTAGGATCTCATTAATTATCCCTGATTTATTATCTTTTATGGCTATCTTTAAACCTAAAAAAAGTGTTACGTCTATGTTTCTCTCACTGTCTTTTTCTCCTCCATTGTTGTTCCACCTCTATGGATAGGTTGCCGGCAGGGAAAAAAACAAAAAAACAAAAAACAAACAGCGGAACACTGAAATTGAAAGGAATCCCAATTGAGCAGCGTGATTATTGTTTTATAATTTATTCTCCTGTAGCAACCTTGCCTTACTTCATTTTCAATCGCATACTCAGTGGGGTTTTTCTTCAAACACGTAAAGATCACTTTAATCTGCATCTGTATTTACTAGCATGAGTAGTTTCTAAAGGTTAAAATGCCATTTCATATATTGCAAAAAATTATTATGTTATCTGGGTTTTTTTATAAAATAACTCAATTTTCCTTCTTTTGGTTGTATTTCAAGCTTTAAATGTTTTCATATCCAAATTTTATGCTATTGGCTTTCAGTCTCCAGGTTGCATATGAAACCCATTGATCTGCACCCAAAATCTTTCAAAGGAATTCACATTCACACACCCTTTATCATCAAGAAGACGGTGGAGGAGAAAGAGATAGAGAGAGAAACGTAGAGAGAGAAAGAGTCAAATATAACTTTTTTTTTGGGTTTAGAGATAGGTATAAAATATGATAAATGAGGGATAATTAATGAGATCTTAATTAGAATATTAGTATTAATGAGGGTCTTTTTTTGACCGTTGGATCTACTTAAATCTAATGGTTTAAAAAATGTGTAATTCTAAAAGTTACACCAGGTGTATATTGAACCCATCTCATATATAGGTATACGAGGTTGTGTCATGTGTCGCATTCTTTGAAGTTCTCTTTATTTAGTTTTCTACTTCAACAAACTTTGCATTTATATTAAAATATTAGTTCATTGAATTAGCTAATAGAGTAAATGCATATATTAATTATTTATTGTTGTGCATTAATTATTTATATTTAATGAATTTATATGATTATTTTTATAAACTCTATATAGAAAATAATTTTTAGTTGGAATAATAATAATAAATTTAGAATATGACATTCTTACTCATGTTTAGTTGTTTTGGCAACAATTGTCATAAAAGCCATAAAAATATTAAATATTTGTGAATTCACTAAAATTAATCTTAATGCTTTAAACTTCTTAACTCCTTTGTGCATGTGTGCGCGCACTTGTGTATGTGTGTGTGGGGAACAAACACCATGGTATACTATATAGTATGTATTCTATGTAATTAGAAAGATTACTAGTATAATAAATGTGTTTATTTTTGTTATATTAATTGTTTTAAGCATAATGAAATTTTAATATCATTTTTCTAAGATTTATATGACAAACAATTGGTTTTTTTTATGTGAGAAACAATTGATTTGAAATATGAAATTTTTACTCAACTATAGTTGTTTTTGCAACAAATGAAACCATGTCCAACAAAAAGGAGAAAAAAATTTTAGTAACACACAACCAAGAATGTAAATAAAAAACAATTAAAGGATAGATGCATTTTTTAGTAGGCATGAAACATGCCTATCTATATTAGCTACTATATCATGTAATTTTCAATTTGTAAACACACTATATAGTATTGTAGGGTCGTAATTTGTCCAACGAATCCCCAACAATGAATTTGTAGAGAATGGGTTAAACAGATGGGCTGGGTATGGATTTAGCAACGGTTCATGCCAGCGAAACAGGGCAAAAGACACAAGATATTATTCAATAAAAGTCCCTTTTATCCGAAGAGATCTTGTGTTTTTCAACTTTGTAAATCTCCTTTTTTTTTTCTCTCTCCCCCTTGTGAGACATGTTTCCTTTATATATATACACCCTTTTCCCTCATCTTCACCGCACACTTGTCCTTCATCTAAGCGTCCACTTGAGTATTAGTCACATTAGGAGTTTGCTTTAATCTGCAGTGAGTGGTAGTGGCTGAGGTTTCACTGTTCAGGTGTCTCTTCCACATAAATGCGGTCAGGAAAGTTGCTGCATTGCATTAAATGCGGTGATGGCAGCTTTATTGGTAAGATCTTTCAAGATATCTCCGTGCTTAGGAATGCCCAGCGCTAGCTCCCCACTGAGGAATCTTCCGTTTAATCAAGTTCATTGGAGGTCTGACGAGCGGAACCTCTTCGGACATGCCAGGTCGTCTTCGGACGCATTACTAATCCTTCCTTGGTTGCATTTTCGTCAGGATGGCAAGGCATTAATCCTTTTAACCTCTTCGGACAGGAAGTTCTATTCAAATTGGGCCACAGGCCCAACATATGGCGTTGGGCTTTCTCACCCACAATAGCCCCTCAAAATTCCAATTTTTCCCTCGCATCCGAAGAGAAAAAGTGGGGTTTTGACCTCTCACCAAGTAAAAGCATTGAATCTTTGACTCCACACGTGTGTGCGTGTGTGCATTTAGGCGCCCTCTTTATTACCGCTGCCGTTGCGTCGTTTCCGAGGCGTCATTAATTGCTCCAGGCGGCGTCTTGTCCATGAAATCTAATGACACGTCGCAAATCTAACGGACGAGATTCCCCTAAAGATTTCGGGCGGGATAAGTCCCACCACTTTGCCCACCTCTATATAAAGCCCCAGAGAGGGTTGTTTTCTCACTTTACAAATTTCAGACTCTCCAGCGAACTCAAGCGTTCAGACTCCCAAAGCCTTTCCTGTCATCTACTTCGACTCGTCTCAGAATCCGCTACAATCTTCCCACGAGGCTAAAGAACATCTTCCAATCCGATTCCGCGTAAGTTCTTTGTTCGAGATTTTTGAAATCTATTCAAATTGCCTCTTCGGCCTTTGGTAGATTTTCTTCAGTTGCTGTTTCGCATTCCCTTCCCTCTAACCTAACTAAAAATGGGTAGATTTAAATACCTAGTGGACAGCCCTTCAAAGATAGAGAAATTTAGGGCGACATATCGCATTCCTCAGGAAGTGGGCTTAAAATATTGCTCCACGAAGGGCTTACTAACGGACCGAGAGGTGGGTGAAGTTATAATCCCCATTATCGCTTTCCTGGAGGGGGGGAATGACCATCCCCATGGGTCCAGTTACCAGGAGTTACCTTACCGCCCATAGGCTTAGCCCCGACCAGTGCGCACCTAACACTTTTAGGATTTTAGGGGCAATTGACGACCTAAACCGTCACTTAGGATTGGGACTAACTTGGCACGATGTGGTACACATGTATGAGTGTCGTACCAAAGAGGGAGCGGGATACTATCTAAGGTCTCGATCCGACGTCGTCAGACTTTTCTCCTGTCTCCCCAAGTCTAATAAAGGGATGAAGGACGATTATCTGATCGTCTCGGGCGCATGGCATGATGGAATTCATTGCCCAACCCAGCCAAGAGAGCCAGGTGGGACATCCCCCATTGAGATTCTCTAACATTTTTTCCTTTCAGCTATTTGGAATTCCCTTCGTCATATTTCAATCTTTGACAGTTTTATTGCAATGTTTACAGATAGACGTCACGTAGCTCCTCGGCTGAGTCTCACAAATACAGCGGCTCTGAACTTCCTTCTTCGGTCAGAGATTTTTGTAAGTGAAGACGGACAGCTTAGGTCCGTTCCCCTCATCCTCGGCTATACTCCGAAGTCCGAACTTTAGCCGATCGGTAACGTAATAACACTCGGGGATCGCCGCATCAACCGCATTGACGTGGCACGGAAGACTTTCTTAGCTCCCTTCGACCTCGCCCCGGTGCCACATCCTAATCCACAGGGTATACCACCGCTCGTTCAACCCGTTCAACAGGTTCCCCTTGAACCAGTAGCCGATGAGGAAAGAGTTGCTTCTTCTACACCTTCCCTTGACAAGCAGATCGACCAATTCAGATTTGAGGGTGAGGCTTCGGAGGAGATTCAAGTTATAGACGTTGAAGAGGAAACAGATAGGCAATCGGCTGTCCATCCAGAGAGACTGATCCTGTCTGCCTATTCTTCAGACGAAGACATGCAGAGCTTATCAGAGTTGATGAAGACTCAAAAACCGAAAGCCGCCTCCAAAGGCACTGGTCCGTCCCAGCCAGCCGCCGATCTCCCTCCTCTTCCTCCTCAAGCCTCTTTAGATCCCAACCTGATGCCGCTGCCGGATCTAAAGAAGAAAAGGGTTGCGACCGAGGCTGAAGGCACTGAGGCAGTGCCTAAAAAGGGAAACAAGCAGCAGAAGGTAGCCCAT
Organism: Quercus gilva; assembly: GCA_023621385.1. Classification (NCBI taxonomy): domain Eukaryota; kingdom Viridiplantae; phylum Streptophyta; class Magnoliopsida; order Fagales; family Fagaceae; genus Quercus; species Quercus gilva. Next base: position 5,901,727 of record CM042482.1, on the reverse strand, counting down.
GATACCAGGGGAAGAAGGGCTTCATCTACTGAAAGCAGGGAAGACCCTTCGGCCGCCGATGTGAGAAGGGGCCCTCGGACATGGCCTCCGAAGGTGACGCTGGATGGTGCGGACATCCCCTATGATGCCTCTATCAGAAATTATGGCGGAGGCAAGGCCGGTTACATTGCGGACGCTTTGGAGCAGCCCTTGCTCCTCCCAAGGGACATGGACTCCTATAGGCGCTTCAACTAGCAGGAGCTTTTCTTATCCCTAAAAAGGGATCTAGGCATGGTAAGGGAATTGATCTTCTTACGCTCTTTTTGTTATGTCTAACAACTAACAATAGGGAATGCTTGTGCAGATCGCCCAGCAGATATTCGTTGCTGAGGAGTGGAACAAAAAGAAAGAGGTTGAAGTGCAGGCCGAGATGCAGTCAAGGGAGGATGTTAAGAGAGCACTGGGCGCTGCAAAAGACGAGTGCGCCCGCATCTTCGAACAGCTGAAGGAGGAGATGAAGGCGAAGAAAAGTGCGGAGGCAGGCTTGAAGACCGTTTAAAACCAAGCCGAAGACCAACACCAAAAGTTATATACCACCGAAATCAATCTGGAAACGGAGAGGGCGTTGGTGAAAGAACTTCGAGCTGAGTTAGACAAAGCCAAGGATGTTGCTAAAAAGGCCGAGGAGCACGCTCAGTTGGCCAAGGAAGCAGTTGAGGCCGAGAAGCAGGCTGCCTACCTGCTGGGGGTGCAAGAGACCCAGACGAGGCTGACCGAGGAGTTTGCCAAGGTATGCAGGGAGTACTGTGAGATAACGTGGGGCAAATGCCTTGACGCGGCCGGAGTTCCCCCAGATTCTACCCTGAGGCAGCCTGGGAGTGTTTACTACGACCCGGATATCTGTGACCTGCCAGACACCTTGGAAGCCTCCTCGGCCGGTCAGAATCTTGCAGTTACAGCTGAGACAAGCCAAATACCTCTTCAGTCCGGAGATGCGGGTGATCTGCCAAAGACTGATCTAATGCCTCAGAATAAGGCTTAGGATGTTAAAGTTGTGTAACACTTAGGGCCTTTTATCACCTATTTTGTAATGAAATTACCTTTTCAATGAATGAAGTACTTTACTTTTTGTTCATTGCTGTTTTTATGGAGTATGTTAGATTGTCATTATGGTTAACAATGGTGGTTTAATAACTAAGAGCCAATCAAAACCACGGTAATCTTTTAGACATGGCTAAACAAGGCTTTAAGATAATGATAGTTGACGTAATTTTGGCCAAAGTTTGCATATTCCGCCAAGCACCAGATCAGATGATTTGAGTTTAAGTTTGAACACGTGAGAATCGTTAAGGGAGTGTTAACTAATATAAATCATCTGGTCCGAAGACTTCAGGCATGATTGGATTTAAGTTTAAACACTTATGAGAACCGTAAAGGAGTGCTAACTAACCCAAATTATCTGGTCCGAAGACTTCAGGCATGATCGGATTTAAGTTTAAACACGCGAGAATCGTTAAGGGAGTGTTAACTAATCCGAATCATCCGGTCCGAAGACTTCAGGCATGATCGAATTTAAGTTTAAACACGCGAGAACCGTTAAGGGAGTGTTAACTAATCCGAATCATCTGGTCCGAAGACTTCAGGCATGATCGAATTTAAGTTTAAACACGCGAGAACCGTTAAGGGAGTGTTAACTAATCCGAATCATCTGGTCCGAAGACTTCAGGCATGATCGAATTTAAGTTTAAACACGCGAGAACTTAACATAACAGGATGGTTTCATGACTGAAGGGAGAATTCTTTTAATAGTAGTACCTTTTGAGGTTATTTACATTCCATGGCCGGGGCACTACATGATTATCCAGGTCTTCTAGGAAGTATGCTCCAACGCCAGCCCTCGAAGTGATGCGATACGGCCCTTCCCAGTTCGGTCCCAACTTTCCCCAGGCTGGATTCTTTGCATTGCCTACCACCTTCCTTAGGACTAGATCACCAGGCTCCAGGGGTCTCAGCCTCACATTGGCGTCATAGCCCTGCTTTAGTTTCTGCTGATAATATGCCAGTCGGACCATTGCATTTTCCCTTCGTTCTTCAATTAGATCCAAACTCTTTTCCAGCTGCCCGTCGTTGCTGATCGGATCAAAGGAACTTGTCCTGTATGTTGGGAATCCAGTCTCTAGAGGTATCACGGCTTCAGCCCCATAGGTCATCGAAAAGGGGGTTTCTCCAATAGACCTGCGAGGCGTAGTTCTATACGCCCACAACACGTGAGACAACTCTTCCACCCATCTACCCTTGGCTTCGTCTAGCCTTTTCTTCAATCCGTTAACGATGACTTTATTGACAGCTTCCGCTTGCCCATTTCCCTGGGGATATGCAGGGGTAGAATATCTGTTCGTGATTCCCAGCTCACTACAATAATTCCTGAATGCTTTGCTGTCGAACTGAAGTCCATTGTCCGATATGAGGGTACGGGGGACCCCAAACCGCGTGATAATATTTTTCCAAATAAATTTTTTCACATCCACATCCCTGATGTTTGCTAGAGGTTCGGCTTCGACCCACTTGGTGAAATAGTCCGTGCCGACCAGGAGGAACTTCTTGTTTCCCGCTGCCTTAGGGAATGGGCCTACGATATCCAGCCCCCATTGAGCGAAAGGCCATGGGCTGGTCAGCGGATTAAGAATGCCTCCGGGTTGATGTATGTTCGGCGCAAACCGCTGGCATTGGTCACACTTTTTGACGTACTCATGGGCCTCTTTCTGCATATTCGGCCACCAATAACCCTGAGTAATAGCTCGGTGAGCCAAAGACCTCCCACCGGTATGGCCTTCACAGATCCCTTCATGCAACTCCTCTAGTAAGGGTTCAGTCGCCTCCGGGTGCATGCACAATAAGTATGGGCCTGGATAGGAACGTTTATAAAGTTTGTGATCCTCGGACAACCAGAACCTTGTAGCTCTTCTCCGTATTTTGTCCGCTTCCCCTTTTTCTTCGGGCAACGCATCGTTCTTCAAAAACTTGATGATAGGGTCCATCCAACACGGGCTGGTTCCGACGCAATGAACTTGGGATGCCTTTTTTCTTAACTCCGTAGGTCTCTGTATGTCCTCGACAAGGATAACCCTCGGTAATTCCTGTGCCGAAGAGGTGGCAAGGGTGGCTAAAGAATCGGCATGTGTATTGCCACTTCTGGGGATGTGCCGCAGGTTGAAGGATTCGAACTCGGATTGCAGGGACTTAGCCAGGCTCAGGTATCCCTGCATCCTTTCGTCTTTTGCCTCGAACTCGCCCAACACTTGGCCGACGACTAGCCTTGAGTCTGAGAATATCTCAATCGACTTTCCCCCCATCCTTCGTACCATCTTCATCCCCATCAACAGAGCCTCATATTCTGCCTCGTTATTTATTACTGAGAAATCTAGTCTTAGTGCTTTTTCGATGATAATTCTCTCTGGGGATATTAGCACTAGCCCCACTCCTGAGCCTCGCTGATTCGATGCGCCGTCCACGTATACCCCCCAGGGCAAGGGGCTCCGTGAAGAAATCATACCAACGGTCCTTCCTTTAGTGCCTGGCATTGGTGTTGCCTCTTCTAAATGGGGCTCTGCGAACTCGGCGACCAAGTCCGCAAGGACCTGGCCCTTCACTGACGTGCGAGGCATGTACTTGATATCAAAAGCCCCGAGGATCTTCCCCCATTTGGCAATCCTTCCGGTGTAATCGGCGCTTCGGAGTATGGCTCTAAGTGGAAGCTGGGTGAGGACTATAACGGTGTGGGCTTAAAAGTAATGGGGCAACTTCTTCGTACCAAGCACAACTGCCAGAATGGCTTTCTCCAATGGCAAATAATGAACCTCCGCCTCTTGCAGTGACTTGCTTACATAATAAACTGGTTTTTGCACACCACAGTCTGTTCGGATCAGCACCAAGCTTATGGCATTAGGAGCCACAGCGATGTAACCAAACAAGACTTCATCTGGCTCGAGACTGGACATGATGGGAGGTCTAGCCAGGTAGTCCTTAAGTTGCTAAAAAGCAATAGCACATTCCTCTGTCCATTCGAAATCCTTCCACTTATTGATTAATGAGAAGAAAGGCCTACACCTGTCCGCCGATCTGAAAATGAATCTATTAAGGGCAACGGTCATCCCAGTTAGCTTCTGAATTTCCTTGGGGTTCCGGGGAGCTCGCAAATTATTGATGGCCTTTATCTGATCGGGGTTAACCTCAATTCCCCTATGAGTGACCATATACCCTAAGAACTTGCCCGATCCAACACCGAACGAACACTTGGAAGCATTCAAGCGCAGTTTGTGTCCCCTCAGAATTTCAAAAACATCCCTAAGGTCCCCAATATGCTCAGCTATGACCTTGCTTTTTACCACCATGTCGTCAATATAAACTTCCATGCTTTTACCCAACTGCGGCTCAAACATTCTGGTCATCATCCTCTGATAGGTAGCCCCTGCATTTTTCAAGCCGAACGGCATTACCTTGTAGTGGTAATTCCCCACAGGGGTTACGAAAGCCGTTTTTTCTTGATCGGTAAAAGCCAGTGATATCTGATGATAGCCCTGGAATGCGTCTAAGAAACTCATCCGAGGGTGTCCCACAGTAGCATCAACTAATTGGTCTATCTTCGGCATGGGAAACGGATCCTTCGGACAAGCTCTATTAAGATCGGTGAAGTCCACACACACCCGCCACTTTCCGTTTTTCTTTTTTACCACCACCGTGTTAGCCAGCCATTCGGGGTAAAAGATCTCTTTAATAGCCCCCGCCTGCTTGAGTTTCATCACTTCATCCCTAACTGCGTCAGCGTGTTCCCTCGAAGGACGTCGGAGCGGTTGCTTCTTGGGGACGATGGTGGGATTAACGTTTAGATGGTGGCAAATAAAATCTGGGCTTACCCCAGGGGCTTCCGCAGAGTCCTATGCAAATACATCTACGTTTGCCCTGAGGAACTCTATCAGCTCTTCCTTCTCTTGAGGAGGCAGCATGGATCTGACTTGAAAAAACTTCTCTGGGTTGTTATCCACGACCACCTTTGCCAAGCCTTCGCATTCTGCCTCTTCGGCCGAGGTCTCGGTGTCCAGCACCAAAGGCTTTGATTGCTATAAACTCCCTTCGTCACGGTTCAAAGGCTCGGCCTGAGGTTGGTGCTGGATAGCTGCCACTAGACATTGCCTGGATGTAGACTGATCTCCTCGGATCTCTTCGACTATCCCGTCGGACGGATATTTAATTTTCTGATGAAGTGTGGAGGATACGGCCCCGAAGGTATGAAGCCAAGGTCTACCCACAATAGCAGTGTAGGGTGAGTAGGCGTCCACCACTATGAAATCTACCTCCACCGTCTCGTGTCCGGTTTGCACAGGTAGTCTGATTTGGCCCTTCGAAATGATCACTTTACCATCAAAACTGACTAAAGGGGAGCTGTACGGAGTTAGGTCTTCGGGGGATAAGTTCAGCCCCCTATATAGGTCCGGGTACATTATTTCTGCGACGCTGCCATCATCTACCATCACCCTCTTCACGTCGTATCCGCCTATTCTCAGAGTTACTACCAGGGCGTCATCATGCGGCTGCATAGTCCCGATTTTGTCCTTATCCGAAAATCTCAAAACCGGAACCTCCATCCTAGGTCTCTTCGGCTCTATGTTAGCACTCTCCGAGGGCAACCGAGCAACAGATAGTACTCTGGATGGGCAAGACCCCGTCCTTTCTGGTGCGGCAAAAATAACATTGATTGTACCCAAGGGAGGCTTCACAGAATCGCTCCTCCTTGGCTCCGCATTTGCGTGATTTCCCTGACCGTATGAGTGGTGTAGAAGGTGCTTTAGTCTGCCTTCGCTAACCAGCTGGTCCAGATAGTCCCACAGGCTCCTGCATTCCTCAGTAGTATGCCCATGGTCAAGGTGATACTGACAGTAAAGATTGTGGTTGCGCCTTTCAGGGTTTCCTACCATCTTGTTCGGCCTTTTGAAGAACGGTTCATTTTTTATTTTATCCAGGACTTGGTGTACTGGTTCGCGAAAAACCGCATTGACCGTCTGGAAGTTTGCTGTACTTTGTCCGGCCCAGTCCTTCCTCGGCCTGTTGTGGTTCTGCCTGTCCGTCCTGAAATCCCTCCCCTCCTGAGGGATAACTTTCTCCTTTCCCTTACTCTGCTGCTGATCTTCTTCAACTCTTTTGTACTTATCGATCCTATCCATCAACTGGCGTATACTGGTAACAGGCTTGCGCGTTAAGAACGCTCTTAAGGGATGTTCAGTGGGGAGGCCCAGTTTAAAAGAGCTGATGGCCACCAATTCACAATCTTCCTCTACCTCGTTATACGTTTCCCAGAACCTATCTGAATACGACTTCAGAGTCTCACCTCCTTTCATACTGACTGACAATAGGGAAGCCATAGACTGCAGAACCCTTCGGCACGTGACAAAACGTGAACCAAATGCTTGAGTCAACTCTTGGAAAGAGCTTATAGATTTTGCTTTCAGATTGTCAAACCACCTCATGGCTATCGGTCCCAAGCTGGATGGGAAGACTCTGCACATTAGGGCTTCGTCCCTGGAGTGGACGGCCATCCTCTAGTTGAAATGGCTCACATGTTCCACTGGGTCTGTCCGGCCATTATAGATGGTGAATGTAGGCTGGTGGAAGCGTCGAGGAAGTCTAGCATTCTCGATGTTACGAGTAAAGGGAGATCTGGAAATCTGATCCAGGGCTTTACTCATAGCGTCGTTCCCTACGCCTCTAGGTAAGGGGTTATGAGGGTTCCCCTCGTCATGACGCATTTCTTCATAGGTAAAGGATTCGCTGACTGGCATTCGAAGTTTCTGTCTGTAAACAACATCCTGTTCGTCCTCAGCATCTTCATCAGAGTACGAGGGACTGCGCTTTCTCTTCGCATGGCGCAACTCCCTCTTTAACCTATCGATTTCCTTCTGCATGTCTTTGTTTTTCTCTGCATGGGACATGTGGCTCTCTCTATGTGACTGGTTTTGATTGTCACATGCGGTGTGTACGCTGCCCTCACGATCCTGCCTCCGTTCCAGATGAAGGAAGGGATCGGTGTGCTAAGACGACCTGGACTCCGCTGGTCGTTGCCTTGGTTCGGCCATTCTTTGAGGTGTTGCTTCCACCTTGGCTTAAGCCGTTTTCCCACAGACGGCGCCAATTGTAGGGTCGTAATTTGTCCAACGAATCCCCAACAATGAATTTGTAGAGAATGAGTTAAACAGATGGGCTGGGTATGGATTTAGCAACGGTTCATGCCAGCGAAACAGGGCAAAAGACACAGGATATTATTCAATAAAAGTCCCTTTTATCCGAAGAGATCTTGTGTTTTTCAACTTTGTAAATCTCCTTTTTTTTTTTCTCTTTCCCCCTTGTGAGACCTGTTTCCTTTATATATATACACCTTTTTCCCTCATCTTCACCGCACACTTGTCCTTCATCTAAGCGTCCACTTGAGTATTAGTCACATCAGGAGTTTGCTTTAATCTGCAGTGAGTGGTAGTGGCTGAGGTTTCACTGTTCAGGTGTCTCTTCCACATAAATGCGGCCAGGAAAGTTGCTGCATTGCATTAAATGCGGTGATGACAGCTTTATTGGTAAGATCTTTCAGGATATCTCCGCGCTTAGGAATGCCCAGTGCTAGCTCCCCACTGAGGAATCTTCCGTTTAATTAAGTTAATTGGAGGTCTGACGAGCGGAACCTCTTCGGACATGCCAGGTCGTCTTCGGACGCATTACTAATCCTTCCTTGGTTGCATTTTCGTCAGGATGGCAAGGCATTGATCCTTTTAACCTCTTCAGACAGGAAGTTCTATTCAAATTGGGCCACAGGCCCAACATATGGCGTTGGGCTTTCTCACCCACAAGTATGATCAAATCACTATACTACTCTTAGTGTATTTATATTTTGACTATATATAAAATAACTATAGATACAATTTTTTACAATGAAATTTATTGCTATATCTTTTTTATACATCTATAGTTAGGAGTGGAGATCAGAATCCTGAATGTTTCGATAGTTGAGTGGGGATCAGAATCTTGAATGTTTCTATTGAAAATTGTGGTGCCAATTAATTAAGTTACAAGATTTTTGGCAAAACTTATCGAAATAATGGAGAAAACTAAAAATAAGTTGCACCACACATTATACAGGAACTCAATTAGTTTCATACAAATACTAAGCATATGGATGAGTTTCCCAACAAAATTTCCATCAAGCAAGTCAACACAATGTCTTTTCTTATCAAAACTCTACATGGCAGGAAGCACAAAGGCTGCTGCATACACAGGAAACTTATTATGAGAGCATTCCATTTGGCTTTCTAGTATATTTGATGATTTTAGGCTCCATTGGTGTGTCTTCCCTCTAGTCTCTGTTTTTGAGATATACTTGAAGTATATCTTTTCTCAGCCTTCGATAGTCCTTTGCTGACCTTCACACGACCTTTAAAATTGTACTTTTGAATATCTTCGGCTTCATTGGAGAAAAGAAGAATAGGGAGCTTCATTGGCTTGTTGAAACAAAGCATCAGTTTCTAATTATAATAAACCAATTAAGTATATAAGACTTCTTGTTAAAACTAGCATTCTTAATTAAATCACTAAAGATTAAAAAATTAAGGACAAAGTTTGAATACAAACTTAGTTATAGCTAATGTTTATAATTTTTACTAAAAAAAAAAAAAAAATTAACATTGTTATATATTTTGAAAATCTAACCCTTAAATGACATATTCATTATATTCTTAATATGCATGTCAAATTTTGTATCAATCAGATATTATTCATTATTCGATTTATAAACTTATTTTTTATGTATAATTTAGACTATAAAAACATGAAATTTAAACATTTGATTAATGATATAATCATTGATATTTGATCTTGTAAAATTTTTGCAAGTATGGGAAATATAAAAAAAAAATTTAATTCAATGGTGAAATTGTCAAAATTCACATATAATCAAAAGATATTAAGTAAATTTGTAGTCAAATTTTGTCAAAAAACTAAGACATGTTTGGTAACTACTTTTTTCCAAATTTTTTTGTTTCTAAAAATAGTTTTCTATTTTTTAGGAAAGAAAACTTGTTTGGTAACCCAAAACAAGTAGAAAATAAAAACAGTTTCCAAATCTCAAAATGCAAAGGAAATTGAAAACATCCACCATGTTGTTTTCAATTTCTAGTTTTTGAGGGAAAAAATTGCCAAATGACCTTTTTGGGCAAAAATAACAGCTCTTTTCCCCCTTTACTAAACTAATTAGGAAAATGCATCTCTTTTGAAACTTGATTTGTGATAAATCGAGTTAGGCCCTATAGCGGCGTTTTTAAGGAGCCTATAGTGACGTTTTCAGGACCTATAGTGGCGTTTTGTAACTTGACCTCTATGAAATTAAGTTATAGGTAAAAAAATTGCCTATAACTCGATTTCATTGAAGTCGAGTTAAAAAACGCCACTATAGGTCCTTAAAACGTTACTATAGGCTCCTTAAAATGCTACTATAGGGCTCTAGATTTTTTTTTTTTTTAGCTCGATTTATCACAAATTGAGTTTTAAAAGAAGGGCATTTTCCTAATTAGTTTAAGAAGGGGGGCATATTGCTATATAATTTGCCCAAAAAGGGCAAAGGGCAATTTTGTCCAGTTTTTGAGACCCAATGAAAAAACACGGGCAAGATAATTTAAAAAGATGCACTTTTATGAATCCATACTCTAGTTCAAACCACAATGATAATATAACACCGATTTTATTGATTTTATTTTACTCTTTTTCTCTTGCACAAACGTAAAGATACCAATGGCTTGTCTTCTTCTTCTTCTTCACTTTAAAAGACCCATGATACTCTCTCTCTCTTCCAAATTTCACTGCTTTTTGTGTGATTGCACAAATCTATTTGACCTTCACTATTCAGCCACTTAGCTCCATGTATTTATAGACGAAAGGTAAAAATATATAAATGTTAAGTACTGATAATTAATATTGGTGGACTATTGAAGATTTATTGTTGCCTTTATGAGATATAGTGAGACTAGCTACGAAGGGTGAACCTCCATGACCAAAGTTTATGATAGGAGGAGCTTGAATTTGGGGCTATTTTGGAGGAGTTTGAGGCTTTGAGCTACTTGGGTCTGGGTAATAACTACAGAGTATGAGACGCAAGCAGATTGAGGTCAACCTAAATTTTGAACCTCAAAATGAGGGGTAGCCTAGCCTCTAGTGGCTAGGGCTTGGAAACGAGGAAAAAAACCAAAAAAAAAAAAAAAAAAATGTTATAGATATTGGGTAAATTGCAAATTACTCCCATAAAGTTTGGGGTGTTTGGATTTTACACTCTGAAATTTTAGAATTTGGATTTTATCCTTTGAAGTTTTGGGTGTTTGGATTTGATACCCTGACATTTCAGAATTTTAATTTTACCCCCTAATGCTTGGAAGTGTTTGGATTTTACACTCCCAAATTTTGAAACTTTAGGTTGTAAAATCTAAAAACTTTCAAACCTTAGGAAGTAAAATCCGAATATCTCTAAAATTTAGGGGATAAAATCCAAATTTTGAAATGTCAGGGTATAAAATCCAAACTCTCTCAAATTTCAGGAGGTAAAATCCAAATTTTGAAACATTAGTGTGTAAAATCCCAAAACTTTAGGAGTGTAATTTGAAATTTAACCTAGATATTATAAAATTTTATGTTTTTGATTTTAGGATTCAACTTGCCAAACGAATTTTTAATTTTAAAAACACAAGAAAACTATTTTTTATTTTTATGCTTGAAAACAAGTTTTTGAAAAAAAAAAAAAAAAAAACCATTGTCAAACATGACCTAATGTTTTCTTAACGTGGTTGACTATTATAATCTTTTTATTTTTTTTAATAAATTCTAGGATTGAATGCTTGAAACTTCCACTAGGTCTTTGTTTTGAGATTGAATGCTTAATCAGAAAATTTTAGTGGGGCAAAAGAAGAAATTGTAGGAAGATACATTAGATGAAGTGAAAAACCTTATGTCAACCAAATTCAGTGGTATGGGTTTTAAAGATTTGAATTTATTTAATGACGCACTTCTTGTTAAGTAGGTTCCTCCACAATAAACAATCTCTGTATTATAGAGTACTCTATAATACAGAGAAAAATCTTGCTTTAAAAATCTTGCTTTAAAGACTAGTCTTTAAAGCAAGATTTTTCTCTAAAGACAAAATTTAGTTACAAAATTAGTTGTAATCTAATACTACAATCTTATTCAAAATATAAACATTACTACATAAATTGAAAATCTAACCATTAAAAATTGCATCTTCTTTACACTCTTAATACACCTGTCAAATTTTATGTCAATCGGATATTATTTACTATATAATTTATAAGCTTATATTTTATGCAATTTAAACAATTTAATGATGATAGCTATTAGTCTTTAATTTTCTATAAATTTTGCAAGCATAAAAGGTATAAGAAGAAGATGTAATCCAATGATGGATTTGTCAAAATTCATCTCCAATACAAAGATAATGAGTAAGATTGTAACTTTAGGTTATAACCAATTTTATAACTAAGTTTTGTCCATTGTTCCATCATGGAAGTTGCTAGCTACAACAAACTCGGGTTTATATGCCTGGAAAAGCATTTTGCAGGGAAGAGAAGTTCTAATTAAGGGGGCAAGATGGAGAATAGGGACTAGTGATGCTGTCAGTATTTGGCATGACGCGTGGCTGCCTTCCTTGGATCATCCCTGAATCCAATCTCATGTGGCCGACTCTTTCTCTGAAGCTATGGTGAATTTCTTAACTAATCCTGCTACAAACCAATGGAATTCAGAGTTACTACCCCATTTATTTTCACTTTATGAAGTGGAGTGGAGTTGATTAAGGGAATCCCACTAGGCTTGGGTGGCTTTGAAGACAAATTAATTTGGCCTCATGTCTACTCGGGTGTATATTCAGTAAAGTCAGGTTATAACTTTATTGCTAAAGGTAGGGCAACAACATCTCATGTTCTAGCAAACCCAGACCAGTACCAACAAGTTTGGAAACACATATGGGGTTGTCGAGTTCCAAATAAGTTGAGAAGTCTGGTGTGGAGGGCCTGTAACGATGCTCTACCTGGTTTGCGACCATTGCAAACAAGCGCTTGAAGACGCACTCCATGCTCTATGACTATAATTTACAATTAAAAAAAAAAAAAAAAACACAATTACATATTTTAAAAAATCTAATCGTTAGATTACATATTCATTATGTTCTTAACACACATGTCAAATTTTATATCAATCGGATATTATTTATTATTCAATCCATAAAATTATTTTTTTGTATATAATTTAAAATACAAAAACTTGAAATTTAAATATTTGATTATTACTATAATTAATGATATTTAATCATATAAAAATTTTGCAAATATGAAAATTATAAAAAGAATATGTAATTCAATGGTGAAATTGTCAAAATTCACATATAATAAAAAGATATTAAGTAAATTTGTAGCCAAATTTTGTTCAAAGACTAATGTTTTTTTAACGTGATTGACTACTATAATTTTTTTTTTTTATATATAATTTTAATTTTAATTCTGATCTATTATTATAGTCTTAAAATTTAGCCACAAATTAAAATCTGATAAATAATTTAAGTTGTTCTTTTTAAATTTTCTTTATTTCACCAATTTTCTAACATCATGTGGTTAGATTTCTACTTTAGTGTATTTGGATGATATAAATTACGACGTTTCAATTTTCGATGAGGATCGAACTCTATAATTGGACTTGGGCTATCAAAGTTGGGTTGGATATAGTTCTGGGCTATCTAACAATAGGGCTTACGGGCTTGGGCTTGTTTGGAAACTAGGCTAATTAGATGGAGTTGCAAAACGACGATGTTTTCACTGGTTCATCATCTTCGTTCTCATGCACTTTAAATCAACAGCGAAACAAAAAAGATTAACAAGCATTGGTAGCAAGGTTTAGTAATGGAGGACAGTACGAAGAGAAAGAGAGAAATGGAAACCAAGCTCCTCGAAAAGGTTAGTGAAGTAATCTCAGAATATCGAAATTTTGATTTAGAAATGTCGAAATTTTCTTTACTGTCACTCTATTTTATCAAAAACAATATCCTCTATCACCTCAATTGAAAGAGTTATATGGATTCAATTATGAATCCTCATCACACTATTTAGAATTGTCCTCATATATTCTTTTATGTCATCCATATTCTATCCAATACTATACTCTCAGTCACCTCAATTGAGGTATTACTTTTTACTAGCTCCACTAATGTTATTTTCCCAAAAACTCAAAATTTCCTTTACAAATTTGGCTACTTTAAATAACAACATCCACACATTAGCATAACAAAAATCAAAGTTTCCAAATTCCAATACATACCTTGCTCAAATCAAAGTCATAGTCTTTCTTGTTCCCTCAACTCAAATTAACCATACTATTTTCCTAAGAACTCAAAACTTTGCCTACTTTACATAGCAACATCCACACATTAACATAACAAAAATCAAAGTTTCCAAATTCCAATACATTACTTGCTCAAGATCAAATTCTTAGTCTTTCTCATTCCCTTGACTCGAATTAACTATATTGTTTTCCTAAAAACTCAAAATTTCCTCTACAAATTTGGCTACTTTACATAGCAACATCCACACATATTAACATAACAAAAATCGAAGTTTCAGCATTTCCAAAATTCCAATACATTTACTTATATAAACTACAATCAAAGTTTCAAACTTTTGCAAATTCTAACACATACCTTCCTAATAGCTCGCATACTAGTAGGCTTGTTTCTAGTATAAGACTGCGTACTATACTTAAAGTCCAAGTTGGGCCCACCGGGGCAGTACACGCAGATATTCCCGATGGTGGTGATGTGAGGACACTAGTGAGGCTTCGACATGACGGCCATGAAAGCAATTCCGGAAGCAATTCAAACCGGTTTGGCACAAAGTTTCGGGAGAAGCGAGTCAGGGACCGCGTCGATCATCTTCACGAGCTTGGGGGCACGTGAAAGGCCTTGCTTTCAACACACGTTGTATTTGAGCGCGTTGAGGTCCACGTTCTCACCTTTGCGAGATAGGTCTAACATGGAGTTCACGATCTTTGCTATGGCTCGAACCCCGGCTTCTTCTTTGGATAGTCTGTGGGCTTCAAAGTCGCCCCGACCTGGTTTCGGCAACTTCCTTGGCTCGGCTATCATTGCGGTTGCCACAGAGAGAGAGAGAGAGAGAGAGAGAGAGAGAAAGAGAAGGAACGTGAAATATGTACTTTGGGCCGGATAAGCTATTTTAAAAAGTTCGTTTTAAAAAAATAGCATTTTAAAAACACAATTTTTAAGGTCTGTTTGGTAAGAGTATTTAAATATGGGCAAATAACACTCCCCTCCCTTGAGGTTTAGAGAAATGACACTCACCCCCAAACTTGAAAGGAAAAAACACTCCCCCCCTGAGATTTAAAAAAAATAACACTCTCCCCCCCTTCTGTTAATATTAGTAACGAAATATAAAGCATATTATAAAACATGTTGCTTATGTTGATTTTTTAGTCTCTTATAGCACATTTCCAATTGATTTTTTAAAGTTTGATGATCCTCTCAGATTTTTTAATCGCTCCTCTCTCTAACACTTTGGATCAAAATTTATGAAATAAAACAATTTGCTGAAACTTTCAAGTTTTTATTGTTTAAAAATGAGTTTGAAATTTTCAAAGTCACTTATCAATATAAAAAACTTTCAGAGTCAATTTTGGGAATACATTATTAACCAAAGGGTACGTTAATGCACAACATTTTTAACGCCAATTTAACAGAGTTTAGATAAATAAATGTCAAAGGGGAGAAAATGTTTTTTTCCTTTAAGTTTGGGGGGTGAGTGTCATTTTCCCAAACCTCAAGGGAGGGGAGTGTTATTTGCCCTTTAAATATTGTTTTTTTATTTTGCCATCCATAAAATGGTGGGTCCCACACATGAATTTATTGTTTGACTTATATTTTCTAAATACAATTTTCAAAAAACTGTATCCTATTTTCCTGGTTTAAAATAAGATTTTGAAAACAGCTAAGAGGATGTCTTCAGGATATAGAAAATATTTTTAATGGTATAGTTGTAAATAAAATAAAAACAGTGAACCCATATATTTTTCCAAACACTTTTATCTCTTAAATTAAGGAACTTATTCTTTATCACAAAAAGAATTTTCACACTTTAAATTTGAAAAATGTTATTTAAAAAAAAAATACATGATGAGCTCTATTCCCTTATCATTATCCATACAAAAAAAAAAAAAAAAAAGTAATCTATAGATTCTACACGTTACTCTTTCTAAGTATTTTTTTTTTTTTTTGAATCTCAGAAATAGAAATTGTCTCCCAAACATTCATTTTTTAATATTTTGAAAATTGTTTTTAAAAGTGGAATTATTATCTGAAAACTAGTTTCAAGTTCAATTTTTTGAAAATTGTTTTTATACTGTTTTGAATACAAAAGCAAAATTCCTCCTACCAATAAGGCCCTAACTTTTCAAAAAAAAATAAAAACAAAATAAAAACAATGTTTTAAATCACAAATAAATTTTGGATAGCATTAATATAAAATAAAAAGCTATTTTGAATATACATCCTCAAAAAGGATTTAACTTGTTTCTCAAAAAAAAAAAAAAAAAAAAGGATTTAACTATATTGTTAAGGATGTCTTGCCCTTTTTTTTTTATGTAAACATTGTTTTTTTTTTTTTTTTTAAGAAAAATGTGTTAGGAACATTAACAGCTGCATTAATAATAATAATAATAATAATAATAATAATAATAATAATAATAATAATAATAATAATAATAATAATAATAATAATAATAATAATAATAACAACAATTTTGTTTTTCTAGGTAAAAAGAATTATTTTGTTATATTCTTTTGCTATCTGTTAAGATATATAATAATAATAATAATTTTTTATTTAGTAGTGAAATGGCAAGCAAACTTCTACTCTTTTTTTTTTTTTTTTTTTAATTATAAAAAGTAGGCATTTATTAAAAAACTAGACTCATCATACGCGCTTTACGCTTGCAATTAAACTCTTTTTTATATTTTATTTTGGATTTAGTGAAATAATATTTAAAAGTAAGATACAATAAGGTTTTTTTTTTTTTTTTTTTTGGTTTAGTGAAATAATGTTTCAAAGTGAGATAAAGATACTGTCCTAATTTTTAAGAATTTTCTCCACATGAAAGCTAATAAAAGTTGAAAGTCTAAAACTTAAAAACTTTTAAAAAAATAGTAAATTACTCTTTTAACCAGCTTGTATTTTTTAATTTAACATTATTTAACTAAAATATATGGGTATTTTAGAGAGTTTAAGAATTTGTATGAGGGCATTTTAGTACGCAAAATGTTGAACCCGAAAGAGGAAATCCTAAGTTAAAAATACAAACTAGTTAAAAAAGTAATTTACTATCTTTACAAATTTTCCTTAGTTTTAGGTTTTTTCCTATCTCTTCTCCAATCTGAATTATCGCTTTTTATTTTAAATTCAAAATTTCAAACTTTTATCAATTCTCACGTAAAGAAATATCCTAAAAATTATGACAAACAAAAAAAAAAAAAAAAAAAAAAACTCATGCAGAGAAATATCCCAAGAATTAGGACATTATCTTTATCACATTTTTAAAGATTATGACACCAAACCAAAATAAAAAATGAAAAAAAGCTATATTACATGCATGAAACGTGAGTGATGAAGCTAATATTCAATACTATTTTTCTCATGTTCATCTCCTACCACGGGATTCTTTTCATGTTTATCATCTTTTCAAGTCCCCATGACCATGGCCCATGGGCGCCACTCCATATTGAAGTTTTGCTCCAATTTTTGTCCACGCCCACAACATTTAGATCATGAAAAATGGTGAGGACAGTGGCAAGGAAATGACAAGCTAAAGAGGAGAGACAAAAACTACAGAGAAGATAGACAGAAACAAGGCATGGTGACAATGCAATGAATTTTTGGTAAGATATTATCGTCATTCTCCAATTAATTTGGAAACGCAATTTGTGTTTTACACCAGTGTTTTATAAAATATGCGTCTCCCTACGTTCCAAAACCGTGCCTTTTTGCCATTTTCAAAAACATGATTTTTAATAAAACGCAAAGCCAAACACATAGCTTCAATTGTTTTCTTCTAATAACGCATGTTTTAGTTTAGAAAACAAGGGGTCAAACGGACCCTCTATGCCTACGATGATGTTTTCACTATTGAAACATGCTCTATGATCTCGTTAAATTTTTGTTAAAGCATTTAAATTTTCTATAAAAACCAAAAACAAGAAAAAAAAAAAAAAAAAAAAACTAAAACTAAAACTAAATTATAATTTATAGTCTTCAAATTTGGAATATTTTTTATTCTAAATGTAGGGTCCGGATTTGGTAGGCTAAGCCGAGGCTTTGCAGGTTGTGAGCCCAATGAATCCCGAACAATAAATTTGTAGAGAAATTGGTGAAATAGCTGGGCTAGTTATGGATTTAGCAACGATTCATTCATGCAAGTCAAGATAAAACAATGTTTAGACTGTCATCAAGTGGGTCTCTCTTAAATCCGAAGAGGCTTAATATTTATAGACTGAATGAATACAATTTTTTTTCTCCCCCCCTTCTTCAGAGACCTATTCCCTTTATATATCCTCCTTCTTCCTCATCTTCACCGTACACTTGTTCTTCATCCAAGCATTCACTTGAGTATATGTCACATCAGACATTTGCTTTAGTCTGCCGTGAGTGGTAGTAGCTGAGACTGAACTGTTCAGGTGTCTTCTCCACATAAATGCGGTGCATTAAATGTGGTGGTAACAGCTTTTCCTTTAAGATATTTTTATGTTCTTCTCATCCCTAAGCATGCCCAGAGTTCGCTCTCTACGGGGGAATCAGTTGGGAAGGTCGCTCAGGCCTTCAGTGTATTTGCTTGATCAAGCTCTCTAATGATCCGATGATGGGGACCTCTTCGGACCAACAAGATAGTCTTCGGACGTATACCATCATTCCTTTTCAAGTGCATTTCCACCAAACGAACTCAACCCTGATTCCTTTTACCTCTTTGGACAGACAAGGATATTTAAATTGGGCTCCAGGCCCAATACGTAGCATTGGGCTTTCACACCCACAATAGCCCCTCAAAATTCTAATTTTTTCCACGCATCTGAGGAGAAAAAATAGGGTTTTGATCTGTTGCGAAATAGAAGCTTTGAAATCACTGAATCTCTGAATCCACACGAGTATGCGCATAAATTTAGGCGTTTCATTATTGCCGCTGTTGTTGCACCGTTTCCAAGGCGCCATTAATTGCTCCAGGCGGCGTCTTGTCTATGGAATCCAACGGTGGGCTGCTGATCAATGAACGTGATTTTTCTCAAAATTTGAGCGGGATAAATCCCACCATTTTGCCTGCCCCTATATAAAGCCCCAAAAGGGGGTTATTTTCCCCTTTACTTTGCAAATTCCAGACTCTCAGCGAACTCAGGCATCCACGCTCACAACGCCCTTCCTGTCATCAACTCCAACTCACCCTAGAATCAACTACGATCTTTCTACGAACATAAAGGTCATTCTTCAATTCAATTCCGCGTAAGTTCCTCACTCAAGACTTTCATATTCTTTTCGGCTTGCCTCTTCGGCCTTTGGATAGTCGATCCCCAGTCTCTGTTTCGCACCTTTCCCCTCTATCCTAACTAAAAAATGGGTAGATTTAAATATTTAGTGAGTAGTCCTTCCCAGATGGAGAAGTTTAGGGCGACGTATCTAGGCCTGTCCACGGGTCGGTCCGGGTCGGGTTTGTGCCCAACCCGGAACCGACCCGATCACGTCGGGTCTCCTAAACTTGGACCCGCCGCCGACCCGCCGGAGGCTACGGTTCGGGCGGTCGGACGTCGTCATTTTCCGGTCGGGTTTCGGTCGGGCTCGGACTGTGCGAATTGTCGCCGGATTTTGCCAAAATCTGCTTATTTTTGCTTGATTGACCGGATTTCGAAGAGATCTTGGCGGATTTCAACGAGAATAGGCCGAATCTTGAAGAAATCTCAGCAGATCCCAACTAGATCAGGCCCGATCTCGAAGAGATCCGGCGAGATCTAGACGAGATCTCGAAGAGATCAGGCCCGATCTCGAAGAGATCCGGCGATATCTCGACTAGATCAAGCGAGATCTCGAAGAGATCAGGCCAGATCTCGACGAGATCTCGCCGGATCTCGACAGATCGGACCAAATAGACCGGCGAACTACTTCAATGGGCGGGGAAAGCTATTTCCGGTAGGTTTTTCGGTCGGGTCGGTTGAAGATCGGTTTTCCATGCTTTAACCCGTCAACCGACCCGCCGATCTCGGGTTTTA
The DNA here is from genome assembly GCA_023621385.1 of Quercus gilva. Lineage (NCBI taxonomy): Eukaryota > Viridiplantae > Streptophyta > Magnoliopsida > Fagales > Fagaceae > Quercus > Quercus gilva. The sequence continues at coordinate 5,882,355 of CM042482.1, read as the reverse complement.
GGAGCCGTGATCCGCCGCCGACCGTCGCCGGCGTCGGGTTGGTCGGTTCTCGGTCCGGGTCGGCCGGGTTGGGCGGGTGGGTCGGTTGACGGGTCTGGTTGGACACCCCTAGACCTATCGCATTCCTCAGGATATGGACTTGAGGTATTGCTCTCCGGAAGAATTATTAACAAGCCGAGAAGTGGGCGAAGTTATAATTCCCATTATCGCCTTCCTAAAGGGAGGAATGATCATCCCCATGGGCCCCGTCACCAGAGGCTATTTCCAAGGCCATAGACTTAGCCCTGAACAGTGCGCACCTAACATGTTTAGGATTTTAGGAGCAGTTGACGACCTGAACCGACATCTAGGGTTGGGACTCACCTGGCTCGATATGGTACACATGTACGAGTGTCATACCAAACAAGGATCGGGATACTATCTTAGATCCTGATCCGATATCGTCAGGCTCGTCTCCTGTCTCCCCAAATCTAACAAAGGGATGAAAGACGACTATCTGATCGTCTCGGGCGCGTGGCATGACGGACTTCATTGCCCAACCCAGCCAGGAGAGCCAGGTGGGATATCCCCTATTTAGGTTTCCTAACAATAGATTAAGGGTTTTTGCTTTCAATGATTCGGCCTTCTCTTTCTATCACATTTCAAGTTTTTCTGACAGTTTTATTGTGATGTTTACAGATAGAAATCACGTTGCTCCTCGGCTCAGTCTCACAAACACCGCAGTGTTCAATTTCCTTCTTCGGTCAGAGATCTTTGCAAGCGAAGACGGGCAGCTTAGGGCCGTGCACCTTATCCTCGGCTATACCCCAAAGTCAATAGATTTTCAGCCAATTGGCAGTGCGATAACACTCGGAGACCGCCGCATTAACCGTATCGATATTGCTCGGAAGGATTTTTCGGCCCCTTTTGATCTTGCCCCTGGGCCACACCCTAACCTGCAGGGCATACCGTTGCTCATTCAACCTATTCAGCGGGCTCCTCCTGAACCGACAGCAGAGGAAGAGAGAGTTGCTTCTTCAAACCCTTCACTTGACGAGCAGATTGACCAGTTCAGATTTAAAGGGGAAGCTTCAGAAGAGGTTCAGATTTTGGACGTCGACGAGGGGATTGATAGGCAATCAGTTGCTCTCCCACAGAGAATAGACGTGCCAGACGATTTTTCTAACGAAGACATGTAGAGTTTGATAGATCTGATGAAGAACAGAAGGCCGAAGGTCGCGACTAAAGGTACTGATACATCTCAGCCAACGGTAACTCTTCCTCCTCCCCTTCCTCAAGCTCCCTCAGATCCCAGCTTAAAGCCACTGCCGGATCTAAAAAAGAAAAGAATTGCGACTGAAACTGAAGACACAGAGGTTGTGCCTCCGAAGGGGCCCAAGCAACAGAAAGTGGCCCATGACACCAGGAGCAGAAGGGCTTCATCCACTGAGAGTAAGGAAGACCCTTTGGCTGCAGACGTACGCCGAGGAGCTCGGATATGGTCCCCAAAGTTAACATTGGATGGTGCAGCCATCCCATACGACGCTTCCCTTAGAAATTATGCTGGAGGGAAAGCCGGCCATATTGCAGAGGCACTGGAGCAACCTCTGCTCCTCTCGAAGGACATGGAGTCCTACAGGCGCTTCAACTAGCAGGAACTCTTTTTATCCCTTAAAAAGGATTTAGCCATGGTAAGAGAATTGACCCATCTTCTCAACTCTTTTCTATGTTCACAACTAAAAAAGAAAATTTTTAATCTGTCACGCAGATCGCTCAGTAAGTATATATGGCCGAGGAGTGAAACAAGAAAGCCCACATTCAAGTCCAAGCAGAGGTCCACTCTCGGACGGAGGCCGAGAAGGCATTGGGCAGCCTAAAAGATGAATGTGCCCGTGTATCCGAGCAACTGAAATATGAGGCAAAGGAGAGAAAAAGTTTGGAGGCGGGCATTAAGAGTGCTCAAAAGCAGGCCGAAGATCAACGCCAAAAACTGTACACTACTAAGATCAACTTGGAAACTGAGAAAGCGTTGGTGAAGGATCTTCGGGTCGAGCTTGACAAAGCCAGGGATTCTGCTAAATTGGCCAAAGAGGACATTCAATTGGCCAAGGAAGCACTTGAGGCTGAAAAACAAGCTGCCTATATGCTGGGGGTGAAGGAGACCCAAACGAGGCTGACCGAGGAGTTCGCGAAGGTCTGCAGGGAATATTGTGATATAACGTGGGGCAAAGGCCTTGATGCGGCTGGAGTCCCACTAGAGTCTGCCCTGAGGCAGCCTGGGAGTATTTACTACCACCCCGATATCTGCGACCTGCCAGAAACCTTGACTCCTTCATCGGCCGACTAAAACCTCCCAGACCCTACTGAGGTGAGCCAGGCACCTGGTCAGACTGGTGATGTGGGCGAACTGTCCAAGACTGACCCATTGCCTCAGAAGAAGGACTAGGTGTTTAGGGGTTTTACTAGCATGTTATTTTTTGTTGCCGTATTTACTTGTAATAGTTAGACCTTTTTTTTTTTTTTTTTTTTTACTTTGTAACTAAGTTATTTCTCTTTGATCAATGAAATGGTTTCCTTTTTACCTTTATCGCTATTACGGTATATGTCATGATGCATCATTACAGCAAATAACAATAACTTGATAAATAAGGTCCGAGGACTACATGCATGATTAGATTTAAATTGTAACACTTAGGAGAATTGTGAACGAGTGTTAACCAACCCAAATCATCTGGTCCGAGGACTACAGGCATGATTGAATTTAAGTTTAAACACTTAGGAGAACTGGAAACGAGTGTTAACTAACCCAAATCATCTGGTCCGAGGACTACAGGCATGATTGAATTTAAGTTTAAACATTTAGGAAAATTGTGAACGAGTGTTAACCAACCCAAATTATCTGGTCCGAGGAATACAGGCATGATTGAATTTAAGTTTAAACACTTAGGAAAATTGTGAACGAGTTAACCAACCCAAATCATCTGGTCCGAGGACTACAGGCATGATTGAATTTAAGATTAAACACTTAGAAAAATTGTGAACGAGTGTTAACCAACCCAAATTATCTGGTCCGAGGACTACAGGCATGATTGAATTTAAGTTTAAACACTTAAGAGAACTGGAAATGAATATTAACTAACCCAAATCATCTGGTCCGAGGACTACAGGCATGATTGAATTTAAGTTTAAACACTTAGGAAAATTGTGAACGAGTGTTAACCAACCCAAATCATCTGGTCCGAGGACTACAGGCATAATTGAATTTAAGTTTAAACACTTAAGAGAACTGGAAACGTATTAACTAACCCAAATCATCTGGTCCGAGGACTACAGGCATGATTGAATTTAAGTTTAAACACTTAAGAAAACTGGAAACGAATGTTAACTAACCCAAATCATCTGGTTCGAGGACTACAGGCATGATTGAATTTAAGTTTAAACACTTAGGAAAATTGTGAACGAGTGTTAACCAACCCAAATCATCTGGTCTGAAGACTACAGACATAATTGAATTTAAGTTTAAACACTTAAGAGAACTGGAAACGAGTGTTAACTAACCCAAATTATCTGGTCTGAGGACTACAGGCATGATTGAATTTAAGTTTAAACACTTAGGAAAATTCTTAGCATAATAAAATGGTACATTGACTGAAAAAAGGATTCACTTAATAATAATACCTTTTGAGGTTATTTACATTCCACGGCCGGGGTACTACATGATTATCCAGATCTTCTAGGAAATATGCTCCAATACCAGCCCTTGAAGTGATGCGATATGGTCCTTCCTAATTTGGTCCTAGTTTTCCCCAAGCTGGATTCTTTGCATTATCCACCACTTTCCTCAGCACCAAATCACCAGGTTCTAAAGGTCTCAGCCTTACGTTGGCATCGTAGCCTTGTTTGAGCTTTTGTTAGTAATGTGCCAGTTGGACCATTGTGTTTTCCCTTCTTTCTTCAATCAGATCCAAAATTTTTTCTAGCTGCCCATCGTTGCCGGTCGGACTAAATGAGCTAGTCCTGTATGTTGGGAACCCAGTCTCCAAAGGTATAACGGCTTCAGCCCCATAGGTGGTCTCCCCAGTAGACCTACGAGGCGTAGTTCTGTATGCCCACAATACGTGGGGCAATTCTTCCACCCATCTACCCTTCGCATCGTCCAACCTCTTCTTTAATCCGTTAACTATGACTTTATTAACAGCTTCGGCTTACCCATTTCCCTGGGGGTAAGTAGGGGTGGAGTATCTGTTTGTGATTCCCAGTTCGCTACAATAACCCCTGAAAGCTTTGCTATCAAACTGAAACCCATTGTCCGAGATGAGGGTATGAGGGACCCCAAACCGAGTGACAATATTCTTCTAGACGAATTTCTTTACGTCTACATCCCTGATGTTTGCCAGAGGTTCAGCCTCAACCCATTTGGTGAAGTAGTCCGTGCCGACTAGAAGGTATTTCTTGTTTCCTGCCGCCTTAAGGAATGGGCCCACGATATCCAATCCCCATTGAGCGAAAGGCCACGGGCTGGATAGTGGGTTAAGGATGCCATCTGGCTGATGTATGTTCGGCGCAAACCGTTGGCATTAGTCACATTTTTTGACATATTCATGGGCCTCTTTTTGCATATTTGGCCACCAATAACCTTGAGTAATGGCTTGGTTAGCTAAGGATTTACCTCCAGTATGGCTCCCACAGATCCTTTCATGCAATTCTTCGAGTAGCGATTCAGCTGCTTCAAGATGCATGCACAATAAGTATGGACCTGAATAGGAACGCTTATAAAGTCTATGGTCCTCGGACAACCGGAACCTAGTGGCTTTCCTCCGTACTTTGTCCGCTTCCCCTTTTTCTTCGGGCAATACATCGTCCTTCAAGAACTTGATGATAAGATCCATCCAACTTAGGTTGGCTCTGATGTAATGAACCTAGATTGTCTCTTTTCTTAATTCCGTAGATCTATGCATGTCCTCAATGAGGATAACCCTTGGTAGCTCTTGCGCCGAAGAGGTGGCGAGCGTGGCCAAAGAATCAGCATGCGTGTTACCGCTTCTGGGGACATGCCGCAGGTTAAAAGATTCAAACTCTGACTGCAGGGATTTAGCTCGACCCAAGTACCCCTGCATTCTTTCGTCTTTCGCTTCGAATTCACCTTGCACTTGACCAATGATTAATCTGGAGTCCGAGAACATCTCAACTGACTTTCCTCCCATCCTCCGTACCATCATCATTCCCATCAATAGAGCCTCATACTCTGCCTCATTATTTGTCGCTGAGAAATTCAGTCTTAACGCTTTTTCAATGATAATTCTCTCTGGGGATATCAACACTAGTCCTACTCCTGAACCTTTCTGATTTGATGCGCCATCTACGTACACTTCCCAGGGCAAAGGGCTTCGTAGAGAAACCATGCCAATAGACCTTCCATCCAGGCCCAGTGTTAGTGTTACTTCTTCTAAATGGGGCTCCGTGAACTCGGCCACCAAGTCCGCAAGGATCTGGCCCTTCACTGATGTGCAAGGCATGTATTTGATATCAAAAGCCCCTAAGATTGTGCCCCATTTGGTGATCCTTCCAGTGTAGTCAGCGCTTCAGAGTATGGCCCTGAGTGGGAGCTGGGTGAGGACTATAACTGTGTGGGCTTGAAAATAATGAGGCAGCTTTTTCGTACCGAGCACCACAGCCAGGATAGCCTTTTCCAGTGGCAAATAATGAATTTCAACTTCATGCAGTGACTTACTTACGTAGTAAATTGGTTTTTGCACACCACAGTCCGTCCGTGTCAACACCAAGCTTACAGCATTAGGAGCTACAGCGATATAAGCAAACAAGACCTCATCTGGCTCAGGACTGGACATGATTGGAGGCCGAGCTAGGTAGTCCTTAAGTTGCTGAAAAGCAACAGCACATTCCTCCATCCATTTGAAACCCTTCCACTTGTTGATCAATGAGAAAAAAGGTCTACACCTATCTGCTGATCTGGAAATGAACCTATTAAGGGCAGCGGTCATCCCAGTCAGCTTCTAAATTTCCTTGGGGTTCTAAGAAGCTCGTAAGTTGTTGATGACCTTTATCTGATCGGGGTTAATTTCAATTCCCCTGTGAGTGACCATATATCCTAAAAACTTGCCTGATCCCACACCAAACGAACACTTGGATGCGTTCAAGCGTAATCTGTGTCCCCTTAGAATTTCAAAAACATCATTGAGATCCCCAATGTGCTCAACTATAACCTTGCTTTTCACCACCCTATCATCAATATAAACTTCCATACTTTTACCCAACTGCGGCTCAAACATTCTGGTCATCATCCTTTGATAGGTAGCCCCTGCATTTTTCAAGCCGAACGGCATTACCTTGTAGTGGTAATTCCCCACAGGGGTTACAAAAGCTGTTTTCTCCTGATCACCGAGAGCCAGTAGTATCTGATGATAACCTTGAAATGCGTCCAAGAAACTCATCCGAGGGTGTCCAACAGTAGCATCAACTAGTTGGTCTATCCTCGGCATGGGAAACGGATCCTTCGGACAAGCTCTATAAAGGTCAGTGAAGTCCACGCACACCCGCCATTTTTCGCTTTTCTTCTTTATTACCACGGTGTTAGCCAGCCATTCGGGATAAAAGATTTCCTTAATAGCCCCTGCTTGCTTGAGTTTCATCACTTCTTCCCTGACCGCATCTGCGTGTTCCCTTGATGGACGCCGGAGCGGTTGTTTCTTGGGAACGATGGTGGGATTAACGTTTAGATGGTGGCAAATGAACTCTAGGCTTACCCCTGGGGCTTCTGCGGAGTCCCATGCAAATACATCAACGTTGGCTCTGAGGAACTCTATCAGCTCTTCCTTCTCTTGAGGAGGTAACATGGATCCGACTTGAAAGAACTTCTCTGGGTCGTTATCAACAATTATCCTTGCCAAGCTTTTGCACTCTACCTTTTCGGCCGAGGTTTCGATGTCCAGCACCGAAGGTTTTAACTGCTATAAACTCTCATCGTTACAGTCCGAGGACTCAGCCTGAGGTTTGTGCTGGATAGCTACCACTAGACATTGCCTGGATGTAGATTGATCTCCTCGGATCTCCTCGACTCGCCCTTCGGACGGGTATTTAACCTTTTGATGAAGAGTGGAGGATACGGCCCTGAGGGTATGAAGCCAAGGTCTAGCCACAATCGCGGTGTAGGGTGAGTAGGCATCCACCACTATAAAATCTACCTCCACCGTCTCGGATCCAGTTTGAACAGGTAGTTTGATCTGGCCTTTCGGGATGACCACTTTGCCATTAAAACTCACCAAAGGGGAACTGTAGGGCGTTAAGTCCTTAAGAGCTAAGTTTAGCCCCTTATAAAGGTCTGGGTAAATTATTTATGCGGCGCTGCCCTGATCTACCATCACTTTTTTCACGTTGTACCCACCTATTCTAAGAGTAACCACCAGAGCATCATCCTGCGGCTGTATAGTCCCGATTTTGTCCTCGTCCGAAAATCCCAAAACTGGTTGAACCTCCATCTTAGGCCTCTTCGGCTCTATGTTAACACTCTCCGAGGGCAGCCGAGCGACTGATAATATTCTGGATGGGCAAGACCTTGTCCTCCCTGGTGCGGCAAAGATAACGTTTATCGCGCCCAATGGGGATTTTACAGAATTATCCCTCCGAGACCCTGCATTTGCCTGATTTTCCTGACCATAGGAATGGTGTAAAAGTTGTTTTAACTTGCCCTCGCTGACAAATTGATCCAGATGGTCCCACAAGCTCCTACAGTGCTCTCTAGTACGCCCATGATCAAGATGGTATTAGCAGTAAAGATTGTGGTTGCGCCTTTCAGGGTTTCCGACCATCTTGTTTGGCCTCTTAAAGAAAGGTTCATTCTTGATTCTCTCCAGGACTTGGTGCACTGGCTCACGAAACACAGCATTGACTGTCTGAAGGTTCGCTGAACCCTGTCCGACCCAATCCTTTCTCGACCTGTTATGGTTCTGCCGGTCCGACCTGAAATCCCTCCTCTCTTGATGGATAACCTTATCCTTTCTCTTACCCTGCTGTTGGTTTTCCTCAACTCTTTTATACTTGTCTATCCTATCCATCAACTGGCATACACTGGTAGCAGGTTTGCCCGTTAGGGACGTCCTCAAGCCATGTTCAGTGGGAAGGCCTAGCTTAAAGGAGCTGATGGCCACCAGGTCATAATCTTCCTCCATCTCATTATACATTTCCCAGAATCTGTCTGAATATGATTTCAAAGTTTCACCCTCTTTCATGCTGACGGACAATAGGGAGGCCATGGACTGCGGAACCCTTCGACATGTGACAAAACGCGACCCAAATGCCTGAGTTAGCTCTTGGAAAGAGCTTATGGAGTTCGCTTTCAGGCTATCAAACCATCTCATGGCGATCAGTCCCAAGCTGGACGGGAAGACCTTGCACATTAGGGCCTCATCTCTGGAGTGAACGGTCATCATCTGGTTGAAATGACTCACATATTCCACAGGGTTTGTCCGACCGTTGTAGATGGTGAATGCGGGCTGGTGAAAACGTCGAGGAAGTTTTGCATTCTCGATGTTACGTGTAAAAGGAGACCTGAAAATCTGATCCAGGGCTTTACTCATAGCATCGTTCCCTACGCCCCTAGGTAAGGGGCTCCGAGGATTCCTCTCACGATGGTGCATCTCCTCATCGGGAAAGGACTCGCTGACTGGTGTTCGAAGTTTCTGCTTGTAGACAATGTCCTGTTCGTCCTCAGAATCTTCATCAGAGTACGAGGAGATGCGTTTCCTTTTTGAATGGCGCAGTTCCCTCTTTAGCCTTTCAATTTCTAACTACATGCTTTAGTTTTTCTCTGCATGGGACATGTGGCTCTCTCCATGCGACTGGCCTCGATCGTCATGTGCGGTGTGTACGCTACCTTCATGATCCTGCCTCCATTCCAGATTAAGGAAAGGATCGATGTGTTGAGATGCCTTGGACTCTACTGAATGTTGCCTTGGTTCAGCCATTTATGAGGTGTTGCTTCCACCTTTGCTCAAGCTATTCCCCACAGACGGCGCCAATTGTAGGGTCCAGATTTGGTAGGCTAAGCCAAGGCTTTGCAGGTTGTAAGCCCAATGAACCCCAAACAATAAATTTATAGAGAAATGGGTGAAATAGCTGGGCTGGTTATGGATTTAGCAACGATTCATTCATGCAAATCAGGATAAAACAATGTTCAGACTGTCATCAAGTGAGTCTCTCTTAAATCCGAAGAGGCTTAATATTTATAGACTGAATGAATACAATTTTTTTTCTCCCCACCTTCTTCAGAGACCTATTCCCTTTATATATCCTCCTTCTTCCTCATCTTCACCGTACACTTGTTCTTCATCCAAACATTCACTTAAGTACATGTCACATCAGACATTTGCTTTAGTCTGCCGTGAGTGGTAGTAGCTGAGGCTGAATTGTTCAGGTGTCTTCTCCACATAAATGCGGCCAGGAAAGTTGCTGCAGTGTATTAAATGCGGTGGTAGCAGCTTTTCCTTTAAGATATTTTTATGTTCTTCTCATCCCTAGGCATGCCCAGAGTTTGCTCTCTACCGTGGAATCAGTTGGGAAGGTCGCTCAGGCCTTCAATATATTTGCTTGATCAAGCTCTCTAATGATCCGATGATGGGGACCTCTTCGGACCAACAGGATAGTCTTCGGATGTATCCCATCATTCATTTTCAAGTGCATTTCCACCAAACGGACTCAGCCTTGATCCCTTTTACCTCTTCGGACAAACAAGGATATTTAAATTGGGCCCCAGGCCCAATACATAGCGTTGGGCTTTCACACCCACACTAAAAAAATCAGAATATTTTTAACTTTTTCCTAATTTTTAAATATTTAGATTAGTATTTCATTATCTCTAACATTTCATATCGTTTAGATCTAAGTTTTATTGATGTGTCAATTCACAATTAGGCCTCAATAAAGCTCAAATCAATGTCTTTTTTTTTTTTTTTTTTTCATTTAAATTACATCATTTTTACTGGGTACTTTATAATTTACAACTTAAATTACATCATTTTTCCATTAAAATTAAATGCTACAATCGTAACCTCTACTTAATAGTTGCTTTACTTAAATACTTCCTCCTTTTTAAGTTTAAACTTTAAAGTGGTTTTTTTTTTTTTTTTTGAGAAAAGAGTTTGGTTTAATTGGTGACCAATGTTGTTAAACATTTTAGATGGATATAATACAATTCATAATCGCTTCTAATAGAAATATTTATGATATATAATAGGGTGAATTTCCATGAACCAATAATTCATATCATGTGGTTCTTTTACCACGTGTCATATTAGGTTATTAGGTTATACTCAGATCACTCTCTTTTGCTATGCACAACACTCATATAATGTGTGTTTTGGCATTATCACAGTGGCCATAAAAAAAAAAAAAAAAAAAATGAAGAAGAAGAAGAAGAAGAAGAGTAGTAGAGATCGTGACTTATCGCGACCTGGTTGGTCGTAAAATGGTCTCAAATTACCTAGTCAACACTCTAATTTGGTTCTTCTGCCACGTTTTATATTAGGTTACTAGGTTATACTTAGATTAATTTCTCTTGCCACAAATAACACTCATAGAATATATATATATATATATATATGTTTTGACAATATGACTAGAAAAATATTAAAAAATAGAGTAGTCTAGTTTGTGACCTAGTCACGACTTGCCTAGTCATACACTCTGATCTAGGTTTTTTTTTTTTTTTTTTTTTTTTTTTTTTTTTTTTTTTTTTTTTTTTTTCTCTTTATTTTTTGATATTTTGTAATAAAAAAGTTAATATGTTGCCTAGCCTCATCACACACTTTCTACATGTGCGGTGAAGCTTTTTTTTTTTTTTTTTTTTAGTTTAATCTAATTTTTCAATTTGAATTTATCTATTCTTGAGGTTACACAGGAAGTAATTTTAAAGAAACTAAAATTTAGAATTTGAAAATAAGTAGAAAGTGTGCTAATTTTTAGGAAAGTAAATGCTCTGGTAGTTTTTTTTTTTTTTTTTTTAATTACAATTTTAACCCTATTTTTTAAGAATAAGAATTAACTAATTAGATTAGGGGTATTTTTGACATTTTTTGAAGTCATAACTAACTTTCCGAATTCTCTTAATATATAAAGATAATATTTGTTGTTGCAATAGTAATAAAATATTACTTGTGGGGCCCCAAATATTTAAACAACCCCGGCCCACTCCATAGCCGGCCCAAGGCCCGCGCCGAGGAGAGTTTGTAGGCCGAGGGTAAAAGGGAAAATCTCAGGCCCTCCAGGGGCCTCACTGAGGATGCACACCTCCTCGGCGAACCGACGTTGATGAAGAGAAAATATCTCCCACCCATTAAATGAACTTCACCAACATTCTGGCCGCTTTGATAGTGAAGTGACCAGCGAGCCCAGGTGCCTTGGTCACTCCAACTAATAGAAAGCCTGCAAAGACGGCTGAGAACTAACATAAAGCCTGCAAAATCAGATGATGGGACAAACCTTTATCCACAGTGACCGGATAACCGACAAATGGATGGTTGAGATTTACTAAAACAATACTATATAACCAAGAGGATTCCCAACATAAAAGAGGGGGGATATGAATCCGTCCTTAAAAAAAAGACAGAAGATGTATCAACTTTAAGTAAAATAGATCCTCGGCCTGAGCCAAGGACAAATATACTTCGCAAACACTTAACCGAAGTGATGACCATTCTCTACAAAAACACTTAGCCAAATTTCTTTGATAAGATTCCTATGAATTTCATGTCATCTATTATTTGTTATAAACTTCATATCAACTGTCGTTTATTTCGATGATGCCCAGCCCTTTTTACCCACACTCTACAAATTCTTGTTGTGAAGGGTCCACTATAAATTGAGTCCCTACAATTGGCGCCGTCTATGGGGAGGACTTGTGCGCTAGCAAGTGCGACGGTTGGTGTAAAAAAAAAAAAAAAATCAATCAAGAACAACGCAGTTTACAGTAACAACATTCGTTCAAAGGTCTACAATCACAAGAAACAAGAGTATGCGAAAAGTAAAAAAAAAAATATACAAAACAAGTCTACTTCTTTATTAATATATGAAGAAAAAGTTACATCTCTTACAAGTGATGCCCATGGGGCTTGTTCTAAAGCTAACTACAAAGGCGGACGCTTAACAAAACTGGCAGAGAAACAAAAGATAGAAAAGAAGGCTCGTTGAGGAACAAAAGAAAGAAGTGAAGGAAGAGAGGAGGAAAGATAGGAAACAAAGCTGGTAGAGGAACAAAAGATAGAAAAAAAGGCTCGTTGAGGAGCAAAAGATAGAAAGAAGAGAAATAAGAGAAGAGGAAATGAAGAGGGGGAGACTGGTTGGGGAGTGGAAATAGAAGAGATAAAAGGGAAAGGGAAAAAAAAGGGCAACATGGAAGGCGGAAGAGGCCGCGGCACAGGACAGCTCCACTTCTAGATTCCGCCTGATTTCCCTCCCACCCCCATCGCTGCCGGCTTGGAGGGTCAACGGCCCATACCCAAGGGGAGAAGGTTACGTTCTTTCTGAATCCTCCTCCAAATGGCGAGGAGGGCTCCATCTCTGATTAGGTTGAAAAGAAGGAGAATCTTCGGACCTCTCCTACCCCAACTCCAACGTGACGTCCAGGGTCGGAGTGCCATCCTCGGCTCCTGATAGGGGCTCAGCATCCTCGAGAACGCCCTTTCCAAGGGCCAATTCATTGGAAGGGGCTCAAACTGCTTTTTCGAAGGATGTTTGCTAAGTGTGAAGGAAAAGGTTGCCCCAGGAACGCCTTTTATAGAGGGCGAAAAGTTGGTGAGAGCCAATCCACATTAATTCAAAGGGAGAGATTTCCGGAGGCAATAATTCCGCCCAAATTCCCAGGGGGCTTATCCACCGTTAGATCCTCGTAAATCCATGACTGACATTAATGATGAGGCGCCTCATTAATGCGGATGCATCGAAGCGTCAAAACGCGTTACTCAATCGACACAAGAGACGCCTCGTGATCAGAAGAGTCACGTCAAACGAAGAGGCAGAACAGAGCAAGATCTTATCCTACCCCGACTCCAGCTTGCGTGTGTCATTATGTTGCGTGTTAAAGTGTATTTGTCTAATGTTTATTGTAAATTGTAGCGATGTGGAATTAAATGGCAATGGATAAGTAGATAAGATAATAAATAAAATGAGAAAATTAGGTACTGGACAGAATCAAGGCATTGCATGGTCCTCGGACCCAAGCCTCTGGGGAAACCAGATACTTCAGATGAAAATGAGAAAACTAGGTACTGGACAGAACCAAGGCATTGTATGGTCCTCGGACCCAAGCCTCTGGGGAAACCAGATACTTCAGATGAAAATGAGAAAACTAGGTACTGGACAGAACCAAGGCATTGCATGGTCCTCGGATCCAAGACTCTGGGGAAACCAGATACTTCAGATGAAAATGAGAAAACTAGGTACTGGACAGAACCAAGGCATTGCATGGTCTTTGGACCCAAGCCTCTGGGGAAACCAGATACTTCAGATGAAAATGAGAAAACTAGGTACTGGACAGAACCAAGGCATTGCATGGTCCTCGGACCCAAGTCTCTGGGGAAACCAGATACTTCAGATGAAAATGAGAAAACTAGGTACTGGACAGAACCAAGGCATTGCATGGTCCTCGGACCCAAGCCTCTGGGGAAACCAGATACTTCAGATGAAAATGAGAAAACTAGGTACTGGACATAACCAAGGCATTGTATAGTCCTCGGACCCAAGCCTCTGGAGAAACCAGATACTTCAGATGAAAATGAGAAAACTAGGTACTGGACAGAACCAAGGCATTGTATGGTCCTCGGACCCAAGCCTCTGGAGAAACCAGATACTTCAGATGAAAATGAGAAAACTAGGTACTGGACAAAACCAAGGCATTGCATGGTCCTCGAACCCAAGCCTCTGGGAAAACCAGATACTTCAGATGAAAATGAGAAAATTAAGTACTGGACAGAACCAAGGCATTGTATGGTCCTCGAACCCGAGCCTCTGGGGAAACCAGATACTTCAGAGGAAAATGAGAAAACCAGGTACTGGACAGAACCAAGGCATTGCATGGTCCTCGGACCCAAGCCTTAGGAAGAACCAGATACTCCAGATAAGAAAACTAAATATTAAACAAAACATAGACATGGCATGGTCCTCGGAGCCGAGCCTCTGAGGAAAACCAGATATTTCGGAAACCAAGTGTTAGATAAAACTTAAGCACTATATGGTCCAAAGACTCAAGCCAACAGGGAGATCACTTCCTCGTGAAATACTAAGTGTTAAGAAAAACCAAGGTCTTGTATGGTCTTCGGACCCAAACCTATGTTGAAACTGGTCACTATAAGGCAATATAGGCGCTGAACGGAACCAGGGTCCTTATACTGACCATGGACCCAAATCTGCGGCAAAGCCAACCCTCTTGACGCTAAATAATGAGCCCTATCAGGGACAAGAACCGCGAGAAACTGAGCGCTAAAGCACAAACGACTTAAACGTACCCATCCTAAAGGAACTAATAAGAAGCTCAAGCATAAAAGTGAAAACTAAAAAGATAAAAACACTATAAAAACAAGGAAAAATTCCTCGGACAGGCCCTCGGCGCCAGAAACAAATTGCAAGAACAGTTGAAGTAACGGTAACACTGACAACAAGGCATGAAAATGTGCCAAGAAAGTCAAAATCCTCCTCCCCGCCCTAGAGGTCGTGTAGCAGAATTTTGAGGGGCTATTGTGGGGCCCCAAATATTTAAACAATCCCGGCCCACTCCATAGCCGGCCCAAGTCCCATGCCGAGGAGAGTTTGTAGGCTGAGGGTAAAAGGGAAAATCCCAGGCCCTCTAGGGGCCTCGCCGAGGATGCACACCTTCTCAGCGAACCGATGTTGATGAAGGGAAAATATCTCCCACCCATTAAATGAACTTCACCAACATTCTGGCCGCTTTGATGGTGAAGTGACCAGCGAGCCCAGGTGCCTTGATCACTCCAACTAATAGAAAGCCTGCAAAGACGGCTGAGAACTAACATAAAGCCTGCAAAATCAGATGATGGGACAAACTCTTATCCACAGTGACCGGATAACTGACAAATGGACGGCTGAGATTAACTAAAACAATACTATATAACCAAGAGGATTCCCAACATAAAAGAGGGGGGATATGAATCCGTCCTAAAAAAAAAGGATAGAAGATGTATCAACTTTAAGTAAAATAGATCCTCGGCCTGAGCCGAGGACAAATATACTTCGCAAACACTTAACCGAAGCGATGACCATTCTCTACAAAAACGCTTAGCCAAATTTCTTTGATAAGATTCCTATGAATTTCATGTCATCTATTATTTGTTATAAACTTCATATCAACCGTCGTTTATTTCGATGATGCCCAGCCCTTTT
Organism: Quercus gilva; assembly: GCA_023621385.1. Classification (NCBI taxonomy): domain Eukaryota; kingdom Viridiplantae; phylum Streptophyta; class Magnoliopsida; order Fagales; family Fagaceae; genus Quercus; species Quercus gilva. The sequence continues at coordinate 5,866,971 of CM042482.1, read as the reverse complement.
TACCCACACTCTACAAATTCTTGTTGTTAAGGGTCCACTATAAATTGAGTCTCTACATTACTCTATGAATGTTATTGCAATATATTGCAAATAATTGATAAAAATAATTCAAGTCAAATTATTGCAACTATATATTTGTTGGTAGAAAATTATTTCATGTTTTTCATTATAAAATTGTAAAATAATAGCAATGAAATTAATTATTTCAAAGTGATAACTTATTGCAATAAAAATATCATTGAAATAACTTATTTTACAACCTAAAACATTAAATAATTATCTATTACAACAAATATATCGTTGCAATAACTTAACCCAATTTATTTTTGTCAATTATTTACAATCTATTGCGTCTCAATATCAGGCTTAAACCTAGACTCCAATATATATGTAGAGATAATATATGTTGTTGCAATAGTAATAGAATTTTACTTTATGAATCTTATTACAATATATTGCAAATAATTGATAAAAATAATTCAGGTCAAATTATTGCAACGATATATTCGTTGATAAAAAATTATTTCATGTTTTTCATTATAATAAATTGTAAAATAATAGCAATGAAAATAATTATTTCAAAGTGCCGTCACAGCTCATTGATTTAAGAAAAAAACCACATAAAGTAAAACACATCAGATTCAAGAACATAAAGTAAACACATAATCAAGAACATAAATTAAACACAAAATTTATGAAGAATGAGGGCATATTTTCATTTCATTACCTTTAAATTGTTTAATACAAAAAAAAAAAAAAAAAAAAAAAAACCAAGTCTCGGTATTAGACCTAAACCTAGACCCTATAAACCTCCGTAACCTAAACCTTAAAAACATGATACTCACCCCACATCCATAGCCATATCCTTTTCTCTACTACCAAAGTAACATCAAACCTAAGCCCTACAAATCTCCATAACCTAAACCCTAACACTCAACCAAGCTGCCCTCACTCCTTCCCCAAAGGAAGATTGAGCTGTTTTGCCTTGTCCTTGAGAGCCTTCTATTCTTCCTTGGCTAACCCACTGCTCACCTTCACCAACCCCTTGAAGTTGTATTGCTGAATGAGATAGCTCAGCGCTTCCATCTCTGCCTTGCTAGAAAACAGGAGGACGTTGAAATCCTTCGACCCATTGGCTTGAGCTGCCATCTCCTGGAACAAAGTGTTGGTGTAGGCCTAGGACTCCATAGCCTTAAATTTCTTGGATGATTTGTTGGAAGCCATTGTTGTTGGGTGGAGAGGTGTTGATCTTACACTCTCTATGATTATCTCTCTATGAGAAGAGTACGAATCTTATTGAATGTGCAAGTATGCTTTATATATACAACTAGATCTTCGAAGCAAAGAGAAAACTTGGTAATGGAAATCAATGACATGCTTAAACCAATTGATCTTTGATTTAGGACATCTAATCCTTCATTTATCTCACATAAGAATCACGTGCATCACTTATTGTGGCGTTTTCTATTGACAATAGACCTATAGTGGTGTTTTACAAAAACATATAGCTAATAAAAAAAATTTAAAATTGACATATAGCAAACTATAGGGTATAGACCTATAGTGGCATTTTAAAACACCATTGTAGCCATATTAAAAAAAAAAAATTGACCTACAGGGGCATTTTTCATAATAAACCCTATAGTGGTGTTTATGAGGCCACTATAGGCCCATTTCATTTATTTATTTATTGAGAAACTGTCAACCTATATAATGATTGAAACGTGAAAGTTGGAACACAAAGCTCCTTATTTATTCTAGACTCTTTGGTTTTTATACTTAATAACTTAATTAGATGAATATTTATGATGTGGTTACACTTTTGATTTTAAAATTAAGAAATAAAACTTCTTAAGAATAAATAATTTAGGACACATGATGCAAAATTGGAACTCTAATTTGGAATTCTAATTTGAGTTTCTCTCAGTTTCATCTATTATTATAAATATATATATATATATATGACAAAAAAAAAAAATCAAAAGACAAAGTAGTGTTGTTCGCTAATTGTCGCGACATAGGTAGTCACGAAATGGTCGCGACCTGGCTGATCGCAAAATGGTTGCGACTTGCCTAATGATTTAATTGAATAATAATTAAGTATTGATTTGAGAATCGTATAATGATTTAACTGAATAATAAATGAGCATTGATTTAAGAATTAAAATAATAAACAAAGCATTAATTTTTTTTTGAAACAGAAGCATATCATTCAATTAAATAAAAAATTAGCATCAAGCTCCAAAGCTTCTCTAGCTATTGGAGGAACATCCTCCATCCAATACCTATCCTCAGAAATATTCCTAGCAAATTGAGCTAATACATGAGCAACCCGGTTCCCCCCTCTCCTAATACAATCAATCCTTACCCAATGCAAATTTCGAATCAAATGTTGGATATCCCCAACCACATTCCCTAGCAATGACTGATCAAGTTTTAGTGTTGAAATAGCTGACATGGCCGAGCTATTATCTCCTTCAATAACAAATTCTGAGAATCCCGCATCCACCGCAAACTCAATCGCTTTCCTACAAGCAAGTAGTTCAGCTTCCTCACTGCAAAACACTGCCGGACCCTTTGCTGCCATGGCTGCCATAACCTCCCCTTTGTCATTGCGAATAACAGCACCAAAACCAGACATATTGAGGCATGAAAATACCGCTGCATCAAAATTAAGCTTGAACACCGACTGAGGAGGAGGCTGCCAGGTATCACGAGCTTGCTGCATCACTGTTTCAGTTCTCATTTGATCTTGGGCAGTCCGAAAGTCCTCTAACAACTCCCTTGCTCGTGTGATCAACCATCCTGGTTCATAAAACTTCCCTCCATGTACAACCCGATTTCTTTGATTCCAAATCTGCCAGGCTTGCACCAAGACCTCCTCCATATCATGTAGCTCCAACCGATCCAGCAAGTACTCCATTAGATGCATAAAATCAGCCAAGCCCGAAACCCCCTTCTGCAGAACTTTTAAACTACCAGCCCACACATCTTTGGCCGCCTCACATTCCCACAATGCATGGATAGCTGATTCTGGAAACCTCAGACATATAGGACACATCGCATCCTCAATTATTTTCCGCCTAGACAAATTTAGTTTTGTTGGCAAAATATCATTGCAAGCTCTCCACCCAAATACTTTAATCTTGTTTGGAATTTGAAGCTTCCAAAGGGCAGCCCACACTCTTTTCCCCACACAGCCCCTTGAGCTCTCAGCTATATTTCCACCATGCAATACTTCCCTCGCCACCCTATATGCTGATTTGACAGTAAACAGTCCCTTTTTATGGTGCAACCAGATCATAGCGTCTTCCACATCTCGTCGACTTAGCTGAATTCTACAAATGGCTTCAGCATCTGCTTGCTCAAACAAGTTCCTAATCAATTCAGTCCTCCAAACATGCAATTGTGGGTCAATTAGTTCAGCCACAGCCACCTCTCGAACCTCCTCGCTAAAAGGAAGCAAAGGCGCATTTGTTGGATAATTCGGTATCCATTTATCCTCTGAAACCCGAATAGAATGACCATTCCCAATTCTCCAACAACATCCCATCTTCAAAATAGGCAAAGCAGCTACAATACTCTTCCATACAAAGGAACAATTTGGGGATTCCTTAGCATCAAATAGGTGAGTTCTAGGAAAATATCTTGATTTAAGGCATTGATATACTAAAGAGCTCTCATCATGCAGTAACCGCCACCCTTGTTTAGCTAACATAGCTAAATTAAATGCCCTTAAATCCCTAAAACCCATTCCTCCATCCTTCTTGGATCTTGTTTTCTTCTCCCACCGTTGCCAATGAATTTTTCGTTCATCCCTCACTTGCCCCCACCAAAATTTAGCACACATCGCATCTAGCTCATCACATAGCTTCAAAGGGAGTTGAAACACACTCATGGTATATGTAGGGATTGACTGAGCAACTGCTTTAATAAGTATCTCCTTACCAGCCCTAGACAACATCTTCCCTTTCCACCCCTGCAACTTCTTCCAAATCCTATCCTTCAAATATGAGAATGTATGATATTTAGATCTCCCTACTAATGTAGGCAGCCCCAAATATGAGTCAAAACGGTGTACCTCCTGAACTCCCAAAACCCTCATGATATCTTGCTTCTGGCTAGCTGAAGTGTTACTGCTAAAAAAGACTGAAGACTTCTCCAAATTGATGCATTGGCCCGAAGCATTAGCATATGTTTGAAGCACCTCAGAAATTACCTCCACTTCATTTTGTGTTGCCCTACAGAACAAAAGGGAATCATCGGCAAACAATAAGTTAGATATTTTTGGTGCCCCTCTGCAGATAGAAGCTCCATGGATTTTACCATCATTCTCTGCCTTTGCCAATAAAGATGTGAAACCCTCTGCACACAACAGAAACAAGTATGGAGAAAGAGGGTCTCCTTGACGGATTCCCCTAGTTGGAAGCACATTCCCATAAGGTTTTCCATTGAGTAGAATAGAGAATGATGTAGTGGTAACACAAGTCATCACTCTGTCAATCCACCTCTCTGGAAAACCTAACTTCTGCATTACTCCTTGCAAAAACAACCATTCAACCCGATCATAAGCTTTGCTGACATCTAGCTTCAAGGCCAACGAACCTGTCTTACCTTTCTTCCTGACATGCATAGAATGCAAAGCCTCATATGCCACAATAACATTATCTGTAATAAGTCTACCTGGCACAAAAGCACTCTGGGTGGGGGAAATAATATCAGGAAGCACTTGTTTCAGCCTATTTGCAAGAACTTTTGAAATAATCTTATAGACAACATTACAAAGACTAATTGGTCTATATTCAGACATTTTCTCTGGATTCTTCACTTTAGGGATGAGCACAATATTGGTATGATTTAAATCAGGTAACATAACTCCATTATTCAAAAAGTCTAACACAGCATTAACAACATCAGTACCCACTATATGCCAAAATTTTTGATAAAATAAGGCATTCATACCATCAGGCCCAGGTGCCTTTATTGGTCCCATCTGGAATACAGCATCCTTGATTTCATCAGCAGTAAAATCCCTAGACAACATGTCCTGCATGGCTGGACTTACTTTGGTCGAAACAGTACTTAGGCATTCCTCCATTTGATTGCACGAACCTGCACAAAAAAGATTGTCAAAATAATCCACTGCTACCCTGGCTACATCCTCCATCTCTTCCACCCACTGCTCTTGTGAATTTATTACACCTTTAATATGATTCCTTCGGCGCCTTTGTGATGCTTTTGAATGGAAAAATTTGGTGTTTCTATCTCCATGTTTCAACCATGCAACCCTAGACCGTTGTGCCCAGTAAATCTCCTGCTTTAGCAACAGATCATCCAATTTTTTACTAACCACCAAATATGCCTCCTTACTTTCCTCAGTAGTGTCAGCTCTATTGATTTTATCAAGCTGATCCTGAAGAAGTTTTATCTCTTTCTCCTCGGGTTTAGCCTTTGTATCTCCCCATGCCTTCAAATCATCCCCACAAGCCCTTATTTTCACATGAACAGCTGCTAGACCCTCCTCCCCACTACCTGACAAGTTCCAAGCTTGCTGAATCTGCGCCTCACAATCATCCCATAACAGCCAGCTCTCTTCAAACTTAAAACCCCGATCAGCTCTTCTATTTTTCCTCCTAAACTTTTGAACTTGGATAGTAATAGGGATATGGTCCGAAGCATGAGGAAGAAGATGCACCACATTACTAATTGGAAAATTATCTATCCACCCTTTTGTTGCCACAGCTCTATCAAGTCTCATCTTGGTATTTGCATCACCGGGTCTCTTGTTAGTCCAAGTAAATGGATAACCTTTATAACCTAGATCCTCCAATTGACATCTTTCCAAAGCTTCCCGAAAAGCATCTATCTGGGCCATTTGGGGCTGCCTGGTGCTCTGCTTTTCTGAGGAATGGAGAATAGCATTAAAGTCTCCAAAACATAACCAAGGTCCCTCCACAAAAGTCTTCAAGTGTTCCAGTAGCTTCCAAGACTTAAATTTTTGTTGTGTCTCCGGCCACCCATAAAAACAAAGCATTAATTCAAGAATTGAATAATAAACAAAATAAACGCATAAAGTTACACTAAGATTTTCATTAGTTTTTTTAAGAAGATAAGAACAAAAAAAAAATATATCTATTTCTTTTAAAATCTATAAAAAAAAAAAAAAAAATTGCAATTTGGTGAAGCGTTTTGGCTTAACCACGGCTTTTTTTTTTTTTCTTATGAGAAACAAACTAACTGCTAAACACACACACTTCAATTATACTCTCTCACTAAACTCAAACAGATTACTTAATCCAAAGTACCACTACAAAAGGACAACAACCACATATTCTAAACCCAACATCTTTTATATACTATATATGATATGATATGATTTACTTATATAGAAAAACTAAACCCTAATTTTAATTGGAGTAGAAAACCTAGATGCCTTATTACAAAAATAGTCCTACTTCTAAATATTAGAATACTAATAGCCAAATAAATTACTAGCTAGGGCCCTAAATATAAATAGTCAAACATTAATAATACTAAATAGAAATAAAAATGTCATTGTGTCTTCTGCATCATTCTCCCCTAGGTGGAGAAAACTCAGCCCTCAAGTTTTGAAGTGCTAAAGGATCAAAATGCTGCCAAATTTCACTAGCTTGAATTCATAAGTTACTTTGGGGAGCATTGAGAATAGAAAAACCTTGTACTCCCCCGTGTCATTAAACTTGCATGGAATAACAAAATCAATATGTGAAATCAAAGTTACAAATGATAAAGTCTTTTTTTCGGTTATAGAAAGCACCATTGTATCCATCTTGTTTACTTCATGCACCTTGGAGGGTTGATGTAAAGCACATTAATCAAATTCAACATTCATATCATATGTAGCATCCATTGAAGTATTTTAGAGATAGAGATAGAGTATGAATGGAGGAAACTATTTGAATATGAAACTCTTGATTTTATAATGTTTAGTCCAAATTTTTAGGATCTTACTCTACTTGAGTGTTGATAAAAGTTTGAAATTTTGAATTTGGATTGAAGAAGATAAAGGAAAAAGTCTAAAATTTAGGAATTTTTTTTATAAAAAATAGTAAATTATTCTTTTAACCGGTTTGTATATTTAAATTTAAAATTATTTGACTAAAAGATAGGGGTATTTTAGATATTTTAAGAATTTGTGTGAAGATATTTTAGTATGCAAAACAATGAAACTCAAACAAGAGATCATATTATTGGTAGTATAGATAGATATTGAATATATGATCAATAGGTATTCAATGACTATTTAAAATTTAATACTATCCATATCTTGAATAATGTCTTTGGTAATACTCACGTTAGTGTACATTATTAACTATATTGAATATATATTTATAACAATTTACTATTGATAAACAGTAAACAAATTTTGAATGCAATTGAATTATGGAACAATAATTGTGTGGTAGTCTGTTATTAAACCCTCTTCTATAAATTCTTTTTGCACGAAGCAGCATCTTGTGTTGCAATTACTTCTTGTTTAGCACACAATGTTGATGGTTCAACATTGTGTGCACCTTTTAGGTTGCCTTTTTGTTTCCTTCAAATTCTAGTTTCCTATCCCATTGCCTCACACTATTTCTTTGATTTTGAAAATGGATTACGTCATTCATACGTAGTTTTACGAGAAAATTGAGGTAGTTTGTTATGAAAATATTGTGAAAAATATACAATACAAAAATATTTTTTCATTCTTTCCCAAGGAACCGTGACATCTAAAGTAAAAGTTTTCAAAATGATTTTAGTACTCTAAACTGTCTAAATCTCTATTAGTAACTCTCGATTTGGCATACCTATTAACTTTTTTTTTTTGGTTGCATATGATAAAATATAAATTCACTTGTCCAAAAGAATTAATCCATAATGGTTGAAAACTCATGGGACTTAATCTTTATAACCATATATAAATAAATGGCTCAAATAGTACCATAATTGTGTAAAATAACATGAACTGTGACTCAGATAACCCAATGGTTCAAAAGTCAAGACCCATGACTTTTTTTTAAACCTTGGGGGAATTGGGTCGGGTCGGGAATAGTACTGGGCTATCTAACAATTGGGCTAATATAGTGTTGTTTGGTTTATTTCGAAATTTGGCTAATTAAATGAATTTTCAAAAAAAAAAATGAAGTTTCAAAACGACGACGTTTTCACTGGTTTATCGTCTCACTAAAATCAACAGCGAAACAAAAAAAGATTAGCAAGCATTGGCAGCGTGGTTTAGTAATGGAAGACAGTACGAAGAGAAAGAGAGAAACGGAAACCAAGCTTATCGAAAAGGTCAGCGAAGCAATCTCAGCTATAAAGAGCGCTAAGCACGTAGACGAACTCGTTTGCCCACTTCACTCTCTCGCTCTCCTTCTCTTCCCTCTCGATTCCTCTCTCCTCTCAGGTCAATCACCTTCCTCGTTTCCGAAGCGAACAGAAATATCGAATTGTAACTGAAAAAAACGTTGGTTTCCTTATATGACCAAAACACCCTTTGCTATATTTATTTCTTTACGTCTGTATATTCAGTGCAATTCCACTGCTATTTTTTCCATAACGCCATGGGTAGATTTTAACCTCCATTTCAAGAACCCAAGATTCATATTTAGCCTTAGATTTTAGTTCCACAATCACTCCCAGTTTTCACATAGGTTTCATATGCTTTCATCAAAGAATTTATATGGTACACAAAGCCAGTTTATTCTATATATATATTTTTTAACTTTCAACTACTGATCTTAGCTTTGCATGTACAGTTTATGGAACCAAATATTATTCTATACAGCATTCAGGCAAGCTCTTGATACAATATTCACAGCTTATTCTACTGAACTTTTGCAAGTTCAGCCACAAATAGAGCTTGTTTATACTTTATAGTAAAAGAGCCTTGTAGTCAAGTGATCTATCTTAATTTTCTTTATAAGGATAATAATGATTCCAATTCCTTCTTTCTCCCACTTATCATTGAAACAATTGAATTACAAAAAAAGAAAAGAAAAAAAGAAAGAAAAAAAAGAAAGGAGCTTGCTCACATCTAAACAAATTCTTTGAAGCAAAAATTATTAAAATAAAAGATATTACCGATTTCTTCTACGTTGCTTTAAAAGATAAATGTAGCAAATGATATTCATTGCTAACAATTCATAACATCCAATATGATTATTCATAAAAATAAAATAAAAAGTTTAGAAAAAAATTCCACAAGAAAATGAATTAAGATGGTTTTATTTTGTGATAGATAATTCACAGAACTTTAATGTCAATATGTAAAAAATAAATAAAAATAAAAAAAATCATACAAATTTAAGAAAAACATTTTTTAAAATAAGCCTATATATCACGGGCTTAGAATTATCCCCTAGTGACTGTACAAAAGACAATATTACGATGCAAGAAAAGATAAACAAAATTAAAACTCCACAATTGAAAAAATGGGGGCTTTTAGTTATCCCTTTGGAGAGATTGGAAGGGATAACAACACCCTTTGCCTTGAATGTAGTTTCTGCTGATTCTAGTGCTCGGGTAGCTTGGAGGGCCATTTCAGAATGGAGTTGGAGGCATGTCATAGCCATCTGAAAAAGAATGAACCGAGTCAGTCATGTGGGCATGGATAAAATTTTAAACAATTCCACAGTAGATGAAATAAACGAAATAAGAACAAAAAAAAAAAAAAAAAAAAAAAAAAAAAATTTCTTAAAGTGTTGAACTTCTCCCATTATATCACAGGAGTTACACATGCATAGTTTCAGAATATGTTCTCAGTTCAGCAGAAGTAGAGTTCTTCAATTTTCTTAGGGGTAATCCAAACATCACCATATGACCAATACAGATATTATAGCTAGCATTCAAGACTAGAATGAATGACTGATTCATGAAACATAATAATGATGAAAGCTAACTTTTTGAAAATGTGTTAGCCGACAAATTAGTAGTAGTTGTTACAAATGGTATCAACAAAGAAATTATTTTTGCAAGTCCATTTCACAATGTTAATTATAGCATATTCCTTACTACTTGACTATTAGCTTCGGCAAGATCTACAAGTTCGACACACAGGCAATATTATCCACAAGTAAGAGATGGTGAAGATGAAAAATGCAAGCACGAATTTTGAGCCTCTATGGACCTATGCTTCCTTGAGATGGCATATCTCCCTGCACAAAATTAGCAACAAGATTCAAACAAATACTTTCCATCAGTACTGATGGTTTAACATGCAATATGATGCATGGATACAAAGGTGAAACTGCAATAAAATAATCACAATAAGCCACCATTCACCCAATTTTCACTTTTATGCTACTTCCATACAGACACACGCGGGTCAAATAGTCATTTCTACCCAGCCATTAGATATGTACCATCTCCAGGGTCTCACATCATTTCAAAATATCAACATACTGAATTTTAATTAGCACCTGTATCTTAACAAATCAAGAAGAAAGGGAGCCAATTCTGGGTGCATGGCTGCGCATCAATATATATATATATATATATATACACACATATATGAGATGATGTCATGCAGCGCATTTCTTGAAGTTCTTTTTATTTAGTTTTCTACTTTAACAAAGTTTGCATTTATATTAACGTATTAATTAATTAAATTAACCAATGGAGTAAATGCATATATTACTTATCTGTTGTTGTGCATTAATTATTTATATTTAATGAATTTATATGATTATTTTTATAAACTCTATATAGAAAATAATTTTTAGTTGAAATAATAATAATAATAAATTTAGAATATGACATTCTTATTCATGTTTAGTTGTTTTGACAACAATTGTCATAAAAGCCATAAAAAATTAAATATTTGTGAATTCAATAAAATTAATCTTAATCCTTTTAAATTTCCTAACTCCTTTGTGTGTGTGTGTGCGCGCGCGCGTGTGTATATGTGTGTGTGTGGAATTAACACTGTAGTTTACTAGTATGTATTCTATATAATTAGAAAGATTACTAGTATAATAAATATGTTTATTTTTGTTATATTAATTATTTTAAGCATAATGAAATTTTAATACACTTTTTTAAGATTTATATGACAAACAATTGATTTTTTTTTTATGTGAGAAACAATTGTTTGAAATATGGCATTGTTATTCAAATTTAATTGTTTTTGCAACAATTGAAACCATGCCTAACAAAAAGGGGAAAATTTTTTTAGTAACACACAATGAAGAATGTTAAAAAAAAAAAAAAAAAAAAAAAAAAAAAAAAAAAAAAGAAGAAGAAGAAGAGGGATATATGCATTTTTTAGTAGGCATGAAACATGCCTATCTATATTAGTGGGGATTCTGGCATTTTACCCTTATTTTTTAAAAAATTTGGCAATGTACTCCAGTTTCCAAACTATTTAGGTGCATGCCCCTGTTTCGAAACTCGATTTTATCAAAATCAAGTTTCAATGAAAAACTTGATTGTTTTAAATTCGGGTTATGCCCGATCAAACTTAAAAAAAAACGCCACTATAAGGTTCCCTAAACTGGTATAGAGCGATTACACTAAAAAAAAATATTTACATGGAACTCGAGTTCCATGCTTTTTTTTTTTTTTTTTTTTTTTTTTTTTTTTTTTTTTTTTTTTTTTTTTTTTTTTTTTTTTTTTTTTTTTAAGTTTGATCGGGCATAACTCGATTTTCTACAAATCGAGTATTTAATTGAAACTCGATTTTAAGGTAATCGAGTATCGAAACGGGGGCACGCCCCTATATAGTTTCAAAATATGGACATATTGCCAAATTTAAAAAAAGAAATAAGGGTAAAATGCCAGAATCCCCCTATATTAGCTACAATATTATGCAATTTTCAATTTGTAAACACATATATATAATATAATCAAATCACTATACTACTTTTAGTGTATTTATATTTTGTCTATATATAAAATAACTAAAGATACAATTTTTTACAAGGAAATTTATTGAAATATCTTTTTTATACATAGATAGTTGGGGGTGGAGATCAGAATCCTGAATGTTTCTATTGGAAATTGAGTTACAAGATTTTTGGAAAAATTTATCGAAAAATTGGAGAAAACTAATAATTAGTTTGAAGTTAACATGAAAATTATTTGCTTGTTTTGAGTTTAATCAATATTTCTTGGCCAAGTAAATCAAGCACATAACTAGGATTTGAAGTTAACATGAATTTTTTTTTCATGCGAATCCAAACTAACATCTATTGAATATAAATATAGAATCAACAAAAGAAAAGACATATAATACATGAAAATTGTATATGATGATGCCGAGAATCTCACCAGTGAGTTGCACAATGCTTGTACGCTCGAGAATAAACCTACACAACAAAAAGAAGAGAAAACCTAGCGAAGAGCACCGGTGTGGTGCCGGCCGAATACCCTCCGAAGGTTAAGTCAGAAAGATTCTCACAACTCTAGAGTGCTAGAGAGGGTAAATTATGCGTACCTTGATTTGTGAGGGTATCGAGGCTTTTATAGTAGTAGAGGGTTGAACTCTCTTTCTTGGAGTAGAAGTCTTTTCCATATAGGAATCCTTATACGCGCAAATCGCGGAATTGTTTCCTTATAGGACTCTTCCTTATAGAATCCTAGACTTGATGGACAAGATTTTTCCTTGATAGAATCTTGGTGGCGTTAGGGTTCCAGCCGTGGGCCTCACGACCCAACTGGCCCACATAAATTTGGCCCATCAAGGTTCTGGCCCGTCATGAAGGTAGCCCGTCATAAATGCACGCAGATTTTTCCATCTTCAGTTGCCCCCTTACACCGTGAATCCGTCATGATTCACAGGATTCACGGGGTAAAAAGGTTGGATATGATATGACGGTCTACAATCATGACGGGTGAGGAATATGACGGGTAAGCTATCTGCGGTCCGTCGGTTTCCGCGCACAAAACTATTTTCGATTCAAGTACCGTGACACGCGTCACGGCGCTATTGGGGGTTGTAATAAATCGAAACGTCGCTTCGTCTCCCGTGCAGCCTTTTTATAAATATTAAGTCCTTGCCTCTCATTTACCACTTTTGCTTAGAAACATTTTGTCAGAGCTCAATCCGTCATAATTGTCAGGCTAGGAATCCGCATCCGTCTCCATCAAATTTCCTCCGTTCATACTCTACTGACCGGTAAGTACTTTTTACCATTTTGTTCCTCCGTCAGATTTTTATTCCTCATCATATATCCGTCATCATTTCTATAGTTGTCAATACCTAGAAATGTCTAGTGCGTCGAGTAACCAATCATTCGTCCGTGACGGAGCGGACTATGAGGATGTACACCAGTCAGGTCATAGGGATCTAGAGAGTCTTAGCGATGATAGGAGTCCGTCTTCATATTCTCCGTCCTCAATAAATGAGGATCTAGACTTGGTTGAGAATGTAGAGCTCGATGAAAACCAACAAGTAGGACCCGTCGTAGGGGCTGACGGACCAAGAGAGTTCATCATGCTCCCAGAATGGACAGTTAATTATTTCGTATCAAACATTAAGGAAAACCACTTCAGAACACTTAGGGATAACTACCAGATTCCAGATCATATCCCACTCCGTCTACCTTACAAATCAGAGAAATGTTATTATGAAGGGGTGGACGGTGTCGGTATATATGAGCAAATGTTGAAGGCTGGACTCAGATTCCCACTGAGCTCCCTTCATCGTGAGCTGCTCAAATATTTGGGTTTGTCCGTCAACCAAATATCTCCAAATGCCTGGAGGATCTTCATCGCGATGGAGGTTCTGTACGGGGCAATGTCGGACAGAACTAGGAGATTGACGGTACGGGAGTTTTTACATTGCTACCGTCCGGACGAGATCGACAAGTCTAGGGGTGTATACAGTTTTGTACCTAGGAGTGCGCTACTAAAGGTCATATATGAAATCCCAGACTCCAATAGAGATTGGAAGAGTAGATACTTTTTCTTAAAAGGTGACGGATGGATGTGCCGTCCAGGAGAGACGGACCATATGCCTGTTGATACAACTTGGGGTATAGTATCTGAGAATGGTATGTGTTCGTCCTTAGTTAGGATGCCCTTTTTTTAGCCGTTCAGCTTATTTTGAAAATTTTTCTAACCGTCCTCTTTATTTGCAGTACGACGGCGCCCTCAAATTAGTATTGAGGAATTCAGCTATCTTGAAAGAGTTTTCAAAAAGACCACGCCGGAGGAGAGGACTTGGGCGAAGCTGGTCAATCCTGATACCATCTGTTGGTATTGTGATGGGCCCGTACCTTCACCTCAAGCCCTTAAGTACGAAAAAAGGATCCGTCAACGTACGTCCGTCACTTCTCTTTTGCGTTACAACGGGACTTGTTTCACAGAGCTAACTCTTTTTCCTTTATTCTTTCAGAAATGGATATTGCCAAGAGGAGGGCACTCATACGGAACAATGCCGCAAAAAATAGGACGGCTAAAGTTGATGAACAAAAAGATGCGACGGTCGTAAAGCGTAAGCAACCGTCCAAAGGTGACCGTCCGCCAAAGAAGCCCAAGGTTCCCTTGGAGCCCGTCGTGGGGCTCATGGCCGAAGGTGCCAAGACGGTCACCCCAACAAAGCACGGGGCTGGTAAAGGGCTGATGAAGGGTCCGTCATCTGAAGTTAAGAAGCCACCTCCCCTTCTTCGGGACGACCCCAGTTACGCCTTGGAAAAGCTGTCTACCCTTCTCACCTCCGAGGATTACGAAGACCTGGGTAATCACTCGACGGAGGCCATGGGTGAAACAAGCCTATTTAGCATTGCTCAGGTAAGCCCGTCCACCTTATATATGTTTACTCATTACCCGTCTTACTATTCCTAATTTTTGAATGTTTAATATATTTCAGACCATGGTCATGGTGAAGGGGCTCATGGGACGGTGTCTTAACCATGAGACGACCCTAGGCCGTCTTCGGGATAAGGCCAAGAAGACGAAGGAGGAGCTTTTGGAGCTGAAGGCTTATAAGGTAGCTTAGGAGAAGAAGTTCAAACTGCTTGAGACGGACAGGAACGAGTTGTTCAAGCTGACGAAGGAACTGAGGATAGTCCTTCAAGATAAAGAGAAAGAAATCCGCTTGGCCAAGGATACTGCTGTCCAAGAATACCGTGATTCAGACGCCCTGCTGTCCGAGCTCGGAGATTCTTTCAATGAAGGTTTTGACGAGGCTATCCGTTAGGTGAAGGCATTGAATCCGGATTTTGACGTTTCTTCCGTCAATGTAAATGCACAAGAACTTACTTCTACCCGTCCTGCTAATTCCGACAATACGGATGAACTCTTTGAAGAGAATCCGCCCGTCAATGCTCCAGGAGATACGCAGATCGCTCAACATGATCCCAAGGAAGGTGAAAGTGGTCGTGCTGATCAACCATCCGTTGAAAGTGGATCCAAGGACAAAAACATCAGCCGTGAAGAACAGAAAGATGCGCCCGTCGTAGTTTAGTTTTTATTTTTATATATATATATATATATATTTTTTTTTTTTTGGTGGTATGTAAAAATATTTTGGGAACGATTTATACATTCGTCCTGTTTGTATTAGACGGCTCCCTTAATGGGCACTTTCTGTCCGTCAGTAATTTCTTATATTTTTGACATATATACTCTGTTGCTTCATGCTGTTAACTTTGTTTGATCCTATTAATGAATTCAAGCCCGTCGTACTTAAGAAAAAATCTTTTTATTGTCTTCTTGACTCCGTCCTTTTTTAGGGCGTCTTATTTTTTTAAACTTCCTGGGTAGTCCATCTGTGTTCTGAATATAATATTTTATCCGTCAATATTGTGGAATTGCCCTGTCCGTCTAGGACACGATCTTGTGGGTCCGTCCACTATGTAGACTCCGTATTTATCTGTATATTTAGCACCCGTCCATGTGTTGGACTAAGTTTTTATTTTTATTAACTTGGGATGATCAGCCCGTCATGGGATTTTTGATTTTCCTCTGCGTTTTGGCAAACTTTTGACCCCGTAATTATCCGTCTAGTTCGCGTATTCAAGATTCTAAGAATATCTGTCCATTTTATGGACTTGATAAAATTTGACTCCCTTTTTGGGGTAATCCGTCTAGTTTATAGTTTTAAGATTCGTCCGTCCAAATTGCGGACTTTGTCCGTCCACTTTATGGGCTTTGTCCGTCCATTTTGTGGACTTCATAAAAATTTTAACCCTCTTGAGCTGTCCGTCTCTGTTTCGGACTGAATTATGTTCCTCCTAGGGAAGTCCGTCCACTTCGCGGACTTTTGTCCGTCCACATTGTGGACTTGATAAAAATTTTAACCCTCTTGGGTTGTCCATCTCTGTTGCGGACTGTGAGTCATGTCCCTCCTGGGGATATTCGTCCACCTTGTGGACTTTGTCCGTCCACTCTGTGGACTTCATATAAAAATTTAACCCTCTTGGGGCTATCCGTCTCTGTTTCGGACTGAATTATGTTCCTCCTGGGGAGGTCCGTCCACTTCGCGGACTTTTGTTCGTCCACTTTGCGGACTTTTGTCCGTCCACTTCGTGGACTTTTGTCCGTCTCTTTCGCGGACTTTTGTCCATCCACTTTGTGGACTTGATAAAAATTTTTAACCCTCTTGGGTTGTCTGTCTCTGTTGTGAACTTAGGACTTTTATCATGTAGGAAAACATAGTTGAATCTGAATAAAAATCATGCATTCGTAGAAAGTATGTGCCCCCTTAGGCTTAAAAACATACTGTAGCAAAACCAAAGTAAGAAACATGCCCGTCGGGCTTATTGTAGTCGCTATTTTAAAAATAAGCAGTAGAAAAAATAAAAAGACAGGTGTTGTTCTTCAAGACATCGCCTCTACTGGTAGTACTTTCGCAGGTGCTCAGCATTCCAAGGATGCGGTAGCTTCCGTCCGTCCAGTGTTTCCAGATGGTAGGTGCCCTTCCTCTTCCATTCGGTGACTCGGTAAGGTCCTTCCCAATTTGGGCCGAGTATTCCTTGGGTGGGGTCTCGCGCTGCTCCCATGACTCTCCTTAGAACGAGGTCTCCAACCAGAAAGTCTCTGTGCCTTACCCGAGAGTTGTAGTGCTTGGCCATGCGGTCCTGGTACCGTGCGAGCCTTTGTTCTGCCGCTGACCTAACTTCGTCCACTAGATCGAGCTGTAGACGTATAGCTTCGTCATTTTTTACTTCGTCATGGTTGTGTACTCTGTAGCTGGTGAGGCCGACTTCGGCTGGGATGACAGCCTCGCATCCGTATGTTAGCCGGAATGGAGTCTCCCGTGTTGGTGTCCTAGCCGTTGTCCTGTAGGCCCAGAGTATGCTCGGCAATTCTTCCGCCCATATACCCTTTGCCCCCTCGAGCCAAGTCTTGATAATCTTCAGCAATGATCGGTTCGTGACTTCGACCTGTCCGTTGGCTTGTGGGTGGGCGGGTGAGGAGTAGTAGTTCCGTATCCCTAATTGCGAGCAGAAGCCCCGGAAGGCATCGTTGTCAAATTGTCTCCCGTTGTCAGAGATCAAGACTCTAGGGATGCCAAATCTGCATATGATGTATCTCCAAACGAAATTGCGTACATTCTTCTCTGTAATGGTGGCCAAGGCTTCAGCTTCTACCCACTTTGTAAAGTAGTCGATGCCTACTATTAGAAACTTCAGTTGTCGTATTGCCGTTGGAAACGGTCCCATGATGTCCAGGCCCCATTGGGCGAACGGCCAGGGCGCCGTCATCGGGGTAAGTTCTTCAGGTGGTTGTCTGACGATATTGCTGAACCTTTGGCACTTGTCGCATTTCTTTACATAGGCCTCGGCATCCTTCTGCATAGACGGCCAAAAGTACCCTGCTCGAACCAGCTTTTGTGTTAATGATCTTGACCCTGAGTGGTTTCCACAGATTCCTTCGTGCACTTCCCTCATGATGTAGTCTGCTTCTTCCGGACCTAAGCATCGTAAGTAGGGGAGGGAGAAGCCTCTCTTGTACAAGATATCTTTTATCAGGACGAACCTTGCTGCTTGGACCTTCAGCTTTCGTGCGGCCTCCTTTCCGTCCGGTAGTACGCCGTTCTTTAGGTAGGCCACTAATGGCGTAGTCCAATTACTCTCGGTCCCAAGCTCCTGTATATTGACAGAGTTTATAAGTGGAGAGAACTGAGTGAAAGAGAGTACGTTACCAAGGGTGGCCATGTGCTCAGCTGAAGCTGCTTTGGCTAGGTGATCAGCCTGCTCGTTTTCTCCTCGTGGGACTTGTGTAATTTCAGCCTTCAACTCGTTTACCCTCCGTCTGGCTTGGTCCAAATATTTCTTCATCCTTTCGCCTTTGCATTCATAATCCCCGTTTATCTGATTGACCACAACTTGAGAGTCGCAGTGAATGATTACTCTTTCGGCTCCTGCTGCTTTGGCGAGGTCAAGTCCTGCTATGAGAGCTTCGTATTCCACCTCGTTGTTGGTAGTAGGGAATTCAAGGCAGATCATACATTCGACAATGTCTCCCTCGGGTGAGTATAGCACAACGCCTGCCCCCCCAGCCTGCCTGTTGGAAGATCCGTCGACATGTACGCTCCATAGGGGAGACTCTTTTGCCCCCCCGTCGTCTCCATTTGTGAACTCAGCTATGAAATCGGCAACGACCTGTCCTTTAATGGCAGTTTGAGGGCGGTATTGGATGTCGAACTCGCTTAACTCTATGGCCCAGAGTGCCAATCTCCCAGCAGCTTCAGGGTTGCTCATTGCCCGTCTTAAAGGCTTGTCGATAAGGACGATGATCGTGTGGGCTTGAAAGTACGGCTTTAGCTTCCGTGCTGCTGTAACTAGTGCAAATGCAAGCTTTTCCATTGGCGGATATCTTTCTTCGGCCCCTCGTAGCGCCCAACTGGTGTAATATATTGGTTTCTGTACTCTCTCTTCTTCTCTGATAAGGCAGCACTGACGGCAGTTGGTGAGACGGCGAGATAAAGAAAGAGTTGTTCACCTGTTTGCGAGGGACTGAGCAATGGGGGGGAAGAGAGATATCTTTTCAGCTCTTCGAATGCTTGTTGGCACTCGTCAGTCCACTCGAAAGACTTCTTCAACGTGCGAAAGAAGGGTAAACATTTGGCACTCGTGGCCGTGATCCCGGTGGAAGCGGCAGTATTTGTCTCTGGAACGCCTGCTAGGATCTCCCTTCAGTTTTCCAGGGAAGGTCAGATCCCCTTCGTCCTTGATTTGCATCAGGACTTGATCTACCGGGGTGGTCAGCGGGGTGAAGCTTGAGAACCTTCCGCCCTGAGGCTTAGGACGCCTCTCGTCCCTTCGATCTCCTGTTCTCGGTCTCTTCCGCCCTTGATCTTGTCGTGCATCTTCCTGCCTTTCCCTTTTTCTTGGTTTCTCCTCTCGGGCCAGCAACGCGTCTTCAGCATTCATATACTTAGTACCCCTGTAAAGTACTTCCGACATGGTCTTCGGGTCATTCTTGTATAGGGAGAACAAAAATTTACCCTTCCGTAACCCGTTCGTGAAGGCTGCTACCAGTATTTTGTCGTCGGCTTCGTCAATCGAAAGCGCTTCCTTATTGAAATGCGCTATGTAGGATCTCAAGGTCTCGTCCTCCCGTTGCTTGATACTCATCAAGCATGCCGTGGACTTCTTATACCTGTGGCCCCCAATGAAGTGTGTTGTGAACTGAGCGCTCAGATCCTTGAAGGTGCTGATGGAGTTGGGCGTCAGTCGGCTGAACCATACCCTTGCGGAGCCTTTGAGTGTTGTAGGGAAGGCCCTGCACATGATCTCGTCTGCGACCCCCTGTAGGTGCATTAGGGTCTTGAAAGTTTCTAGATGGTCCAGGGGGTCTTTTAATCCGTCATAGCTGTCGATATGCGGCATGCGAAATTTGTGTGGTAGGGGGAAGGAGTTCACGGCTATAGTGAAAGGCGAGTCAGTGTGGTTAACTAAATCGTCAAGATCACTTGAAACTTGTCCCTTGAGTGCGTTCATCATAACCTCCATTTGTTCTCTCATCGCTTGCATCTCTGCCATAATGTGTGGAGGAGTTGCGTCCGTGAGGGACGGCATACTCAAATTCTGCCTCTCCGGCTTGTTTGGGGTGTGGCTACCTTCAGGCTTCTCTAGATTTTTCTTTAGGGCGCTAGTTCCTTCCTGGTCTTCTGGTTGGTCATTCGGTGCTGCATCCTTCCGGCGCAGCTGTTCTTCTAAGTCGTGGTTTTGCTTGGTGAGGCGTTCCACGGCGGCACTGAGGGTCCGAACTTGCCTCTCGAGTGCAGTCGTAGGCGGCTCCTCTTCTTGAACGTTGTTAGTGGTTGCCATCGAGCGGGTGAGTACCATGCAACCTTTTAGTCCGGGAAGAGATAGTATGGCTTTCAACTGGTCTTTCCCACAGACGGCGCCAACTGATGATGCCAAGAATCTCACCAGTGAGTTGCACAATGCTTGTACGCTCGAGAATAAACCTACACAACAAAAAGAAGAGAAAACCTAGCGAAGAGCACCGGTGTGGTGCCGGCCGAATACCCTCCGAAGGTTAAGTTAGAAAGATTCTCACAACTCTAGAGTGCTAGAGAGGGTAAATTATGCGTACCTTGATTTGTGAGGGTATCGAGGCTTTTATAGTAGTAGAGGGTTGAACTCTCTTTCTTGGAGTAGAAGTCTTTTCCATATAGGAATCCTTATACGCGCAAATCGCGGAATTGTTTCCTTATAGGACTCTTCCTTATAGAATCCTAGACTTGATGGACAAGGTTTTTCCTTGATAGAATCTTGGTGGCGTTAGGGTTCCAGCCGTGGGCCTCACGACTCAACTGGCCCACATAAATTTGGCCCATCAAGGTTCTAGCCCGTCATGAAGGTAGCCCGTCATAAATGCACGCAGATTTTTCCATCTTCAGTATATAAACAAAATTAATATCTGTTGTGAAGCCTTGGCTTCACAACGAAAAACAGATGTTCTGTTTGAACAAGTGAATGACATTGCAGAGAATGCTAAGAAATTTCCCATTCTTCTTTTCTCTAATGAAGCTAAAGCCCATGCTTTAAGTAAGTTTGTTGCCAAATTTTGTTCAAAGACTATAATGTTTTCTTAACGTGGTTGACTACTATAATGTTTTTTTATTACTATTTAAATTCTGATTTATTATTATAGTCTTAAAATTTAGCCACAAATTAAAATCTAATCAATAATTTAAGGTATTCTTTTTAAATTTTCTTTATTAAAACAATTTTTTTTAACAACATGTGGTTGCATTTAGACTTTAGTGTATTTGGATGATATATATTACAATGTTTCAATTTTTTATGAGGAGTCGACTTTATAAGTTAAAACTCTTTTAAAAGAAATTTCTGATGTTTTAATTTGGTTCCCCAAATTTCAACTTAGGTTACACAAAGCATAAGTGGGCTTGGGTTATCTAACAATAGGGCTTATGGGCTTGGGCTTATGTGGAAATTGGGCTAATTAGATGCGGTTGCAAAATTCACTGGTTCATCCTCTTCGTTCTCGTGCGCTTAAATCAACAGGGAAACAAAAAAGATTAACAAGCTGCTAGTAATGGAGGACGAATTTTTTTTCCATTTAACAATAAATATCAAAAAATTTAGTTAGTTGTCACATTTCAAAACAATGTTGAAAACTAGCATTTCGAGTGTTTGAAACTCGAGTTCCAAGTTAAAAATCGAGTTTTTAAGTCTCGATTTGTAAGCGGATGGGTGCGAACTTGGAAAAAAATCCACGTGAAAATCGAGTTTTAAAGACTTGAGTTCCAAAAACGCCACTATAGGGCTTAAAAACGTCACTATAGGGCTTAAAAATCAAGTTATAAAAAATTTTTGCAGGAAAACGCCACTATAGGGCTTTAAAACGTCACTATAGGTCTTAAAAACGCCACTATAGGGCTCCCTGCACTTGGTATTGAACACTTATAAAAAAATTTTGCAGAAAAACGCCGCTATAGGACTTTAAAACGTCACCATATGACTTAAAAACGCCACTATAGGGGTGATCAAACTAAAATTTTTTTTGCATAGAACTCGAGTTTCTAAAACTCGAGATTCATGTGATATTTTCAGTCCAAAAACACTCGCAAAGCGAGTCTTTGAGACTTGATTTTTAATATGGATCTCGAGTTTCTAAAACTCGAGATGTCTACTTTCCCTTATAGTTTCAAGCGTTGCCTAACAAACTATATACAATCATTTTGCACAGTTATTCTGCACATTCCCTCAATGGAGGACAGTTCGAAGAGAAAGAGAGAAATGGAAACCAAGCTCATCGAAAAGGTCAGCGAAGTAATCTCAGCTATAAAGAGCGCTAAGCACGTCGTCGAAGTCGATTGCGCACTTCACTCTCGTGCTCTCCTTCTCTTCTTCCCTCTCGATTCCTCTCTCCTCTTTGGTCAGTCACCTTCTTCGTTTCCAAAGCGAACAGAAATATCGAAATTCATGAAGCTCGCAACAAATTTGTATCAGTAGGACTGTGTTCTTAGGGTATGTTCATAGAATTTTGTTTTAAACGTCAACTTGGATTTAGTTTGTATGGATTTTGGAATAGTAATACTCTAATATCGAAATTTTTATTTATAATATCGATATTTTTATCGAAATTGAAATATTTTCAATTTTTTTTAAGCGTTAATGTATGGATATTGAAATGGTAATACAGTAATATCGAAATTTTGATTCTGAAATATCGAATTTCTTTCTTTTTTTAATCAAAATTTTGGAAAAATAGGACACTGTTTTAGGTTATGTTCAAAGAATTTTGTTTTAAGAATCAATTTGGTTTTAATTTTTATGGATTTATGAATTGTAATACAGAAATATCGAAATTCATGATTTTTCAACATTTTAAGATAGTAATTCTATTTAAGCATTGACAAAAACATTGGAACTATTCCTTTGCACTGTTTGAGGATTTCGTTTTTTTTTTTTTTAAAAAAAAAAAAAAAAAATTCGTTTTGTTTGAATTCATGCGAAATTGACTGATTTGCATGTGTATTATGGAATTGTAGGTAGTGTTGATCAGCGTTATAGAGAGCAGGTTGATTTTCTTGAAAGGTCCATTTTTCATTTCTTTGGTTGCATTCTGCTTGTGGTGTGTACAGGTCCTTAGTGCCAAGATCCCTTCAGAAGAAAAGAGGAGGGAGTGGTGGCAAGTGTTCTATCAAGGAGCTGCATTTCCGACATTGGCTTGGTTTCTGCTACTCGGTAATGTGCTTGCTTTGTATTGTGTTGTGCTTATATCATGATTAGGAAGGAATTAGATTCTGTGTCTGTTTATGTTTGTCTATACAAACTCTTTTGTTTTTGTATTATCGGTTACATGAAGATTAAACAGATATAGGTTAAATGGAATATTTATCTAACACGTATTTTATTCTTTTTGATATGGAAAAATTGGTTTGGAATAGAATATCTAGTTTTGGGAAAACTGGTATTTGGCCCGTTGGTTGTATGTGTAACTTACCAATTAAAATAGAAAAAAAAATTATAACTTAAAGAAGTTCCTCATTGAGAAAATAAATTATTTCTAGTTTCGCAAATTGCAAAGAATGTATGCTCTCAAGTCCTTAGACGACGTCATGAGTTAGATGGTTTGTATAACCTAAATATTCTAACTGATGGTTGATTTTCTAGAATTTAGAAGTATGCGGCGTTTCCATTCATGCTTGATGATTGTATTTTTTTCTGCAATATGTGTCTGTATTTTCCTTCTCTTTTGACAGTCCTGTGATGCATGTCCATGATTTCTTATACAGATTGCTGTCGCATGCAGATCTTGCTTCCTATTGGCTAGCTTGTTTCCCCTTTTCAGCACGTATACATGTCTATGATGTTTTCTTTGTTGATGGACTTGCCACTGAGGTTGTTCAGACCTTGGTTCCTTGTCTACAGCAGAATGCAATTGATGACCATGATGTTGATTCTGTCCATTCCAATACTGAAAGGTATGGGGTAAACACCTGCTTGTATTCATAGTTGTTAAAACTGCAGTCACTATTGTTTCCCAGTTATAATTCATTGTTTTAATGGACAGCTTTGTTTAGCTCTGTTTGCCCGTACTTGATTAGAAAATTGGTCTATAAATAAGACCATTATCTTACCAAGCTTTTAGTGGTGGTTGCAAAGCAATATGAACATGATGAATGAATCCTCAATTCATGTTGCCTGTTGACATTTATTATTACGATGGTTCATGACTAGTTCGTTTTTATTTTTACAAAACTACAGTTCAAAATTGTTTAGCATGCTGTTTCAGATCTGCATCTACTTGTGTTGCCAGTTTTGACCCATTTGCAAATAGAAAATCGTGGTCATTCTAAGAACCTGATATTAATTTGTATGTTGATAATTCCATTGTAAATTTCAAAGGACCTATGACTAACAGATTGTTATCTGGTGTAAGCGCCTTCCTTTATGTTTACACATAGTTCTCTATGTCTCTTGAGGACATGCTTTTGTTTTATCTGATACATGCCCTTGCCCCTAATATAGTCAATGTGGTACATTTGAATTCCATGTGTCCTCTTCATCAAACTTTTAGGACTGAAAGTTTTAGAATTTTTAATGATTACTTATAAAAAAAAAATGTCTAATGATTAAATTGTATGTTCATCAGGTATATGTCATAAAATGAAGGCATCATAATAACTACTAGTCAATCTGTTTACATCTTATACTACTGTGACTGGTTACTTGTATTCTGTATCTTGGGGGGGGGGGGGGGGGGGGGGGGGTGGGGGGGCGGCGCAGATAATTGCATTTATTCCTGACAAAACAAGATTGGGAGCCCCAACTTCACTCTCATCACAGTATCCTTATTTCTCTTTGCTCGATATTGTGGGTTGTCCATGAATGCAATTGTGCTTTCACAAGTTTTTGTCAAAACAATCAACGTATTTGAATGTTGTATTATCAACCTATCAAAAAAAATGTTGTATTAGCTACTTTCTAGTTTTCACTATATGATATCCGTACTTAATACACATCAAATATGTGTTTCTGCCATTAGTTATTGTTATTCTTAACAAGAGTACCACAGCTCGTTCTTCAAGCAAATTACCATTCAACTTCTTTCAGTAGCAGAGGTAGGGATGAGAAACTATTCGGTAATAGAACTCTTTGCAATAGAAGCAACACAGGTGATGCCTTGCTATTTGTTGGGGAAACATTTTCTGAATTTATCGATGTGGATCTGTTGGTAACTGAAATAGTTTTATTAAAATGATGTGTGCGTGTGTGTGGGTATGCGCGCTGTGCTCATTGCTTTCTCAATAAGTTATTTTTCTTTGAAAAAGTTACTATTTTATGATCATGGGTTACACAGTTAGTTTCAAATATCGAAAATAATGTTTCCTTAGTTTTAGATCTCATCAAACTGATTCCTTGAGATCATGAAATCTCAATTCTGGATAAGGCGCTGATTAAAACACACGTGCAGGTTGTTACTGGAAGAAATTGGGATTTTGGGTTTGAGTAATGAAAATCTATTGTAATTTTCAGGCCTGTCTATATGCACTTGGTTATTTTGATGGAAGTAATTACCTAAAAGGTTGTAAGTAATAAAATGCTGCAGAATAAGACCTAGTCCCTATTAAGTCTGTGGTAGTTGTTGTGGGCTCATAGTTCTGACAAATATTACCATCAACATCCTTAGGTGTTAATTGTCTCTCAAACACAATGGCTGGTAAACTAGCTTATCTGAGCCATTAAAACCATCTTTGTTTTGGTTGATTTTGCTTTGGGTTTGATATAATGGATTAATTATTCTTCGATCATGTTCTACCTGATGGATCACAATTGCAACCAAAGCATTAAATTTTTTTTTCCCTCTTTTTTTTTGACAGGCGTGATTTCAAGTGAAATAACTCCACAGGTTCTCAGGCATGTTCGGAGCTTTCTGTCATCAAATTTTGATTCATCTGTAGCTGATTTATTTGAGTCAGACTCTGGTTCCCAGTTTTGGTTGAAGATGATTGAAGCAATCAAAGATCCCTATGCTGTGAAAAGATTGTCTGAGCAGCTTCTGCATTGTTTAGTTATTGAACATGCAAGTGATGTTGAAGCTTACTGGTTTTTTTGGCTATTATTTCATCAGACTTTTAAAACTCAGACATTAGTGAGGTCAGTGAGCATGCTTTGTAGTTAATTTATTTGGTCAAGTGTAGCTGGCAGCACCAGAGCTCAATGTGTGTAAGTGTGTTGGATGGATTGTTTATTCCTTGTTTTGTTTTTTGTATCTAAAGTAAATGTTCTTTAAATTAAGAGTGGTTCTTCAAAATTTTCAAATATTGTATATTAGGAAAAATCTCTTATCTTTCCTCCAAGTTTTGGTCCTTTGACTAAAAGGCTTGGTTCCAATCTTACCATTATTAGACAACAACATGAGTATAATTATTGATTGACTTAGTCTGGTGGTTAAAAAAAAAAAACTAACAGCTTCAAAAGATGTTTTCTTAATCTAGCAGTGACTTATGTCAGAATAAAAAGTTTGGGATTTCACAAAATTACTAATTAACGAGCAAAGCATTTGAATTTCTGTAACAAAAGGAAGGCATACTTTTTTTATTTTTATATAATTTTTATAGAGAGTTTAAATCTATAACGTTTACTCCTAATGAAAACTTTTTATTATCAGACCAAGACACTAATTGGTTTTTGGTGTAGATGGAATTGAACCGCAGATTTCTTATTTAATAATTAAAAACTTTACCAGTTGAGTTAACTAGAACTCACAAGGAAAAGCATATTTGGGTGCAAAGAATTCCGCACAAAAAAATTGGATTGTAGATAAGGCATAACCGATTTGGTTCACCATTTTCATTTTTGTAGGATTTAAATTTTGAAAAGAAAAAAACCTGTATAGGGTGAAAATTAATTTTTATGCTATGTTTTCAAAAAGGGCAAACATTACTTTTGAAAATATTTTTCCTAAATATATTTGTATAGGCTTTAAATGTGAGATTTTTTTTTTTTTTTGGGGCAATGCATCTCAATTAATTTTTCTTTTTAATTTTATTTTGAAAATATATTGCTTATCTATTATGCACAAGAGTATATTGTTTTACATTACCTTCAAACTATGAAATAGACAATTTGAAACAGTTAACAAAGATAATTCATTGAAATGAAGAGCGCTCAACTTTGAATAAACACGTTAATGCTATATTATAGGGTTATTCATGGGTTGAGACATATTGGGTTTGGGCTCAATTCACACCCGAACCGACTTGATCAGGTGGATCAAATCTCAACCCACCACCAACGTTGAGGGTTGATCTAATCAGGCCTTCAATGAGTGGCAATTGGTTCGGTTGGCATTGGAGATCTAGAAAATGGCAAAGAGCAGGCAAGATAGTGGTGAAAATTGGCAAAAATCTCACCAAATTCAGTGAGATTTCGCCAAATATATTGGTGACTGTTAGTGTCAGTCAGTTCTTATTTACCTATCATTCAATTTTTACAGAAATTTACAAAACTAAGTTACAATAAAGTTCTTATTTTTTATCATCATTCAATTAAAATAACAGAAAGTTACAAAACTAATAATACAATGAAAAACATTATAAAGACAAGCATGAAGCATCACATTTCAACAACAAATTAGTAGTATGTATATATATTAGCGATGATGACGACTACAGAATAAGTAATTCAGCTCCACGGGGTAGATTTTTCTTGAGCTGCTTGGCAGCTTTTATTGCACGCTCGTTCTTCTCAATCTGATTAAACTCCCAAGGGGTTCCCAAAAGAGCCGGACAACGAGGAGTAATAACAATCTTCTCAAGCTTGATGGCACTTTCGAGCAAGTAAATAGTCAGGTCAATGTCTATTGGACGCCCCACAAATCCTATTATTTCCACCTCCTTGAGATGATTATTAGGACGTTTCTTCACCTTCCTTAATTCTCTATCTATCATGGGTTCACCCCATGACAACTGCAATTGAGAAACAGAATAAGATTCATATGCAAGATAAACTCTTTGTTATAAACCAAAGCTACTGGCAAAGAATGTTAGGCAAGCCAATTAATTTTGATTAGAAAGTTAACCGCATGATTAAAGCACTAAAAAAGCTGACTTGCTGCAACAAGTGTACTCCAAATATTAAATTGGAAGTGATAGAATGGTTCACAGCAAATACATCAAACTAATTGTGAATCCACCCACCTAACCAAGTAACCCGTAACCCTTTCTCCACCCGTTATGAATTGCTACTTCTCATATATTACAAGGGAAGGGTGGGTGATTGGTCCAGTATCAGTGAGCCACTGTGAACTCTGAGTAGAATTAGCAGCAGCAGCCATAGAACTTGCAGCCATTGAAGCAAGTTTGGCTGGAGCATGCCTCCCTTGATAGGCAAAATTCATCCTGTGGTAGCAATCAAGGGCAGTATGACCATTCTTGCCACAGATTTGACACGTAGGCCTCTGATTCTGCAAGGGTTGTGAGCCAGATTTAAACTGAAACTGTGAGGGACTAGGACCACTTGGAGATCCAAAGAATGAACCTTGACCATTGCCAAAAGATCCATAAGCTTGACCACCACTACCATGACTAAAATTCCCATGAAATTGAGCATTACCATTACCTCTACCATTACCACGACCTCTATTACCATTGTTCCTACCTCTGCCACGATTATTGGAATTATTGAAATTGTTATTAAAATGATTCATAGACATAGCTAATGATGAAGATTCCTTGTAAACAGAACGTTTCTTGATGGATCGCTCTTCAGAATTCAATAAAATGTTCAATTCCTCAAGACTAAGCACATCATTCCTGGTCCTGATTGCCGAGCAGAATGCATCATACTCAGAAGGAAGTGCCTCTAGTGCTAGATGAATCAGCTCTTCTTCATCTACACAAATAGCAACAGCACTCAATCTGTCACGAATTTCTTTAATCCTCTGAAAGAAGCTATCAATTGATTCAGTTCCTTTCTTGAGACTCATCAACTCATCCCTCAAACCAAGAATATGAGAGCGAGAAATAGAAGCGAAACGTTTCTCAAGAATCTTCCATACTCCTCTCCCTGATTTCTGCCCCACTGTCAAAGCAAGAATTGGTGGAGACAGAGTAGAATTGAGAAACGTAAATAGTGCTTGTTCACGATTCCTCCAGTGAACATATTCAGGATTTGCTTCAGTGGTATAATTCCTTGAGCTATCCTTCATCAACGGATCAGGAGCTCCATTGGATTCTTCGATGAAGCTAATCAAAGAATAGGCCTCCAAGATTACTTCGATCTGGTGCCTCCAAACTAAGTAGTTATTGTAGTCTAGCTTTACAGTTACCATGCTCGCCATATTAGAGAGAACCAACAGTGATGGATTGATGCCATGATTAGAAGTAGTGGTGCTTGTAGAACTTGAAGAAGCAGAGGTTGAACTCGACGAAGCAGAGGACGCCATTAATGGCTCTGATACCATGAAAAACCAAGTTATTCTAGAGAGAAAAGTCTAGATTCAATGTATCTTGAAAACTGTATTATTAATTCACACTGATAAAATTACAAGTAATGAGATATTTATACATGGAGATTTCCCTAACCAACTCTAACTAACTCAGCGGGAAACACTCTTGGAATAACAAACTTTCTAATCACTCAATCATCACAGGACACGTGGCATCTCTTGGCTGCACTACTAGAGTGAATTCTGCAGAACCATACTCGTATCTGCACTAAGTCTACTGTGGCTTTACAGTTTTGCGTGTGCAACACAACATTAAGGTATAGCACATAGAGAGATGTGATTCAAAACTCAACTTTTAGTAAGTAAAAAAAAAGATGCAAGTCAAGCCAAGTAAAACTTCAGAACACATTAACTCATAAATATTGTCAGCAAATAGCTTAACCCTGATTTAGGAGCCACAACGCATCAAAAAATTCTCATAAGTCTGAAAATACATCC
Organism: Quercus gilva; assembly: GCA_023621385.1. Lineage (NCBI taxonomy): Eukaryota > Viridiplantae > Streptophyta > Magnoliopsida > Fagales > Fagaceae > Quercus > Quercus gilva. The sequence goes on along the minus strand of CM042482.1, from coordinate 5,837,127 downwards.
TTGACAAATAGCCAGTGTACATGAAATATCCAAACACATTATCACATCAAATTATTAAAGCAATTTCCTAGATCTAGCAAACCTATTCCAACCTCTCGTCTGAAATCGATTTTTAATGATTTTTAATGAACGAGTGCCTCTAGTAATTTTAGAAGGTGGCCTATATGCTTCTAGGAGAGGCCAGTCATGGACATAGTATTAATAGTAAAAAAAAAACAGCTAATAAATGTAATACCGTTAAGAGGACATATCACAGGTAATTGCATTTTATCCTACTGTAACATTTTAAGGTAGAATAAATTGAATGATCCTCAAAAAAAAAAAAAAGGTAGAACAAATTGAAGATAAGCCATATGCGTTATAAAGTCATAACCACTACTTTAACAGCAAGATAGATGCTCTAGTTCCTTTTTTTTTTTTAATTTTTTTTAATTTAAACTTTATGGCGTGAAAGGGAGCTGGCTAACTCTACTCTAATCCCCCTCCCTCCTCCTTAATCCAAATGGACCATTAGAATGGTTTCGATAACAAATAGGAAGAGGAAGAGCTTAGTTTGGTTACTGAACAATTTTGTTAGAAGTGTTAGGTGCATACAAGAACAAAACCCTTTTAAAGCCTATATATTAAAAAAAGTGTTGGGTGCATAAAATGCTCTTATATATTATAAAAATAAATAAAAACACAAACAATATAAATGCTTATAGCATTTAAAAAGATAAAAAATGGAAAACCATGATCCAATAATTAATGGGCAAATAGCATCACCAAATAGAGAAAGAAAGCAATCAATACAAAGTGGCAAGCTATATAGTAAGAATAGTTACCACTTACCTCTAACGTAAATTTCTGTAAAAAAGGTGCCGCTTCTATCAGTGGTATCAAACCGATGAGGCTTTCTCTATCAGATGCAAGAACTCTCAATTTAAGGTGTCTAAGATTGGTTAACGTTTGAAGTTTGGGGAGTTCCAATTTTTGCTGAAAAGTACCAATGAGAGATGAGAGAACATTGTGTAAAACTATATAAACTTTATTTTTTTTGTTAGAATCAAACCATACAAATGCAAGAAATTTAAAAATAATTTGAAGTACTTACATAAGGAGAGAGATAAATATTCAGCACCAAACTCTGTAGCTGAGAAAGGTAGTTTGACAGAGGGCAAATTGCATACTTCACAGGTTCGCATCCACCTATATGTACATCTAGAAGACGGGGTGCATAATTAACATGCGTTTCTTTTATTCTACCAACGAGGCCAAACGACTCCAGATTTGGAGCATAGATCTTAATACTTTTAAAATATATACACTCTGTTATGTGTAAGTACTTCAACCGCAGTGATGAACCCCAAATCTTCAGATTTACTAGGTCTCTAGACTGGCTGACATATAATCTTTCAAGCAGGGGACAGTTGGAAAGGAAATGCTCGAGAAGCTCGCCGGTTACATTTACGTATAGAAGAGTAAGGGACGTTAGGGACTTGATGCAAGATACTCGAACAGAAGTTTTGACGCTAGTAAAACGATCATGCGGAAATGTATAACGCTTTGCACCTTCGCATACCCCTGTTGGGGAAAAGTCCAATTCAAGCCTCTTAACTCCCTTTGAGATTGCAAAGTCAACCCGTCCATCAATCAGATCTTTAAAATTATTATCAAACTCAAAACAAACTCTGAATTCATCTAAATTTGAGCCTCGGAGTAATTTTAGAATACGGTTCACCCTTTTTATAAACTTCTTGTTGCAAAAATAGCATGGAATGAATAAGAAATTGATGTTTTTTATGTTCACTTGAAGATGTTATTATGAGTGGTGAAAATCCTTGAGTCCTATATCGGAAATGATAAAGAATATGAGTTTGGAATGGATATTGTGTTGGGCTTTAGGCATGTGTGGACTAGGCCCACTTATCCAATTTATAATAATATTTTATTATTTTATTTGGAGTCAGAAAGTCTGTATACAGCGGTTATCTCTGAAACAGAGTTTCAGTTTTAAGTTACGTATAAGTCCATTGTCCCTCATTCATGAAAAACTTTTTTTTTTTAAGAGAAAACTCAAACAGTGAGAATTTTTGTACATTCATTGTGTCAAAGAGAGAGAAAGAGGCATTGAGTAGTTCGCAGAGCATGACCTTGAGTGCTTCGTTTTCGTGCTGAAGATCATTTTATCCTGAGAGGCAGACGTCCACGAGTCTCAAAGCACCACAGTGATTGTGTGAGGGGCGAAATCTGTTTTAAGGAAATTGTGTCAAACACAAGACTTGATCTCTATTGTTCATCCTTTCATGCATTTGGTCTGTGAGTCTTTAATTATTTGCAGATTTCTATTTATATATATTCAGTATTTATTAATTGTATTTGCCTTTAATATCTATTTGTGTTACTGCTTATTGTTAAATCTGTGTATTGTTCTTTTCACCTTATCACAAAGTAAATTGTTGAATTATATCCAACACTTCTTCCTTTCAAATTTCATTTTTTTCTTTTCGTCAGCAATGTCCCAAAATGTATCTGGATCATCAAAGTTTAAACTACCACTGAAAAATGGCCACAGATGTTTCCATCTGTGCGAAGGAACACAAGTTCTGACTGCTTCTTTCAAAGTCAATAAAGACAACATATGGACAAGGATATCATCTGGCAACTGGCTTATCAGGTCCTTCAAGTCCTTAACACATTAAAGGAGAAAAGTACAGTAAAGGATTCAACTTTATACACAGTTTGTTCTAACTAATCTACCTCTTCTTACCATATTAAGAAGAGGTAAATTTTTGTTTTGAAAGGTATGATATTTCGAAAAAAAATTGCAACTACATAAGAGGAAACCGAATTTTTACCTTATCAGAAGGCAGAGGCAGCACTGACTTCTCCATTTACTAAATAAAAAATTTACTGTTTCCTTGAATTTGAATAAAAATTAAAAAGATGCAAAATTAGAGAAACCAAATTGATGTCAACAACATATAAAGCAAGGAAATATCAATACTTGTGTCCGAGTGTAAGCCAGAGATAATGTGGACTACATGATCTCAGTGTGAAATTAACTAAATAAATATCTTAATTCTAATGCAGTGATGGAACAAAAAACCAAGTCTCAATTTTCTCAACAATAAAACACTGAACTTACCACAAACAAAGCGATCAGACTGAATTTCCAAGGATACCCAATTGAATTCTTTGCCCCCAAAACACAAAAATCTCCACCAGATCTCAAAATCAAGACACACCCAGATGAGAAAATTGACAGACTTTAAAGCCCAAGTGAGAAAGTTCACAGCTTGATGGACTTACCGACTGTTTTTTCCTTGTGAAGCCAGGATTAGGTTTACAACAAGGAATAGGACTGTAAAAGAAATCTCTTTCAACTATGATACAACAACACCGACCTAACCCTTTTTTTTTTTTAACGGCAGAACCGATCTAACCTATTTAAGTTTAGGAAGCTGAGGTTTTTTTTTTTTTTTTTAATTTTTAGAAACCAATTATGATACAACAATACCGATATCTAACTTAGTTGTTTCAGGGGGTAAGTCGGTAATTTGTGCTTTGTCTAGTAGTAGTAGGGAAGCTGGACTAGCGTTTTGGCGGGAAAATTAAACGAATTGTAACTGAAAAAACCGTGGGTTTTCTTATATGACCAAAACACCCTTTGCTATATTTATTTCTTTACATCTGTATATTCAGTGCAATTCCACTGCTATTTTTTCCATAACACCGTGGGTAGATTTTAACCTCCATATATATATATATATATATATTCTCTATAACACCATGGGTAGATTTATTCTCTCTCTCTCTCTCTCTCTCTCTCTCTCTCTCTCTATATATATATATATATGTTTTTAACTTTCAGCTACTTATCTTAGCTTTGCATGTACAGTTTATGGAACAAAATATTATTCTATACAGCATTCAGGCAAGTTGTTGATACAATATTCACAGCTTATTCTACTGAACTTCTGCAAGTTTAGCCACAAATAGAGCTTGTTTATACTTTATAGTAAAAGAGCCTTGTAGTCAAGTGATCTTACTTAATTTTCTTTATAAGGATAATAATGGTTCCAATTCCTCCCTTTTCCCACTTATCATTGAAACAATTGAATAACAAAAAAAGAAAGGAGCTTGCTCACATTTAAACAAATTCTTTAAAGCAATAATTATTAAAATAAAAGATATTACCGATTTCTTCAATATTCTTTGAAAGATAAATGTAGCAAATGATATTTATCGCTAACAATTCATAACATCCAATATGATTATCCATATTCATACTTATCAAAAAAAAAAAAAATGATTATTCATAAAATAAAATAAAAGTTTTAGAAAAAATTCCACAAGAAAATGAATTACGATGGTTTAATTTTGTGATAGATAATTCACAGAACTTTAATGTCAATATGTAAAAAATAAATAAATTAAATTAAATCATACAAATTCAAGAAAAATATATGTTTAAATAAGCCTATATATCACGGGCCTAGAATTATCCCCAAGTGACTGTACAAAAGACAATACTACGATGCTAGAAAAGATAAACAAAATTAAAACTCCACAATTGAAAAAATGGGGGCTTTTAGTTAACCCCTTGGAGAGATTGGAAGGGAGAACAACACCCTTTGCCTTGAATGTAGTTTCTGCTGATTCTAGTGCTCGGGTAGCTTGGAGGGCCATTTCAGAATGGAGTTGGAGGCATGTCATAGCCATCTGAAAAAGAATGAACCGAGTCAGTCATGTGGGCATGGATAAAATTTTAAACAATTCCACATTAGATGAAATAAACGAAATAAGAAGAAAAAAAAAAGGTTTTCTTAAACTGCTACACTTCTCCCATTATATCACAGGAATTATATATGCATAGTTTCAGAATATGTTCTCAGTTCAGCAGGAGTAGAGTTCTTCAATTTTCTTAGGGGTAATCCAAACATCACCATATGACCAATACAGATATTATAGCTAGCATTCAAGACTAGAATGAATGACTGATTCATGAAACATAATAATGATGAAAGCTAACTTTCGGAAATGTGTTAGCCGACAAATTAGTAGTAGTTGCTACAAATGGTGTCAACAAAGAAATTATTTTTGCAAGTACATTTCACAATTTTTATTTTATTTTATTTTATTGAGAATGCATTTCACAATGTTAATTATAGCATATTCCTTACTACTTGACTATTAGCTTCGGCAAGATCTACAAGTTCAACACACAGGCAATATTATCCGCAAGAAAGAGATGGTGAAGATGAAAAATGCAAGCACGAATTTTGAGCTTCTATGAACCTTCTATTGCTTACAGTGTAGCACTCTTTATGTGACTGACTCAATTATACTGAATTTTAATTAGTACCTGGATCTTAACAAATCGAGAAGAAAGGGAGCCAATTCTGGGGTGCATTCAATATATATATATATATATATATAGAGAGAGAGAGAGAGAGAGAGAGAGAGAGAGAGAGAGAGAGAGAGAGAGAGAGAGAGAGAGAGAGAGAGAGAGAGAGAGATGGGTTCAAGTAGATCCAACGGTAAAAAAAAACTTTCATTAATGCTAATATTTTGATCAGGATCTCATTAATTATCCCTGATTTATTATCTTTTATACCTATCTTTAAGCCCAAAAAAAGTGTTACGTCTATGTTTCTCTCATTGTCTCTTTCTCCTCCACCATTGTTCCACCTCTACGGATAGGTTGCCAACAGGGAAAAAAACAAAAACAAACAGCGAAACACTGAAATTGAAAGGAATCCCAATTGAGGAGCATGATTGTTGTTTTATAATTTATTCTCCTGTAGCAACCTTGCCTTACTTTATATACAATCACATACTCAATTGGGTTTTTCTTCAAACACGTAAAGATCACTTTAATCTGCATCTGTATTTACTAGCATGAGTAGTTTCTAAAGGTTAAAATGCCATTTCATATATTGCAAAAAATTATTATGTTATCTGGGTTTTGTATAAAATAACTCAATTTTCCTTCTTTTGGTTGTATTTCAAGCTTTAAATGTTTTCATATCCAAATTTTATGCTATTGGCTTTCAGTCTCTAGGTTGCATATGAAACCCATTGATCTGCACCCAAAATCTTTCAAAGGAATTCACATTCACACACCCTTTATCATCAAGAAGACAGTGGAGGAGAAAGAGATAGAGAGAGAAACGGAGAGAGAGAGAGTCAAATATAATTTTTTTTTTTGGGTTTAGAGATAGATATAAAATATAATAAATGATGGATAATTAATGAGATCCTAATAAGAATATTAGTATTAATGAGGGTCTTTTTTTGACTGTTGAATCTATTTAAATCTAATGGTTTAAAAAATGTGTAACTCTTTAGAGTTACACCAGGTGTATATTGAACGCATCTCATATATAGATATACGAGATTGTGTCATGTGTCACATTCTTTGAAGTTCTCTTTATTTAGTTTTCTACTTTAACAAAGTTTGCATTTATATTAAAGTATTAGTTCATTGAATTAGCCAATAGAGTAAATGCATATATCAATTATTTATTGTTGTGCATTAATTATTTATATTTAATGAATTTATATGATTATTTTTATAAACTCTATATAGAAAATAATTTTTAGTTGGAATAATAATAATAAATTTAGAATATGACATTCTTACTCATGTTTAGTTATTTTGACAACAATTGTCATAAAAGCCATAAAAATATTAAATATTTGAAAATTCATTAAAATTAATCTTAATCCTTTAAACTTCTTAACTCCTTTGTGTGTGAGTGTGTGCATGCACGTGTGTATGTGTGTGTGGGGAACTAACACCATAGTATACTAGTATGTATTCTATGTAATTAAAAAGATTACAAGTATAATAAATATGTTTATTTTTGTTATATTAATTGTTTTAAGCATAATGAAATTTTAATATCATTTTTCTAAGATTTATATGACAAACAATTGGTTTTTTTATGTGAGAAACAATTGATTTGAAATATGAAATTTTTACTCAACTATAGTTGTTTTTGCAACAAATGAAACCATGTCCAACGAAAAGGAGAAATTTTTTTTTAGTAACACACAATCAAGAATGTAAATAAAAAACAATTAAAGGAAATATGCATTTTTTAGTAGGCATGAAACATGCCTATCTATATTAGCTACTATATCATGCAATTTTTAATTTGTAATTACACTATATAGTATGATCAAATCACTATATTACTCTTAGTGTATTTATATTTTGACTATATATAAAATAACTAAAGATACAATTTTTTACAATGAAATTTATTGCTATATCGTTTTTATACATCTATAGTTGCGAGTGGAGATTAAAATCTTGAATGTTTTGATAGTTGAGTGGGGATCAGATTCCTGAATGTTTCTATTGGAAATTAAGGTGCCAATCAGTTAAGTTACAAGATTTTTGGCAAAACTTATCGAAATATTGGAGAAAACTAAAAATAAGTTACACCACACATCATATGGGAACTCAATTAGTTTCATATAAATACTAAACATATGGATGAGTTTCCCAACAAAATTTCCATCAACCAAGTCAACACAATGTCTTTTCTTATCAAAACTCTACATGGCAGGAAGCACAAAGGCTGCTGCATACACGGGAAACTTATTATGAGAGCATTCCATTTGGGTTTCTAGTATATTTGATGATTTTAGGCTTTGTGTCTGCCCTCTCCTGATTTGACTGGGTTTTGAGGAAAGTTCCCTCTCATAACGAGTAAACTAGTTTAACAAAGTTTCTGTTTTTGAGATATACTTGAAGTATATCTTTTCTCATCCTTCAATAGTCCTTTGGTGACCTTCACACTACCTTTAAAATTGTACTTTCGAATATCTTTGGCTTCATTGGAGAAAAGAAGAATGGGGAACTTCTTGGCATCCTCTGTACTATCATTGGCTTGTTCAAACAAAGCATCAGTTTCTAATTATAATAAACCAATTAAGTATATAAGACTTCTTGTTAAAACTAGCATTCTTAATTAAATCACTAAAGATTAAAAAATTAAAGACAAAGTTTGAATACAAACTTAGTTGTAGCTAATGTTTATGATTTTTACTAAAAAAAAAATTTAACATTGTTACATATTTTGAAAATCTAACCCTTAAATTACATATTCATTTTATTCTTAATATGCATGTCAAATTTTGTGTCAATTAGATATTATTTATTGTGGCTACCTCGAATGTACTGATTTATAACCTTTGGCTTTTACACAGCATCCTTGGAGTCCCATATCAAAAGAATCTTCCCCCACTTTCTGCCTTATAAGCTGTGAAGCGAATGAGTATTGTACCATTAGTTAATAACTAATGGTAGACTACTCATTCGCTTCACAACTTATAAGACAGAAAGTGGGGGCTTGTCTAAGGCTTGCGCTTATAAGGCCTAAAGGGAGGGGGGGGGGGGGGGAGTTCGCTTTGATGTGAGACAAAAGGCTACAAGGGACACCCTTGGCCTGGAGCAAGCCAAAGGCTATAAATTAGTACATCCAAGGTACCCACAATAAAAGGAAGCTTCCTTTTATTGTGGGTGCATTTTTAGCTCCAGGCCAAGGGTGTCCCTTGTAGCCTTTTGGCGTTTTTTGCTGTCCCACATCGAAGAGAACTCCCTCCCCCCCAAGCCTTAAAAGCGCAAGCCTTAGACGAGAGGGTACCATCAGTTATTGCACCCACATTTATTATTCGATTTATAAACTTATTTTTTATGTATAATTTAGACTTAAAAATATGAAATTTAAACGTTTGATTGATAATATAATTATTGATATTTAATCTTGTAAATTTTTTGCAAGTATGGGAAATATAAAAAGAAAATTTAATTTAATGGTGAAATTGTCAAAATTCACATATAATCAAAAGATATTAAGTAAATTTGTAGCCAAATTTTGTCCAAAAACTAAGGACATGTTTGGTAACTACTTTTTTCCAAATTTTTTTTGTTTCTAAAAATAGTTTTCTATTTTTTAGAAAAGAAAACTTGTTTGGTAACCCAAAACAAGTAGAAAATAAAAACAGTTTCCAAATCTCAAAATGCAAAGGAAATTGAAAACATCCACCATGTTGTTTCCAATTTCTAGTTTTTGAGACCCAATGAAAAAAAAGGGGCAAGATAGTTTAAAAAGATGCACTCTTATGAATCCATACTCTAGTTCAAACCACAATGATAATATAACACCGATTTTATTGATTTTATTTTACTCTTTTTTTCTTGCACAAACGTAAAGATACCAATGGCTTCTCTTCTTCTTCTTCTTCACTTTACAAGACCCATGATGCTCTCTCTCTCTTCCAAATTTCACTGCTTTTTGTGTGATTGCACAAATCTATTTGACCTTCACCATTCAGCCACTTAGCTCCATGTATTTATAGACGAAAGGTAAAAATATATAAATGTTAAGTACTGATAATATTGGTGGACAAGCTATTGAAGATTTATTGGGGGCAATTATGAGATATAGTGAGACTAGCTACGAAGGGTGAACCTCCATGACCAAAGTTTATTTTAGGAGGAGCTTGAATTTGGGGCTATTTTGGAGGAGTTTGAGGCTTTGAGCTACTTGGGTCTGGGTAATAACTACAGAGTACGAGACGCAAGGAGATGGAGGTCAACCTAAATTTTGAACCTCAAAATGAGGGGTAGCCTAGCCTCTAGTGGCTAGGGCTTGGAAATGAGGAAAAAAACCAATAAAAAAAAAAAATTGTTATAGATATTGGGGTATTTGAATTTTACACTCTGAAGTTTTAGAATTTGGATTTTACCCCCTGAAGTGTTGGGTGTTTGGATTTTATATCCTGACATTTCAGAATTTTGATTTTACTGCCTAATGTTTGGAAGTGTTTGGATTTTACACCCCCAAATTTTGAAACTTTAGGTTGTAAAATTTAAAAACTCTCAAACCTTAGGAAGTAAAATCCAAACACCTCTAAAATTTAGGGGATAAAATCAAAATTTTGAAACGTCAGGGTATAAAATCCAAACATTCCTGAATTTCAGGAGGTAAAATCCAAATTCTGAAATATTAGTGTGTAAAATCCAAACACCCCAAAATTTTAGGGGTGTGATTTCAAATTTAACCTAGATATTATAAAAATTTATGTTTTTGATTTTAGGATTCAACTTGCCAAACGAATTTTTAATTTTAAAAACACAAGAAAACTATTTTTTTTTAATTTTTATGCTTGAAAACAAGTTTTTGAAAATAAAAAACCAAAACCGTTGTCAAAAATGACCTAATTTTTTCTTAATGCGGTTGACTACTATAATCTTTTTATTTTTTTTTATAAATTCTAGGATTGAAAGCTTGAAACTTCCACTAGGTCTTTGTTTTGAGATTGAATGCTTAATCAGAAAATTTTAGTGGGGCTAAAGAAGAAATTGTAGGAAGATACATTGGGTGAAGTGGAAAACCTTATGTCAACCAAATTCAGTGGTATGGGTTTTAAAGATTTGAATTTATTTAATGACGCACTTCTTGCTAAGCAGGTTCCTCCATAAATAAATAATCTCTGTATTATAGAGTACTCTATAATACAGAGAAAAATCTTGCTTTAAAGACTAGTTTTTAAAGCAAGATTTTTTTCTAAAAACAAAATTTAGCTACAAAATTAGTTATAGTCTAATACTACAATCTTACTCAAAATATAAACATTATTACATATATTAAAAATCTAATCTTTAAAAATTGTGTGTTCTTTATATTCTCAATATACATGTCAAATTTTATGTCAATCAGATATTATTTACTATATGATCTGATGATGTGCTAAATCAGTTGGTTGAACACTTCGGCTTCGGTGGGCTACGGCGGTAGCGAAGGCCTGAAAAGAAGAAAAAATCAAGGGAGTGACCGGGGTGGACTGGCCAAATACTCTCCGATGGTAAAGTTAGTTTTCTAACAAAGAAAAATGTAGTTCCAACTTTTCGGGAGTAATTTCTCAGAATTTTTCTCATACCTTTACCTGTTTCAGACCGGTCCTTTATATGGAGAATCTTGGGGCAGTTACTTGGTTTAGTAACCTCCCCAAGATTTATGGAATGACTGGTTTTACGGAGGTAACTTCCTCAACGGCTATAGGGGTAGTAACCGCTGACGGAAGTTACATACTTGGGAGAAATTGCTGGCGATGAACACGGGTTGGTTACACGCTCCAGAATTTGTTAAGTGTTGTGTGGTCGTCCATGGGCAATGTCTATGGACGACCCTTTGTTATGTCGTTGTTTGGTCGTCCATCTACTTCGCATATGAACGACTCTTTCGACTTGATTATAAGGTTTATTCAATTGGTCAACTTCTTCAGGGACGAGATCTCTGGACGAATAGGAGATGGTCTGGTCGTTTGGCTAACAGTTTGTCATGGACGACCCATCTGGACGAGCTAGAGATGTAATTTTTGTCATCCCATCAGTTGCCCCCTTGTCCAGTGTGTCGTCCAGGGACATTATAGGGATTTTATCCCTTTCATACGGCCACGTGTCACGGTTTAATACGCTGGGCAGTTAAATCAATTACATTTCCCCATGCAACTACCACGTGTCACTTTCTTAGTGGACGATGTCGCTTCGCTGACCCTACTCCTGGGCCCTATAAATAGGCACATTCTCTTTCTTGCCCTTCACCTTTCTCATAATCTCTCCTCTGCCATCTCGTCCAAGACTCTCGTCTAGGCTTCGTCATCTAGTCTTGTCAGGTATTCTCCTTCCCTCTTCCTTAGGTTTTTCATCTTAATCCTTTTTCAATCATGTCTGGGTCTAGTGATAGCGTAGATAGGGAGATAGACGAGTATCAGGACGTCTCCTCTGGAAGTGGGGATAGTTATGAGAGTGGTGAGGAAAATACTAGTAGTAGTGATGATTCTTCAGACGAGTACTATTCGTCTGGGGTCCCTAGTGTTTCCTTAGAGGAATTTTAGGAAATGCAGCGTAGGATGGCTTCTGGGGCTGGGGCTAGCTCGTCCAGAAGGTCGCCTAGCCCTCCTCAAGACGAGGAGGAGGAGGAGGTGATATATAGCTGCGCTCCTGAAGTATCGTCCACCTTAGATGCCCCCAAACTTAAAACTCTTGTAGATAGATATCAAATTCCTAAGGAATTCAATCCTTGTCTACCCAAGGAAGGGGAATGGTGTTGTTCACCTTCTTCTGGCTTGGGGGTATACTCGTCTTACCTCTTAGCTGGTCTTAGGTTTCCCCTAAATTCATTTTGTAGAGGTCTTCTTCATAGGTTAGGTATTGGTCCACCGTTAAAGGACAGTTCCCTTCTAATGCCTCACGCCATAACACTTGCATGGCAACTATCGTCCTCCAACCATTGGGATTAAGTTGGTTAAATCAGTTGGTTGAACACTTCAGCTTTGGTGGGCTACGGCAGTAGCGAAGGCCTGAAAAGAAGAAAAAATCAAGGGAGTGACCGGGGTGGACCGGCCAAATACTCTCCGATGGTAAAGTTAGTTTTCTAACAAAGAAAAATGTAGTTCTAACTTTTCGGGAGTAATTTCTCAGAATTTTTCTCATCTTGGTACTTCATCACCCTTCCAAGGTCCCTAAATTCACTCCTCAGACGGTGAATCTGGACGAGCCTTCTGTCAATGTAGAGGAGTCTGAGTGGGTTTTGGTTTTTTAGGACCTCGACGACTGGGAAGGTCGTCCAGGTCCACAGCACTTGAAATTTTCTTAGACTTCCTCTTCCCCGTCTGGACGGCAGCCTTCTGGACGACTGGAGGCCCGTCCAAATAATACACCTGTTTCAGCCGATCCTGTTCCCCTTCCAACTAAGACTCCTCAAAAACCTCACTCCGCAGAGCCTTCTGATCGTCCTTCCAACTTGGTGCTGGACGAGAACTATGCATGGAGGACGTTCAAAGGACTCATCACTGACAACGAAATTAATGAATGCTATAACATGTCAGTGAAGGAGTTTGAATGCTCTGGCATCCATGATCTCTTCAAGGTATGAATTTAATTCGTCTTTGAGTGTTTTTAAAGATTTTTCTAAGAGATAGAAAATTCTAACTTTCATTCGTCCATGTACAGGCTATGTCAAAGTTCTACACAGCCACATGCCAAGCGAAGGAGCTTGCCGAGGAGGCTAAGTCAGCGAAGGAGAAGACTGAAGAGCTGAACAAGGAAGTCTTATTGAAGAAGGGGGAAGTGATCAGGCTGAAGGACGAGTTCAGCCGCTTGCTGGCAAGTGAGACGAAGCTAAAGAACGAGGTGGAAGAGCTCAAGGCAGATGCTGTTGAAAAGGATACACGCATTGCTTATCTAGAAGGACAAGCTTCAGAATTTGCCTTGTCCTTGGAGAAAGCTCGTGAAGAGGCCATAGCAGCTTTCAAGAAGTCTGACGAATATAAGAATCGTCTAGACAGCCACTATGCTACTGGCTATGAAGACTTCCGTGCTGACACTAAGGAGGCCTTCCCTGAGTTAAACTTTGATTCCTTCAAGCTTCCTCTTGCTACAGAAAGTTCTGTGCTAGCAACGAGTTCTGAGGACGTCAATGTGGTGGACGACTCTAATGAAGTGACTCAAGACGATCCGAAGGCGAATCCAGCAAAATGACTTCTATTTATTTATTTATTTTATTTTATTTTTTTAAAAAGTTTGTTTTTGCTTAAGTGCCCTAATGTTTTGGGCTTTTACTTTTTCTCTCCTTTCTTTTTTTATTTAAATTTATTTGAGTACAATTTCCTCGTCCAAGTTTATGGACGAGTTTTATTAACAAGCAATATACTCAAGGGTTTTTGGACGGTGGTCGTCTACCCTTTAAATTTTATGAATGTATGAACGCTTTTCTTTTCGTTACTCATTGTGTTTGAATATTCTTTAAGCTTTTGGGATCAAGCTTCATCCATGTCGTCCATACCATTTTTATGGTTGTGGGATTTTCCCTTTTACTAAGGCTTTACCTCGTCTTTAACATATGGATGAGCTCCTTCGTGTTATATAATAACATCTTTTGTAATGTTCGTCCATGAATGACGTCTTTCATCAGATTCAATTGTTGCTCATTGGACGACTGTTTATTCGTCCTTAATAAAAATTTCCCAACTAATGCTCGTCCACGAGCTAGATTGTTATGTTGGTTAGATTCGTCTATGGGGTTGTGGTGTTTTTACACGCACATTGTTCGTCCAAGGCGTAGACGATTATAATTCAAGATTGTCTCGTCTTGAGCTTAGACAGACATACCTTGTGAATTTTTCTTGCTTTGTCCTTATTTAAAGGAAAGCTTTTGGACGATACTCCCTTGCGTCCAAGGATTTTATTCGTCCTTGGCTTTTATTTTTCTTGCTTTATCCTTATTTAAAGGAAAGCTTTTGGACGATACTCCCTTGCGTCCAAGGATTTTATTCGTCCTTGGCTTTTATTTTTCTTGCTTTATCCTTATTTAAAGGAAAGCTTTTGGACGATACTTCCTTGCGTCCAAGGATTTTACTCGTTCTTGGCTTTTTCGCCTTCCGTGGATCATTTTGAATCATAGAAAATGAAGGATTCCCATACAATCATACATATTTAAAACACACCATATGTATATTTAGAAATCCATACTATGTAATCATTTGTCCACAATCATGGCACATGCTTAAGAGCTTGTGCTTTTAAGGAATTACAAATACATAAAACATAACTTCGTCCAGGAGTAGCATAACATACACACTTAAAACACAATAGTAATAAGCAAATATTGGAAGATAATATTAAGCATTACTTCAAACGTCCAAGGTTCTCGTCCATGTCAGGGCTCGTCCATGACCACCTTTCATTGATAGTATCTCCTTAGATGTTCAACATTCCACGGGTGCTCTAACTTTCGTCCATCCAGGGCTTCCAAATAGTAGGATCCTTGTCTCTTGGAGTTGATAACTCGGTAAGGTCCTTCCCAGTTTGGTCCCAGCTTCCCATGGGCTGGGTTTTTGGTTGCCAAAGAGACCCTTTTAAGGACAAGATCTCCAATGCTAAAGCTCCTGGGTTTCACCATGGCATCGTGTTGTCTTGCCATGAGATTTTTGTACCTTGCAGTTCTTTGCTCCGCGTCCATCCTTACCTCGTCTATAAGATCAAGGTTAAGATGAAGCTGCTTGTTGTTTTCCTCATCTTGGTACTTCATCACCCTATGGCTAGCCATATGTATCTCTGCTGGTATGACCGCTTCACTCCCATAAGCCAGTTTGAAAGGAGTCTCTCCTGTGGGAGTCCTTGCTGTTGTTCTGTAAGCCCACAAAACACCTGGTAATTCATCTGGCCATACTCCCTTTGCCCCTTCAAGCCGAGTTTTGATGATTTTCAACAAGGATCGGTTTGCTACTTCTGTTTGTCCGTTAGCTTGTAGGTGGGAGGGTGAGGAATAGTGATTCTTGATTCCAAGCTGATCACAAAATTCTCGGAAGGGGGTGTTGTCAAACTGCCGTCCATTGTCAGATACTAGTACTCTTGGTACCCCAAATCTGCATATAACGTCCTTCCAGACGAAGTTTTTGACATTTTGTTGTGTAATTTTCACCAATGGCTCAGCTTACACCCATTTAGTGAAATAGTCGATGCCAACTACCAAGAACTTCATCTGTCTGGTTCCAGTTGGAAAGGGGCCTAAAATATCCAAACCCCACTGTGCAAAAGGCCAAGGGGCCATCATTGGGGTGAGGTATTCTGAAGGCTGTCTAGGAATGTTACTGAAACGTTGACATTGATCACATACCTTAACATATGCCTTAGCATCAGCTTGGACGGTTGGCCAGTAGTACCCTGCACGAATGACCTTGTGGACGAGTGATCTAGCTCCTGAGTGGTTTCCACACGCTTCTTCATGAACTTCTCTCAGCATGTAATTCGCCTCGTCTGGAGCTAAACATCTCAGGTATGGCTGTGAAAAACCCCTTTTGTACAACACTTCACCCACAAGGACGTACCTGGCTGATTTAACTCTAAGCTTCCTGGCTTCGTCCTTCCTCTCTGGAAGCCTTCCGTCCTTCAGGTATGATATTATTGGGGTCATCCAATTTTCCTCGCCTTCTATCTGCAATATCTCTGGGAGGTCTATGCATGGCATATACTGTATTTCATCGAACTTCGTTGCTTCATTAGAGGAGGCTTCCTTCGCTAGAGTGTCTGCTTCTATGTTCTTTTCCCTCGGGATTTGAACAAAATTAGCTTCCCTGAATTTCTTCACAAGGCGTAACACCTTCTTCAAATATTTCTTTATTCTATCTTCCTTGGCTTCACATATTCCATTTACTTGGCCTATAACCAATTGTGAGTCTCCCAAGACGAGTACTGAGTTTGCTTCTACAAATTTAGCCAACTCCAACCCTTTAAGAAGGGCTTCGTACTCCACCTCATTGTTAGTTGTCTGATACTGCAGGCGAACTTTGTACTTCAATTTATCTCCTTCTGGTGACTGCAAAACAACTCCTATACCTCCTGTATACAGTGTAGATGATCCGTCTACATGGATAACCCATTTCTTATTGTCTTCTTTCTCAACCAAGTCCTCATAACTTGGAGTGAATTCTGCAATAAAATCCGCCAAGGCTTGCGCTTTTATTGCATTCCTCGGTTGATACCGAATATCAAATTCACTGAGCTCAACTGCCCATTGGATCAACCGTCCTGCAGCTTCAAGTTTGTTCATTGCCTTCTTGAGTGGATGATCAGTCATGACTATGACGACATGACCTTGGAAGTAGTGTCTTAACTTCCTAGAAGCCGTTATTAGCGCGAAGGCTAACTTCGATGGGCTACGGCGGTAGCGAAGGCTTGAAAAGAAGAAAAAATCAAGGGAGTGACCGGGGTGGACCGGCCAAATACTCTCCGATGGTAAAGTTAGTTTTCTAACAAAGAAAAATGTAGTTCCAACTTTTCGGGAGTAATTTCTCAAAATTTTTCTCATACCTTTGCCTGTTTCAGACCGGTCCTTTATATGGAGAATCTTGGGGCAGTTACTTGGTTTAGTAACCTCCCCAAGATTTATGGAATGACTGGTTTTACGGAGGTAACTTCCTCAACGGCTATAGGGGTAGTAACCGCTGACGGAAGTTACATACTTGGGAGAAATTGCTGGCGATGAACACGAGTTGGTTACACGCTCCAGAATTTGTTAAGTGTTGTGTGGTCGTCCATGGGCAATGTCTATGGACAACCCTTTGTTATGTCGTTGTTTGGAAAACTAATTTTACCATCGGAGAGTATTTGGCCGGTCCACCCCGGTCACTCCCTTGATTTTTTTCTTCTTTTCAGGCCTTCGCTACCGCCGTAGTCCACTAAAGCCGAAGTGTTCAACCAACTGATTTAGCACATCATCATGATCTATAAGCTTATATTTTATGCAATTTAAGCAATTTAATGATGATAGCTATTGGTATTTAATTTTCTATAAATTTTGCAAGTATAGAAGATATAAGAAGATGTAATCCAATAATAGATTTGTCAAAATTCATCTCCAATATAAAGATAACGAGTAAAATTGTAACCTTAGGTTATAACTAATTTTGTAACTAAATTTTGTCCATTATTCATTCGTGGAAGTTGCAAGCTACAACAAACTTGGGTTCATATGCTTGGAAAAGCATTTTGCAGGGAAGAGAAGTTCTAATTAAGGGGACAAGATGGAGAATAGGGACTAGTGATGCTGTCAGTATTTGGCATGACGCGTGGCTGCCTTCCTTGGATCATCCCCGAATCCAATCTCATGTGGCCGACTCTTTCTCTGAAGCTATGGTGAATTCCTTAACTAATCCTGCTACAAACCAATGGAATTCAGAGTTACTATCCCATTGATTTTCACTTTATGAAATGGAGCGGAGTTGATTAAGGGAATCCCACTAGGCCTGGATGGCTTTGAAGACAAATTAATTTGGCCTCATGTCTACTCGGGTGTATATTCAGTAAAATCAGGTTATAACTTTCTCGCAAAAGCTAGGGCAATAACATCTCATGTTCTGGCAAACCCAGACCAGTACCAACAAGTTTGGAAACACATATGGGGTTGTCGAGTTCCAAATAAGGTGAGAAGTCTGGTGTGGAGGGCCTGTAATGATGCTCTACCTGGTTCGTGACCATTGCAAACAAGCGCTTGAAGAAGCACTCCATGGTCTATGACTATAATTTTTAATAAAAAAAACATAGTTACATATTTTGAAAAATCTAATCATTAGATTACATATTCATTATGTTCTTAACATGCATGTCAAATTTTATATCAATCGAATATTATTTATTATTCGATCCATAAAATTATTTTTTTTGTATATAATTTGGAATACAAAAACTTGAAATTTAAATATTTGATTATTGCTATAATTAATGATATTTAATCATATAAAAATTTTGCAAATGTGAAAATTATAAAAAGAATATGTAATTCAATGGCGAAATTGTCAAAATTCACATATAATAAAAAGATATTAAGTAAATTTGTAGCCAAATTTTGTTCAAAGACTAATGTTTTCTTAACGTGGTTGACTATTATAATCTTTTTCTTTTTTAAAATTTTTTTTAATTTTGATCTATTATTATAGTCTTAAAATTTAGCCACAAATTAAAATCTGATAAATAATTTAAGTTGTTCTTTTTAAATTTTCTTTATTTCACCAATTTTTTAACATCGTGGTTAGATTTAGACTTTAGTGTATTTGGATGATATATATTACGATGTTTCAATTTTTGATGAGGATCGGACTCTATAATTGGACTTGGGCTACCAAAGTTGGGTTGGGTATAGTGCTGGGCTATCTAACAAAAGGGCTGATGGGCTTGGACTTGTTTGGAAACTGGGCTAATTAGATGGAGTTGCAAAACGACGCCGTTTTCACTGGTTCATCGTCTTCGTTCTCGTGCACTTTAAATCAACAGCGAAACAAAAAAGATTAGCAAGCATTGGTAGCAAGGTTTAATAATGGAGGACAGTACGAAGAGAAAGATAGAAATGGAAATCAAGCTCCTTGAAAAGGTCAGCAAAGTAATCTCAAAATATCGAAATTTTGATTTAGAAATGTTGAAATTTTCTTTACCGTCATTCTATCTTATGGAAAACAATACAATATCCTCTATCACCTCAATTGATAGAGTTATATGGATTCAATTATGAATCCTCCTCACACTATTTAGAATTGTCCTCATATATTCTTTTATGCCATCCATATTCTATCCAATACTATACTCTCAGTCACCTCAATTGAGGTATTACTTTTTACGAGCTCCACTAATGTTATTTTCCCAAAAACTCAAAATTTCCTCTACAAATTTGGCTACTTTACATAACAACATCCACACATTAGCATAACAAAAATCAAAGTTTCCAAATTCCAATACATACCTTGCTCAAATCAAAGTCATAGTCTTTCTCGTTCCCTCGACTCAAATTAACCATACTATTTTCCTAAGAACTCAAAACTTTGCCTATTTTACATAGCAACATCCACACATTAACATAACAAAAATCAAAGTTTCCAACTTCCAATACATTATTTGCTCAAGATCAAATTCTTAGTCTTTCTCATTCCCTTGACTTGAATTAACTATATTGTTTCCCAAAAACTCAAAATTTCCTCTACAAATTTGGCTACTTTACATAGCAACATCCACACATATTAACATAACAAAAATCAAAGTTTCAGCATTTCCAAAATTCCAATAAATTTACTTATATAAATTACAATCAAAGTTTCAAACTTTTGCAAATTCCAACACATACCTTGCCCTAATAGCTCGCATACTAGTAGGCTCGTATCCAGTATAAGACTGCGTACTATACTTAAAGTCCAAGTTGGGCCCACCGGGGTAATACACGCAAATATTCCCGATGGTGGCGATGTGAGGACACTGGTGAGGCTTTGACATGATGGCCATGACAACGATTCCGGAAGCAATTCAAATCGGTTTGGTACAAAGTTTTAGGAGAAGCGAGTCAGGGACCGCGTCGATCATCTTCACAAGCTTGGGGGCACGTGAAAGGCCGTGCTTTCAACACACGTTGGATTTGAGCGCGTTAAGGTCCACGTTCTCACCTTTGCGAGATAGGTCTACCATGGAGTTCATGATCTTTGCTATAGCTTGGACCTTGGCTTCTTCTTTGGATAGTCTGTGGGCTTCAAAACCGCCCTGACCTGGTTTCGGCAACTTCCTTGGCTTGGCTATCATTGCGGTTGCCACAGAGAGAGAGAGAGAGAGAGAGAGAGAGAGAGAGAACGTGAAATGTGTACTTTGGGCCGGATAAGCTGTTTTAAAAAGTTGGCTTTAAAAAAATAGCGTATTAAAAACATAATTTTTAAGGGCCTGTTTGGTAAGTGTGTTTAAATATTATTTTTTTTATTTTGTAATCCATAAAATAAAAGGTCTCACACATGAATTTATTGTTTGGCTTATATTTTCTAAATACAATTTTCAAAAAATTGTATCCTATTTTCATGGTTTAGAATAGGATTTTAAAAACAGCTAAAGGGGTGTCTTCAGGATACAGAAAATATTTTTAAAGGTATAGTTGTAAATAAAATAAAAATAGTTGACTCCATATATTTTTCCAAACTCTTTTATCTCTTAAATTAAGGAACTTATTCTTTATCACAAAAAGAATTTTCACATTTTAAATTTGAAAACTGTCATTTAAAAAAAAAAAAAAAACATGATGAGCTCTATTCCCTTATCAATATCCATACACAAAAAAAAAAAAAAAAAAAAAAAAAAAAAAAAAGTAATCTATAGATTCTACACGTTACTTTTTGTAAGTATTTTTTTTTTTAAATCTCAAAAATAGAAATGTTCTCCCAAAAATTTGTTTTTTAATATTTTGAAAATTGTTCTTAAAAGTGGAATTATTATCTAAAAACTAGTTTCAAGTTCAATTTTTTGAAAATTTTTTTTATACTGTTTTGAAAACAAAAACAAAATTCCTTCTACCAATCAGGCCCTAACTTTTTCAAAAAAAAAAAAAAAACAATATTTTAAATCACAAATAAATTTTGGATAGCATTAATATAAAATAAAAAGCTATTTTGAATGTACATCCTCAAAAAGGATTTAACTATATTGTTAAGGATGTCTTGCCCTTTTTTCATGTAAACATCGTTTTTTTTTTAAAGAAAAATATGTTATGAACATTAACAGCTGCATTAATAATAATAATAATAATAACAACTATTTTGTTTTTCTATGTAAAAATAATTATTTTGTTATATTCTTTTGCTATCTTTTAAGATATATAATAATAATAATAATAATTTTTTATTTAGTAGTGAAATGGCAAGCACACTTCTACTCTTTTTTTTTTTCTTTTTTTTTTTTATTATAAAAAGTAGGCATTTATTAAAAAACTAGACTCATCATACGCGCTTTACACTTGCAATTAAACTCTTTTTTATATTTTATTTTGGATTTAGTGAAATAATATTTAAAAGTAAGATACGATAAGGTTTTTTTTTTTTTTTTTTTTTGTTTAGTAAAATAATGTTTCAAAATGAGATAAAGATACTATCCTAATTTTTAATATTTTTCTCCACGTGAAAGCTAATAAAAGTTGAAATCCTAAAACTTAAAAACTTTTTAAAAAATAGTAAATTACTCTTTTAACCAGCTTGTATTTTTTAATTTAACACTATTTAACTAAAATATATGGGTATTTTAGAGAATTTAAGAATTTGTATGAGGGCATTTTAGTACGCAAAATATTGAACCTGAAAGAGGGAATCCTAAGTTAAAAATACAAACTAGTTAAAAAAGTAGTTTACTATCTTTACAAATTTTCCTTAGTTTTAGGCTTTTTTCCTATCTCTTCTCTAATCTAAATTATCACTTTTTATTTTAAATTCAAAATTTCAAACTTTTATCAATTCTCACGTAAAGAAATATCCTAAAAATTATGACAAAAAAAAAAAAAAAAAACTCATGCAGAGAAATATCCCAAGAATTAAGACATTATCTTTATCACGTTTTTAAAGATTATGACACTAAACTAAAATAAAAAATGAAAAAAAGCTATATTACATGCACGAAATGCGTGTGACGAAGGTAATATTCAATACTATATTTTTCATGTTCATCTCCTACCACAGGAATCTTTTCATGTTTATCATCTTTTCAGTCTCTTCTTTTCAAGTCCCCATGACCATGGCCCATGGGCGCTACTCCATATTGAAGTTTTGCTCCAATTTTTGTCCATGCCCACAACATTTAGATCATGAAAAATGGTGAGGACGGTGGCAAGGAAATGACAAGCTAAAGAGGAGAGACAAAAACTACAGAGAAGATAGACAGAAACAAGGCATGGTGACAATGCAATGGATTTTTGATAAGATATTATGGTCATTCTCCAATTAATTCGGAAACGCAATTTGTGTTTTACACCAGTGTTTTATAAAATCTGCTTCTCCCTACGTTCCAAAACCGTGCCTTTTTGCCATTTTCAAAAACATGATTTTTAATAAAACGCAAAGTCAAACACATAGCTTCAATTGTTTTCTTCTAATAACGCATGTTTTAGTTTGGAAAACAAGGGGCCAAACGGACCCTTTATGTTAAAGCATTTAAATTTTCTATAAAAAACCAAAAACAAGAAAAAAAAAACTAAAACTAAATTATAATTTATAGTCTTCACATTTGGAATATTTTTTATTCTAAAAAAATCGCAATATTTTTAACTTTTTCCTAATTTTTAAATATTTAGATTAGTATCTCATTATCTCTAACATTTCATATCGTTTAGATCTAAGTTTTATTGATGTGTCAATTCACAATTAGGCCTCAATAAAGCTCAAATCAATGTCTTTTTTTTTTTTTTTTTTCATTTAAATTACATCATTTTTACCGGCTACTTTATAATTTACAACTTAAATTACATCATTTTTCCATTAAAATTAAATGCTACAATCATAACCTCTACTTAACAGTTGCTTTACTTAAATACTTCCTCCTTTTTAAGTTTAAACTTTAAAGTGGTTTTTTTTTTTTTTTTGAGTAAGGAGTATGGTTTAATTGGTGACCAATGTTGTTAAACATTTTAGATGCATATAATATAATTCATAATCGCTTCTAATAGAAATATTTATGATATATAATAGTGTGAATTTCCATGAACCAATAATTCATATCATGTCATTCTCAAAAAAAAAAAAAAAAAAAAAAAAAAAAAAAAAAATTCATATCATGTGGTTCTTTTACCACGTGTCATATTAGGTTATTAGGTTATACACAGATCACTCTCTTTTGCTATGCACAACACTCATATAATGTGTGTTTTGGCATTATCACAGTGGCCATAAAAAAAAAATTTAAAAAAAAAAAAAAAAAAAGGTTAGTGGAGACCGTGACTTATTGCGACCTGCTTGGTCGTAAAATGGTCTCGAATTACCTAGTCAACACTCTAATTTGGTTCTTCTGCCACGTTTTATATTAGGTTACTAGGTTATACTTAGATTAATTTCTCTTGCCACAAATAACACTCATAGAATATATATATATATATATATATATATATATATATGTTTTGACAATATGACTAGAAAAATATTAAAAATAGAATAGTCTAGTTTGCGACCTAGTCACAACTTGCCTAGTCATACACTATGATCTTCTCCTTTTTTTTTTTTTTCTTTTTTTTTTTCTCTCTCTCTGTTTTTTGATATTTTGTAATAAAAAAGTTAATTTGTTGCCCAGCCTCATCACATACTTTCCACATGTGCGGTGAAGCTTTTTTTTTTTTTTTTTTTTAGTTCAATGTAATTTTTCAATTTGAATTTATCTATTCTTGAGGTTACACAGGAAGTAATTTTAAAGAAACTAAAATTTAGAATTTGAAAATAAGTAGAAAGTGTGCTAATTTTTAGGAAAGTATATTCTCTGGTAGGTTTTTTTTTTTTTTTTTTTTTTTGAATTACAATTTTAACCCTATTTTTTAAGAATAAGAATTAACTAATTAGATTAGGGGTATTTTTGACATTTTTTGAAACCATAACCAACTTTATGAATCCTCTTAATATATAAAGATAATATTTGTTGTTGCAATAGTAATAAAATATTACTTTATGAATCTTATTGCAATATATTGCAAATAATTGATAAAAATAATTCAGATCAAATTATTGCAACTATATATTTGTTTGTAGAAAATTATTTCATGTTTTTCATTATAAAATTGTAAATAATAGCAATGAAATTAATTATTTCAAAGTGATAACTTATTGCAATAAAAATATCATTGAAATAACTTATTTTACAACCTAAAACATTAAATAATTATCTATTACAACAAATATATCGTTGCAATAACTTAACCCAATTTATTTTTGTCAATTATTTACAATCTATTGTGTCTCAATATCAAGCTTAAACCTAGAGTCCAATATATATGTAGAGACAATATACGTTGTTGCAATAGTAATAGAATTTTACTTTATGAATCTTATTACAATATTGCAAATAATTGATAAAAATAATTCAAGTCAAATTATTGCAACGATATATTCGTTGATAAAAAATTATTTCATGTTTTAGTGCCGTCACAGCTCATTGATTTAAGAAAAAAACCACATAAAGTAAAATAAACACATGAGATTCAAGAACATAAAGTAAACACATAATCAAGAACATAAATTAAACGCAAAATTTATGAAGCATGAGGGCATATTTTCATTTCATTACCTTTAAATTGTTTAATACCAAAAAAAAAAAAAAAACCAAGTCTCGGTATTAGACCTAAACCTAGACCCTATAAACCTCCATAACCTAAACCTCAAAAATATGATACTCACCCCACATCCATAGCCATATCCTTTTCTCTACAACCAAAGTAACATCAAACCTAAGCCCTACAAATCTCCATAACCTAAACCCTAACATTCAACCAAGCTGCCCTCACTCCTTCCCCAAAGGAAAATCGAGCTCTTTTGCTTTGTCCTTGACAGCCCTCTATTCTTCCTTGGCTAACCCACTGCTCACCCTCACCAACCCCTTGAAGTTGTACTGCTGAATGAGATAGCTCAGCGCTTCCGTCTTTGCCTCGCTAGAAAACAGGAGGACGTTGAAATCCTTCGACCTATTGGCTTGAGCAGCCATCTTCTAGAATAGAGCGTTGGTGTGGGCCTAGGACTCCATAGCCTCAAATTTCTTGGATGATTTGTTGGAAGCCATTGTTGTTGGGTGGAGATGTGTTGATCTTACACTCTCTATGATTCTATCTCTATGAGAAGAGTTTGAATCTTATTGAATGTGCAAGTATGCTTTATATATACAACTAGATCTTCGAAGCAAAGAGAAAACTTGGTAATGGAAATCAATGACGTGCTTAAACCAATTGATCTTTGATTTAGGACATCTAATCCTTCATTTATCTCACATGAGAATCACATGCATCACTTATAGTGGCATTTTCTATTGACTATAGACCTATAGTGGTGTTTTACAAAAACATATAGCTAATAAAAAAAAATTTTAATTGACATATAGCAAACTATAGGGTATAGACCTATAGTGGCATTTTAAAACGCCATTGTAGCCATATATATATATATATATATAAAAGACCTATAGGGGCATTTTTCAAAATAAACCCTATAATGGTGTTTATGAGGCCACTATAGGCTCGTTTCATTTATTTATTTATTGAGAAACTGTCAACCTATATAATGATTGAAACTTGAAAGTTGGAACACAAAACTCCTTATTTGAAAAAAAAAAAAAAAAAAAAAAAAAAACCAACCAGAAAAAAGAAATTTTACAAAAAAATTGAAAGAGGGCCTATAGTATAGGCCCTTCTAACACATAGTGCCTATAGTGGTGTTTAAAAATGGCACTATAGGTCTATACCTTATAGTTGTGTTTGAAACGCTGCTATAGTGGTGTTTTTTATTGACTATAGACCTATAGTGGTGTTTTAAAAAAACATATAGCTAATAAAAAAAAATTAAAATTGACATATAGCAAATTATAGGGTATAGACCTATAGTGGCATTTTTAAAATGCCATTGTAGCCATATAAAAAAAAAAAAAAAATTGACCTACATGGGCATTTTTCAAAATAAACCCTATAGTGGTGTTTATGGGGCCACTATAGGCCGTTTCATTTATTTATTTATTGAGAAACTATCAACCTATATAATGATTGAAACGTGAAAGTTGGAACACAAAACTCCTTATTTATTCTAAACTCTTTGGTTTTTATACTTAATAAGTTACTTAGATGAATATTTATAATGTGGTTACACATTTGATTCTAAAATTAAGAAATAAAACTCTTTAAGAATAAATAATTTAAGACACATAATACAAAATTGGAACTCTAATTTGGAATTCTAATTTGAGTTTCTCTCAGCTTTATCTTATATATATATATATATATGTGTGTGTGTGTGGGGGGGGGGGGGGGGGGGCCTAAGAATTTGGCAACGTCGGCCCATTTTATACCAAGCCTAAGGCCCGCGCCGAGGAGGAAGAAATGTCTGAGGAAGAACGAAGGGAGTCTGAAGTGCCAAGAAACATCGCCGAGGACGATCCTGTCCTCGGCCAGCCGAGATCATAGAAGGGAAGAGTCAAGGGCAGCCACCCAAAGCATCCCAAGAAAAAGACAAGTACAATGGGTCAGCGATGGAAGCATGGTGGAGGAGCAATTCAAGGAGAAACTATCATCTCCACATTAAATGCTCACAACTAACGTCCTGGCCGCATTGATAAGGGAATAACCCCTGAACAATACTACCTCGGTTACTGCAACTCACAGAAAGCCAGAGAGGGTGGCTGATGGGACAGGCAATCAAGTATAGGCTTAGATGATCAATAGGTGGAAGGCGAAGATTGTTTAAAGAGGACTCTATAATAAGAGAAACCCACCATAGAGAGAAGGAGAGAAATAGTATTGTAACAATCTCAAGAACTCCTGTAATCAGAATCATTCAATATTCCTTAGAACAAAGCTCCTTGGATTATGCCGAGAACAACTTTTCTTTGATAAACTCAGTTCATCTCTGTTTGATTGTCATGAACACCATATTAACTGTTATCCATACGCTAAAGCCTAGCTCTTTGACCCACTCTCTACAAATTCATTGTATTGGACTAGTTGGCTTGAGTCCACTCATCTAATAAAAGAAGTGCTCAAACCCAGCCCCTACAATATAGTATATGACAAAAAAAATCAAAAGACAAAGTAGTGTTGTTCACTAATTGTCGCGACATAGGTAGTCGCAAAATGGTCACGACCTGGCTGATCGCAAAATGGTTGTGACTTGCCTAATGATTTAATTGGATAATAATTAAGTATTGATTTGAGAATCGTATAATGATTTAACTGAATAATAAATGAGCATTGATTTAAGAACTAAAATAATAAACAAAGCATTAATTCAAGAATTGAATAATAAACAAAATAAACGCATAAAGTTACACTAAGATTTTCATTAGTTTTCTTAAGAAGATAAGAACAAAAAAATATATATCTATTTCTTTTAAAATCTATAAAAAAAAAATTTGCAATTTGGTGAAGCCTTTTGGCTTAACCACAGCTTTTTTCTTTCTTATGAGAAACAAACTAACTGTTAAACACACACACTTTAATTATACTCTCTCACCAAACTCAAACACATTATTTAATCCAAAGTACCACTACAAAAGGACAACAACCACATATTCTAAACCCAACATCTTTTATATACTATATATGATATGATATGATTTACTTATATAGAAAAACTAAACCCTAATCTTAATTGGAGTAGAAAACCTAGATGCCTTATTACAAAAATAGTCCTACTTCTAAATATTAGAATACTAATCGCCAAATAAATTACTAGGGCCCTAAATGTAAATAGTCAAGCATTAATAAAACTAAATAAAAATAAAAATGTCATTGTGTCTTCTGCATCATTCTCCCCTAGTTGGAGAAAACTCAACCCTCAAGTTTTGAAGTGCTAAAAGATCAAAATGTTGACAAATTTCACTAGCTTCAATTCATAAGTTACTTTGGGGAGCATTGAGAATAGAAAAACCTTGTACTCCCCCGTGTCATTAAACTTGTCTGGAATAACAAAATCAATGTGTGAAATCAAAGTTACAAATGAGAAAGTCTCTTTTTTTTGTTATAGAAAGCACTATTGTATCCATCTTGTTTACTTCATGCACCCTGGAGGGTTGATGTAAAGCACATTAATCAAATTTAACATTCATATCATATGTACCATCCATTGAAGTATTTTAGAGATAGAGATAGTGTTTTAATTCTTAGGATTTTCTCTACGTGAGTTTTATTTTTCTTCTAATTAGTTATTTATACGAGTGTGAATGGAGAAAATTATTTGAATATGAAACTCTTGATTTTATAACACTTAGTCCAAATTTTTAGGATCTTTCTCTACTTGAGTGTTGATAAAAGTTTGAAATTTTGAATTTAGATTGGAGAAGATAAAAGAAAAAGTTTAAAATTTAGGAATTTTTTTTTATAAAAAATACTAAATTATTCTTTTAACCGGTTTGTATATTTAAATTTAAAATTATTTGACTAAAAGATAGGGGTATTTTAGATATTTTAAGAATTTGTGTAAGAATATTTTAGTATGCAAAACGATGAAACTCAAATAAGGGATCATATTATTAGTAATATAAATAGATATTGAATATATGATCAATAGGTATTCAATGACTATTTAAAATTTAGTACTGTCCATATCTTGAATAATGTCTTTGGTAATACTCACGTTAGTGTACATTATTAACTATATTGAATATATATTTATAACAATTTACTATTGATAAACAGTAAACAAATTTTGAATGCAATTGAATTATGGAACAATAATTGTGTGGTAGTCTATAAATTCTTTTTGCACGAAGCAGCATCTTGTGTTGCAATTACTTCTTGTTTAGCACACAATGTTGATGGTTCAACATTGTGTGCACCTTTTAGGTCGCCTTTTTGTTTCCTTCAAATTCTAGTTTCCTATCCCATTGCCTCACACTATTTCTTTGATTTTGAAAATGGATTGGAAAGTATTTTTTATAATAATTGAAGAGGTCATTCATATGTAGTTTTATGAGAAAATTGAGATAGTTTGTTGTGAAAATATTGTAAAAATATACAATGCAAAAATATTTTTTCATTCTTTCCAAAGGAACCGTGACATCTAAAGTAAAAGTTCTCAAAATGATTTTAGTATCCTAAACTGTCTAAATCTCTATTAGTAACTCTCGATTTGGCATACCTATTAACTTCTTTTTTTTTTGGTTGCATATGATAAAATATAAATTCACTTGTCCAAAGAACTAATCCATAATTGTTGAAAACTCATGGGTCTTAATCTTTATAACCATATATAAATAAATGGCTCAAATAGTACCATAATTGTGTAAAATAACATGAACTGTGACTCAGATACTCCAATGGTTCAAAAGTCAAGACCCATGACTTTTTTTTTAACCTTCTTGGGGGAATTGGGTCGGGTCGGGAATAGTACTGGGCTATCTAACAATTGGGCTAATATAGTTTTTGGTTTATTTCGAAATTTGGCTAATTAAATGAATTTTCAAAAAAAAAAAAAAAAAATTGAAGTTTCAAAACGACGACGTTTTCACTGGTTTATCGTCTTCGTGCTCGTGCACCAACATCAACAGCGAAACAAAAAAAGATTATCAAGCATTGGCAGCGTGGTTTAGTAATGGAGGACAGTACGAAGAGAAAGAGAGAAACGGAAACCAAGCTTATCGAAAAGGTCAGCGAAGCAATCTCAGCTATAAAGAGCGCTAAGCACGTAGACGAAGTCGTTTCCGCACTTCACTCTCTCGCTCTCCTTCTCTTCCCTCTCGATTCCTCTCTCCTCTCAGGTCAGTCACCTTCCTCGTTTCGAAGCGAACAGAAATATCGAATGGTAACCGAAAAAACCGTTGGTTTCCTTATATGACCAAAACACCCTTTGCTATATTTATTTCTTTACGTCTGTATATTCAGTGCAATTCCACTGCTATTTTTTCCATAACACCATGGGTAGATTTTAACCTCCATTTCAAGAACCCAAGATTCATAGTTAGCCTTAGATTTTAGTTCCACAATCGCTCCCAGTTTTCACATAGGTTTCATATGCTTTCATCAAAGAATTTATATGGTACACAAAGCCAGTTTATTCTATATATATATATATATATATATATTTTTTTTTTAACTTTCAACAACTGATCTTAGCTTTGCATGTACAGTTTATGGAACAAAATATTATTCTGTACAGCATTCAGGCAAGTTGTTGATACAATATTCACAGCTTATTCTACTGAACTTTTGCAAGTTTAGCCACAAATAGAACTTGTTTATACTTTATAGTAAAAGAGCCTTGTAGTCAAGTGATCTATCTTAATTTTCTTTATAAGGATAATAATGATTCCAATTCCTTCTTTCTCCTTCTCCCACTTATCATTGAAACAATTGAATTACCAAAAAAAAAAAAAAAAAAAAAAAAAAAAGGAAAGAAAAGAAAAGAAAAGAAAAGAAAGGAGCTTGCTGACATTTAAACAAATTCTTTGAAGCAATAATTATTAAAATAAAAGATATTAATTACCGATTTCTTCTACGTTCCTTTAAAAGATAAATGTAGCAATTAATGATATTCATTGCTAACAATTCATAACATCCAATATGATTATTCATAAAAATAAAATAAAAATTTTAGAAAAAAATTCCACAAGAAAATGAATTAAGATGGTTTAATTTTGCGATAGATAATTCACAGAACTTTAATGTCAATATGTAAAAAATAAATAAAAATAAAAATAAAAAAATCATACAAATTTAAGAAAAATATATTTTTAAATAAGCCTATATATCACGGGCCTAGAATTATCCCCTAGTGACTGTACAAAAGACAATACTACGATGCAAGAAAAGATAAACAAAATTAAAACTCCACAATTGAAAAAATGGGGGCTTTTAGTTATCCCTTTGGAGAGATTGGAAGGGATAACAACACCCTTTGCCTTGAATGTAGTTTCTGCTGGTTCTAGTGCTCGGGTAGCTT
This sequence comes from Quercus gilva, assembly GCA_023621385.1. Classification (NCBI taxonomy): domain Eukaryota; kingdom Viridiplantae; phylum Streptophyta; class Magnoliopsida; order Fagales; family Fagaceae; genus Quercus; species Quercus gilva. The sequence goes on along the minus strand of CM042482.1, from coordinate 5,806,170 downwards.
GGAGGGCCATTTCAGAATGGAGTTGGAGGCATGTCATAGCCATCTGAAAAAGAATGAACCGAGTCAGTCATGTGGGCATGGATAAAATTTTATACAATTCCACAGTAGATGAAATAAACGAAATAAGAACAAAAAAAAAAAAAATGATTTTCTTAAAGTGTTGAACTTCTCCCATTGTATCACAGGAGTTACACATGCATAGTTTCAGAATATGTTCTCAGTTCAGCAGAAGTAGAGTTCTTCAATTTTCTTAGGGGTAATCCAAACATCACCATATGACCAATACAGATATTATAGCTAGCATTCAAGACTAGAATGAATGACTGATTCATGAAACATAATAATGATGAAAGCTAACTTTTTGAAAATGTGTTAGCCGACAAATTAGTAGTAGTTGTTACAAATGGTATCAACAAAGAAATTATTTTTGCAGGTCCATTACACAATGTTAATTATAGCATATTCCTTACTACTTGACTATTAGCTTCGGCAAGATCTACAAGTTCGACACACAGGCAATATTATCCGCAAGAAAGAGATGGTGAAGATGAAAAATGCAAGCACGAATTTTGAGCCTCTATGGACCTATGCTTCCTTGAGATGGCATATCTCCCTGCACAAAATTGGCAACAAAATTCAAACAAATACTTTCCATCGGTACTGATGGTTTAACATGCAATATGATGCATGGATACAAAGGTGAAACTGCAATAAAATAATCACAATAAGCCACCATTCACCCAATTTTCACTTTTATGCTACTTCTATACAGACGCGGGTCAAATAGTCATTTCTACCCAGCCATTAGATATGTACCATCTCCAGGGTCTCACATCATATCAAAATATCAACATACTGAATTTTAATTAGCACCTGGATCTTAACAAATTGAGAAGAAAGGGAGCCAGTTCTGGGTGCATGGCTGCGCATCAATATATATATATATATATATACACACACATATATATGAGATGACGTCATGCAGCACATTTCTTGAAGTTCTTTTTATTTAATTTTCTATTTTAACAAAGTTTGCATTTATATTAACGTATTAATTAATTGAATTAACCAATGGAGTAAATGCATATATTAATTATATGTTGTTGTGCATTAATTATTTGTATTTAATGAATTTATATGATTATTTTTATAAACTCTATATAGAAAATAATTTTTAGTTGAAATAATAATAATGATAAATTTAGAATATGACATTCATATTCATGTTTAGTTGTTTTGACAACAATTGTCATAAAAGCCATAAAAAATTAAATATTTGTGAATTCACTAAAATTAATTTTAATCCTTTAAATTTCCTAACTCCTTTGTGTGTGTGTGCACGCGCGTGTGTGTATGTGTGTGTGTGGAACTAACAGTGTAGTTTACTAGTATGTATTCTATATAATTAGAAAGATTACTAATATAATAAATATGTTTATTTTTGTTATATTAATTATTTTAAACATAATGAAATTTTAATATCATTTTTCTAAGATTTATATGACAAACAATTGATTTTTTTTTTTTATGTGAGAAACAATTGTTTGAAATATGGCATTTTTATTCAAATTTAACTATTTTTGCAACAATTGAAACCATGCCTAACAAAAAGGGGAAAAAAATTTTAGTAACACACAATCAAGAATGTAAAAAAAAAAAAAAAAAAAAAAAAAAAAAAAAAAAAAGGAAAGAAAGAAAAAAAGAGAGAGAGGGGTATATGCATTTTTTAGTGGGCATGAAACATGCCTATCTATATTAGCAAAGATTCTAGCATTTTACCCTTATTTTTTAAAAAATTTGGCAATATGTCCCTGTTTCCAAACTATTTAGGTGCGTGCCCCTGTTTCGAAACTCTATTGGTTTAAAATCGAGTTATGCCCGATCAAACTTATAATAAAAAAAATTGCATGGAACTCAAGTTTATGGAGCTCGAGTTCTAAAACGCCACTATAGGGTTTCAAAACGCCACTATAGGGCTTAAAAACGCAATTATAAAGCTCTCTAAACTTAGTATGGGATGATCACACTTAAAAAAAAAAAAAAAATTTGCAAGAAAATGCCATTATAGGGGTTAAAAACGCCACTATAGGGCTCCCTGAACTTGGTATGAGGCGATCACACTTAAAAAAAAAAAAAAAAATTTGTAGGAAAATGCCACTTTAGGGCTCCCTAAACTGGAATGGGGTGATCACACTAAATTTTTTTTTTTTTTTTGCATGGAACTCGAGTTTCATGCATTTTTTTTTATCTTTTATTTTAAGTTTGATCGGGCATAACTCGATTTGTAGTACAAATCGAGTATTTAATTGAAACTCGATTTTAAGGTAATCGAGTATCGAAACAGGGGCATGCCCCTATGTAGTTTGGAAACAGGGGCATATGTCCAATTTTTTTAAAAAAATAAGGGTAAAATGCTAGAATCGCCCTATATTAGCTACTATAGTATGCAATTTTCAATCTATAAGCGCGCGCGCGTGCACACACACACACACACACACACACATATATATATATAGTATGATCAAATCACTATACTACACTTAGTGTATTTATATTTTGTCTATATATAAAATAACTAAAGATACAATTTTTTACAATGAAATTTATTGAAATATCTTTTTTATACATAGATAGTTGGGGGTGGAGATCAGAATCCTGAATATTTTTATTGGAAATTGAGTTACAAGATTTTTGACAAAACTTATTAAAATATTGGAGAAAACTAATAATAAGTTTGAAGTTAACATGAAAATTATTTGCTTGTTTTGAGTTTAATCAATATTTCTTGGCCAAGTTAATCAAGCGCATAACTTGGATTTGAAGTTAACATGAATTTTTTAACTAACATCTATTGAATATAAATATAGAATCAACAAAAGAAAAGACATATAATACATGAAAATTGTATATAAACAAAATTAATATCTATCGTGAAGCCTTGGCTTCACAGCGACAAACAGATGTTTTGTTTGAACAAGTGAATGACATTGCAGAGAATGCTAAAAAATTTCCCATTCTTCTTTTCTCTAATGAATCTGAAGCCCATGCTTTAAGTAAGTTTGTAACCAAATTTTGTTCAAAGACTATAATGTTTTCTTAACGTTGACTACTATATTATTATTTTTTATTATTTAAATTCTGATCTATTATTATAGTTGTGGGGTCCAAGTATTTAGCAACCCAGACCCGCTCTACATCTGGTCTCAGGTTCGCACCGAGGATGGTACAAAGTCCGAGGATAAGTGGGAGAAACTCAAGTCCTCTAGGATCTCGCTGAGGATGCTCAGGTCCTCGGCCAACCGACATTGAAGGAAAGGAGTTGTCACTCACTCATTAAATGAACGCCACCAACACTCTAGTCACATCAATGGTGAATTGATCAGCCAACAGTGATGCCTTAGTTGTTTCAACTAACAGAAAGCTTGCAAAGGCAGCTGATGGGACAAACCTTCAGACACAAGTCCAGATGGCCGACAAGTGGACGGCAGAGATCAATTGAGCAAGATTATATAATAGATGGAATCCCTAAAGTAGGGGGGCTTTTTGGCTTTTTCTCTACCCGAAAAAGGGAGGAAGGGAGGAGGAGAGTTTTTTCTTTCTTTTAGGATGTTCAAAGGGCAATCCTTGTATTTGTACTTTTTCTAAGAAAAAGGGGTCCTCGAACTGAGCCGAGGACGAGTTTTTCTCAAGAACACTTAGCCAAATTTTAGTTATCTTTCTTGTAAGCTCACACTGACTGTGGTCTTTTTTTTTTGCTAGTACCTGGTCCTTTTATTCACTCTCTACAAATTTATTGTATGGAGAACACCTGAAAACGAGTTCCTAAAATAGTCTTAAAATTTAGCCACAAATTAAAATCTAATCAATAATTTAAGGTATTCTTTTTAAATTTTCTTTATTGAAACAATTTTCTTTAACAACATGTGGTTGCATTTAGACTTTAGTGTATTTGGATGATATATATTACAATGTTTCAATTTTTTAAGAGGAGTCGTCTCTATAAGTTAAAACTCTTTTAAAAAAAAAATTTCCGACGTTTTAATTTGGTTCCCCAAATTTCAACTTAGGTTAAACAAAACATAAGTGGGCTTGGGTTATCTAACAATAGGGCTTATGGGCTTGGGCTTGTATGGAAATTGGGCTAATTAGATGGAGTTGCAAAACAACGACGTTTTCTCTGGTTCATCTTCTTCGTTCTCGTGCACTTAAATCAACAGCCAAACAAAAAAGATTAACAAGCTGCTAATAATGGAGGACAGTTCGAAGAGAAAGAGAGAAATGGAAACCAAGCTCATCGAAAAGGTCAGCGAAGTAATCTCAGCTATAAAGAGCGCTAAGCACGTCGTCGAAGTCGATTGTGCACTTCACTCTCGTGCTCTCCTTCTCTTCTTCCCTCTCGATTCCTCTCTCCTCTCAGGTCAGTCACCTTCTTCGTTTCCAAAGCGAACAGAAATATCGAAATTCATGAAGCTCGCAACAAATTTGTATCAGTAGGACTGTGTTCTTAGGTTATGTTCATAGAATTTTGTTTTAAACGTCAATTTGGACTTAGTTTGTATGGATTTTGGAATAGTAATACTCTAATATCGAAATTGAAATATTTTCAATTTTTTTTAAAATTTTTTTTAAGCGTTAATGTATGGATATTGAAATAGTAATACAGTAATATCGAAATTTTGATTCTGAAATATCGAATTTCTTTCTTTTTTTTTTCAAAATTTTGGAAAAATAGGACAGTGTTTTAGGTTATGTTCAAAGAATTTTGTTTTAAGAATCAATTTGGTTTTAATTTTTATGGATTTATGAATTGGTGTTGATCAGCGCTATAGAGAGCAGGTTTGTTCAAATTTGTACATGGAATTTTGAAGAGGTTGTGGATTGTGTTGATTTTCTTGAAAGGTCCATTTTTCATTTCTTTGGTTGCATTCTGCTTGTGGTGTGTACAGTTCCTTAGTGCCAAGGTCCCTTCAGAAGAAAAGAGGAGGGAGTGGTGGCAAGTGTTCTATCAAGGAGTGGTTGCATGAAGGGTAAAGCCTGGTAGAAAACAGATATTGGTTAAATGGAATATTTATCTAACACTTATTTTATTCTTTTTGATATGGCAAAATTGGTTTGGAATAGAATATCTAGTTTTGGAAAAACTGGTATTTGGGATTCAAGGCCCGTTGGTTGTATGTGTAACTTACCAATTAAAATAGAAAAAAAAAATTATAACTTAAAGAAGTTCCTCATTGAGGAAATAAATTATTTCTAGTTTCACAAATTGCAAAGAATGTAAGCTCTCAAGTCCTTAGACGACATCATGAGTTAGATGGTTTGTATAACCTAAATATTCTAACTGATGGTTGATTTTCTAGAATTTAGTTGTATGTGGCGTTTCTGTTCATGCTTGATGATTGTATTTCTTTCTGCAATATGTCTGTATTTTCCTTCTCTTTTGATAGTCTTGTGATGCATGTCCATGATTTCTTATACAGATTGCTGTTGCATGCAGATCTTGCTTCCTATTGGCTAGCTTGTTTCCCCTTTTCAGCACATATACATGTCTATGATGTTTTCTTTGTTGATGGACTTGCCACTGAGGTTGTTCAGACCTTGGTTCCTTGTCTACGGCAGAATGCAATTGATGACCATGATGTTAATTCTGTCCATTCCAATACTAAAAGGTATGGGGTAAACACTTGCTTGTATTCATAGTTGTTAAAACTGCAGTCACTATTGTTTCCCGGTTATAATTTCATTGTTTTAATGGACAGCTTTGTTTAGCTCTGGTTGCCCGTACTTGATTAGAAAATTGGTCAATAAATAAGACCATTATCTTACCAAGCTTTTAGTGGTGGTTGCAAAGCAATATGAACATGATGAATGAATCCTCAATTCATGTTGGCTGTTGACATTTATTATTACAATGGTTCATGACTAGTTCGTTTTCATTTTTACAAAACTACAGTTCAATATTGTTTAGCATGCTGTTTCAGCTCTGCATCTACTTGTGTTGCCAGTTTTGACCCATTTGCAAATAGAAAATCATGGTCATTCTAAGAACCTGATATTAATTTGTATGTTGATAATTCCATTGTAAATTTCAAAGGACCTATGACTAACAGATTGTTATCTGGTGCAAGCACCTTCCTTTATGTTTTACACATGGTTCTCTATGTCTCTTGGGGACATGCTTTTGTTTTATCTGATACATGCCCTTGCCCCTAATATAGTTGATGTGGTACATTTGAATTCCATGTGTCCTCTTCATCAAACTTTTAGGACTGAAAGTTTTAGAATTTTTAATGATTACTTATTAAAAAAAAAAGTCTAATGATTAAATTGTATGTTCATCATGTATATGTCATAAAATGAAGGCATCATAATAACTCTAGTCAATCTGTTTACATCTTATACTACTGTGACAGGTTACTTGTACTCTGCTTGCTGGAAAATGAAGGGGTGCTCCATATGGCTAGAGAATTTTGGCAGTCGAAAAATTCTGAGTGAACATTTAATGCCAGCTGTATCTAGGGTGGGCAGATAATTGCATCTGTTCCTGACAAAACAAGATTGGGGGCCCCAACTTCACTCTCATCAGAGTATCCTTTTTTCTCTTTGCTCGATATAGTGGGTTGTCCATGAATGCAATTGTGCTTTAACAAGTTTTTGTCAAAACAATCAATGTATTTGAATGTTTTATTATCTACCTATCAAAAAAAATGTTGTATTATCTACTTTCTAGTTTTCACTGTATGATATCCATACTTACTACGCATCAAATATGTGTTACTGTCGTTAGTTATTGTTATTCTTAACAAGAGTACCGCAGCTCATTCTTCAAGCAAATTACCATTCAACTTCTTTCAGTAGCAGAGGTAGGGATGAGAAACTATTAGGTAATGGAACTCTCTGCCATAGAAGCAACATGGGTGATGCCTTGCTATTTGTTGGGGAAACATTTTCTGAATTTATCGATGTGGATCTGTTGGTAACTGAAATAGTTTTATTAAAATGATGTGTGCGTGTGTGTGGGTATGCGTGCTGTGCTCATTGCTTTCTCAATAAGTTATTTTCTTTGAAAAAGTTACTATTTTATAATCATGGGTTACACAGTTAGTTTCAAATATCGAAAATAATGTTTCCTTAGTTTTAGACCTCATCAAACTGATTCCTTGAGATCATGAAATCTCAATTCTGGATAAGTCGCTTATTAAAACACATGTGCAGGTTGTTACTGGAAGAAATTGGAATTTTGGGTTTGTGTAACGCAAATCTATTGTAATTTTCAGGCCTGTCTATATGCACTTGGTTATTTTGATGGAAGTAATTACCCTAAAAGGTTGTAAGTAATAAAATGCTGCAGAATAAGACCTAGTCCCTATTAAGTCTGTGGTAGCTGTTGTGGGCTCATAGTCCTGACAAATATTACCATCAACATCCTTAGGTGTTAATTGTCTCTCAAACACAATGGCTGGTAAACTAGCTTATCTGAGCCATTAAAACCATCTTTGTTTTGGTTGATTTTTCTTTGGGTTTGATATAATGGATTAATTATTCTTCTATCATGTTCTACCTGATGGATCACAATTGCAACCAAAGCATTAAAAAATTTTTTTCCCTCTTTTTTTGACAGGCGTGATTTCAAGTGAAATAACTACACAGGTTCTCAGGCATGTTCGGAGCTTTTTGTCATCAAATTTTGATTCATCTGTAGCTGATTTATTTGAGTCAGACTCTGGTTCCCAGTTTTGGTTGAAGATGATTGAAGCAATCAAAGATCCCTATGCTGTGGAAAGATTGTCTGAGCAGCTTCTGCATTATTTAGCTCTTGAACATGCAAGTGATGTTGAAGCTTACTGGTTTTTTTGGCTATTATTTCATCAGACTTTTAAAACTCAGACATTAGTGAGGTCAGTGAGCATGCTTTGTAGTTAATTTATTTGGTCAAGTGTAGCTGGCAGCACCAGAGCTTTGTTCATTCCTTGTTTTGATTTTTGTATCTAAAATAAATGTTTTTTAAATTAGGGATAATTACACTTATACCCGCTTGTGGTTTGCCTTTAATTTGACTTGCCTACCTGCGGTTTTAATTTTGACACTTTACCCACCTGAGGTTCAATCCGTTACTGCTCTGTAATCCACCTCCCTGTCTGCCGTTACTCTAACACGTTTTCTTTCAAAATCAAAACACAAAACATATCAAAAAGTTAGGTTTTTTGATTGGTTAAGAACTCCTATGAGAACATATGCCTAGAAAAATCAAACCTAAGTCAACCACTATAAATATCATATTTTCCTTCTCTATGGTGGGCAGTTTGACTTAATAGACCTGAAGACACTATTTAGAGCACTGACTGAGAAGGTCGGTTGGCAAGATGAAACAATTTGTGTTATTAGCCAAACAATAGCCTGCTGCCAAACAAGAAGTAAAAAACGCCAGGGAGCAAGTCTGAGAGCAAATATATGGTTTAATTTTGTTGGACTTGATAGGCTTGGTAAGAAAAAAATAGCTCTTGCTCTTGCTGAGAAATTACATGGATGCCAGGAACATTTTATTTCTATGGATCTTAGTTCCCAAGATGGGATGATTAATTCAAACACAATCTTTGGTCTCCGAGGAATGAATGGTTATGATATAAAGTTCAGGGGGAAAACTCTTATTGATTGACTTGCTGAGGAGTTAACCAAGAAACCCTTGTCCATTGCCTTCCTTGAAAATGTAGATAAAGCTGATGTACTGACTCAAAATAGTTTGTCTTAGGCTATTCAGACTGGTAAACTTTCAGACTCACATGGAAGAGAAATCAGCATCAATAACACGATAGAGAATGTTGTAGAAGAATAGGTGAGAGGAAAGAGACAAGTAGAGAAGGAAAATATGATATTTATAGTGGTTAACTTAGGTTTGATTTTTCTGGGCATATGTTCTCGTAGAACTTCTTAAGCAATCAAAAACCCTAACTTTTTGATCTGTTTTGTGTTTTGATTTTGAAAGAAAACGTGTTAGAGTAACGGCAGACAGAGAGGTGGGTTACAGAGCAGTAACGGATTGAACCTCAGGTGGGTAAAGTGTCAAAATTGAAACTACGGGTAGACAAGTCAAATTAGAGGCAAACCACAGGTGGGTAAAGTGTAATTATCCCTTTAAATTAAGAGTGGTTCTTCAAAATTCTCAAATATTGTATATTAGGAAAAATCTCTTATCTTTCCTCCAAGTTTTGGTCCTTTGACTATAAGGCTTGGTTCCAATCTTACCATTATTTGACAACAACATGAGTATAATTATTGATTGACTTAGAATTTGGTGGTAAAAAAAAAACCTAACAGCTCCAAAAGATGTTTTCTTAATCTAGCAGTGACTTATGTCAGAATAAAAAGTTTGGGATTTCACAAAATTACTAAGTAACGAGCAAAGCATTTGAATTTCTATAATAGAAGGAAGGCATGCTTTTTTATTTTTTTATTTATATTTTTATAGAGAGTTTCAACCTATAACGTCTGCTCTTAATGAAAGCTCTTTATCATCAGACTAAGACATAAATTGGTTTTTGGTATAGACGGGAATTGAATCACAGATTTCTTATTCAACAATCAAGGATTTTATTAGTTGAGCCAATTGAAACTTACAAGGGAAACCATATTTGGGTGCAAAGAATTCCGCACGAAAAAATTGGATTGTAGATAGGCGTAACCTATTTGGTTCACCATTTTCATTTTTGTGGGATTTAAATTTGAAAAAAAAAACCTATATATGGTAAAAATTAATTTTTATGCTATGTTTTCAAAAAGGGCAACCATTATTTTTCCTAAACATATTTTTGTATAGGCTTTAAATGTGAGATTTTTTTTTTTTTTTTGGGCAATGCATCTCAATTAATTTTTTTTTTTTAATTTTATTTTGAAAATATATTGCTTATCTATTATGCACAAGAGTATATTGTTTTACCCTCAAACTACGAAATAGACAATTTGAAACAGTTAACAAAGATAATTCATCCAAATGAAGAGCGCTCAACTTTGAAAAACACATTAATGCTATATTATAGGGTTATCCATAGGTTGAGACAGATTGAGTTTGGGCTCAATTTGCACCCGAATTGACTTGATCAGGTGGATCAAATCTCAACCCACCGCCAACGTAGAGGTTGATCTAATCAGGCCTTCAACAAGTGGCAATTGATTCGGTTGGCATTGGAGATCTAGAAAATGGCAAAGAGCAGGCAAGATAGTGGCGAAAATTGGCAAAAATCTCACTAAATTAAGTGAGATCTCGCCAAATATATCGGTGACTGTCAGTGTCAGTCATTTTTTATTTACCCATCATTCAATTTTTAAAGAAATTTACAAAACTAAGATACAATAAAGTTCTTATTTTTCCATCATTCAATTAAAATGACATAAAGTTACAAAACTAATAATACAATGAAGAACATTAAAAAGACAATCATCACATTTCGGCAACAAATTAGTAGTATGTATGTATATTAGCGATGATGATGACTACAGAATAAGTAATTCAGCTCCAAGGGGTAGATTTTTCTTGAGCTGCTTGGCAGCTTTTATAGCACGTTCATTCTCCTCAATCTCATCAAACTCCCAAGGGGTTCCCACAAGAGCCGGAGAACGAGGAATAATGACAATCTTCTCAAGCTTGATGGCACTTTCAAGCAAGTAAATAGTAAGTTCAATGTCGATTGCACGCCCCACAAATCCCACTATTTCCACCTCTTTGAGATGCTTATTTGGATGTTTCTTCACCTTCCTTAATTCTCTTTTTTTTAGGGGTTTAGACCATGAAAACTGCAATTGGGAAACAGAATAAGAATGTTATCTTATTATAAACCAGAGGTACTGGCAAAGAATGTTAGACAAGTCTATTGATTTTGATCAGAAACTTAACTATATGATTAAAGCACTAGAAAAGCTGACTGGCTCACTGTAACAAGTGTACTCCAAATATCAAATTAGAAGTGATAGAATGGTACACAGCAAATACATCAAACCAATTGTGAATCCAACAAACCAAGTAAGGACAAAACCCATTTAAAGCATATATATTAAAAAAAGTGTTAGGTGCATAAAATGCTCTTATATATTTATAAAAAATAAAAATAAAAACACAAACAATATAAATGCTCATGGCAAATGACAAGTAAAGTTCAAGGAATATCTTTTAAATAGATAAAAGATGGAAAACCATGATCCAATAATTAATAGGCAAATAGCATCACTAAATAAAGAAAAAGAGCAATCAATACACTCAAGTGGCCTTATCAAAAAAAAAAAAAAAAACACTCAAGTGGCAAGCTATAAAGCTAGAACAGTTACCTCCAAATTAAATTTCTGTAAAAAAGGTGCTGCTTCTATCATTGGTATTAAACCGATGAGACTTTCTGCATCAGATGCAATAACTTTCCATTTAAGGTGTCTAAGATTGGTTAATGTTTGAAATTTTGGGAGTTCCAATTTTACCTGCCGATGAGAGATGAGAGAACATTGTGTAAAACTATATAAACTTTTTTTTTTTTTTGTTAGAATCAAACCATACAAATACAAGAAATTTAAAAATAATTTAAAGTACTTACATAAGGAGAGATATAAATATTCAGCACCAAACTCTGTAGCTGAGAGAGGTAGTTTGACAGGGGGCAAATTGCATACTTCACAGGTTTGCATCCACCTATATGTACATCTAGAAGACGGGGTGCATAATTAACATGCGTTTCTATTATCCCACCAACGAGCCCAAATGACTCCAGATTTGGAGCAAACACCTCAATACTTTTAAATTGGGAACAATACATTATGTGTAAGTACTTCAACCGCAGTGTTGAACCCCAAATCTTCAGATTCACTATGTCTTCAGAATCGTTGACGTATAATCTTTCAAGCAGGGGACAATTGGAAAGGAAATGCTCGAGAAGCTCGCCGGTTACATGTACGTATAGAAGGGTGAGGGACGTTAGGGACTTGATGCAAGATACTCCAACAGAAAAACGATCATGTGGAAATGTATAACGCTTTGGACCTATGCATGCCCATGCTGGTGAAAAGTCCAATTCAAGTCTCTTAACTCCCTTTGAGATTGCAAAGTCAACCCATCCATCAATCAGATCTTTAAAGTCTTTATCAAACTCAAAACAAACTCTGAATTCATCTATATTTGAGCCTCGGAGTAATTTTAGAATACGGTTCACCCTTTTTATAAACTTATTCCTTTCAAATTTCATTTTTTTCTTTTTGTCAGCAATGTCCCACATTGTATCTGGATCGTCAAAGTTTAAACTACCACTGAAAAATGGCCACAGATGTTTCCATCTGTGCGAAAGAACACTAGTTCTGACTGCTTCTTCCAAAGTCAAGAAAGACAACATATGGACAAGGATATCATCTGGCAACTGGCTTATCAGGTCCTTCAAGTCCTTAACATATTTAAGGAGAAAAATTCAGTAAAGGATTCAACTTTAGACAAAGTTTGTTCTAACTAATATACCACATTAGATTAGAAAGGGTCACTGGGAACAGTGTACAAGTTAAGAAACCAAAAAAATTTACAACTTCACCAAATTAAGAAGAGGTAAATTTCTGTTTTGAAAGATATGATCTTTCAAAAAAAAAAAAAAAAATTGCAACTAAATTAGAGGAAACCGAATTTTTACCTTGTCAGAAGGCAGAGGCAGCACTGACTTCTCCATTTATTAAATAAAAAATTTACTGTTTCCTTGAATTTGAATAAAAATTAAAAAGCTGGAGAAACAAAAAATTAAAAAGATACAAAATTAGAGAAACCAAATTGATGTCAACAATATAAAGCAAGGAAAGATTAATACTTGTGTCCCAGTGTAAGCCACTACATGATCTCAGTGTGAAATGCGGTGATAAAACAAAAAACCAACAACAAAACACTGAACTTACCTCAAACAAAGCGATCAGACTGAATTTCACCCAATTGAATTCTTTGTCCCCAAAATACAAAAATCTCCACCAGATCTCAAAACCAAGGCACAACCAGATGAGAAAATCGACAGACTTTAAAGCCCAAGTGAGAAAGATCGCAGCTTGATGGACTTATGGCTTGTTTGGATGTTTAAAAAAGGAGGGGGAGTAGAGTAGAGGGAGGGAGAGTAATCTAATTACCTTGTTTGGAAATTTTTTAAGGAAGGAGGGGGAGGGGTTTGGAGGGGTTTCAACTCCCTCTAACCCCCCATTTTTAATTCCCCCAAATTGGAGAGATTTGGAGGGAGAGTAGAGTATATAAACTATTGACCAAGTAAATTACCTAATTTACTCTTATTATATTAACAAAATTACACAAGGAGAATGGCTAATTACTCCCTTTCCCCTTACTAATTTTAAAAACATCCAAACAAGGTGGAGGGGAATCATTTTCCTCTACTCTCCTCTCCACTACTCCCTCCCCTCTACTCCCCTCTACTCTCCTCCCTCTCTAAACTTCCAAACAAGCCATTAAAGAGATCGATTTGTTCTAAGAACTGTCTCTGTAAATTCGAGAAACGAAGGGTATAAATTATAACACAACACCGACTGTTGTTTCCTTGTGAAGCAAGGAATAGATTTACAGCTAGGAATAGGACTGTAAAAGAAATCTCTTTCAATTATGATACATCAACACCGATCTAATTTATTTTATTTTATTTTAATAAACGGTAGAATCTAACCTATTTAAGTTTAGGAAGCTAAGGGTTTGACCTTCGTATTGGGAAAGGATGTGTTTTCCTTATTTAATTGTGGTGGACCGGTGGTGACTTAGTTGTTTCAGGGGTAAGTCGGTAATTTTCGCTTTGTCTAGTTGGGAAGCTGAACTAGCGTTTTGGCGGGAAAATTAAACGAATTGTAACTGAAAAACCGTTGGTTTTCTTATATGACCAAAACACCCTTTGCCATATTTATTTCTTTACGTCTGTATATTTAGTGCAATTCCACTGCTATTTTATCCATAGCACCATGGGTAGATTTTAGCCTCCAATTCAAGATCTCAAGATTCTTTTTTTTTTTTTTGTACAAGATAGAATTCTACTCTAACTCAATCTAAGCGTATATATGTGTGAAGCTCTCTCCTAGAGACTTGAACCCCGATCCTTACCCCCCATACCCCACAAGCACTTATACTTATAGAGTGATCATCGCACCAAGAGTGGGCCGATGGTAAGAACCCAAGATTCATAGTTAGCTGTAGATTTTAGTTCCACAATCACTCCCAGTTTTCACATAGGTTTCTTTCATCAAAGAATTTATATATGGTACACAAAGCTAGTTAATTCTATATATATATATATATATATAAGATGATCCATCTCTTTCAACTAGACATTTATGTGGTTCAAAAATACTCTCATTAATGAATGGTAACTTCATTTAAAAATAGGGTTATAAATGTCAAATAACAAATTTTTATTTTGAATTCAAAAAAAGAATTCTTAAAATTTAGGATTTTTTCTCTTCACATTCAAAAAAGAAATTACAGTGACTACTTATCTCTAAAATTTATCATTTTCATTTGTTTGAAAATAAAAAAATATTAAATTCTAAATTATAATAAATGCAAATTATTAACTATTACCCCAAAAATAGAAGAAACTTTGAGCACACGCGTGAGCGGGTGCTTAGAGGCTAGTGTGTATATATATATATATATATATATGTTTTTAACTTTCAACTACTGATCTTAGCTTTGCATGTACTGTTTATGGAACACAACATTATTCACAGCTTATTCTACTGAACTTTTGCAAATTTAGCCACAAATAGAGCTTGCTTATAGTAAAAGAGCCTTGTAGTCAAGTGATCTTACTTAATTCCCTAAAATTCATTGAAACAATTGAATTACAAAAAAAAAAAAAAAAAAAAAAAAAGGAAAGAGGAAAGTAGCTTGCTCACATTTAAACGAATTCTTTGAAGCAATAATTATTAAAATAAAAGATATTACCGATTTCTTCTATATTGCTATAAAAGATAAATGTAGCAAATAATATTCGTCTACATTGTTTTGAAAGATAAATGTAGCAAATGATATTCATCGCTAACAATTCATAAGATCCAATATGATTATTCATAAAAATAAAATAAAAATTTTAGAAAAAAATTCCACAAGAAAATGAATTAAGATGGTTTAATTTTGTGATAGATAATTCACAGAACTTTAATGTCAATATGTAAAAAATAAATAAATAAAAAATCATACAAATTTAAGAAAAATATATGTTTAAATAAGCCTATATATCACGGGCCTAGAATTATCCCTTAGTGACTATACAAAAGACAATACTACGAGTCTACGATGCAAGAAAAGATAAACAATATTAAAACTCCACAATTGAAAAAATGGGGGCTTTTAGTTATCCCCTTGGAGAGATTGGAAGGGAGAACATCACACCCTTTGCCTTGAATGTAGTTTCTGCTGATTCTAGTGCTCGGGTAACATGGAGGGCCATTTCAGAATGGAGTTGGAGGCATGTCATAGCCATCTGAAAAAGAATGAACCGAGTCAGTCATGTGGGCATGGATAAAATTTTGAACAATTCCACAGTAGATGAAATAAACGAAATAAGAACAAAAAAAAAAAAAAGATTTTCTTAAACTGGTGAACTTCTCCCATTATATCACAGGAGTTACATATGCATAGTTTCAGAATATGTTCTCAGTTCAGCAGAAGTAGAGTTCTTCAATTTTCTTAGGGGTAATCCAAACATCACCATATGACCAATACAGATATTATAGCTAGCATTCAAGACTAGAATGAATGACTGATTCATGAAACATAATAATGATGAAAGCTAACTTTTTGAAAATGTGTTAGCCGACAAATTAGTAGTAGTTGTTACAAATGGTATCAACAAAGAAATTATTTTTGCAAGTCCATTTCACAATGTTAATTATAGCATATTCCTTACTACTTGACTATTAGCTTCGGCAAGATCTATAAGTTCAACACACAGGCAATATTATCCGCAAGAAAAAGACGGTGAAGATGAAAAATGCAAGCACGAATTTTGAGCCTCTATGGACCTATGCTTCCTTGAGATGGCATATCTCCCTGCACAAAATTAGCAACAGGATTCAAACAAATACTTTCCATCAGTACTGATGGTTTAACATGCAATATGATGCATGGATACAAAGGTGAAACTGCAATAAAATAATCACAATAAGCCACCATTCACCCAATTTTCACTTTTATGCCACTTCTATACAGACACACGGGTCAAATAGTCATTTCTACCCAGCCATTAGGTATGTACCATCTCTCCAGGGTCTCTCTCATCATTTCAAAATATCAACATACTGAATTTTAATTAGTCCCTGGATCTTAACAAATCGAGAAGAAAGGGAGCCAATTCTGGGGTGCATGGCTGCGCATCAAAATATAATATATATATATATATATATATGAGGTTGTGTCATATGGCGCATTCCTTGAAATTCTTTTTATTTAATTTTCTACTTTAACAAAGTTTACATTTATATTAAAATATTAGTTAATTGAATTAGCCAATGAAGTAAATGCATATATTAATTATCTATTGTTGTTCATTAATTATTTATATTTAATGAATTTATATGATTATTTTTATAAACTCTATATAGAAAATAATTTTTAGTTGAAATAATAATAATAATAAATTTAAAATATGACATTCTTACTTATGTTTAGTTGTTTTGACAACAATTGTCATAAAAGCCATAAAAAAAATTTAAATATTTGTGAATTCACTAAAATTAATCTTAATCCTTTAAATTTCCTAACTCCTTTGTGTGTGCATGCGTGTGTGTATGTGTGTGTGGAACTAACACCGTAGTATACTAGTATGTATTCTATATAATTAGAAAGATTACTAGTATAATAAATATGTTTATTTTTGTTATATTAATTATTTTAAGCATAATGGAATTTTAATATCATTTTTCTAAGATTTATATGACAAACAATTGTTTCGATTTATATGACAAACAATTGATTTTTTTTATGTAAGAAACAATTGTTTGAAATATTGCATTTTTATTCAAATTTAGTTGTTTTTGCAACAATTGAAACCATGCCTAACAAAAAGAGGAAAAAAATTTTAGTAACACACAATCAAAAATGTAAAAATAATAATAATAATAATAATAATAATAATAACTGAAGGATATATGCATTTTTTAGTAGGCATGAAACGTGTCTATCTATATTAGCTACTATATCATGCAATTTTCAATTTATAAACACACACATATATATAGTATGATCAAATCACTATACTACTCTTGGTGTATTTATATTTTGTTTATATATAAAATAACTAAAGATACTGTAGGGACCGGGTTCGGGTACTTCCCTCTTGGGATGAGTGGACCCAAGCCTAGTTAACCCTATACAATAAATTTGTAGAGAGTGGGTAGAAGGACTAGACATTAGCGAATATTACAACGGTTGATGTGGGTTTACAAGATTATCAAATGAGATTTAGCTAAGTTTTCTAAGGGGAAGTTCGTCCTCGGCCCAGTCCGAGGAACTCTTCCCTGATTACTAATGAAAATAGGGGTTGTCCCCCGAACCTCTTCTTCTCTAGGGGTTCATTCTATTATATAGTCCTGTTCAGCTGATTTCTGCCTTCCACTTGTTGATCATCTGAGCTTGTGTCTGAGGGTTTATCCCATCAGCCGCCTTTCCAAGCCTCCTGTTAGTTGAAGTAACCAAAGCATTGCTGTTCAACGGTCAATTCTTCATTATTGCGACCCGAGTGTCAGTTGCGTGCTTTTAATGTGGAGATGACAGCTTCTTTACAGATTACTCCTTTGCCATATTCCCCTAACCGACCTTGGGTACTTGTTCTTTTCTTTGGCATGCCCTGGGAGGGTGCTTTTGGTGGGGCGCCGACCTTCCCTTCTTCAATATTGGCTGGTCGAGGACATGGTCGTCCTCGGCGATGCTCCTTGACAATTTGGGCATTCTCCGCTCATCCTCGGATACTACATTGTCCTCGGCATAGGCCTTGGGCCCGATATAAAGTGGGTCGGGGTTGCCAAATCTTCAGGCCCCACAATAGCCCCTCAAAATTCTGCTGCCTGGCTCCTCGGGTGGGGAAGAGGATTTTGGTGTCCTCGGGTCCTTGTCGTGGCTTGCCAAGTCTTGCCCTCCATCAGTTCCAATGCCTTTTCGCCTGTCCAAGGCACGTTCCTGACGCCTTGGTATGCGAAGCGCGCCTACATTAAATTCGAGCGACTCTATGCTCCCCACGTTCAATCGGTGTGATGATAAGGGGAAGTTCGTCCTCGGCCCAGTCCGAGAAACTCTTCCCTGATTGCTAATGAAAATAGGGGTTGTCCCCCGAACCTCTTCTTCTCTAGGGGTTCATTCTATTATATAGTCCTGTTCAGCTGATCTCTGCCTTCCACGTGTTGATCATCTGAGCCTGTGTCTGAGGGTTTATCCCATCAGCCGCCTTTTCAGGCCTCCTGTTAGTTGAAGTAACCAAAGCATTGCTGTTCAACGGTCAATTCTTCATTATTGCGACCAGAGTGTCAGTTGCGTGCTTTTAATGTGGAGATGACAGCTTCTCTACAGATTACTCCTTTGCCATATTCCCCTGACCGACTTTGGGTACTTGTCTTTTTCTTTAGCATGCCCTGGGAGGGTGCTTTTGGTGGGGCGCCGACCTTCCCTTCTTCAATATTGGCTGGCCGAGGACATGGTCGTTCTCGGCGATGCTCCTTGACAATTTGGGCATTTCCCGCTCATCCTCAGATACTGCATTGTCCTCGGCATGGGCCTTGGGCCTGATATGAAGTGGGTCGGGGTTGTAAAATCTTCGGGCCCCACAATAGCCCCTCAAAATTCTGCTGCCTGGCTCCTCGAGTGGGGAAGAGGATTTTGGTGTCCTCGGGTCCTTGTCGTGGCTTGCCAAGTCTTGCCCTCCATCAGTTCCAATGCTTTTTCGCCTGTCCAAGGCACGTTCCTGACGCCTTGGTATGCGAAGCGCGCCTACATTAAATTCGAGCGACTCTATGCTCCCCACGTTCAATCGGTGTGATGATAATTTAACGGTGGTAATCCTCTTGACTTTATGGGCGGGAAAACTCGCACGGTTGTTATTTTTTATTGGGGGTATAAATACCCATTTGAATTGATCCACCTCTTCACTTTTGCATTCAAGAGCTCTTGCGCACATACGCTGAACTTGGTTAAGCCTCCAATCGACCTTACGCCTCCTTTCAACATAAAAGGCCTGTCTGAGGAGCCTTTCCTCATTTCTGTAAGTTCTCTTCTCTTTCCGGTTCATACTTTTTCGCCTGAGTTCCTTGTCCTTTTATTCCTCTTTCTCTCTCTCCTTCATCTTTCCCTGAGCCCTTCGTTAGTTTTTTAGGATGGGTAGGTTTAAGAAGTTAGTTGAGTCTGAGGAGGCGATGGAAAAATTCGTTGCTGACTATAAGGTCCTCGATACCGTGGGTTTGAGGTACTATGGAGAAGGGGAGTGGTGCATTAGGAGAAAAAAGGGTGAGGTGGCGATTCCTATAATCGCCTTTCTAGAGGGTGGTATGAGGATCCCCATGAGGCCAGTGATGAGGGATTATCTTAGGCATTTCAGCTTAGCTCCCACCCAGTGTGCCACCAATGTGTTCAGGATTTTAGGTTGTGTGGATGCCCTGAACGAGAAGATGGGGCTGGGGTTAACCCACCACGATGTAAACTAGTGCTACAACCTCCAGTGCCTTAGGGGGAAGTCTTATTACATGAAGACGAGAGATGATAGGGTCCGACTCATTTAGTGCCACCCTGAGTCCAGCAAGGGTTTGAATAAAGACTTCCTCATTGTGTCCGAAAAGTGGCACGATGGCCTTCATTGTCCAACAGTGGATGGTACACCAAGTGGGGCATTCAAACTAGGAGATGGTCTAATTTCTTGTGCCTTCATGCTGTGCTTTGCTTGGTTGTTAACAGGAACTTGTTTTCTTTTATGCAGATCCGCACGCTTTTGAGCGTCACTTCGGCTTGGTCAACAAGAAGGATTTGCAAACCGTACTGAGGTCGGAGATTTTTGTGAATAAAGCCCACAACCAAGTTAGAGTCGCTCATGAGATCCTAGGATATGATCCGATTCAAAGATCATTCTCGGCTCCAAAGTACGTGATCCGAGCTAAAGATCCTCGGCTACATAAGATCATTGTAGTCGAGCATGGATTTTTGATCCTCGAAGGATCTCTCGTTTCGGAGGGCATACTGTTGGTGGGTACCTCTTCATCACCTCAAGTTGCAGAGGCTGAAGGGGGAGAGCCAGGAGAAGAGGAAGTGGCTGACTCAGGTCCGTTCGAGGCCGAGTTTGACGTGTTCAACCAATTCCACTCGCCCGAAGACCCTTCTGGCGATTTCGGTGACCCTAGCTTAGTTGAAGCGGACTTTTTATCCGAAGAAGCTTCTCCTTGGTTGAAGATGAGTTTCAAGAGATGATCTTAGACAAGCTTGCTGGCCCTGATTGAGGGGCAGCTAGGGAAGGATGCGCCAGGAAAGTCTCCTCCCAAGCTTCCTCCTCCCCCATCCCAACAGAGTTCGCCATCTGGGTCCAAGCCCACCAATCCTAAGCAGAAGAAAGACAAAGGAAAGATGTCTAGGGGGGCGAAGAGTCTGATCCTTCCCAGGATGACGATGACGCTTGGCGGCCCTCGAAGCAGCTGAGAGCAGGGCGCTAAGGTCAGGACAAACAGACCACCATCCAGCCCGGGGCCCAGGCTTAGCTTCCTGCCCAGGGCCCAGGCTTGGCTTCCTGCCCCCATGCTCCATGGGGAGCCCTTGATGGACGATGCCTCCCTCAGGGACCTTCGAGGGGGCGAGGGTGCGCATGTGGCTGACGCATTGGGGAGGTCCTTGCTACTCCCTACGGATATGGCCCGGCTAGAGGTTCTGAGAAGTAAGGAGGTCTTCTTCAGCCTTAAGCGATACTTAAGCATGGTAAGTTTTCTGATCACTTGTGATTCTCTTGACTTCCTGCCTTTTGGCTCCTTATCTATCGCACATTGATTTTAATTGGCAAGCTATCCAGGCTACCTTTAGGTTAGAGGGTATAGCCAGTAGCTAAAGCAGGGCCGCAGACTTGGAGCGTGCCAAGCTGCTAGACACTGCGCGGACCCTTAAAGTCTCCAAGGCCAGTCTTTCAAAGGCAAGGGAGGAGTTGGAGGAGCTGAAGAGAGCTCGAGACATCGCCAAATCAGGCATTGCTAGCACCCAAAAGCAGGCCCTAAATCAAACGGAGCGTTTGCTTAAGGCAGAGGATTAGCTAGGGTCGCCAAAGAAGAGATCGCGACCCTGAAAAAAAGGGTGCTCGAGGCAGAGGGGGCTAGAGGCGTCGCGGAATTCGTCAAGAATGAGGCCTTGAAAGCCAAGGAAGAGGTTGAGTCTGCAAGGGCCAAGGCTGAGGCTTCCAAAGGTAAGGCCGAGTAGGAGGCCTACGAGTCAGGGGTAGCTGAGACAGAAGCCATCCTTAAAGCTCAAGTGCTTGGGGTATGTAGACTTTATTGTTCCCAGGTGTGGAATAAAGCCTTGAAACAGGCAAGTGTTGAGGCTTCATCTGACCTGTGGCAGGTAGAGAGTGTGTACTATCCTCTTGTTATTCGTGAGGTTGCTTTTGCCAGCTCCGAGGCTGAGGTGACTCCTGAGGGAGTTGGGGCTATTCCTGATGAAGATGCCCCGGCTGCTACCACTTCGAACAAGCCCGCAAAGGAAGCTGCCCCTCCTAGGGCCGTTAAGACAAGTAAGAGTCCCAATGCAGATGAGTCCCGAGAGGCTGCGGACCCCTTAGCTGATGCTTAGGCCCCTCACATTGAGGAGATATCTCTTTCAGCTAACCTTCCCCGGGCTATAATCCCAAGCGAGGGTAATGAGGACCCTGAAACCTCTTCTGCCCAGCCCCTTGAGGGAGGAATTGAGATAAAGTTGAAGGAATAATCCTCTACAGCGCCTTCACTTTGTTTGTTTATTGGTTTTTTTTTTTTTTAGTTTTTTTTTTAATTTTTTTTTTAAGCATTGTAATGGCACTTTTGCCTTGTGTAACTCTTAAAGGTTCAATGAAGTGCATACTTTATTTTCTCTTATTCTCCCTGTTTGTATCATTATTTTTTTTACTTGCACAATCCTGGCTTTAATTGCGCTTCAGCTGACCACATCGATAATTATAATAGCGTATGGAGGTTTATGCAAATGGAGACCTACCTCTCTCTTGTTTTTAATTTAGAACCGGGGTAGGTCGAGATCACTAAACCCTTGAATTATTTAGTAAGTATTTAAAGTTATGGAAACAGGGGAACTCTCTAAAGCCAAGTCCATGACACCCTAAAATGCTTTAAGTGATGCTCATAGGCTTAATTCCTTAGATTTCGTTATAAGAAAGAACATCATTGTTTGCAATGATCACGACGGGCATTAAAGTAATTAATCAAGTCGGACTAACCAGTTCATGGGCTTTGTTTGACACCCAGGTTGACTTTGTATGGTGTAAATTTTACCAAGGCCGATGATCTAAGGATCAGGCATGGCTTTGGTTTTACCCCGCAATTAGGTTATTCTTGAAGTAGTTAGTTTTCCTAGAGGCTTGATTCTGAGGACTATGCAAGGCCTTGGTTCTATCTAACACTTAGCTTTTCTGAAGTACTTAGTTTCCCTACAGGTTTGAGTCCGAGGACCATGCAACACCTTGGTTCTGTCTAGGACCTAATTTTCTTTTGAAGTAGTTAGTTTCTCCACAGGCTTGAGTCCGAGGACGATGCAAGGCCTTGGTTCTATCTAACACTTATGTGGCGTTTGGTACGGGGGAATCCACATTACTCTTGGCATCCAGATTCCTATTTGGTTTATTCCCAGGAATCTTAAATGAATTATTTATTTTTCTCATTCTATCCTTAGATTTGAATGTGAATTACTAAGTCATTTTAAAAAAAAGGGTTAAAATTGTCAATTTATAAAAAATACAATTTCCTTTAAGCTTAGGAATCTGGATTCCCACCTGTTTTAAAGGGAATCCACATTCCCACTGAGAGGGGTTTAAGGGGGGAATCCACATTCCCCTAGCATCTGATTCCTTAGCATGATTTGCAACCAAACATGGGAATCTTTAAACATTCCTAGGAATCCTAAAACATTACCCTGTACCAAACGCCACATTAGCTTTTCTGAAGTACCTAGTTTCTCCACAGGTTTGAGTCTGAGGACCATGCAATACCTTGATTCTGTCTAGGACCTAGTTTTCTTTTGAAGTAGTTAGTTACCCCACAGGCTTGAGTTCGAGGACCATGCAAGGCCTTGGTTCTGTCTAACACTTAGTTTTTCTGAAGTAACTAGTTTCCCCACAGATTTGAGTCCGAGGACCATGCAACACCTTGGTTCTGTTTAGGACTTAGTTTTCTTTTGAAGTAATTAGTTTCCCCACAGGCTTGAGTCCGAGGACCATGCAAAGCTTTGGTTCTGTCTAACACTTAGCTTTTTTGAAGTACCTAGTTTCCCCACAGGTTTAAGTCCGAGGACTATGCAATACCTTAGTTCTGTCTAGGACCTAGTTTTCTTTTGAAGTAGTTAGTTTCCCCACAGGTTTAAGTCTAAGGACCATGCAAGGCCTTGGTTCTGTCTAACACTTAGCTTTTCTGAAGTAGTTAGTTTCCCCACAGGTTTGAGTCTGAGGACCATGCAATACCTTGGTTCTGTCTAGGACTTAGTTTTCTTTTGAAGTAGTTAGTTTCCCCACAGGCTTGAGTCTGAAGACCATGCAATGCCTTGGTTCTGTATAAAACTTAGCTTTTCTGAAGTAGCTAGTTTCCCCACAGGTTTGAGTTTGAGGACCATGCAATACCTTGGTTCTGTCTAGGACTTAGTTTTCTTTACTGCTTGGAGTGAGAGGACTCATCCTCAGCATTGGGGAGCCTGCCCTTAGAGTGATAACGGCCTTTGAGCTTGCTCCGCCGAGGGGGGGCCCTTTTTCGGTCTGGCTCCTTGGCCCGGCGCTGGCCCGGACATGGGTGAGTTCATCGTCCACCCCTATGTACGGCAGTAGCTCCAACCCGATGCGCCACTTCCAATTATGAGGCGTCTTTTGGGCTATTCGAGTAGAGCGCTTGACGCTTTGGTGCGCGAGGTGCATCCTCATTAATATCCTTGCAGATTTACGAGAATCCAGCGGTTGGTAAGCTCTTTGGAAATTGGGCGGAGTTAATACCTCCAGTAATTCTTCCTTAGGATTCTGCGCAGGCTGGTTTTCACCAGCTCTTGCCTTCTATATAAGGCATTTTTGGATAATTTTTTTCTCAAGTTTCATAAACACTTGGGTTCAATAGGGACTCAAGGTTCTCCGTTTTCTGGGCATTTTCAAGGGCCTTGCCAAAATAGTGACTTGCGCTTAAGGAGATGGAGTAGCCCTGGAAAAGGGTAGGGACAAGGAAGCCAAGCCCCCTTCAGGAGCCAAGAATGCCACCTCGATCCTGGACGACACAATAGAGGCGAAATAAGTAGAGGCCAAAGACCCTCTTTCTTTTCAACCTAGCAAGAGAGAGGACCCCTTTTGCAGTTAGGAGGGAAATCCGAAAGGAACATAACATCTCTCCTCCGTGCGTGGGTCTACCGGCCTTCCAAGCTGGTAATGATTCGCCAGCGCCCAGTCGTCGTGGGACTGGGAGAGAATCAAAGGAAAACCTTAAGGTGGGACCATCAGGCACCACGGCTTCCTCTTCCTTCTTATCACCAGTGCCGTCTATGCTGGCCTGGGAGCTGTGGATGGTCTTACAACAGGCCTGTCTCCGCCTCTCCCTCCATGCTTAGCTTAGCTTTAAAACAAGCCTGCCTAGGCCCTTTTTTTTTCTTTTTTTTTCTTTTTTTTTAAGCTTTAGAACAAGCCTGCCTAAGCATTTACCTTCGTAGTTAACTTTAGAACAAGCCTGCCTAAGCATTTGTTGCACAATGTAAGTTTTCTTTACTTAATAAAGAAGTAGCCACATTTCGTTTACTTTACTTCTTGAATCTTTCATTTTTTTATGATGATTGCCTTCTGAATGAGTACGTTGCCGTTGTTTGTGTTTTTTTTTTTTTTTTTTGAACTTGGAAGAGGTGTTGTTATTGATTCTTCTACACCAACCATCGCACTCGCTAATCCTCAAGTCCTCCTACAGACGGCGCCAATTGTAGGGACCGTGTTCGGGTACTACCCTCCTAGGGATAAATGGACCCAAGCCCAGTTAACCTTATACAATAAATTTATAAAGAGTAGGTAGAAGGACTAGGCATTAGCGAATATTACAACGGTTGATGTGGGTTTACAAGATCATCAAATGAGATTTAGCTAAGTTTTCTAAGGGGAAGTTCGTCCTCAGCCCAGTTCGAGGAACTCTTCCCTGATTGCTAATGAAAATAGAGGTTGTCCCTTGAACCTCTTCTTCTCTAGGGGTTTATTCTATTATATAGTCTAGTTCAGCTGATCTCTATCTTCCACTTGTTGATCATCTAAGCCTGTGTCTAAGGGCTTATCCCATCAGCTGCCTTTCCAGGCCTTCTGTTAGTTGAAGTAACCAAAGTATCGCTGTTCAACAGTCAATTCTTCATTAATGCGACTAGAGTGTCAGTTGTGTGCTTTTAATGCAGGGATAACAACTTCCCTACGGATTACTCCTTCGCCATATTCCCCCAACCGACCCTAGGTACTTGTCTTTTTCTTTGGCATGCCCTGGGAGGGTGCTTGTGGTGGGGCGTCGACCTTCCCTTCTTCAATATTGGCCGGCCGAGGACATGGTCGTCCTCGACGATGCTCCTTGACAATTTGGGCCTTCCCCGCTCATCCTCGGATACTGCATTGTCCTCGACATGGGCCTTGGGCCCGATATGGAGTGGGCCGGGGTTGCCAAATCTTTGGGCCTCACAAATACAATTTTTGACAATGAAATTTATTGAAATATCTTTTTTATACATAGATAGTTGGGGGTGGAGATCATTAGAATCCTGAATGTTTCTATTGGAAATTGAGTTACAAGATTTTTGACAAAACTTATCAAAATATTGGAGAAAACTAATAATAAGTTGTACCGCACATTGTGCGGAAACTCAACTAATTTCATACAAACACTAAGCATATGGATGAGTTTCCCTACAAAATTTCCATCAAGTAAGTCAACACAATGTCTTTTCTTATCAAAACTCTGAATGGCAGGAAGCATAAAGGCAGTTGCATACACGGGAAACTTATTCTGAGACCATTCCATTTGGCTTTCTAGTATATTTGATGATCTTAAGCTCCATCGGTGTGTCTTCCCTCTCCTGATTTGACTGGGTTTTGAGGAAAGTTCCCTCTCATAACTAGTAAACCAGTTTAGCAAAGTCTCTGTTTCTGAAATATACTTCCAGGAATTAGCTCTAGCTCTACTATTAGGTAAGAAACACAGTTGACCCTCTAAAATGCTTGATATAAGGGATCCTCTTTGATGTTTAGGTTTTATAGTTTTAGAATCAGCAAGCTCCTATGCTGCATTTGTCATGGCATCAAGTATCATAATGCGTTTACCGACATCAACATTTGGTGAATATATTAGTTTGATCTATGCCTCTTGTTTTAGGTTGAGTCCTCCTCACCTTCTATAGCTAAGTCAGAGCAACAAACCTATACAAGAGTTCTAGCAAGATCACCAGCTAAATGGCTAAGCTCATCAAGCGACGCTCGCACAAACTTTCAAGCAACATCAAGTGCCCTCTCCACCTGCAATATAGCACAAGGGCAATTAATGAACTAAAAGACAACTAGGTTCACCAACTCTTGACAAAATAGGGGCGATTAATGAACTAGAAGACAACTTGATTCACCAACTCTTGACAAAATAGATTGAACCAAGGGATTGCACCAAAACCTACTCACAAGTTAATTGCAACCACTTAGTAAAACTATCCCTGTTAAAATCTATAATAGGGTGGATGAGATATGATTGGCTTGTATGAAATTTTAACAAAAGAGATCTCACAAATTGCACAAAAAATGTGGCTCTGTTCGATACCACAACTGATAGTTTAAGGTATACTCTCAGGAGAATCTTTCAAGAACTTTTTCATTCATCAAGAAAAAACTTAAGGTAACATATAACTGATGAACTTAAATGACACCACATTAGCCTCCTTAAATTTCCGTAGTGCTCCATCAACATTAACCAATTGTAAAAATTTTCTTTTCAAATCTGTGTCATATCTGATAAATCATAAGGCTATAAAGATGAGTCACTCGAGGAATCAGAACTCTCACTTGCATTATCATAATCATCTTTATCAGAGACTGATTTATTGTCGTTGGATCAATGATCTCATCTGGATTGAAAAACTTAAATTCAGATAATTTCTTGTTTTTTCTCTTTAGATTGCTGCTTATCAAATTCTTGGTTGTATCTTTGAAGTCATTTTCCAGTGCAAAGCTAGATGTTTTACTCGGCTGAAATGGGCAAATGCCCTTTTTGCTCAAATTATGTAGCGTTTTGCTCACTTTCCCAAACTAATTAGAGAAATACCTCTCTTTTGAAACTCGATTTTCTCAAAATCGAGTTAAGCCTTATAGTGACGTTTTTAAAGAGCCTATAGTGACGTTTTAAGGATCTATAATGGCGTTTTAGAACTCGAGCTCCATGAACTCAAGTTATAGGTAAACAAAAATTAAAAAAAAAAAAAAATACCTATAACTAGAGTTCATGGAGCTCGAGTTTGAAAACGCCACTATAGGTCCTTAAAACATCACTATGAGCTCCTTAAAACGCCATTATAGGGCTCCAGAATTTAAAAAAAAAAAAACTCGATTTTGAGAAAATCAAGTTTCAAAAGAGGGGCATTTCCCTAATTAATTTGGGAAATGAGGCAAAACACTACATAATTTGTGCGAAAAAGGGCATTTGCCCATTTTCTCCTAATTGACTTTCATGAACATCTTTTTGCTTGCAATTTGAGGTATCCAGATTCCTTTTTTAAGGGGTAGCCAACCCAAAGGTGAGCAAGGATTCGCCCAACCCAACCCGAACTGAAGGGCTTTGGGCGGGTCAGGTGGACTTCCGGGTCAGGTTTGAGTCTCGCACTCAGTTTTTTGGGGTTTTGAATTGGGTTCAGGTTTAACCTGCCCCACTTGATCCTAATTTTTTTTTTTTCATTTTTTACAGCTTTGGAGGTTTTGACTTTTGATGTCATATTCTCTAATATAGTAGTGTTCTCAAACCTAAAAAAAATTGTCTTTATAAAATTATATATTTTTATTTCCGATTATAAATTTAAAAGAAAAATTCCTATTATAGAGTTCCCGCTTAATTCCTTTTCCAATTTAAAACCTTGACCAAATTTTCTCATTTAAGATCCAAACGTATTTTATACTTTCCATGTTTTATTTTCCATTCAAATTTGAGTTAAACCTTAAAAGGTTAATGACAGAGCTTAATTTCAATGTAAATATATACCTTATTTTTAGTCACCTCATTAAAGTCTCTACATTTTCCAAATTGATTTTTAAGGATTCAAATTTAAAATCCAAACATCGATTGACCCGATTCTATTTGAATTTTAGTTTAAGAATATGTAAGAAAATAGAAAGTCCATAAATTAAAAATTGATCTTTTTTTTTTCTTTTCTTAAATGACCATTTAATTAGGATTAAAAATAATATACAATCATTTTAATAAAAATACTCCAAAAAGTGCATATCAGATTTTATCCTCATTTTTTTTTTTAAGAGAGAAATAATAATGTGAAAAAGTGATATATGATGTATCAATTTCAGTTTTTTAAGTGTATTCGATTATATACTTATATTCCTAAAAGTGTTCTAAAAAAATTATTTTCAATATAGATTTCCTTCTTATATTCCTAATAAGGTTGTAATTGTATATGTTTATATCCTTTTTTTAAATAAATAAAAAAACTGAAATTGAAGCTTTAATTAATTCAACTGTTTTTTTTTTTTTTTTTTTTTTTTGACTCTTTGGCAAAGTTTAAATGAAGTGTGCTAGATTGGGAAGTTAACAAAGTGATATAATCAGAATTCTTCCTATTAAGGGACTTTGAATCTAAAATTTGATTGCTCATTTGAAGGAAATTAAATTAAGGAGATAATTTAATTTCCTGATGCAAATTCAATATCATTTTTCAAAAAACTCATCAAAACCCTATATTTTCCATATTGGTTTTTAAGATTCAAATTCCTAAAATGGATGTCTAAGGAAAGAAACATGCTTTGTCAACTACATTCAAGGAACAAATAATGAATTATGCCCAAAAAAATTATTAAAAAATAAAAAATAAAAAAAAATAAAGAAAAGAAAAAGAGACAGACCCGCCCAAGACCGGACTTACCGCCCGAGACTCGAACCAAACTGAATGTTTAGGTTTCGGGTGAGAGTGAGTTTGTGTCCATTATGTCAGGTTGGTTTTCAGGTCGAGTCTGAAACCTACCTAACCCGAAAAATACTCAATCCTACCAAACTCCTAGTCAATAATGTCACCGGTACAACTATCATCAAGGTATAATGGATTCAAGGGACATAAAGTAACGACATTGTCACAGCTCATTGATTTAAGAAACAAACCAGTGATTCAAGGGACATAAAGTAAACACATAAGATTCATGCCACATAATCAAGAACATAAATTAAACACAAAATTTATGAAGAATGAGTGCATATTTTCATTTTCATTATCGTTAAATTTTGAATACAAAAAAAAAAAAAAAAAAAAAAAAAAAAAAAAAGACCGAAGTCTCAGTATTAGGCCTAAACCTAGACTCCAAAAACCTAATCCTAAAAGTATGATACTCACCCACATCCATATCCTTTTTCTCTAAAAACCTAATCCTAAAACTCTATAGTAGCGTTTTAAAACACTAGGCCTATAACAGTGCTTGCAACGACCTATAGTAGCGTTTTAGAAACAATACTATAGGTCTAAAGAAAAACCCTATGTCTATAGTGGCGTTTATAAATGTCACTATAGTTCTGGGTCTTACAAGGGCCTATAGTGTCATTCATGAACGTCATTATAGATCTTTAAAAAAAGAAGGCCCAACTGAAGAAAAAAAAAAAAAAAAAAAAAAAACCTATAGTAGCGTTTATGAATGCTACTATACTATAGGTCTTGGGTCATACAATGGCTTATAGTGGCATTCATGAATGCCACTATAGGTCTTGGGTCTTCGTGGGCCTATAGTGGCATGGCATTTATAAATGCCACTATAACTCCAGCAAAAAAAAAACTGAATAATAGTAATAATAATAATAATAATTTGAGGACCTATAGTGGCATTTGTAAATGCCACTATAGGTACTGTGTGCTAGAAGGGCCTATACTATAGGCCCTTTTTAAATTCTTTTGTAAAATTTCTTTTTTTCGAGAAATGGCTTTTGATTTGATCAAGAAGACGAAAGGGTTTGGAATTGTGCCGAAGTTGATGTCATATGGGCCAGCATTGTTTGGGTTTTACAAGAAAGGGATGGCAGGTAAGGCTTATGAAGTTGATACTGATATGGTTGAGGTCGGTGTGGTGACTGAGGAGGCTGAGCTTTCTATATTTTGAAAGTTAGTGGTGTTTGTAACAATGCACATAAAGTGTATGAAACAATGCACAAGTTAAAAGCTGTGGTGAAACAAGTGTTGGAGACGACTGCTGGGGTTATTGAGGATTGGTTTAAATGTGAAGAGGCGAGAAAAGTAGGATTAGAGAATTGGGATGTGAGTAAAGTGAGGGAAGGGGTTGTGAGAGGTAGTAGAGGATGGCATGGTCAAGGGTGGTTGGGGAGTGGGGAGTGGAGAATGGTGAGTACTCAAATGGATGGCATCGGGGTTTGTCAATCGTGTGGCGAGAAGCTTGTTTGTATTAATATTGATTTGAAGGAGACGGAAAATTTTGCTTCCTCAATGACCAATGTGGCTCGCCAAAAGGAGGTTAAGGCCAATTTTGTTCGCTTCCAAATGCGAAAATGTGTTCTTCATAGATGTAAACCCTATAAGTCACCTCATAATATTTCTAATATAGACATTCAATGTTTAAATCTCTGCCCCAACTATTGATGTATAAAAAAAATTCAATAATTTTCCTTGTAAAATATTGCAATATGTGGTTATTTTATAGACAAACTAGAAAAACACTAAGAGTAGTGTAGTAATTTGATTTTACTATATATGTGTGTGTGTGTGTGTGTGTGTGTGTGTTTACAAACTAAAAATTGCACGATATAGCTGCTAATATTGATAGGCACGTTTCATGCATACTAAAAAAATGCGAATATTTTTCAATTATTATTATTATTTTACATGCTTGATTGCGTGTTACTAAATTTCTTTTTATTTTTCATTTTTGTTGGACATTGTTTCAATTATTGTAAAAAAAAAAAAAAATTTTATAGGGACTGAACTACCTAAACCCTAAACCTCCTTTTTTTCATATACCTAACCCCCTAAAACCCATTACACTCCCATCCACCTTCTTCTACTCCACCTCCATCTTCCACTCTTCTAGTGGTAGAAGAAGCCTTCTACCAATCTCTTTGAGAATTCTTTGATCATCCTTCGAAAGTTGTTTGGTGACTCTCACACGACCTTTAAAAATGCACTTAAAGCATGGGCTTTGGCTTCATTGGAGAAAAGAAGAATGGGAAATTTCTTGACATTCTCTGCATTGTCATTGGCTTATTGAAAAAGAGCTATCAGTTTGTCGTTGTGAAGCCAAGGCTTCACGATAGATTTCGTCGAAGCTACGCACAGACGACGACAAAGTTCTTGGGATTCTATTTGGGACTCGGACGACGGTCTTCTTGGATGATTTGTTAGGAACCATTGTTGTTAGGTGGTGTGTTGATCTTACACTCTCTGTGATTCTCTCTACAAGAAGAGTATGAATCTTATTGAATGTGCAAGTATGCTTTATATAGCATGTAACACATGCATACGTATAGATACATTTGAAATTAAACTTAATTTCTATCATAAAAATTGAAATAATTAGTCAAATTATTTAAAAAAAAAAAATAAATGTAATTAGTCACATATTAGAATTCTTACCTAAATTTAATACTACTTATGATCATTTTTTTTCTATTTTTTAACAAGATAAAACGTGTGGTGATCTTTGTTGTGTGGTGATTTTTATAGAGTATATGTGCTTGGTTTTTTTTTTTTTTTTTGTTTTAATTTTATAGTTCATTAATATTAGATTCTTAGTAGTTTGCAATCATTAACTCACTTGGCACAAATTAAAAAACTTAAGTGGACACATGACACAAACTTAAGGGGATGATTATGGTGTGGTCCTTATATAAATTTAGACATGGCGCAAAATTGGATTCTAAACTTTCTCTAAGTTTTACCTACTAATATATATATATATATATACAAGGGCAGAGCTAGGGGGGGTCGAGAGGGGGCAATTGCCCCCCCTAACCTCACCCAAACCCACACCCCCTTAATATATCTTCCTATATTTTCTTTGTGTATGTTTTTGTTTGCTTTAAGCTTATATTCTGCAACTTTGCGTGTAATATTGTGCTATGGGGCTGTCACTTTTGGCTCTACGTGTAATGTACTTTTCTTGGTTGATGATTAGCAAGAAGCTCAATAAATTCCCCGAAAAATATCATCTTTAGTAATAATAGCTTTGACCTGAAAATTTATTTTGAAAATATTTAAAACTCGTCTAATATAATGAAGAGAAAAATTCTTATATGTACTCTATGTAATCTTGAAATTAAAAAATGGTATATTATCACAACATCTCCAACCAATATGCCAAAAATTTCATGTTGCTTTCTTTAATTCTTCTATAATGCTTTTACGATAAACACAATATATATAGCATAGAATTAATAAACATCAATACTTTTATGATTTAAAATAAAAAACGCCATACAATCTACTTAAAAAAAAAAAAAAAAAAAAAAAAAAAATCTAATGCTATGCACGAGGAAAAAAAAGAAACAACTTAACACTTACATTATATTTTATATGCTAATAAAATTTTTTGATTAATTAGTTAAGTATTTTTTTTATTATACTAATTAAAAAAATTGAAATTGATTTTGCCTTCAACTCTTTATTTTCATTTTGCCCCCCCTAAACTAGAATCCTAGCCCCGCCACTATATATATACAAAAAAAAAAAAAAAAAAAAAATCAAAAGACAAAGTAGTGTAGTTTGCTACCTTGTTGCGACCTAGCTAGTCGCGAAATGGGTGCGACTTGGCTGGTCGCAAATGGTCGTGACTTGCCTAATGATTTAACTGAATAATAAATGAGCCTTGATTTAAGAACTAAAAAAATAAACAAAGAATTAATTCAAGAATCCAATAATAAACAAAATAAACGCATAAAGTTGCACTAAGATTTTCATTAGTTTTCTTAAGAAGATAAGAACAAAAAAAAAATATATATATATATATATATATCTATTTCTTTTAAAATATTAAAAAAAATTGCAATTCGGTGAAGCCACATAGCTTAACCACGGTTCTTTTTTTTTTTTTTTGAGAAACAAACTAACTGCTAAACACACACACTTTAATTATACTCTCTCACCAAGCTTAAACACATTATTTAATCCAAAGTACCACTACAAAAAGACCACAACCACATATTCTAAACCCAACTTTTATTGTATACTATATATGATATAATATGATTTGTTTATATAGAAAAATTATACCCTAATTTTAATTGTAATAGAAAACCTAGATGCCTTATTACAAAAATAGTCCTACTTCTAAATATTAGAATACTAATAGCTAAATAAATTACTAGGGCCCTAAATATAAATAGTCAAACATTATTATTATTATTATTATTTTGATACCTAATAAAACATTTATTAACTAAAAGGAGCATTACAAAAGTCATGGGCTTATATATGGTTCGGCTACATATAGCAAAATTGACCTGGAAAGTTAGCAGCTCTAGTAGCAAACTTTAACATGTGAGATTACAAGTTTAGGAACAAAGATAAGATGTGTATTTAGTCCCTGTTGCTGCAACTGGTATAGGTCTGATAGGAGAGCTTGATCCTACCATGATGGGTTGATGGTTTGATTACAAATCTGCACTAGTCCTCTGTTGTTGCACATTATCATGATTCTACAAAATCTTATAAGTCTTTGTCTTTGAGAGTTGCCTCCACCGACGCTTCCTAAGCTGCCATTTATTGAGACTGCCTCCCACTGTTAGCTCCTCTTTTGAAAAGAGTACCTCCATCTAGCTTAATAGCTTCAAAAGCAAAACCGCATCTCCTAGATTTTCTGTTTGTGTATGCTGCCATCTTGATAAGTAGGTACCAATTTTGATGAAGGATAATTTGGTCTGCTTTTGGCTTGTATTGATTTTCCGCACTTGTTTATGACTGAAGAGAAACTTGGTCTAACATTTAAACTTGGTCTAACATTTTCTGCTTTTGGCTTGTAGGTCAACTCTATTGGAAGGGCAGCTAGAAGGGTGCTAACGCCATTGCAGGGGATAGTCAAACATTAATAATACTAAATAAAAATAAAATCATTGTGTCTTTTGCATCATTCTCCCCTAGTTGGAGAAAACTCAACCCTCAAGTTTTGAAGTGCTAAAGGATTAGAATGCTGACAAATTTCACTAGCTTCAATTCAGGAGTTACTTTGGGGAGCATTGAGAATAGAAAAACCTTGTACTCCCCCATGTCATTAAACTTGTCTGGAATAACAAAATCAATGTGTGGAATCAAACTTACATATGAGAAAGTCTTTTCTTCGGTTATAGAAAGCACCATCATATCCATCTTGTTTACTTCACCCTCCCTAGAGGGTTGATCTAAAGCACATTAATCAAATTCAACATTCATATCATATGCACCATCCATGCATTGAAGTATTTTTTTTTTTGGGTGTCATAATGTTTAAAAGTGAGATAGAGATAATGATAGTGTTCTAATTCTTAGGATTTTCTCTATGTGAGTTTTTTTTTTTTTTTTTTCTTTGAATTAGTTATTTGTACGTGAGTTAGTGTATGAATGGAAGAAACTATTTGAATATGAAACTCTTGATTTTATAATGTTTAAAAGTGAGATAGAGATAGTGTTGGATCTTTCTCTACGTGAGCATTGATAAAAGTTTGAAAATTTGAATTTAAAATAAAAGGTGGTAATTTAGATCAAATAAGATAAAGGAAAAAGTCTAAAATTTAGGAATTTTTTTATAAACAAAATAGTAAATTACTCTTTTAACCAGTTTTTGTATTTAAATTTAAAATTATTTGACTAAAAGATAGAGGTATTTTAGATAGTTTAAGAATTTATGTGAAGATATTTTAGTATGCAAAATGATGAAACCCAAACAAGAAATCATGTTATTAGTAGAATAGATAGATATTGAATATATCTATACTATATATAAAAAGATTTCCCTCTTTTAACTGGACTTTCATGTTGTTCAAAAATATCATCATTAATGAAGGATAACTTTATTTAGAAATATCATAATAAATGTCAAATAATAAATTTCATTTTGAATTCAAAAAGAGAATTCCTAAAATTTAGGGTTTTTTTCTCTTCATTTTCAAAAAAGAAATTACAGTTACTATTTATCTCTAAAGTTTATCTTTTTTATTTATTTGAAAAATAAAAAATATATATTTATAAATTATAATAGATACAAATTATTAATTTTTACCCAAAAAAATATACAAAGCCTCTGAGCGCACGAATTAAGCACGCACTAGCGTGTACTCAGAGGCTAGTGATCAATAAGTATTCAATGACTATTTAAAATTTAATACTATCCATATCTTGAATAATGGCTTTGGTAATGCCCACATTAATGTACATTATTAACTATATTGAATAGATATTACAATTATTACCAACTTTATAACAATTTACTATTGATAAACAGTATCCAAATTTGGAATGCAATTGAATTATGGAACAACAATTGTGTGGTAGTCTGTTATTGAACTTGTTCTTCATCAAGTACAATGGATTCTGTTGTGTAGCCTCTTCTGTAAATTCTTTTTGCACGAAGCAGCATCTTGTGATGCAATTACTTCTTATTTAGCACACAATGTTGATGGTTCAACATGGATGAAAACTTTATCATCAAGGCTGGGTCACCTTTTAAGTCGCCTTTTTGTTTCCTTCAAATTCCTATCCCATTGCCTCACACTATCTCTTTGATCTTGAAAATTGACTAGAAAGTATTTTTTTTTTTATAATAATTGAAGAGGTTATTCATATGTAGTTTTATGAGAAAATTGAGGTTGTTTGTTGTGAAAATAGTGTGGAAAATATACAATGCAAAAGTATTTTTTCATTCTTTCCCAAGTAACCATGACATCTAAAGTAAAAGTTCTCAAAATGATTTAATACCCCAAACTGTCTAAATCTCTAGTAGTAACTCTCATTTTGGCATACCTATTACTCAACTTTTTTTTGGTTGTATATGATAAATTCACTTGTTCAAAAGAACTAATCCATAATGGTTGACAACACATGGGTCTTAATCTTTATAACCATATATAAAATAAATGGCTCAAATATGACCATAATTTTGTAAAATAACGTAACTGTGACTCAGATAACTAGATTTAGGATTTTCCGTTGGGTGGGGAAACGTGTAGTATGAATTTTGTTTTTTTAGTTTGGCAAAACGTGGCCGTTTGACTGTGCCAGCTAGTTGAAAATATTTGCTAAATAGCATAATTTTAGAAAAAATTTGTTAAATAGCATCTCACAAAACTTATTTAGTTATGTAACACATTTTTAGAACTCGATTTTGATAAACTCAAGTTTCACTTGGAACTCGAGTTTGACAAACTTGAGTTCCAAAAAAGATGCTACATAACTAAATAAGTTTGTCTCGATGCTTTTTTCCTAAATATTTCCAAAAATCATGTTATTTGGAAAAAAAGGCCCCAGCTTGTCTCTTTTTTTTTTTTTTTTTTTGATGGGACCCCAGCTTGTCTCTTTGGTTTCACTGGAACGATGTCAATTTGAGGCTGATTTGATTTAAAAAAAAACACATCAGCACGGATGATGTGTCAGTTAACAGTAGAAA
Organism: Quercus gilva; assembly: GCA_023621385.1. NCBI lineage: Eukaryota > Viridiplantae > Streptophyta > Magnoliopsida > Fagales > Fagaceae > Quercus > Quercus gilva. Next base: position 5,769,160 of record CM042482.1, on the reverse strand, counting down.
CTAACTAGGAGGGAAGAACTGCTAACGAAATCAAATTTCAGGGTGTATATTCAAAATTCTGAAATTTTGGGGTATAAAATCCAAATCACCGCAAATTTCAGGGACGTAATTTGCAATTCACTCCTCTTTTTTTTTTTTTTCTTTTTTTTTTTTTAATGAAAGAAGCTATTATAATAATTGGTGAGCTATTTAAAATTCTAAATTAATTATCATAATATAATATACTAATTGTAGGGACACTAAAATTGATCCCCGAGGATCACTCCATGGAATTCACTTTACAATGATTCACACAAACAAGATACAAATGAATAATAGGGAATATACACTCTACAATGGGAAATATAAACAGTGGATTTTATTGACCATTTATATGCTACCATCACTATTACAAAGGGTGATTCTAGGAAGCTTTATAACCTTACTCCCGTTGTATTCGCTCAGTATCTCTCTCTTTTTCTTTTTCTTTTTTATCTTCTCAAACTGATTTTCTCCTCTCCCTTCTCTTGGATCCCTTTTCCTTTTTCCTCCCTCCTCTCTTATAGTCTCAGCCTTTGTTCTTATCCCTCCAGCTATCCTGTTCCTTTTCCCAAAGTCTTAGGGATATTTTTCTTACTTTATCAGTTTCCTCTCCTTCTTACCTTAGAATTCTGACTGCCCAGAGGTTGCGTGTACTGCTCAGGCTGTCTTTTGCGCAATTAATGCGATAGATGTTAGGTAAGAAACCCCTCTTTAATGCGGAGATAAAAGATCTTCTTTCTTCTTGTGCATTCCAGAAGTTTCCCGTGGTCACCAGTGTCTCTTGGAAATCGTACACTAATTATCCGTGCTCCAGAAAAGCTAGTGTATTCTTTTTCCCTAAGGGTAGGTCGACCGTGGTATCTAACTTTGTCTTCAACATGATGACGCAACTTTCAACTCTTTCACGGATCGTCTCCTTCCGAGCTTTTCCTTTAGCCCAAAGGCCAAGCCCAACTATTTTCCCGTGGCCCAATAACTTCCTAGGCTCTAGGCCTAAATAGAGACTATTTCACTCCCCACAATAGCCCCCCATGATCTTCAGGTCATCATTATTGACGTAAGGATCGTGGTTCGAGGGAAACATGGCAGTCATTAACTGGCATTTATGAATAGTGTCAGCGTCAGGCATTAAATGCCGCGGACACGCCCGAGATTCTTACCCCATGATCTTCTGTGCATGTTTTTGAACGAACGGTCAGATGAGACTCTTGGAAAATAGAAAAAAGGGTGGGAAAGGAAGGGTCTTTTTTGTCCCTTCCTCTCCTCCATTTCTCCTATATAAGGGAGACTTCAAACCTTTTCTCTGGTTCTTTTTACGCTTTTTCTCTCCTAAAACACTTCAATTTTTCTCTCTTTCTCCTTGTGAATGGGATGACCTTCGATCCTTCTTCCTACTCTTATCATCCCCTCAGCGCTCATCTCTTCAGGAGTGACTAGGTGCTGGACTCAATCTTCTCTGATGATATAGCTCATTGTCTCTATGATGAAGCAACTCTTTGTCCTTCTCTGCGTTTCTTTGCAACAAAGTTACTTGCTCTCTCAACTTTTCCACCTCTATGTCCCTATTTGCATAGGAGAGCCCTTCCATATTGGTAGTCGATCCTTCACGTTGTGAAGGTGGACTAGGTGGTCACTGAGTCTCTACATGAACTTCAAACCTCATGCGTCGATCCACATGAACAGATTCTTCTAAAACACTAGGCCGTTCCAGATGTGCGGGACCGCTACGTGATCGATTAGCCATGGTATCAGGCAAACCAACTCTTGTATCTACTGCTTGGTAAAGTGATTTCCCACAAACGGCGTCAATTGTAAGGACACTGATATTGATCCAAGAGGATCACTCCACGAAATTCACTTTACAATGATCCACGCAAACAAGATACAAATGAACAATAGGGAATATACACTCTACAATGGGAAATAAAAATAGTGGATTTTATTGACCATTTATATGCTACCATCACTATTACAAAGGGTGATTCTAGGAAGCTTTATATCCTTACTCCTATGGTATTTCGCTCAGCCTTTGTTCTTATCCCTCCAGCTATCCTGTTCCTTTTCCCAAAGTCTAAGGGATATTTTTCTTACTTTATCAGTTTCCTTTCCTTCTTATCTTAGAATTCTAACTGCGCAGAGGTTGTGTGTACTGTTCAAGCTTTCTTTTGCACAATTAATGCGGCAGAGGTTAGGTAAGAAACCCTTCTTTAATGCGGAGGTAAAAGATCTTCTTTCTTCTTGCGCATTCCAAAAGTTTCCCGTGATCACTAGCATCTCTTGGAAATCGTACACTAATTATCTGTGCTTCAGAAAAGGTAGTGCATTCCTTTTCCCCGGGGGTAGGTTGATCATGGTATCCAACTTTGTCTTCAACATGATGATGCAACTTTCAACTCTTTCACGGATTGTCTCCTTCCGAGTTTTTCAATTAGCCCAAAGGCCAAGCCCAACTATTTTCTCATGGCCCAATAACTTCCTGGGCTCTAGGCTTGAATAGAGACTATTCCACTCTCCACACTGATGAAGGTTTTTTTTTTTTGGAACAAAGATAGTAATAGTATTGATTAATTTTTGCCAAATCAGAATACACAAATGGTTCTAACAATACTAAGCACTTGGCTAAACCATAGTGTCTAGGAAACGATATTTCAATTTAAAATTGTTAAATTCATTTGAAAAATTCAATAGACCATGTGATAAAGAAGTTGAGGGTTTAACTTGTTATTAGATTTTATTTGCTACTTTTAAAATCACATAATTTAATTTATTACTTTTCAAAACATTAGTATTTAATTTGTAGCTTTCACATGCTTAGAGAAATTATAAGGTTTAAAACGTTGGTCAAAATCTTAAAAAAAAAAAAAAAAATAGTTATTAAAACTTATAATATTCACATGCTTATGAGCATTTTGTTCTCAAATTTCCCATATTAAAGTTTTTGGTTTTAGAATTCTAAATTGTTAATACAGAGGATTCTCAAATTTTGTTTTAGAAGAAATAACATTAATGGATGAATAGAAACAAAAACAAGTTATACCAAACTAACAAATAAATATGATATTTGTCTTGTTGTGAGAGAGGCAATACTCATATTAAAAGAAAGGCAAATGAGACATAAATGTTGTGGGTACCCGAGGATCGAGGAAGAAGCTGAGGGGTCATAGCACTGGCCGAAAGCCGAAGAGGAGGTTGTGGGGTCTTCGTAACAACGTGAAAGTACTGGAAGTCTCAGGTTTAAGAAGAGAAGCCGCCTGAGGGAAGGAAGTTGGGACCTATAGAGTGCGAGAGACAGTGGACAATAGGGAAGTTTTAGGCCTGTAGTAGCCTATTGCGTCCGCATTAATTAAGGCCACCAGCTTTGTCAGCCACATTAATGAGGAGGCGACCTGAGTAGTACAGGCCACAATTAAGTAGGTTCTTGCTACCATCCTTTCAGATGTGAAAGGTGACAAGTATTGGAAGAGGAGGTAGATAAGTAAGAAATCAATGGTGGAGATACAAAGGAAGGGGGCTATATAAGGAAGGCAAAGAGCACCAAAGAGAGGGGTTTTTTCAGGGAGAAAAAGAGAGAAAGAAGTAAGAAAAAGAAATAATGTGATCTTTTGTTTGAATTTTGCTTCCTCGGGAGCTTCTGTGTAAAGCTTGATGCTTGTTCGTTTCATAATATAGGTCTGAGTCTTGAACATTGGTGTCCTCGAGTAGAATACTTTGTTGTTGTCTTTTCCCATCTCTTACAAATCTTATTGGTTTAGGCCAAGTGCGTGGGGAACCTTCCACTATTCTAAGTGGGCTTGGGCTCTTTCATTCATTTCCCTAGCCCTTACAATTGGCGCCGTCTGTGGGAAACAACAAGTGCTTTAGGATTTGCTCTGAACACTGATGGCTAACGAAGGCCAGAGTGAGGAGGAGTCGGTTGGCTCCCACAAGGAAAACCCTTTCATTAACCTGAAGCATAGAAGAAACAGGCAATGCACCCCAAGTATTGTAGTGGGATCCCATCACACTAAACGTACTGAGCAGAATCATCCCAAGTCCAGGGATTAAGCCTCACCTGAGTAAAAGACGATTGTGTTACAATGAGAGGTTGATTGTTTGCGCAGAAAGCTAAGACGCAAGAAGCATGATAGGAGAAGCCCATCTTCCCCATCGAGTGAGGGCTTAAGGGAAAGCCATGACCGATTGTACCGGCATAAGTCTAGAACCCCACCTAATGAAACCTACTCAGCATCCCCATCTTGGGACAAGCTGGAGAAAAGCAATGACAGATGTGAGAGAAGGCCCTCGTATCACGCTAAGGGAAATGACGCCATGAGTAGAGCCCTTCGGCAAATTTCTAAGTCCCTTTTCGTCAGGAGGATTAACAGAGCTAAGCTCCTTCACCGTTTCCACCAGCCAACATTCACCGTATATAATGGAAGGACTGACCCCGTGGAGCATAACAGTCACTTCAATCAAAAGATGGTAGTCCACGCCAACAATGAGGCCCTTATGTGCAAGGTGTTCCCATCCAGTCTCAGGTCGGTCACCATGTGCTGGTTTGACGCATTAGACGAGGGGTTGATAGGGTCATCTAAGGAGCTGACCAGGGCATTCGGCGTGAGATTCAAAACCTGCAGTAAAGTCTCTAGGCCATTGGATGCTCTACTATCAATGGCCATTAGGGAAAGGGAGACCCTTAAAACCTACTCGGACCGATACTGGGAGATGTATAATGAAGTGGACGGAGACTTCGAAGACATGGGAGTAAGGACCTTTAAGGTCGGTCTCCCAACCGAGCATAACCTGAGAAAATCATTGACAATAAAGTCCGTTTTGAACATATGCCAGCTCATGGATCGCATAGACAAGTACAAAAGGTTAGAAGAGGACCAAATGCAGGGGAAAGGAAAAGCTAAAGCCTTTCCCAAGAAGAGGGATCCTTGGGGAGGTGGATACCATAACGATCGGACTTGAAGGGACTTCCCTAGTCACTCAGCAGCTGAGGGAGTTCACATGATCAGTTCACTGTTCAAGGAACTGGTGCACCAAATACTAGAAAAGATAAAAAAACGAGCCGTTTTTCAAATGACCCAACCCCCCATCCAAAAGAAATCAAAGCCTGTACTGCCATTACCATAAGGACAAAGGACACACAACCGAGGACTGCAGGACTTTCCGGGATCACCTTAATCAGTTGGCAAGATCAGGGAAACTTAATTACTTCTTACTCCAGCCTGTGGAATAGGCTGGACACTCAGGGAATGAGGTGCATAGAAATAACAATCCTCGGCCAGCGCTGGGCACCATTAATATGATCCTGGCTAGATCAGGAGGGGACATCAAGCCAAGTCCTCGAGTCATGGCCATAGCAAGAGGCTCTGACCTAGAGGCAAGAGTTCAGAGTAACAAGAAAGCAAGAAGGATGATCCCCCCTTACTTGAGTTTTTCTGAGAGGGACAAGGAAGGCACCTTCCAACCGCATGATGACACCTTGGTGGTTACTGTAAGGATCAGAGGCTATGACGTCAAGAGGGTGCTAGTTGACCAAGGAAGCCAGGCTGAGATAATGTACCCAGACTTGTACTGAGAGCTGAACTTGAGGCCCGAGGACCTAAATACGTATGATTCTCCTTTGATGGGCTTCGATGGCAAAACTGTAGTTCCCCGAGGAATGATCAAACTTCCCGTACAAGTCGGAGAAGTGATAGTCCAAGTAAATTTCATCGTGGTAGAGACATTCTCCCCGTACACTGCTATCCTTAGTAGACCCTGGCTTCACGCCATGGGGGCTGTCCCCTTAACTTTGCACCTAAGGATCAAATATCCTACCCACGGGAAGGTAGGAGAGATAGTGGGCGACCAGGCTATGGCCAGGCGATGCTTGGTGTCCGCAGTGGCACGGTAATCACTAGACCCTGCCAAGGTGAACAAGGAAGCAATCCAATAGCAATACCACCGTAATTGTCCGAATTTGAGTCCCATCCCAAGCAGACACTGATTAGTAAAATCTATAAGTCCCATGAAAAAGCCTACTACTTGTGAGATAGTAGATTGCCACAGCACAGTTATTAGAAATACATTAAGATAATTGAGACATAAAATAACAAATACATAAGGAATAAAGAGAATGTATGAGAGAAGGATATAACTTTTCATTCATTAAGAGTGCAAAAAAGGTTATACAAAAAAGAGAAAGAAAGGGGCACCACATTCTCAAACAAACCACTACAAAAAATTCCCTAAGGGACTAAGACTATGCTTTGGACTCTTTTTCCTTGGCACCCTTCTTTTCTTGATCCTTCTTCTCTTGTTCTTTTTTCTCCTTCTTTTTCTTCAAAGGCACCCCCTTAGGTACCCCTTCCTCGGCCTCTACGTCTACCACGGTGCTTGAAGATGAGAGCTATTTTGTTGTTTCTTTGCCTTTGGAAGAGGTGGGAGAAGGAATCGGGTTGGTTTGCTCCGCAGTGGAAGGAAGAGCAGGGCTAGGAGCTGTTGTAGGCCGAGGGGGATCGGGTGCCAAGCGCAGGGCTGGGGGGTAGTACACCCTATCAAGAGCATGTAGCTCCAACTCGAGATCAACCCCAACAACATTCATAGCCTCATCCTAGACCTCCTGGCTGAAAGCGTGACCAACATTACGAAATTGGGTAGTAAGACTTGTAGCTGTCTTATTCATGCCCGCATTGTATGCTGCTTGCTCGGCCTAAGCCTTTTCAGCCTCCTTTTCAGCCTCCTTGGCCTCCAGCTGCTTGTTGGCTTGCTTCAACTCCACCGTTGTAAGAGCCAGCTTGCTTTCAGCTTTCTTTTGGGACTCTAGGGCCTCGGCAGCCTGCTTCTCATAGCCCTTTAAAGCCGACTTAGCATTCCGATGAGCCTTCTCCACCTCGGCCAGCTGGGTAAGCGTTTCCTTCAACTTTTTCTCTACCTCAGTTCGAGCCTTATTTGCAACCTCCTGGCCCTTCTCAGCTTTCCTTGCCATGTCCAGGTAATGGTCAACCCATTCCTCGGCCAAGAAGGCAGTTTGGACGGCCTGCAAAAAGGAGGAGCAAGCAAAACTAAGTGAATACAGTGTAAAACTTAAACGAAACTTGACAGACGAATAAGTTGGGTGAAGTACCTTTGCAAGGTCCTGCTTCAAGGACAGAAAGACCTTTCTCTTTCTGAAGGACCTTAGCTCCTCCATATCCTCGGGGAGGCACAACGCCCTCTCCAAGCATTCTGCCACCAAGCCAGAACTGCCTTTAGTAGGGTCCCTCAGGTTGGCGTCATCTAGCACGAGAGCGCCTGAACTTAAGGTGAAAACGGGCCTCCAAATAGAGGCCTTTTAGGGCTGGTCCCCGCCAATATCTTTAGAAGACCCGGTATGCTCGGGCCTTTTCTTCTGCTGCCCTTTCCCTGCGCATGCTTCCTTAATGGAGGGCTCAGCAATCTCCCCTTCCTCGGTAACTTCAGCACTCTTGCCTCCCAGACCACATTTCCTCTTCTTATCTGTGGCCTTTGCGGGGAATGTGAGCGTCACGGCAGGTGTCTGAGGGTGAAGCGGCACCGTCACGGCTGGGGAAGAGCCCCTGGCATAGGCCGACAAGAGAGCAAGAAGTTAAGGGTCTTCTCCTCGAAACCCATGTTTGCTGATGCCTGTGTCTGTGAAGTGTTAGAGGCGTCTAGTCAACAAAAAACGTCGAAATCCTTGTCCGTCACCTCCTGAACCAACTCGGACGTGGATTCCAAAGCCTCGATGTCTGAAGGGATAGGAGGTTCCTATGAGTGGAGAAGCCTTGCAGCTAAGGGGGCGGGAAGCTGAGCGTTCTGGGTCCCCTCGGGAGGTGATTCGATAAGTAGGAAGCCAGGCACAGCAACGTTTATTAAGGCCAAGCGAGAGTCCCAAGCTTGAATCACATTTTTCGGACTCTGGAATCGCTTGGTGGAGGTTTTGTAGCCTAGAATAACGTGGGCCGCCCTCAGTGCCCGTCCTTGTGCAGGAATATTTCGGATCTAAGGATCCTATTTAGGTCCTTGAAATTCACTAAGTGTTTGGCGGGAGCTATGTGGTACTCGTCTGGCAAATAAAACCATGAAGGTCGTTAGAAAAACAAATAAGAAAAGAGAAGAAAACTACAACACTATTTAAGCTTAGTGAAATCCTAAGTATGGTCCCAGTCCTCGGGAATGATTCCCGATTCCCCCTCTTGGGTGGGACAGTGCATCCCATCATGCCATCCTTCTAAGACGAGGAGGAAATCCTCGTCCACGCCTTTACTCAAGTCCGGCAGGTAGGGGATTAACCTAACTGATGGGACCTTACATTTCATGTAATACTTGGTTTTCTCCCCCTTCTAGCACTGGTATACCCAGTTTATGTCGTGCCAGGTAAGACTCGTCCCCATCCAACGATTCAGTGTATGTACACACCCGAGGATTCTAAAGATGTTAGGTGAACATTGGGTCGGGGTTAGCCTATAGTTTAAGAGGTAATCTTGAGTTACCGTACCCATAAGAGACCCATCCCGCCTTCAATAAAGGCAATCATAGGAATAACCACAGACTCGGAAGGTCTATCTAAAACCAACCACTCACCCTCCTCACAGTGCTGGATTTCCACATCATCAGGGATCCTATATCGTGCCCTAAAGGTTGCCCTAGCCTCGGCAGTGTCTACTAACTTAGCATATCTACCCATGACCTTTTGAAAGTTGAAGTGTGAGACTTGTGAATAAAAAGGTGCAAAGTAAAACAACCCACCTACTGATAAACGCAAAGAGAGCTCCTCGAGAGTATTTATGCTTCAATTTAGATCGCCAGAATGCTCAAAATGAGCCTCAGCCAGTTCCAAACTCTCCTTTTATAGGGGTAAAAAGTGAGCGGCAAAATTCCCGCCCATCTATGTGAATAAGCGAGGACCGTACGATCTTGATCAAACCATCAAACATGGGGAGACAAATAGCCGCCTGAAGCTATAAATGCAAAATCGTGGATTCCGAAGCATCAAGAGAGTGCGGGGGTCAGGCGAAAGGACGTTTGGACGTGGGAATGCGCATGGCACGTGTGTACCTCACTAGGAATATCAAAACTTTACTCTTGTCACTAAACAAGCAGTGAAATTTTTAGGAGGCTATTGTGGGTACCCGAGGATCAAGGAAGAAGCTGAGGGGTCGTAGCACTGGCCAAAGGCCGAAGAAGAGGTTGAGGGGTCGCCGTAACAACGTGAAAGTACTGGAAGTCTTAGGTTTAAGAAGAGAAGCTGCCTGAGGGAAGGAAGTTGGGACCTATAGAGTGCAAGAGACAGTGGGCAATAGGGAAGTTTTAGGCCTGGAGTAGCCTATTGTGTCCGCATTAATTAGGGCTACCAGCTTTGTCAGCCACATTAATGAGAAGGCGACCTGAGTAGTACAGGCCACAGCTAAGTAGGTTCCTACTACCATCCTCTCAGATGTGAAAGGTGACAAGTATCGGAAGATGAGGTAGATGAGTAAGAAATCAATGGTGGAGATACAAAGGAAGGGGGCTATATAAGGAAGGCAAAGAGCATCAAAGAGAAAGGGGTTTTTTTGGGGAGAAAAAGAAAGAAAGATGAAAGAAGGAAGAAAAAGGAATAGTGTGATCTTCCGTTTGAATTTTGCTTCCTCGTGAGCTTCTGTGTAAAGCTTGATGCTTGTTCGTTTCATAATATAGGTCTGAGTCTTGAACATTGGTGTCCTCGGGCAGAATACTTTGTTGTTGTCTTTTCCCATCTCTTACAAATCTCATTGGTTTGGGCCAAGTGTGTGGGGAACCTTCCACTATTCTAAGTGGGCTTGGGCTCTTTCATTCGTTTCCCTGGCCCTTACAAATGCTATTCTTGATGATCCATACAAATTACACGAAGAAGTTAGTCCTTTAAGGTTTCATAAAATCAACAATAATCTTTAGAATTTGATGAAACCACAATTTAGAAATATGTATATTTCCTAAATTTGATGAAACCACAGTTTTCTGATGCAAGCTTTGTTTATTTTCTTGCTGCTATGCACTGCAATTTTTTTTTTTTTTTTGGTTATATAATTAAACCACAAACCAATCAATATAAAATTAAATTACAAACCACCTACACTACACAATTAAGAATAGGTTGAAGTGGATTGATCCAACCAATTCTTAATATTTAGTGTTATCTAAGAAAAGAAAGACTACACACAAATGAACCATTTATAACATAATGACATAAACTCTGCTCCTTCACATTTTTCTTGTTCTCTATACGTTCAGCCTCTTGCTCTATAACAACATTTAAATGCCTCCTTGTCCTCTGAAGAGATCAATGGAAAGTATGAAAAGCCTAAACAGAAAGAAAAGGAACAACAACACTTGATAAAGTCACACTGTAGGTATTCTAGATCCGGTTAAATCCAATTCAAAACTTTCCAAAAGAATTTAAATAAAACGGTCTATCAAAAGTAATTTAAACTGATTAATTCTTAAATCTGAACCTAAAAATTAAAGATTCAAAGCCAATTATGTATTTTCAAGAGAATGAATGCATCATAGTTCATTGGTTTTAACTTAAACTGCTTAATCCTTTAATCCAAATCCAAAGGTTCAAAGCCAATTATGTATTTCAAAGAGAACGACTGCAATAGGTCATTGGTTTCAACTTAAATTGCTTAATTCTTTAATCCAAATCCAGAGATTCAAAGTTAATTATGTATTTTCAAGAGAATGACTGCATAATAGTTAACTTTCATTGGTTTCAACTTAAACTGCTTAATTCTTAAATCCAAATCCAAAGGTTCAAAGCCAACTATGTATAAACGCCACATCAATCAAAGCTATTCTATACAATAAACTGTCATTATTTACATAAATCCACAATTTTTTCTTTATCGCTACCGTGTCATGGCAAAGTGTGCATTTGTGTGTGGTACTACCATTAATAATACTATAAAACAATACAACAGTACAATCTATAAAAAAATACGAATATTTTTCTTTTTTGTTCTTTTTCCCTTGTCTAGAAGATTCCATTTGTAGCTCAAACATGACTGTGCCTTCTTCTTTGTTTCTTTGAATTTTTTTGATTCAAAACCCTAATTTCAATCTCCTCCAAAACACTAAGGTTTTATTCTCTCCATATTCGCTCAGATGAACGATCCAAAATGGACCAACATAACAACAACAACAAACTCAAAACCCTAGACCCCAATTTGAATTGCAACTTTTGCCCACAAGTCTGACCCACCCACCATGTCATAGAAACCTTAGCTTAGATAGAGAACCCTACAATCGATTTCATTACAACAATCTTATAGTATATGGATTCACATATGAGTCAGATAGGAACTCTAATAAGAGGCATAGGGTTGATGATATACAAACTAATAATCAAAATTCTATTAGGTCATTTGATATTGATGGTGAGCTCCAGATGACTCCTTTGATGGTGAGCTCACTTGTATTTATGGGTTTTGAATTCCAACCCATGAAGCAAACAAAATATTGGCCAAACATAAATGGGCTAATATTTATTTGAGCCATTATTTATAACTAATAAGTGTTTTTTTTTTCCTAGCCCAATATAAAAGAAAGCCTAAAAAATAGCCCTCAACACCAAATATGCTTGCAACAAAGGCGAATGAGTATCTGAACGAATTCAAAATGGCCATGGGGCCATTATGTCCTAGGTCAACCCAATTAACATTATTGGCAAACCACTAGTTCAATAGGCTCGAGGATAGGGGTGGCAATTCGTGTTCATGTATTGAGTTCGTATCATGTCAACTTATGAGTATCTGACTATATGAGTCAACACTAGCCCGACATGTTTATTAAACGGGTCAAGATTCCTCAATCCTAACATAACTCATTTATTAAACGAGTCAGTCGTGTCGACCTATTTATCAAATTTTATTAAAATGAAAAAAAAAATTTAGTATTAACCAAATTGATATGAATTATGAAAAACTAAATATATATATATATATATACATATACATATATAATATAATATAATATAAAATTCAAAATTAACGAGTAATTGCATCACAAATAATCATTCAAAATTAAAGTATATCTTAATATCACAAATAATCAATCATAATATGTCAAAGAAAATAAATCACAATAACTAATAAGTTTATATACCTAAGGTTTGAAGGGTATATTGGTAAAATGTCATTTAATACAAATCAGACAGGTCAAACGAGTTCCAAGATTTGGACACTAATCCAACCCGTTTATTAAACAGGTCAGTCGTGTCAACCCAAATATGACACTAATCCATTAAGTCTTAACCCATAACTTATTAATTTTGTGTCATGTCGTGTCCAATTTTGCCACTCCTACTTGAGGATACAAAATAGAGAGAGAGGAGAGAGTTACTAATTGTGGCCATGAGTGCACATGGGCTAACACCACATGATCCTTGAAGATGAATTAACATATGAGACATTATTTTGGAAGGTGCGTGACTCATTCTTAATAATTATGATGATTTCAGTCCAAGTGCCCATTGTTAGGGACACTTGGTTTAAGAAGCTAAACAAAGATTACATTATTTTTGGTCTTGGATAAACCTATCACACAAGACCTGAAGCAAACCCAACAGAGCCCATACATTAGCTAGGCGTTCTCAGTTTGTAGAGGGCAACTCAGTACTGATGTATCTGCCTTAAGTTTTAGTCAATGAAGGTTACTACATATCTTGACTTTAAAAAAAAAAATTACAGATGATTTAAAAAAATAAAAACATATAAAAGTTTGTTTTTAAATTAAACTGCTTAATTCTTAAATCCAAACCCAAGGACTATAAAGGTTGAATTCCAATTATGCATATTCAAGAGAATGAATATTAATAAAAATCTCTGAGTAATTAAGTAAAAAGGAAGCAACTAAAATAGAAATTTTGAAATTGCATTCCCACAAAAAAAAAAAAAAAAAAAGAGAGACAATTAATCAAGAAAAGATTAGTCTAAGAGTTTTGAACTCACTCCCACGATTTCAAGATCTTGGTACAAAAATTTTTATAACGGCTACTATTAAAAAATACAAACTTCAATTAACAACTAATCTTTACAGAGAAACAACATTGGCCCAAAACTCCATGTAACAAAAAACGAATTAGATGATCACAAAATTGATCTTGAATTTCCAATATGATCAACATGCATTATTTGGCATTGGGTATCGGCACAAAGGACAGAAGTGACTTGTCCACAACCACTTGGCAATACATTTTCCGTGATAAACATGTGAACGCGGCATGCTAGTGACTTCGAAACCTATTTGAAACTCTTCCAAGCAGATGCTACATTCTTGAATCGAGTTTGAACTTGGCTGAAACCTAATCTTCTCCAAAGCCTAAATAGAAGATTTAGTCGCTGGAATGGACTTAGGCTCATAAGTCTCCATGGAGTCCAAAATTATGGTATCGTAATCGAGCACCAAATCCACAATAGGCGCCTCTATTTCCATTAACTCCACGTATATTATGTCCACAACAATGGGCATCCTTGATGTCCCCGCCAATCCAGCAACTTGTTGTACTATAGTACCATGATCTTCCACCGGGATCTCGAACTCTCTAAGCAAAGAGTACAAGCAACCACCATTGATATCTTGCGACATCACTTCATGTTTGGAAAGCCATAACAATCTTTCAATATTGGATGTAATTTCTTCGTAGGAAGACGCTGGTTCTTGGCTGTTGCCGATGTAGTTCTTCTGTTGATTTACCTTAAGCATATGAAATTCGATGCAGAAGACTTTGGACTCCTCGTCCTCCTCTATCTGAGGTTGTTGCTGGTTGGTGGGTTGGCTTGGCCGCCGCCTTATCTGGAGATCAAAAATTCTGAAGAAGTTGCAAGGCATGGTTGAATGTTTACTTGGAAAGCAACGAACAATAGGGAAAGGGAAAGAAAACGTACATAAGATGAAGACGCTAATATGGTAACAACTTCAAGAATTTGAGAGTTTTTGAGACCCAACATATGCCCATGCAAGTATATATCAGTGTTGGGAAAACCGGTTTGGTCTCGGAATAGAGTTCCAATTCCTAGTAGGATACCGATTAAGTTACCAAGAAGGCAAGAAGAAAGAAATACCCACCCGTTTTTCTAACTTTAGGCATAAGGAAATAAAAAAAAATTAAAATCCACCAGAATATATTTCCTATCTCTACTAGATTTAGAAAACTAATTAATATACTGTCTTTGTTTTTCCAATTTATTTTTTTTATAGGAAAAAGATAAATAATTGATTTAGATTTTATTATCATACTCAAGATTTTGGGTAAGGTTTAGGCCTAAGATGGACACAGTTTTGGGCAATTGGATACTAAATTTAAGGGAAGTCCTTGAAATTTTAAAATAAATAATTTAGAATTATAATAAACCTTAATATCTATAATAATAATAAAAAAAAAGCTTGAATATCATCATTTTAATATATTTATTTAAATATTAATAATGAAACAAAATTTAATTACTTGTTTTAAAATATCTAAATAAATTTTTAATAAAGTTACATTAAAATCATCAATACAATTTTATTTAAAAATAATAATTTTTATAAAGAGTTCAACAAAAATTAATAGCAATTTTTACACCACAGCTAAAAAAAAAAAAAAAAAAACATTGGGCTCATTTGTTTATTTATTTTTTGTCTAGTTAAATTTTTTCACAAGACAAGATGAGAGAGCACAAATTTATTGTACAGTATCTAATAGTTAGGTGTTAGAAATTTGCAAAGCAAAAGAGCAGAGTTTTTCTTTCTTGTTCTTTTTTCCCTCTCTAGAAGCTTCCATATCTAAAGCCCACACATGACTATGTCTTCTTCTCTATTTATTCAAATTCATGATTCAAAACCCTAAACTTCAATCTCCCCCCAAATTCTAGGGTTTTATTCTTCGAATCAATCAGATCAAGATCCAAAAATGGACCATCACCACCACCATCATCAACACCAACAACAATGGAGTCTCATGCCAATCCCAGGTAACATCTGCCCCACCTACTCAAATTCCCACTTCCCATTCATTTGTGTTTGCCTTGAGAGAGAGAGAGAGAGAGAGAGAGAGAGAGAGAGAGAGAGAGAGAGAGAGAGAGAGAGAGAGAGAATCTATTGGTTGGAGGAACGAAGGCAAAAACAGATGAGTGGGAGGGATAGGGGCAAAGTGTGCGTTTGAAAGAGGGAAAGGGGTAGAGTCAAAGTGTCTAGTGTTGAGGGAGGGAGAGAGTAATTTTTTTCTATTTTATAATAATTTAGTTTAATTAAAAATAAATACAAATAATGATGTGGAAAATTGTAGAACTTCAAAATTTATGTGGCACAATATAGAGAAGTCAACAAATAGTCAAAGGCTTCAGTTATGTATTATTTATATATAATGACATAAACGTTGCCCCTTCACATTTCTCTCTCTCTCTCTCAAAAAAAAAAAAAAAACACTTCTTTTGTTCTATAACAACATTTAAAGGCCTCCTTGTCCCTTTGAATGGATCAATGGCAAGTATGCAAAGCCTAAACAAAAAGAAAAGGAACACCAACACTTGAGAAAGTCATACTGCAGGTATTCTAAATCCAGTAGTTAAATCCAGATCAAAACTTTCCAAAATAATTTAAACAAAACGGTCTACCCAAAGTAATTTAAAATGATTAATTCTTAAATCCGAACCCAATGATTAGAGGTTCAAGCCAATTATGTATTTTCAAGAGAATGAATGCATAATAGTTCATTCGTTTTAACTTAAACTGCTTGATTCTTAAACCCAATTCCAAAGGTCCAAAGCCAACTATGTAATATATTCAAGAGAACAAATGCTCATAAAGCAACAATTCAAGAAAAGATTAATCTTTGAATTTCAATCCTACCACTACAAAAAAAGGCTGCTAGCGTTCACAAAAAACACTACTATAGGCATATCTATAGCAATATTCGGGGGTTCTATAAAGGTGTTTTACAAATGCCACTATAGGTTTATTTTTAAAAAATTATAAATAAAAAAAATAAAAATAAAAAAAAAAGCCAACCGAGAATAGGAAAATATTTTAAAAAGAACCTATAGCAGCATTTTAGAAACGTCACTATAGATTTTGGTCTTACAATGGGCCTATAGTGGCATTTGTAAAATGCTACTATAGCCCATATAGCAGTGTTTAATAAACGCCACTATAAAAACCTTTTTTTGGGTTTTTTAATAAGGACTTATAAAAAAAATTAAAATGACCTATAGCAGCATTTTACAAATGCTACTATAGGTCCTAGTCTTAAATTAGGCCTATAATGGAGTTTGTAAAACGCTATTATAGTCCAACACTCAAAACAAATTAGGGGACCTATATCAGCGTTTAATAAATGACACTATAGGCCTTGGTCTTACAAGGGCCTATAGTGGTGTTTATAAATCGCTATTATAGTCTAACTATTAGTTTACTTTTGAACTAAAGTATATTAGTTTTGAAACTTTAGAATTCCAATATATATATATATATTACTTAAATAATTCTCACGTTTTTCATGTCCGCTTTGCATGTGAAAAGCTCTTATTTCTTTTTATTTTTCTTTTTTGATTTTAAGGTAAACTTGATTTCTCAAATGCTAAAAAAAAAAAAAAAAAAAAAAAAAAAAAAAAAAAAAAAAAAAAGTAGCAATCATCACATATATAACCAAAAACTAAAAGAAATTCTAATTAATTTTTTTAGAGTCTAATTTTGCACTACATGTCCATATAATTTTTTTAATTTGTGTACTAAGTGAATTATTAGTGCAAAAACTGAATAATAACAAAAATAAATAAATAAAGGAAAAAGAAATGTTTTGTTTGACTTTGACTTTGACATGAAAAAAGAAAGGTTTTGGGAAAATTTAAAAAAATAAATAAATAAATACTGAAATAGAATTTATATTTATGTTGGACTTTAGCCTTCAGCTATCATCTTGACCAAATCTAAATCAACATAAACTAAAAACAACAAAAATTAATAACGTTGCTACCAATTATTTTTCTTTATATAGTATTATTATATAAATAATATTTGGACAAACTAAAATTGAGAATTTAATGGATAATAATTTGAATTTTTTTTTTTTTATTACATTTGATTCAAGTAAACTTATATTTATTTTATAAGTAGTTAACCTATATTTTCAAATATACAAAAAAAAAATTTCAAAGGGCCCTTAAATTTTAAACTACAATCAACATGACCGATATTTTAAGGACACAATAAAACTTTACGAATATAATTTGAATGGAAAAATTTTTAGCCAATAAAAATTGAATTATTGCTTCTTCTTCTTCTTTTTTTACAATGCCCCCATCAAGAGTAAAATTTTTCAGTAAATTATTATAGTATAAAACTAACTCAAAAACATAACACAAAGATCAAAATTGTAAAGTAAACATAATAAAATAATTCTACGACAAAATCAACAGTCCAAAAACAAATGAAATGAAATTATAACACGTCTAAAAATTGGTTGCTCATATCTTATTTTAAAAATGCATAAATGAAATAAATTTATTGCATTACATTAACAAAAATTAAGTTAAGAAGTAATAAAATATATTTTTTCCTACAAAAAAATAAACAAGCAAGAAAAACTTAAAGAAGGAGAAGTTCTTGGCCGTGTTGCAACTTGCAATGAGTCAAAGAAAACATGAGACCCAAAGGCTTTGTCAGAAGCAACATCACCCTTGAGCATAATTTCAGTAGCTTATATATAGGCCTAAAAAATTAGAAGAAATAAGTGTATTGTGGAAGATTAGTGACAAAACATTATTCAACATTCAATCACACTAATGTTTGGCTTAACAATTAGTGTTTATTTGTTTGGATGTTGAATCATTTTTTGTCACTAATCTGCCATAATACATATATTCCCCTTCTTTAAATTGTTAATATTTGTTTATTTTATTTTAGGGAAAAATATTTTGTTACTTCTTAATTTAATTTTTGTTAATGTGATGCAATAAAGTTATTTCATTTGTGCATTTCCAAAAAATATAAATAAATAAGGAACCAATTTTTAGAAAGTGATATTGTGGGGGTAAGATCCCAAAATTGTATACTGAGCCTTGGGCCCTATTCATGGATACGTCCGAGGAGCAATGAATAATTAGAAGAGGCCACAGAATGAGGGATCACGCAAGGAGAGGAGGGAGGTATATAGTCTGAGGAGGTTGTCCTTCTCGGATAGGACAAGTCTCGCTCAAGCAAGTGCTCGGATGACTTAGGCAACCGATCAGGAAGTTAGAATGATGAGGACGAACTTCAGGCACGTACAAAGGAGATGATAATATGTAAATATCTCAAAAAAAAGCTGCTACCACCGCATTAAATACACTGCACCAACTCTTCTGGCCGCATTTATGGGAAGGAGACCCCTAAACAGTACAACCTTTAGCTACTGCCACTTACAGATAACAAAAGAAGATATTTGATGGGACATATACTCAAGTGGGGATTTAGATAGGCAACAAGTGTAAAATTAGGATGGCCTGAAAGGACCTATATAAATGTAAAAGATCTCCCATAATAGGGGGACGGAAAAAATAGGAAGAGAATGGGAAAAGAGAATTACTATAGCACTAAGGGTTGTATGAAAGTTCATAATTCTTGTATTGGATCCTATCCAGTCTCCTTAATAGCCATTTCGTGAAGCTTTATGTGCTACTCACTTTTGATTATCATCAAGTTCTTACCTAGCCATTAACATTAATCATTAAAACCTAGCTTTTAGGCCCACTCTCTACAAATTCATTGTTTTAGGCTCACCAAACCATCGTCCAAATAAGTTTCTAGGCTTGGGCCAATAATTTGTGACCCTACAATTAGCGCCATTTGTGGGGAGAGCTTGAGTGATAGTGAGTATTACGGCTAACTATGGCTGAACCAGGTCAACAACAAGCGGAATCGAGAGGCTCTAAGCGCGGTGACCCCTTCCTCAACCTTGAGCGGAAAGGTGACCACGAAGGAAGTGTACACACCACACGCACTGACCGGAGTCAACCTCAAAGGGAGGACCATATCTCCCATGCAAACGATAACAAGAGCATGCAACTAGAGATTGATCGGTTAAAAAGAGAACTACGTCATGCTAAAAAGAGAAAAGCTTCTAAAGATTCGAACCTTTCTTCTGATGAAGAAAGAGACGCTGACTACAGGCAGAGGTCTCGAACCCCACCCAGCGAATCCTTCACCTATGAAGAAGAACATCATCGTCAACAGCGGATGCGGAGCCCGTCACATCGAGGCGTAGGACATAACGCTATGAGTAGGGCCCTGAAAAAAATCTCCAGGTCTCTTTTTACAAGCAACATGGAAGATGCGAGACTCCCATAACACTTTCACCAGCCAACGTTCATCATCTATAATGGCCAAACAGACCTTGTTGAGCACGTGAGTCATTTCAACCAGAGGATGGCCGTTCATTCCAGAGATGAAGCCTTGATGTGTAAAATTTTCCCATCCAGTCTGGGACCAGTCACTATGAGGTGGTTCGACAGCTTGAAAACAGACTCTATAAGTTCTTTCCAAGAGCTTACTCAGGCGTTCGGTTCCTGTTTTGTCACTTGCCGCAGGGTTCCTCAGCCATTGGCCTCCCTATTATCCGTAAGTATGCGAGAGGGTGAAACTCTGAAATCATATTCGGATAGGTATTGGGAGATGTTCAACAAGATGGAGGGTGGTTTTGAAAAAGTAGCCATCAGCTCTTTTAAGCTCGGCCTTCCGATTGAACACGGCCTAAGAAAGTCACTAATGGGCAAGCCTATTACCAGTGTGCGCCAGCTGATGGACATGATTGATAAGTATAAAAGAGTTGAGGAAGACCAGCAACAAGGTAAGGGAAAGGATAAGGTTATCCCTCAGAAGAGGAGGGATTTCAGGTCAAATCGCCATGGCAACAACAAGCCGCGGAGGGATTGGGTCGGACTACTAGGGTCGGCAAACCTTCAGACAGTTAACGCTGTGTTTCGAGAACCGGTACATCAAATCCTGGAGAAGATCAAGAATGAACCCTTCTTTAAAAGACCAAACAAAATGGTGGGAAATCCTGAAAAGCGCAATCACAGCCTTTATTGTCAATATCACCAGGATCATGGACACACCACGGAGGATTGTAGGAGTTTGTGGGACCACCTGGACAAACTCGTTAGTGAGGGCAAGTTTAAAAAATTCTTGCACCATACCCATGGTCAGGGGAGCCAGACGAACACAAGATCCTAGAGGGATGATTTCTCAAGACCTCCTTTGGGCATGATAAACGTTATCTTTGCCGCACCAGGTAGAATTGGGTCTTGCCCGTCCAAAGTACTATCCGTTGCTCGACAGCCCTCTGAAGATGTTAACAGAGAGCCGAAGAGGGCCAGAGTGGAAGTTCAACCAGTGCTGGGCTTCTCGAACGAGGACAAAATCGAAACTATCCAACCCAATGATGATGCTTTGGTGGTCACCCTCAGGATAGGGGGGTATGACGTGAAGAGAGTGATGGTGGACCAAGGTAGTGGTGCGGAGATAATGTACCCAGACCTTTATAAGAGGCTAAACTTGACATCTGAGGATCTGACGCCATACAGCTCTCCCTTGGTCAGCTTCAATGGAAAGATGGTCATTCCGAGAGGTCAAATCAGGCTGCCTGTGCAAACTGGCCCAGAAATAGTAGAAGTGGATTTTATAGTGGTGGACGTTTACTTGCCCTACACCGCAATTGTAGCCCGACCCTGGCTCCATACACTAGGGGTTGTTTCTTCCACGCTTCTTCAGAAGGTCAAGTACCCATCCGAAGGACAAGTTAAATAGATTTTGGGAGACCAATTGGTGGCTAGACAATGTTTGGTGGCAACAATCCGGCAAACCAGAGGCCGAATCCTCGGCCCATAGTGGAAATGACCTATAACAGTTAAAGCCTCGGTGCTGAATGCCGAGGGCTTGGCCGAGGGAGCAGAATGTGAAAGCTTAACAAAGGTCATCATTGACAACGATCCAGAAAGGTTCTTTCAGGTCGGATCCCTTTTGCCTCCTCAAGAGAGGGAAGAGCTATTAGAGTTCCTCAGAGCCAACGTTGATGTATTTGCATGGGACTCCATTGAGGCCCCGGGAGTGAACCCAGAGTTCATTTGCCATCACCTGAACGTTAACACTGCCATCATTCCTAAAAACCAACCACTTCGACGCCCATCTAAGGAACACGCAGATGCTGTCAGAGAAGAGGTGATGAAACTCAAACGGGCCAGGGCAATTAAAGAAGTATTTTACCCTGAATGGTTGGCTAACACTGTGGTGGTGAAAAAGAAGAGCAGAAAATGGCGAGTATGTGTGGACTTCACAGACTTGAACAAAGCTTGTCCAAAAGATCCGTTCCCTATGCCAAAAATCGATCAGCTGGTTGATGCTACTGTTGGCCACCCTCGGATGAGTTTCCTGGACGCTTTTCAAGGGTATCATCAAATACCACTAGTTTTGGATGACCAGGAAAAGACTGCTTTCGTTACTCCCATTGGGAACTACCACTATAAGGTGATGTCATTCGATCTAAAGAACGCAGGAGCTACCTACCAAAGAATGATAACTAGGATGTTCGAGTCTCAGTTGGGTAAGAACATGGAGGTTTATATTGATGACGTAGTGGTGAAAAGTAAGGTCATAACTGAGCATATTAGGGATCTCAGAGACGTTCTTGAAGTCCTCAGAAAGCACAAGTTACGCTTAAACACTTCCAAGTGCTCATTTGGTGTGGGATCAAGCAAATTTCTGGGCTACATGGTTACCTATAGGGGAATTGAGGTGAATCCCGACCAGATCAAGGCAATCAACAACTTGCATCCCCCTCGAAATTCCAAGGAAGTTCAGAAACTGACCGAAATGATTGCGGCCTTGAATCGCTTCATTTCTAGATCGGCAGACAGATGCAAGCCATTCTTCCAGCTGCTGAATAAATAGAAAGGATTCGAGTGAACTAAGGAATGCGCCTCTGCTTTCCAGCAGCTTAAAGACTACCTCTCTCGGCCTCCTGTTATGTCCAGTCCCGAGAATGATGAAGTCCTTTTTGCCTATATCGCCGTGGCCCTCCACGCTGTGAGTCTGGTGTTGATACGAGTTGGCGTGCAACAGCCGATTTATTACGTGAGCAGGTTGTTACATGAGGCCGAGGTGCGGTATCTACCTTTGGAGTAGGCCATCCTAGCTGTGGTGCACAGTACAAGAAAGCTATCCCAATATTTCCAAGCACATATAGTTGTGGTCCTCACACAACTCCCACTTAAACTTATACTCAGGTGTGCCGACTACACAGGGTGGATTGCCAAATGGGGGACAATTCTAGGGGCCTTTGATATTAAATATATGCCCCGCACATCGGTCAAGGGCGAAGTCCTAGCAGACCTGGTAGCCGAGTTCATAGAGCCTTCTGAAGAGGAAATAACACCAACGCACAGCATAGATGGAAAATCGGTCGGCTTGATATCCCAGCAAGGTCCTTCACCTTA
This sequence comes from Quercus gilva, assembly GCA_023621385.1. Lineage (NCBI taxonomy): Eukaryota > Viridiplantae > Streptophyta > Magnoliopsida > Fagales > Fagaceae > Quercus > Quercus gilva. Next base: position 5,746,703 of record CM042482.1, on the reverse strand, counting down.
GGAAGTATACGTCGATGGCGCAGCAAACCATAAGGGCTCTTGTGTGGGGCTAGTGCTTGTGTCCCCAGAGAAGGTTACCATTAAGAAGTCATTGAGGTTGGATTTTAGAGCGACGAATAACGAAGCTGAATATGAAGCTTTGCTGATGGGAATGACTATGGTCAAAAAGATGAGGGGAAAGGTAATAGAAGTGTTCTCAGATTCAAGGTTGGTGGTCAGCCAAGTGAGTGGAGAATTCGGGGCGAAAGATGAAAGAATGCAGAAATACTTTAGGCAGGTCAGACATCTACAATCGAAGTTCGAGTCTTTTAGGTTGATGCACATCTCCAAAAACAGCAACTCTCATGCTGATTCCCTAGCCACCCTTGCGACCTCCTCGGATCAATGCCTTCCTCGGGTAATTCTTATGGAACATTTATGCAGACGCACAGAGCCACAAGGAGAAGCGGTTCAGATTCATCAAGCAGGAGTGGGACCCAGTTGGATGGACCCAATGGTGCTATTTTTGAAAGAAGATACGTTGCCCGAAGAAAATTCCTAAGCCGACAAGATATGAAGGAAGGCTGCGCGGTTCTAGCTATCCGAGGACCAGAAATTGTACAAACGGTCTTTCTCAAGGCCATACTTGTTATGTGTGCACCCCGAGGCAACTGAGATGCTCCTTGAAGAGCTCTAGGAAGGAGTCTACGACAGCCATACTGGTGGCAGATCCCTGGCACATCGTGCTATCACTCAAGGATATTGGTGGCTGAACATACAAAGAAAAGCCCAAGAATATGTGAAAAAAATGCGATTAGTGCCAGCGGTTTACGCCAAACATACACCAGCCAGCGGGGGTCCTTAATCTATTGTCTAGCCCATGGCCATTTGCACAATGGGGCTTGGACATCGTGGGTCCTCTCCCTAAAGCAGCAGGAAACAAGAGGTATCTGTTAGTCGACACGAACTACTTTACCAAATGGGTGGAGGCTGAGCCCCTAGCAAATATCAGAGATGTTGACGCCAAGAGATTTGTCTGAAAGAACATTGTTATATGATTTGGGGTCCCAAATACCCTCATCTCGGACAATGGCCTACAGTTTGACAATATAGCGTTCAGAAGATACTGTAGTGAGCTAGGAATCACTAACAGGTACTCTACCCCTACCTATTCCCAAGGAAATGGGCAAGCGGAGGTTGTCAACAAGGTCATAGTGAATGGACTAAAGAAGAGACTAGACGACGCAAAGGGCAAATGGGTGAAAGAACTACCATATGTCCTTTGGATGTATCGGATCACTCCTCGTAGGTCTACTGGGGAAACCCCATTCTCAATGACTTATGGTGCTAAGGCTGTTCATTCCTTTAGAAACTGGTCTCCCAACCTTGAGAACTAGCCTATTCAATTTGAACAAGAACAATGATCTACTAGAGAAAAGCTTAGACTTGATTGAAGAAAAGAGGGAGAATGCCATGGTCCAATTGACATACTATCAACACAAGCTCAAACGGGGTTATGACGCTAACGTGAAGCTAAGACCGTTGGCCCTTGGTGATTTAGTGTTGAGAAAAGTTTTGGCCGCTGCAAAGAACCCAGCACGGGGAAAACTAGGACCTAACTAGGAAGGACCGTACCGCATTACCGTAGGAGCTGGCATTGGAGCCTATTTTCTAGCAGACCTAGATAAGCATCTAATACCACGGCCGTGGAATGTGAATAATTTGAAAAGATATTATTATTAATCAATATATGTTGCGTGAAAAACCTTTGCATTTTTCGTCATTCCATTTCCCCTAAATGTTTAGACTTAAACTCTATTATGCCTGTAGTTCTCGGACCAGATGATCTGAGTTAGTTAACACTCTATGATGTTTTTCTCCTAAGTATTTAAACTTAAACTCTATCATGCTTGTAGTCCTCGGACCAGATGATCTGAGTTAGTTAGCACTCCATGACGTTTTTCCCCTAAGTGTTTAAACTTAAACTCTATCATGCCTGTAGTCCTCGGACCAAATGATCTGAGTTAGTTAGCACTCCATGATGTTTTTTCCCTAAGTGTTTAAACTTAAACTCTATCATGCTTGTAGTCCTCAGACCAGATGATCTGAGTTAGTTAACACTCCATGACGTTTTTTCCCTAAGTGTTTAAACTTAAACTCTATCATGACTGTAGTCCTCGGACCAGATGATTTGAGTGAATTAACACTCCATGACGTTTTTCCTAAGTGTTTAAACTTAAACTCTATCATGCTAAACGAGACCCAATTGAAGTGATGTACCAATTATTATACGACCTAATTCTTGTCAATATGAAGTTGAATTATTAATGTCATTAACAAGATATTGTTGTTAACAAAGAAAATAGAGAAAACAAGAGGAGGCAAAAAGTACATCCATTAACTGAAGAAAGAGTATATTACAATCGTTAAAAATAAAATTAAAAAAAAAAAAAAAAAAAAAAAAAAAAAAGCCTGACATCTAAGCCTTCGTTTTGGACCCCGAGGGGTCAACAGTTTGACTTGGCTGGGAGCCAGCAACATCGAGGGCTTGGTCCTTAGATTCTGTAAGATCTTTAGGTTCGTTCGGAGGAGCAGGAGGAAGGGCTTCGGGCACAATATGCTGCTCAGATCCTAGTAGAGCTTGCTCAGGATGAAAGGAGTCGGGACTTAAGAGCTCACGAATTTCTGGGTCATAATAGATTCAGGTTGCCTCAAGTCAAAATCTGGAGGAACTCCTACAGCATCAAGGGCTTTCCCCCAAGATATCTCATAGTATTCTCTACACACTGAAGAGAATTCCTCCATCAACCTTACTTGAGTCTCCTCCACCCCAAGTTTGTACGCCGCTCGCTTCTCTGCCTTGACCGCTTCCTTGGCCAATTGAGATGCGTCTTTGACCCTTTGAAGCTTAGCACGAAGATCCTTCACAAGTTGCCTCTCGGTGGCCAAATTGATTTCAGATGTGTACAATTGCTTGCGTTGGTCTTCGACCCGTCTCTCAGCTGTCTTAAGGCCCACGTCGGCGCTGTTTTTGGCCTTGATCGCCTCTTTCAGCTGTTCAGACTGCCTGATGTAGTCCTCCTTTTGCTTACACAAGGTTTTTTCAACCTTGGCACGAGACTCTGCCTCCATTTTTGTTTTGTTTTGGGCATCATGTACCCACTCCTTAGCCACATAAACCTATTGGGCAAGCTGCACGGCGAGAACAGGAAAACTCCATAAAAAATAAAAATAAAAATAAAAAAAAAGATAAAAATAATTAACTATTAAAAAGCTTGATCGAGCAGCTTACCATGGCCAAATCCCTCTTAAGGGACTAAAAAAGCTCTGGCTGGCTGAAGTGCCTGTAAGCATCCATATCTTTTGGTAAACGAAGTGGCTGCTCCAAGGCTTTAGCGATATGACCCACCAGCCCTCCTTGGTAGCTTCGAATTGAAGCGTCCCAAGCTATAGGGGCATCATCTACCTCCAATTTGGGAGACCATATGTGCGGTGGCCGATGCATATCAGCCACGTGGGTATCTTCGCGGCTCTCTACAGACGAGGACCTTCGACATCGCTTATTCTTAGACACTTTTTGTTGCTTGTTTCCCTCTAAAGGACACAACTTGCCCTCCTCTAATACCTCGCTCGGCCTCTTCTTTTTTAGATCTTGGATTGGCTTTAGCCCAAGATCCTTTGGAAGCTAAGGAGGAGGCGGGAGGTTCGCCGAAGGCTGCATTTTGACGGCCTCTCTGGTCACCGAGGCCTTATTTTTGCCCTTCATCAGCTCTCTCAGACTTTTATTCTCCATGTTCAGTGCCATTTCTTCTTCTTCCTCCTCTAAAGTGTCGTCTGGGATGGCAACAACGAGAACTAGGGCTTGAATTGCTGAATGCTTGTCAAACTTCTCCTCGGCGCCCGAGATTTCTTAAGCCGCTTCGGCCTCTTCTTCTATGAGGCGAAAATTATCGATCTCTTTGTCTAATAAAGAGGTTGAGGAAGCGACCCTTTCTCTGACCACTAGGGCTTCAGGAGAAAGTTGAATGGCTGGGGCAACTAAGGGAACACCCACTGGGATCAAAAATGGTACTGGCGGAAGATCATCCTCTGCCAAAAAATTGGGCCGAGACACGTCAATCCGATATATCCGACGATCTCCTGCTCTTATGGCGTTGCCGACGTCCAAAAATGCGTCCGAGATAGGTTTAAAGTCCAGTATTAGGTGTATAGCCCGCAATTGCCTGTCTGCACTGACAAAGATCTCGGATCGCAACAGGTAGTTAAGAGCCTGAATGTTGGTCAAGCTCAGCTTCGAGGTTACGTGCCTTCTATCTGCAAACACAGCCGAGGGAAAAGTCGGTTAAACAACTAAAAGCCATGATCTCAAAAGACTGAAAAGAAAGGAAACGAGACGGAGTTGAAGGATCGAGTTCAAGTCTATCGCTAGGGAACCTAATCCTAAGGTATCCCATCTGGCTTTCCCGCTTGGACGGGACAGTGAACGTCATCGTGCCACGCTCCTGAAGCTATGAGATAATCATCTTTCATTCCCTTATTTGACCTAGGTAGGCATGAAATCATCCTTACCACGTCCGAGCGAGATTTAAGATAGTACCCGGCGGTTTTTTGGGAGTGGCACTCGTACATGTGCACCACATCATGCCATGTGAGCCGCAGACCCAGGAGCTCATTCAGAGCATCAACACTACCCAAAATCCTGAATAGGTTGGGTGCGCATTGGTGGGGGCATAACCTATGGTTAAAAAGGTAATCTCTAGTCACTGTACCCATTAGGAGAGTCAGTCCCCCCTCTATAAAGGCTATCATGGGGATAACAACCTCTCCCTCCTCCTGGTTAGTTCCTATTCCTTCTATGGGACAATAGCGAAAATTGACCCCTTAAGGTATGTGATATTTTGCCTTAAAGGCCTCTATCTTGGCAGGGGAATCTACTAAATGCTCAAACCTACCCATTCTTTACAAATTAACAAGGAGCGACTAAAGTCAACGAGCGAAATAATGAAAATTCGAAGGCCGAGAGGACAGGCCGAGGAGAAACGGAATATTTAAACGAATTAAAACTTACGCAAACTAAGGTGTGTTAGGATCCCTGAAATTCTTAGAGAAAACCCGTAGAGATTACTGGAAAAACGGTTAAATAAGACCTTGTGACTGGGGATGCTTTATGAGTTGAAATGCAGAAGAACGCTGGAACGATCAAGAATATGCAAAGTAAATGTGAAGTGATGTACCCCAGGACTTTATATAGAAGGCGAAAAATGGGTGGGAGTTATCCCACCCAAACCCTAAAGAAAAATACCAGTCATTAGATCAATTCGCCACCATTGGATGCAAAGGGCATAACGTCGCCTGAAACATTTAATGGCGCTTCGCGAATGCCAAAGCGTCAGTAGCAATAATGAAGCGCCTAAAACTACGCTCCCACACACGCGAACTCAGATACTTTTACATTTATAACCCCCATTTCGAAAGCAAGTCAAAATCCCATCTTTTCTCCTCGGATGCGAGGGAAAAATTAAAATTTTGAGGGGCTATTGTGGGGGTAAGATCCCAAAATTGTATACTGGGCCTTGGGCTCTATTTATGGATACGTCCGAGGAGCAATGAATAATTAGAAGAGACCACAGAATGAAGGATCACGCAAGGAGAGGAGGCAGGTATATAGTCCAAGGAGGTTGTCCTTTTCGGATAGGACGAGTCTCGCTCAAGCAAGTGCTCGGATGACTTAGGCAATTGATCAGGAAGTTAGAATGACAAGGACGAACTTCAAGCACATACAAAGGAGATGATAATATGGAAATATCTCAAAGAAAAGCTGCTACCACCGAATTATGCACTGCACCAACTCTTTTGGCCGCATTTATGGGGAGGAGGCTCCTGAACAGTACAATCTTTAGCTACTGCCACTTACAGATAGCAAAAGAAGATATTTAATGGGACACGTACTCAAGTGGGGATCTAGATAGGCAACAAGTGTAAGATCAAGATGGCTTGAAAGGACCTATATAAATGTAAAAGATCTCCCATAATAGGAGGACGGAAAAAATAGGAAGAGAAGGGGAAGAGAGAATTACTGTAACACTAAGGATTGTATGAAAGTTCATAATTCTTGTATTGGATCCTGTCCAGTCTCCTCGGATAGCCATTTCATAAAGCTTTATGTGCTACTCACTTTTGAATATCATCAAGTTCTTACCTAGCCGTTAACATTAATCATTAAAACCTAACTCTTAGGCTCACTCTCTACAAATTCATTATTTTGGGCTCACCAAACCACCATCCAAATAAGTTTCTGGGCTTGGGCCAATAATTTGTGACCCTACAGATATAATTTCAATTCATTTGTTTTTGGACTACTGTACTTTGGTCTTTGTTATAGTATTATTTTCTTTTCTTTTATTATGTTTACTTAACGAATTTGATCGCTGTATTATGTTTTAGAACTAGTTTTATAAGTTATGGTTTCGATTATTATCCATTAAATTCTCAATTTTAGTTTCTCTAACCACAATTATTATTATTTTTATAATATATAAGGAAAAAATTTGATAGCAAATGTTATTAATTTTCTATTTATTTTTAGTTTACACTGATTTAAATTTAGTCTAAATGAGAATGAAACCTAAGTTGAAGCCTAAGTCCAAATAAATATAAATGATATTTTTGCTATTTATAATTACTTTTTAAATTTTCCCAGTACCTTTATTTTTTCTTATCAATCAAATTAAACCTTTCTTTTTCTCTAATTAATTAATTAATTTTTATTCTTCAGTTTTTGCACTAATAACTTATTTGGTACAAAAATTAAATATTTATATGGACATGTGGAATAAAATTAGATTCTAATTGAAAATCTAATTAGATTTTCTTTCAACTTTGACTTCAAATATTTATACACACACAAATTGTTAAGATGATATGTTACGATTGGCATATAAGAAAAATTGTGTCATAATAGGTCTATCTAAGGTGATGTTTCTCTAATAAAAAAAAATTAAGTCAAGCACTAATTACAACTTATCATCTTAATAAGTTGTTAAAAAACTTATGATATGTATATTTTTTTTCTCTTATAGTTTAAAATAGGAGAGAAGCTAAAAGCCTTGTAACTCAATCGATGCATTCTAATGTTTTTTTTTTTTTTTTTTTAGAGAATACATTCTAATTTTCTTGATGAATATACTTATAGCTTAAATTTATCTCCTTCATTGTAACTATCAAATTTATAATTTATGATATATAATTATATATAAGCCCTCCATGGAGTGGTAAATATTTTCTTTAAATAATAAAAAATATATTTTCACTTATCAAAAAAATAATAATTTCATAACCAAAAAAAATCATATATAATTTTAATATAAAATTAATCATAATACTGTAAATGTCTATTATATATAAATAAATATATATATATATATATATTTATTTATTTCGCTTTTGCTTTTTCCATTGCACCGTTCCTCTTCGGCTCTTCAGGTTCGAATTCCCTATCTCCATGTAACCTCAACTCAATAAAGTTTCAATCTTTAACTGAAACATTTTCAAAAAATAATTGGGATATCTGATTCTGTTTTGTTCTATAGCTTCACTGTAACATCAATGAAATGAAACTAGAAACTTTATGCTCTATTTGTTTTGGCTGGAGAGTTTGCATTAAATTTTTTTATCTGGGTTTTTATTCTATTTAGTTTTAGTGTTTGATTCAGAGTTATATGCTTGTTTACTTCTCAGGTTTTGAGTTTTTGCTTTCCTTTGGCTGAAAATTTTGCAGTGGATTTTTTTTTTTTTTTTTTTTGGGTTTATTCTATTTGGTTTTAGTGTTTGATTCAGAGTTATATATTTGTTTGCTACTAAGGTTTTGAGCTTTGCTTTCCAAATTTTTGCTATGACTTTGCTTGAAGTGATAATAAAGGCCTCGGCCAATACCGAGTCACTTGCTTCCAAGTCAGAATACCCTATTGTTCTCAACCCAGATGATGTTTTGCTGAGGCCTAAACTTGAAGACCCAAATCCCACATTGCTTGTTAACCCTGTTATCGGTTGGCAAATATCTCAAACCGATTCTGAAGTCATTGAAATGGGGAAAAAGTTCTATACTAAGCTAAAGCGGAAGCTCAAGACCCAATAGATTTTGATAAGGATGAGTTTTTACTGATCTTGAATCAGTTTCTTGAGAAAATTAGGGACAAAGTTGGTGTTTCCATTGGGATTGATTCGTCTGAAAGTGGGTATACTCGGGCCTGGATTGAACGGCTAGGGTCTTTGATGGGTAAAGATGTTGCTGGTTTGGTTTTGGATGGGTGTGTGGATTTTGAAATTTGGGATTTGGTCGAGGTTCTGATTGTTAATGGGATTATTGATCATTCTTGTTATTCGAATTTGGTCAATAGACTTGTGGCGAAGAAGAGGTCAGACTTGTTATGTCTTTGTATTAAGCATGCATCGGATCTTGGGGCATCTGAATTACTTGCCATTTTGAAGTATTTTCTTTGTCCGGCAAAAGATGCTTATGGCAGTATGGTGGATGTGAGGAAAGAATGGGAGAAGCAGGCTTTGTCAGCAATTGAGAAAGCAAGCAAAAAGAGTGTCATGGGGAAGAAAGCGCGTTTGGCAAAGGAGGCTTCAATTTTGCTTATGATAGCACATGATGGGTTCTCTGCATCAGAGCTTTGTTTGCACTATTTGCTGGCATCCTCAAATATTGATGCAGTGACATTATCGTCATCAATTGGAAATTTGAATGGTAAAGAGATGATGAATTTGATTCGGTATTTGGGGAAGTGGTTGAAGAAGTACGAGCAATTTCCTCAAGCAATTCCATGTCCTGAAGCATCACATAAGTTAGGTTTGAAGGCCTGCAGTTGGGTTCCTAAGCTTGAAGATGTCATCAACTGTGCTGGATTGGTGCTGGATGAAAAATTTTCTTCATTCATTTTGCATCCAGAATTCCATGAAGAGCTGAGATCCATGGGGGAAATGGTTAGTTGTTTAGCATCGGAAGCTAGACTATGTTGTTTAATGGCTGATGTAGCCGATAGATTGAAAGTTGAAGTTTGACATGCAGGGAAATATAAATTTTTGCTAATATGCATCATGCTCCTGGTATTGCATTTGCAGAATTAATAGTATGCTATCAGTTTTCCTTTTCTTGGAACAAATTGAAGTTTTTTCAGACACTTCTATATGGATGTTATTCGTGATTGGTTTGTTAGGTTTAGTCTGCATTTTGAGATGGCAGTCTATACCCGAGTTCTGATGTATACAATGGGAGGAATCTTAGATAAGATTTAATTGTATCTACAAAGGTATACTTTTTGTGATGAGTTAGTACAAAATTACCTCTCCACTATAATCTCAGAAAGTGACAAATATTAACTTGCATCCATCCATTAAATGAGCCTCTCTGGTGTCACTATTAGCCTCTGCCTTAATATTCTCTCACGTGGTTTGAATGTGGATTCTTTTTTGGTTATATTGAAAATCATTCCTGGGAGAAGCACTCTGGATTTTTTCCCCATGAGTTCTTTTCATTGGACGAAGTGATTGTAATAACTAAAAAACGATTTTTTTTTCTTCCCCTGGTATTATGATAATATGCTACAGAAGCAACTATCAGTATTACAAAATCGATTAATCAGGGAATCTGAGTTTCAAGTTTATCTTGTACCAGATTAAGAGACAGTTCTGAGGAAAATATTAGCTGCTTCTTGTTCTCCTTTATTTTGGCATGAAAACAGAATGATTGTCAAAAGGGTGTTCCTCCTAAACAGCTTGACAGCTTTTCCAAATGCTGGCTGGAGTTTGGAGGTTGAATATCTTCCAAAAATCTTTAATCCTATTGTCCCAAATCCCAATTCATGATATGTTAACACCTGATGAGAAGATTTCGAAGTACAATAAATCTAGTGACATACTCTTATTATACACTAAATTGATGTAATGATTTGCTACGACTGATATATAATAAAAGTAGTGTCAATGATTGTACTAAATGTTGTTCATTAGCAAAAAATCGACCAATTTGCCAATGATCACGCGTCCAAGATAAATTGAAATGCTAAAAAAAGATCAAAGAATGAAGAAGAAAACCAAAGGGGTTTTTGAACTAGCCGAGTTAACTCATATATATAACTCAATGAGTTAAAGACGAGTTTGAACATTTGGTGAGACCCTTCAATGGCTTATATATGATCAATTTAGTTTTTTTTTTTTTTTTTTTTTTGGAGCAAAATATATTGTCAATTTAGTTTGTTTTACATATATGGCATTTTGCATGGATAAAAACTCTAGGAAAATGCCCAATACCACCAAATGCTTAAGTTGAAAGCTTAAACATCAACTTATGATTAGTGCACAATAATCCCACTTTTCACCAAAATCTAGCAGTGATTCCATGTGTAAATGATTTAATTCAATCACAACACCCAAGCATTTTTGAAATTGGGTATGGATTGGGATACGAAGGCATATAACCATTAACCTTGAAAGATTGGAAATGACATGTAGCCACTAGTTATTAATTGTTGGTTATTGGGAATAATGGATTGTGGGTGAAAAATAATGCAAATAATGCCAACTATAAGTAGGAGCTAGGAACCACTATGATTACAATAACATATTGTGGCCATATTCCAACAGAAGACTAGTATGTTAATGCATCCCAAATACATGCCCAAACATGAGTGCATAGGGCACCATATGCATGATTAATAGTTTTTGTTTAGACTCAACTTTGTCATTCTCCAATGAGAAAGCAACACTTTGTGTTTGTTTGGTTTGCGCGCCCACTTTTTTTTTTCTTTTTAACTAGGGCCTATTTACACTGTTCATGTCCAATGAACAGTGCAAATAGGCGTGTGAACAGTAATTTTAAAAGTGAACAGTAATCAGAAAACGATTTTTTATTATTTTCAGTTTTTAACAATATAAGCGGTATCCAAACCAACACTTTATCCAATAAAAAAGTAACACATGCCTATCTCCACTACTATAAAAAGATGATGAAGGACTTAAGAAAAGGCACTAAATCCCTTACTATGATGGAATATAATGTCCTTCACGCCTTCTTTCTCTTTTACTCCTTCATTGTAAACACACCTCCTTGTAGAAAATGATAAATTATTCGACTAACTTGAGCCCAAGTGTTTCTCCCTCTCCAAATATAGAGTTTCCATACTATAAATCTATGTTTTCATTTTCCTTTACGATTCTATTTTCATTAGCTTTACCTTCCTAATGGGAACTTCCCATTAAAAATCTATGCTTTCATTTTCAATAGCTTTACCTTTCCAATGGTATGTAAGAGCATTCACAGCAGTAGAGCTAAAAATTTAGCTTTTTAGCTCCACCAAAAGTTACTTTATTTATTATAACTACACACTTGCTACAGCAGTGGATCTATTTTAACTATCAACACAATAAAATAATATAATATCATAATAAAATAATATACCCCTACAATAAAATAATATATCCTACAACCCAAAAAACTTCCCAGCACCGACCACATCCGGCCACCTCTACAATCAGCCACAGCCACAGCCACCACTACCACCACCACCACCACTACCAACACAGACACAGCCAAACCCACAAACAAAATAAAAAAACCAAACAACCATTATAGTCACCAATCCACCACCACAGCCACCAAGCCCACAAGAAAAAAAAAAAATCAAACACCGTACCACCAAACCATAGCCACAACAACCACCATCACCACCACCACAGCCATCAAACCCGCAGAAGAAAAAAAAAATCAAACATCATTCCACCACCACAGCCATCAAACCCATAGAAGAAAAAAAAAAATCAAACATCATTCCACTACCATAGCCGGTGGATCGACGGTGTGGATTGATGTGGATCAAACGGCGTGGATCGATGTGGATCGACGGCGTGGGTCTGGTGGCGAGGATCAACGGCGTGGGTTTGGCGGCGAGGATCGACGATGGCGTGGGTCAGCAGTGTGGGCTTGGGCTGGCAGCGGTGAAAGAGTTGAGAGAGAGAGAGGTGAGATGATCAGAGATGAGAGAGAGCTGAAAGAGTTGAGAGAGAGAGCTGAGATGATCAAAATTGAGTGATTTCGGAGAGAAAGAGAGGCACGGAGTGAGAGCTGAGTGATTGTGATTTGGGAGAGGAGGCTGAGTGATTTGGGAGAGAGAGAGAGAGGCACGGAGTGAAAGAGAGAAAGAAATAATTTTTTAATGGGTGGGAAGAATAAAATAATATATATTTTTTTTAGCTCTCATGAACAGTGCACATTTATTTATAAATGTGCACTGTAGCAATAGAGCTAAAATTTTTAGATTTAGCTCCACTGCTGCAATAACTTTTTTGTGTTTTTGGAGCTAAATTTTAGCATTATATCTATATAGCACCACTGCTGTGAGTGCTCTAACTGTCAAAGTAGTAACTTAATGCTTTACCGACATGTACAATGATTAACCTAAGTGAAACTGATGTTATTTTAATTACAACAGACCATATAAACAATTATGAAAAATATTGTGAAAAATATTGGCTCCCTATCGTTCCTCTTATCTGTATTATGAGTTACATCCCCAAGTCTTTTTAATTGACAAAAAGCAGTCAAACCGACCACTCAACTGATTCGTCAAAATGAGCTTTCTCAGCTTTATGAATCATTTTTTTTGGAACCTTAAGTCAGTTGTCACACACAAAATGTGCTCTTACTACATTGTATCACAAGGTAATTGCGTTGAGTCAGGATGAAAACAATCAAAATCAGTATATTGAGACAAATGAGAGGACCAATGTTTAGCCAATTTAATCCCCCCTACCTCCACACACCCACGCAGCCACCTGGGGAAAAAGAAGAAATGGATATGGCATCTCGAGAACTTAAAATTCCCGAGAAAACCAACAAGCTTTAAAGAAATTCCCGACTAAGCATCCTGCTGGAATTCTTCTTGAAAATTGGGGGCCTACATAAACCCACAAGCTTCAAAATCACAATGTCACCAACTCAGTTTTCTGAGCTAGTAGTGGGGGTTGCATGAATCCACTAACTCCAAAGTGGCAACAGCATTCAGGCGCTTAAAACAGAAACACTACTCCGGTTCCCATCAGAAACCTTCTGTGAGAGCAAGAACTCGACCTGCTAAAGGTGAAGGCAAAGCAGATACAGCTTGTTGAATTTCCTGACAAATCAAAGAACCAAATTAACAATATAATCAATATCAGTATTATATATAAAAGCAAAGACCTCATGTTAGAAAGTATGAGGTTGTGCCATGTGAAGCATTCCTAAAAGTTCTCTTTATTTATAAATCTAAATCAACATAGTTTGCATTTATATCAAAGTATTAGTTCATTAAATTAGCCAACAGAGTAAATGCTTATATTAATTATCTATAGTTGTGCATTAATTATTTATATCAAATGAATTTATATGATTATTTTTATAAATAATAGAGTAAATGCTTATATTAATTACCTATAGTTGTGCATTAATTATTTATATCAAATGAATTTATATGATTATTTTTATAAATTCTATATAAGAGATAATTTTTAGTTGGAATAATAATAATAATAAATTTAAATTATGACATTCTTACTCATGATTAGTTGCTTTGACAACAATTGACACAAGAGCAATAAAAAAAATTAAATGTTTGTGAATTCACTAAAATAAATCTTAGTCTTTTAAATTTCCTAACTCCTTTCAGTCACATGTAATATATATAAATATATATATATATATATATATATGTGTGTGTGTATGTTTAATATAATTTTTCTACATTTATATGAGAAACAATAATTGAAGGATATATGTATATTTTTAGTAGGCATAAAACATGCTTATCTATATTAACCACTATATCATGCAATTTTCAATTTGTGAACACACACATATAGTATGATTTCTATTTTGTCTATAAAATAACTAAAGATTACAATTTTTTACAAGGAAAATTATTCAAAATTTTTTTTATACATCAATAGTTTGGGAATATGAATCATGAATATCTTTATTGGAAATTGAGGTGCCAACCAATTAACATACAAGATTCTTGGCAAACTTATTGAAATATTGGAGAAAACTAATAATAAGTTGCACCGCACGGGTCATGCGGGAATTTAACTTGTAACTGTTTGATATGTTTAAATTCTATATTCAGACTATGTGAGAAATTCAAAAATTGTTTGCCTTGATAGACATAGAAAAATATGCCATAACATTAGATAATGGTCAAAAGATCCATTACAATGCACACAATTAAAAAACAGAAACCTATCTTTTACATCTATCCAATGACGTGATGCATCGTATGAATCTATCTAGGCACTAAAGTAGAGTTCTTCAGCTCTTAGTCATCTTGTAGTACAACATTAAACAGTGAATATATCTTCAACTACTTTTAGTTCCAAACTCATTCAAAACCCAGTACCAAAACAACAATAAAAGCTCCACAAGGTTCCACACAACACTACAAATCATCACACTACTAGCACATATATCCCAAGCCCAATAAAAGAAAACACAAATTACACAAGCAGTCACCTAGTATTTACTATCTAACCACACTAAATTGTCAAAAACTCGAATTGGCCCAATACAGAACAGTGCATACAAAACTAAATTCAACAGCCCCAACACCACCAAAATAAATAATAACAAAAACCCAGAACACAAAAGGCACAAAGAATGAAAAAAAAAACAAAACAAAACAAAACAGAAGGGACACTCACAATGTGGTCCATGTGGGCATGGGAGATACAGAGAAAGTCTTGCTGTATAGCTTGGTGGGGACAGCGACCAATATCAAAGACTATATTGAGAGAAGGGAAAATTATGCAGGTTTCATGGCCTGCAATTGACAAACCCTTTACTGGGTACCCTTGTATATTCATAACACACTTGGTTTTGTTCGAGCTCTCTTTGTCTTTGGCCTGCCCAGAATCTTTGGTTCCAGTTTCCATGGCTTCAACAAACTTACTCACGGTCTTGGTCCCCAAGGCGAGGAGCTGGTCTGGGTTGCAGAGCCGAGGAGGTGGTTTGTGGAGCCCACTGTACTTCTATTTCTCTCTCAACCAAACCTGAATCAGCAACTCACCTCCCTTGACAAACCCACCATACCACCAGCAAGTTCCCATGGCAACCCATCGCCGGCAACACTACAAACAGAGTGAACACAAACCCATCTTCCTTTTCTTTGATTTAACTCATTCTTTAGATTTTTTTTTTTTTTTTTCTCAACAACACACAGAACACCACAAACCCACAATCACAACCCCTCAAAAACACCAATTACAACTTACAAAGATCAACAACACAAATACACAACTCCCTCACAGATAGTTGCGGCAGAAATTTTGTTTTCAATTCTTCCTCCCCACCGCCAAAATGATTCTTCCTGGATCGGTCTCACAGAAAATCGGTCACGCGCAAGAGGCAAATCGGTCTCGCGGCAAATGAAGATTTAAAGAAAGAAAGAAACAGAAAAGAAATAAAGAAGAAGAAGCATGACTTTTTTTTTGTTTAACCTTCTTGGCGGAATTGGGTCGGGTCGGGAATAGTACTGGGCTATATAACAATTGGGCTAAATAGTGCTCGGTTTGTTTCGAAATTTGGCTAATTAAATAAATTTTCAAAAAAGAAAAAAAGAAGTTTGAAAGCGACGACGTTTTCACTGGTTCATCGTCTTCGTTCTCGTGCACTAAAATCAACAGCGAAACAAAAAAAAGAAAAGATTAGCAAGCATTGGCAGTGAGTTTTAGTAATGGAGGACAGTACGAAGAGAAAGAGAGAAATGGAAACCAAGCTTATCGAAAAGGTCAGCGAAGTAATCTCAGCTATAAAGAGCGCTAAGCACGTAGATGAAGTCGTTTGCGCACTTCACTCTCTCGCTTTCCTTCTCTTTCCTCTCGATTCCTCTCTCCTCTCAGGTCAGTCACCTTCTTCGTTTCCGTTACTCGTAAACTGTGCGAAGCGAACAGAAAATATCGAAATTCATGAAGTTCGCAACAAGTTTGGATTAGTAGGACTGGTTATATATGTTCAAAGAATTTTGTTTTAAACGTCCATTTGGATTTAGTTTGTATGGATTTTGGAATAGTAATACACTAATATCCAAATTTTGATTTAGAAATATCGAAATTGATGTATTTTCAACATTTTAAAATAGTAATAGAGTAATTTAGGCAGGTTAGTGTTTTAGGTTATCTTCACTTTTTTTTTTTTTTTTTTTTAATTTAAGCGTTAATGTTTTTGGAATAGTAATACAGTAGTATCGAAATTTTGATTCTGAAATATCGAATTTCTTTTTTATTTTTATTTTTTCAAAATTTTGGAATAATAGGACAGTGTTTTAGGTTGTGTTCAAAGAATTTTGTTTTAAGAATCAATTTGGTTTTAATACTAATGGATTTTGGAATTGTAATACAGAAATATCGAAATTCATGATTTTTCAACGTTTTAAAATAGTAATTCTATTTAAGGATTGATAAAAACATTGGAACTATTCCTTTGCACTGTTTGAGGATTTAATTTAATTTATTGTTTGAATTCATGCAAAATTGACTGATTTGCATGTGTATTATGGAATTGTAGGTAGTGTTGATCAGCGGTATAAAGAGCAGGTTTGTGCAAATTTGTACATGGAATTTTGAAGAGGTTGTGGATTGTGTTGATTTTCATGAAAGGTCCATTTTTCATTTGTTTGTTTGCATTCTGCTTGTGGTGTGTGTACAGGTACTTAGTGCTAAGGTCCCTTCGGAAGAAAAGAGGAGGGAGTGGTGGCAAGCGTTCTATCAAGGAGCTGCATTTCCCACATTGGCTCGGTTTCTGTTACTTGGTAATGTGCTTGCTTTGTATTTGCATTGTGTTGTCCTTATATCATGATTATGAAGTAATTAGGCGCTGTGTCTGTTTATCTTTGTCTACACAAACTCCTGTTTTTATATTACTGATTGCATGAAAATAAAGCCTGGTGAAAAACAGATATATAGGGAAAATGGAATATTTAGCTAACACTTTTTCTTTTCTTTTCAATGTGGCAAAACTTTGGTTTGGAATAGAATATCTATTATTTTTTTTTTTGGAAAACTGGAATTTGGGTTTCAAGACCCATTGGTTGTAGGTGTAACTTACCAATTAAACAAGTTCCTCGTTGAGAAATAATTATTTCTAGTTTCACAAATTGCAAAGAATGTATGCTCTCAAGTCCTTAGACAACATCATAAGTTAGAAGGCTTGTATAACCTGAAGATTCTAACTGATGGTTGATTTCTACAATTTGTTAGCTGTTAGATTTAGCACTTGAGCTTTTTGTAATTTCGTCACGTCCAAAGTGTTTGTCATCATGAACATGATGTTCATTTTTTCAAAAAAAGTTCTATTACCTATAAAAAAAAAAAAACTGATGGTTGATTTTCCAGAATTTAGAAGTATGTGATGTTTTCTTTTTGCCATATGTGTCTGTATTTTCCTTCTTTTTTGGCAGTCTTGTGATGCATGTCCCTAATTTCTTATACAGATTGCTGTTGCACGCAGATCTTGCTTCCAATTGGCTAGCTTGTTTCCCCCTTTCAGCGCGTATACATGTCTATGATGTTTTCTTTGTTGATGGACTTGCCACTGAGGTTGTTCAGACCTTGGTTCCTTGTCTACGGCAGAATGCAACTGATGACCATGATGTTAATTCTGTCCACTCCAATACTGAAAGGTATGGGGTAAACACGCTTATATCCATAGTTGTTAAAACTGCAATCACTATCATTTCCCAGTTGTAATTTCATTGTTTTAATGGACAGCTTTGTTTAGCTCTGGTTGCACATACTTGATTAGAAAATTGGTCAATACAGAAGACCATTATCTTACCAAGCTTTTAGTGGCGGTTGCAAAGCAATATGAACATGACGAACAAATCCTTAATTCATGTTGGCTGTTGACATTTATTATCGCGATGGTTCATGACTAGATCATTGCTATTCATTTTTACAAAACTAAAGTTCAAAATTGTTTAGCATGCTGTTTCAGCTCTGCATCTACTTGTGTTGCCAGTTTTAACCCATTTGCAAATAGAAAATCATGCTCATTTTAAGAACCTGATATTAATTAGTATGTTGATACTGCCATTGTAAATATCAAAGGACCTATGACTAATAGATTGTTATCTGGTGCAAGCACCTTCTATTATGTCTTACACATAGTTCTCTATGTCTCTTGAGGACATGCTTTTGTTTTATCTGATACATGCCCTTACCCCTAATATAGTTGATGTGGTACATTTGAATTCCATGTGTCCTCATCATCAAACTCATAGGACTGAAAGTTTTAGAATTTTTAATGATTACTTATATATAAAAAAATAAAAAATAAATGTCTAATGATTAAATTGTATGTTTGTATGTTCAGGTATATGTAATAATATATAAGACATCATAATAAATTATTAGGCAATCTGTTTACATCTTATTCAACTATGACAGATTACTTGTACTCTGCTTGCTGGAAAATGATGGGGTGCTCCATATGGCTAGAGAATTTTGGCAGTCCAAAAATTCTTTGAGTGAACGTTTAACGCCAGTTGTATCTAGGGTGGCGCAGATAATTGCATCTATTCCTGACAAAGCAAGATTGGGAGCCCCAACTTCACTCTCATCACAGTATCCTTTTTGCCCTTTGCTCGATATAGTGGGTTGTCCATGAATGCAATTGTGCTTTCACAAGTTTTTGTCAAAACAATCAACGTATTTGAATGTTGTATTATCTACCTATCAAAAAAAAATGTTGTATTATCTACTTTCTAGTTTTCACTATATGATATCCATACTTAATACACATCAAATATGTGTTACTGCCTTTAGTTATTGTTATTCTTAACAAGAGTACCACAGTTTGTTCTTCAAGCAAATTACCATTCAACTTCTTTCAGTAGCAGAAGAAAAGGAAGAGAAACTATTTGATAATGGAACTCTCTGCAGTAGAAGTGACATGGGTGATGCCTTGTTATTTGTTGGGGAAACATTTTCTCGCATTTGTCGACGTGGATCTGCTGGTAACTGATTTTTTTTTCCTATAAAAATGGTGATGTGTGCATGTGTGTGCATGTGCGTGACTGTGCTCTTTGCTTTCTCAATAAGTTATTTTTCTTTAAAAAGGTAACTATTTTACAATCATGGGTTACACAGTTTCTTAGTTTCATGTATCAAAACTGAAATTTCATGAAATCATAAAATCTCAATTCTGGATAAGTCGCTGATTAAAACATATGCGCAGATTGTTACTGGAAGAAATTGGGATTTTGGGTTTGTGTAAGGAAAATGTATTGAAATGTTCATGCCTGTCTATATGCACTTGGTTGTTTTGATGGAAGTAATTACCCTAAATGGTTGTAAGTAATAAAATGCTGCAGAATAAGACCTGCACCCTATTAAGTCTGTGGTAGTTGTTGTGGGCTCATAGTCCTGACAAGTATTACCATCAACATTCTTAGGTGTTAATTGTCTCTCAAACACAGTGGCTGGTACAACTAGCTTATCTGAGCCATTAAAACCATCTCTGTTTTGGTTGATTTTTCTTTGGTTTTGATATAAGGGATTAATTATTCTTCTATCATGTCCTACCAGATGGATTACAATTGCAACCAAAGCATTAAACTGTTTTTTTTCCTCTTTTTTTTTTTTTTTTTTTTGACAGATGTGATTTCAAGTGAAATAACTCCACGGGTTCTCAGGCATGTTCGGAACTTTCTGTCATCAAATATTGATTCATCTGTAGCTGATATATTTGAGTCAGACCCTGGTTCCCAGTTTTGGTTGAAGATGATTGAAGCAATCAAAGATCCTTATGCTGTGGAAAGATTGTCTGAGCAGCTTCTGCATTATTTAGCTATTGAACATGCAAGTGATGTTGAAGCTTACTGGTTTTTTTGGCTATTATTTCATCAGACTTTTAAAAATCAGACATCGGTGAGGTCAGTGAACATGCTTTGTAGTTAATTTATGGCCAAGTGGAGCTGACAGCACCAGCGCTCTATGCGTGTTGAGTGTGTCGTGTAGATAATCTACAATTTGAAAATAGTGAATCGATTTTTCATTGTTGCGTATGAAATAGAAATTGCATTGCTGTATGAAGAACTTATAAGCTGAATCCAGGCCAGAGATAGATGTCCCACTATAGAATGTTTCTTCCTTGTTTTGATTTTTCTATGTAAAATAAATGTTTTTTAAATTAAGCTTAGTTCTTCAAAATTCTCAAATTTTGTATATTAGGAAAAATCTCTTATCTTCCCTCCAAGTTTTGGTCCTTTGACTACCAGACAATTCAAATCTTACCATTATCAGACAACAAGTAGCCTTATGTTATGGATTAAGTCCCCCCACAACACAACACCACACACCCCCCCCCCCCCCCCCCCCCTGCGGGGCACTCACACACACAAGTAATTGATCTAGGGTGTTGGAACATGGTACCTCTCAAAAATTGGCTGCTGCTAGATGCATATATATTTGTCTTTTTGGTTTCATTGTATTCAAAACATGAAAATATACTGCCTTTTTTTAGGTTCTGTATGAAAGAACCACTAAATGCAAGTTAATGATTGAAGTAACTTGTATATTATTTGTTCCACAACAATGAAGTCCAAAAAATATTGTGCACATTTTGGGGTTAATTTAGGCAAACACATTTAAGTGGTTCAAATGGTGTCAGCCATAGGCAGATGCTAGTAAACTCAAAGCATATCTGCAATACCTGCCAATTGGGAGATACAAAACTCTCCAGTCTGTTCTATCCTTGATTAGCTCATCATACACACAGAGGATTAAGGCTTTCTGGCAGAATGAAGTTAAATCAAATATTGTTCAAATTCATTTTACTTAGTTTAGTTTATTTTATTTTTTACCATCTTCTGAGAACACATTGCTGTTGTGTTGCTATTACTCACAGATTTTAAATTCATAGCTCTTCTTTCTCAGGTCCATGTTTGTTGAAAAATTTTTACACTGGAAAATATTTCCCATCTGTTGCCTGCGATGGATCCTTCAATTTGCTGTTCTTGAATGCCCACCTGATGCTAGTTCACTCAAAAAAGGTCATAATATCTGTGGTCTCTTAGACACTGTGCAGCGTCTGCTAGCAGTGTGGTCTAAAAAGGAATATGTGCAATCAGCCCCAATGGAGCAGCAAACTTGTATCCTTTGTCATTCCTTTAAGCCTGTTGCTGAAAAATTCACTTTTATTTAGGGAAAATTCCTGTAACAGTACAAGTTGTAGAAGCTTCGACATTAATTAGAAAACACTGGATATCATATGTTAGTAAACTGTATTGTTCTCTAACAAGCCGTGTGCATTAAAGAAATCTTCATATTTTTTTTTCAAATTCTGTTGCCCCTTAATTTATTTTAGATTTATCTGCAGCTGTAGGCCTTTGCCTGGAGAAGATGTCTAAAAAGGACCTAGATGAGACTAAAGATGTGATGCCCTTGATTCTTCAAGGAGTCAGCTGTAGATGCTTTTCCTTATTCTATTGGTATAGCGTCATGTGTAATGTGACTGGTTGGTATTCCTCTTATATCTTGTTTTATTGCTGGCAGGTAGGTTGGAGAGCCCTAATAATTTAGTTCGGAAAATGGCTAGCAGTGTTGCTTTAGCATTCTCTAAAGTAATTGACCCAAAAAACCCACTATACCTTGATGATAGCTGTACTGGTGACATTATTGACTGGGAGTTTGGGATGCCTACCCTTGAAAAAAGGAATCTGGATACCTCAAATTGCAAGCAAAAAGATGGTCATGAAAGTAAAACATCTAGCTCTGCACAGGAAAAAGACTTCAAATATACCACCAAGAATGTGATGAGCAACAATCTAAAGAGCAAAAACAAGAAATTATCTGAATTTAAGTTTGTCAATCCAGATGAGATCATTGATCCAGCGACACTAAATAATGAATCAGTCTCTGATAAAGATGATGATGATAATGCAAGTGAGAATTCTGATTCCTCGAGTGACTCATCTTTACAGCCTTATGACTTATCAGATGATGACACAGATTTGAAAAAAAAAATTTCACAGTTGGTTGATGTAGTTGGGGCACTACGGAAATCTGATGATGCTGATGGGGTAAGTCATTTAAATTCATCAGTCATATTTTCTCTAAAGTTTTTTCTTAATGAATAAAAAAATTCTTTGAAAGACTCTCCTAAGAGTAAACCTTAAAATATCAGTTGTGGTACTGAAAAGGGCCACATTTCTGAGATCTCTTTTGGTAAAATTTCACACATGCCAATTATATCTCATCGACCACCCTATAAAAGATTTTAACAGAGTTAGTTTTACTAAGTGGTTGCAATTAATTAGTGAGTAGATTTTGGTGCAATCTCCTTGGTTCAACCTATTTTATTAAAAGTTGGTGAACCATGTTGTCTTCTAGTTCATTAATTGCTCCTATGCTATATTGCAGGTGGAGAGGGCACTTGATGTTGCTGAAAAACTTGTGCGAGCATCACCTGATGAGCTTAGCCATTTAGCTGGTGATCTTGCTAGAACTCTGGTGCAGGTTCGTTGCTCTGACTTAGCTGTAGAAGGTGAGGAGGACTCAGCCGAAGACAAGAGGCAGAGAGCATTGGTTGCCTTGCTTGTCACATGTCCTCTTGAATCTCTGAATACTCTAAACAAACTATTATATTCACCAAATGTTGATGTCAGCCAACGCATTATGATACTTGACGTCATGACAGATGCAGCTCAGGAGCTTGCCAATTCTAAAACTATAAAACCTAAACATCAAACAGGGCCCCTGATATCAAGCATTTCAGAGAGTCAACCGTGGTTCTTACCTAGTAGCAGAGGGCCTGCTGGAGCTAGTTCCTGGAAGGAGATCTCAGAAACCGAAACTTTGCTGAACTGGTCTACTCGTTATGAGAGGGAACTTCCCTCAAAACCTGGTCAGATCAGGAGAGGGAAGACACGCCGATGGAGCCTAAGATCATCAAATATACAAGAAAGCCAGATAGAATGGTCTCACAATAAGTTTCCCGTGTATGCAGCTGCCTTTATGCTTCCTGCCATGCAAGGTTTTGATAAGAAAAGACATGGTGTTGACTTGCTAGGTAGAGATTTTATTGTCCTGGGGAAACTCATCCATATGCTTGGTGTTTGTATGAAATGTGCAAGCATGCACCCAGAAGCATCTTCATTGGCTCCTCTTCTTCTCGATTTGTTAAGATCCAGGTACTAATTAAAATTCAGTATGTTGATATTTTGATATGATGTGATACCCTGGAGATGGTAATATCTAATGGCCGGGTAGAAGTGACTATTTGACCTACATGTGTGTCTGTATAGAAGTGGCGTAAAAGTGAAAATTGGGTGAATGGTGGCTTATGGTGATTATTTCATTGCAGTTTCACCTTTGCATCTGTGCATGGTTTTGCATGTTAAACCTTAGGTGGAAAGTATTTGTTTATCTGTCCCTGAATCCTGTTGCTAATTTTGTGCAGGGAGGTATGCCATCACAAGGAAGCATACGTCAGAAGAGCTGTTCTTTTTGCTGCCTCATGCATATTGGTGGCACTTCATCCTTCTAATGTAGCATCTTCCTTGGTTGAAGGAAATCTTGAACTTTCTATTGGGCTTGAATGGGTGCGTACATTTGCCCTTCAAGTGATTGAGTCAGACACAGATAGAGAGTGCTATACGGTAAGCAATAGAAGGTCCATAGAGGCTCAAAATTCGTGCTTGCATTTTTCATCTTCACCATCTCTTTCATGCGGATAATATTACCTGTGTTGAACTTGCAGATTTTGCTGAAGCTAACAGTCAAGTAGTAAAGAATATGCTATAATTAACATTGTGAAATGGACTTGCAAAAATCATTTCTTTGTTGTTACCATCCATAACAACTACTACTAATTCGTCGGCTAACACATTTCCGAAAAGTTAGCTTTCATCATTGTTATGCTTCGTGAATCAGTCATTCATGAAGTATATTCTTCTGAATGCTAGCTACTATCCTTTTTTGGTTACACGGTGATGTTTGGATTACCCCTAAGAAATTTGAAGAACTCTACTTCTGCTGAATTGAGAACATATTCTGAAACCATGCATATGTAACTCCTGTGATATAATAGAAGTTTGGCACTTTTAAGAAAACCTTCTTTTTTTTTTTTTCTGGTTTCGTTTATTTCATCTACTGTGGAATTGTTTAAAATTTTATCCATGCTCACATGACTGATTGGGTTCTTTTATTTTATTTTTAGATGGCTATGACATGTCTCCAACTCCATTCTGAGATGGCCCTACAAGCTACCCGAGCACTAGAATCAGCGGAAACTACATTCAAGGCAAAGGGTGTTGGTCTCCCTTCCAATCTCTCCAAGGGGACAATTAAAATCCCTCATTCAATTGTGGAATTTTAATTTTGTTAATCTTTTCTTACATTGTAAGGTCTTTTGTACAGTCCCAAGCTGTTAATTCTAGGCTCGTGATATTATGCTTTGTTTGAACATATATTTTTCTTAAATTTGTATGATTGTTACATATATTTACATTAAAGTTAAGTGAATTATTTATCACAAAAATTAAATTTTCTTAATTAATTTTCTTGCGGCATTTTTTTTTTTTTTTTAATAATGAATAATCATATTGGATGTTATAAATTGTTAGCAATGAATATCATTTGCTACATTTGTCTTTCAAAACGATGTAGAAGAAATCAGTAATATCTTTTATTTTAATAATTATTACTTCTAATAATTTCTTTAAATGTGAGCAAACTCCTTTCTTTTTTTCAATTGTCTCAATGATAAGAGAAGTGGGAAAGGAGAAAATTGAACTATTATTATCCTTATAAAGAAAATTAAGTAAGATCACTTGACTACAAGGCACTTTTACCATAAACAAGCTCTATTGTTGGCTAAACTTGCAACAATGCAGTAGAACAAGCTGTGAATATTATTGTATCAACAACTTGCCAGAACGCTGTATAGAATAATGTTGTGTTCCATAAACTGTACATGCAATTGAAAGTTGAAACATAAAAGTCTTTGCTGGAGTGAGGAAATCCAAATCAATCATTAAAACAAAGAAAGTACAAACAACCATTGCTGAAGTGAGAACTGGGAACTCTTTTCAAGCTTCTTTCTCTTGTTTTGGGCTCTGGGCCCACTGGCCCACAATCTTCTTGTTCAATTTCAAACTTCAAAGCCACCAACCCATAGGCCATAGCCATGGCTACCTCACTATCTCTCTCTCAATTTCTCTCCTCTCTTCTCCCTTCAAAACAACCCATCCCACCACCACCACCACCACCACCACCACCCTCAAGTCTCCACTTTCCCAACAAACCACCATCTGGGTGGGTCTCACTAGTGTCCACAACCTTGGACCCCACAACTCCAAGTTGTTCTTCTTTCATCAACCCAAATAGTGTGTCCTGCACTGGCATACTCAAACACCCTTTACTTCAAATCTTGCTATAACGTTCAGGTGATAGTGGGTGAGAATGAACCGGAAGATAAACTGGTGGCCCGGTTCAGGAGAGAGGTGTTGAGGGCTGGTGTGATCCAAGAGTGTAAAAGGAGGAGGTACTTTGAGAATACTCACGACAAGAAGAAGAGGAAGGCACGTGACGCTGCTAGAAGGAACCGAAAATGGTTTGGATTTTTGTCCTCTTTCTGTCTTTTTTTTTTTTTTTTTCATAAGCAAATTTATTTACTTTCTGTGGGACTGGTTGGTAGCAGAGAAAATGGGAAGAAAAGAAATGGAAAGAAATATTCTAGCTTTGGGTTTTATGTTAGTTCTACAAAATAGTGATTGTTAGAATAATGCTTAAACGTTGCTTTTTGGACAAGAGGTAATTTAATCAACAATACTATATATTTACTCAATTTCACATGTTAATGTGGTTGATTGTGACTTTGTGAGTGATCGGCCAAAAGTGGTGGATCTATGTAAGAATGAGCAGAAAGTGTGACCATATCAATATGTTGTGAAATTTGGTGTAATCTTAGAATTATTGTAATTTTAATAAGCGACTTCAAACTCTATTAGAAATAAAAAGGTTTGAACTTTACTTACTTGGGGAAGTCTAGATCCACACATAGAAAGGAAACCTTACAATAATTGTTTTTTGATAGATAGACGTTGGGGGAGGGTAGAGGGGGAGATGAGGTTGGAATCACAGACATGTAACATCACAAAGGATGTCATTATAGTTGGCCCTGGCCTTAGAATAATTGTCAAATGGAATTTAAGCTTTTGGGATATGTTGTAATATATGGTAACTATTCATTTTCAGCATGACTGAAAGATCACAATGTAACCTTAGTTCACCCCACTGAAGGATGAAGGTGTGTTAAATAGTGAAGAGGCAGGTGATGTTTGATGTAAAATGTATACATGAACGGCTCTATTGTAAGCATAAAGCAATTATTTGAGGGAGAGTCAGTTAGCACTGGGCTAAGAGTGGTCTCTACTCTCTAGGCTTTGGGGTTATAAACTTCGTTGCTGCTTTGATAAGTGGAAGCAACATGTAGTTCAATAGAATTACAGGCCACATACTCCTGGTAGTGTTTCTTTTTTTGGGGGGGGGTGGTTGAGGAGGGAAGGTTTTACCTGCTGCTTTGGATGTGAATATGCAGTCTTTAAGGCAATAAAGCCAATGTAGCTTTTGTTAAAATATATTCTTTGTGCTACTAACCCTGGCTGGAGATTGAATTTTTTGACTGTGAGAGTGATTTCAAGAAAGTAGCATCACCCACATGTTTGCAATTCCCATGATTGTGTTTGAACTTAAAAGAGTCATGCACAGAGAAGCTAGTAATTATGTAGTACTAG
Source organism: Quercus gilva (assembly GCA_023621385.1). Taxonomy (NCBI): domain Eukaryota; kingdom Viridiplantae; phylum Streptophyta; class Magnoliopsida; order Fagales; family Fagaceae; genus Quercus; species Quercus gilva. Next base: position 5,719,905 of record CM042482.1, on the reverse strand, counting down.
GTGAGAAGATTAATTTCATAATTTTCCTTAGGTTGATTAATTAACTAGCTGCTTCTTTTAGATTGGTTATAATTAATCCTCTGTGTTATACTTATCAAAAATTAATCCCATGAGTTATACACTATTTAATATCAGCTTACTAAGCTTTAGCATATGATGCATGACTTTGCAAGTCAGTTAAAGAAGTAAGAGGAAGTAACATATTAGCATGGTTTGCATTATGAAGTACAAAGACTGGCAGAGAGGGTGTGTTTTGTTTTCTTCCCTGGCACAAGTTGAGAAAGATGATCAAAATTAAAATGTACCTTCTTTTCTTTCTACAACAAAAGGGAGCAATTTTGTTTAGCTTTGCCCAATAGTTTATTTTCTTCTCTCATTTCATTGCTCTTACTTTTTTGCAAATTCAGCGAAGATATGTTTTGGTGTTTTTGTTTATTCTAGGAGAAATTCATCTTAATGGCCTTAAGACTATTAGTAATTGCAAAAATTTGAGTTTCATTTTAGAATCTTGAATTATTTCCCCCCTTCACATTTATGCGTCTCTTTTGATGAGTATGTCTAGTTATATCTGGGCCTTGTTAGCACTACATCATGAATTGCTAAAATATTCATTTTGTTTCATACCCAACTTTGTTTTTTTAGGTATTCTTCTTTTTGAAATATCTTTACAATGAGTTAATGAGTCTTTTCTGACATGAAATACTCATTTTCAGGCGCCCACTACCAAAAGTCCGGGCTAAACAGGAAGCCCCTAAGAAAAGGAATGGTGAAAAAGATGATAACTGGGATGACTATGAAGTAGATCTTCCATACTGTAAACGCTAGAAGAACAAGAAGGAAAAAAAGGAGGGGGGGGGGGGTGTGGGCCGGCGCGGGAGGTGCAGGGAGAAGCTGTATCAACCACATTTTGGAATGCCACATCTGTGAGGTTTCTGAAGAAGTGGGGTTTTCACTGTATTGTTTTACAGGAAAGTTTTTTCACATGCTGTATATACTAACTTCAACCTACTGATATTAAGCCTTTTTTCTTTCTTTCTTTCTTTTTAATGCTTACAACAAGCAAGGAATGGAGATTAGAACCCAAATTTTCTTCTATGGATGGATAGGACAGTGTCACTGAACCATAAACCTCTTATTGATATTTAGTCATTACTATTAAGCTTGACAAAACTCTTATAAAAAAAAAATTAAGCTTGACAAAACTGAACTCATCTTACTCAATCAAGCTTGGTCCATTGAGAAAATTCCAATGAATGACTGGATCATCAGAAGATAACCAAAAAAAGTCAAGGAAGACCCACTCAATTGAGCCATGTCAATGAGCATGCTGTTGGGGCCATAAAAATTCTCCGTGAGGACATCCTAATCTTTGTTACTAAGTTTTGATATGTAGAGATTCTATTATATGGTTAAGATTTTATTTCTTGTATCTAACAATATACATGATGTTACATCATTCAATGTGAATGATTTAATTTCAAAATTTGTAATATATCATTTAAAGTGAATAAATATAGCTTAAAATTTATAATATTTAATGAAAACTATGAAATAAAAAGGATCATAATCCTCATAGGAATATGTATAATCTTAAATGGAGCCTTTTCTTTTATTCCCCCTTTAGATGGTAAAATGGAGCATAAAGTCGTTAGCAGTGACTTTGAGAAGGAATAAACATACAATTAAAAATTATCCAAATATTGAGAACTCCAGAATAGGTTTGAGAGGGATCACTTCCCACCTTTCTCCTTATCTGTTTTCATCAAATCATCAAACAAAGTGTTTTACCTTTAAAACGACCTGCTTGATCAAAAGTTCTCAACGGTTTTAAAATAAGTTATGTAGCAATTAGAGATTGCTGTGCTGGTACTGCAATTGGTTATGGCCTTTATTGCCATCGCTGTACTTTGAGACCGCTTATAATTACTGATCTCCAGCTGCATGAACATTATGGGTATGGACTATGGAGTGTCATCATACCGTATATCAGTTTAATTCCCAGGAGAGAGAGAGAGAGAGAGAGATGAAACAAACACAGAAGAGGAAGGAAAGAAAAAATCTAAATAGCCAAATGGTAAATCAATCATTAATTAGCACCTTTATTTACCTATATACATGCCTCATTGACATAAACACATCCTAAAAATTAAATATATGGACAAATTGTCATTTCCCAATACACTAACAATGACCTTAAACCTATCAAGCTGTCAGAAATCAACTACAGAAGCTCATCAACATCACTATTCTCTTTCAAGGACTCAATTTTCTCGCAGAAGCTTTTCAAGCCTTCAGGGGTAAACCAATTATCTTTCATCTGCAGGAAATTACAGAAAGGTTAACTCCTGCACGACATCTACATATTCGTTTTGGTACTTCATATAATAAACACGAAAGCAAGGAGAAAACTTACGAAGTAAGGAAAATGCTGAGTGCTAAAATCCTCTGGAGCACTCTCCATGAACAAGTTAATGAAGTAGAGAACAAAACTGCCGCATTCCTCACCATTTCTCTGTTGTGGGACCTAGATTTAAATAAAAAAATTCCACTTTCTTATTGTTCTGGATGAAAATACAAGCAAAAAACAATAGGATGGAGGTGGAAATTAATCAAGAGCACGTATTAATGATCACCTTAGGCACCAAAAGAGGAATTTGATAAATAAAGTCTTTAGTCTCAAGCCTACCCTCTGCTTTATATATGTCCAATACAAATCTGAAGGAAATAAAATAAATAAATCAAAAAAATCAAAACATTGAATAAACAATTATACCAACAAATGGAGGCAGGTTTTGCTATACATACTTTCTTATATCTGGTTCAAGCCGCCTTGGGTTTGCCTTCTCAAGTGAGTCCAGCAACAACATGCATGGTGTTCTTGTTTCTGATTTTGTGCTCTCACCAAAGTGGCAGAAGATCAAGAGGCTCCAGTGACGCCTAAAGAAATGGTATTTGAAACAATAAAATCCAATTATATCTATAGGACAAAGAAACAAGGCAGCATCATAAAATCCCATCCATTGACAATAAACAAAATGTTTACAGTCAAGTTAATGGAAAGAAACCTACCAGCAAACAATAGGAACCAAAACATATTTCTTTGAAAAAATGTCCTTCTTCTGAATCCATGTAAGCACCTTGGCTTTATAGGCCGATTTCCTATGTAACTCAAACCATAAGCAATCGAGGTATGTAAAGGATGTTTTCTTATCTTCTGAAAAGCTCCTCCATAGATTCCTATACATGTCAGGCACTTTAATTCAGAACATGGGCAAGAAAATTGAGACAACTATTCTAATGACAGAATAATTGAGATCAAGACTCACTGGAAGTAGCATTCAAAAGCTCCACTATCAAGCTTATTTTGCATAGCTGTTGCATTCTTAGACTTAATTTTCCTCTTTGATCGCCGACGGCGAGGAAAGTCAACTAGAATCATTGAAGAACCTGCTAAAAAGTCCCTCTTTATCATGTCAGCTTCTTGCTTAGTCAAATTACCGTTAGCCTTCATGGAAGCTGCAACATGCTTTGAAATTTGAGTACCAAGAAACTTTATCAAGGCAAAACAAGCACATTCACTGCAGAATAAAAATCCTTTTTAACAGGTATGACCAAAGCACAAAAGCATCAGGTAGGTTTCATTGATCCATTTTGTTGATAAGAATATATAGCAAAAGAAAACTTCAAATTCTGCTAAAAACTTTACGACACTGACATAATTAAGTTCAGCAACCCCCAATTTCCTGGAGACTAGATACAAATAATTTGTTATAAGTAAAAAATTTATAGCAATGTTTAAAAGGACCAAGGCCTAGAATTTCAAGGCACACAAAAGCCTCTATGGCTCAGCACAAAGAACAACATTTTTTAAAGATGGGAGTCCAAATCAATAGAAACAAAGGGGTTTTGGCAAAAGATAACCACAATAATAAAAAAGTTAATACCTTGTTCAGTCTTTTTCCCTTTACTCACCAGGGACTCAAAAATACATCTCCATTAAATATTTACAATATAAAAAAAATAAAAAATAAAAAATAAAAACTAGACATGTGTAAGCAAGGCATGCCACTTTGTTACGCAGCATTTCATACATAGGTACGGCAAGCACACTAACTATTGACACTGCTGAAATTATTCTAAGCTTCTACAAATCAATATAATAACACATCATTTCTTTATAACAAAACAATTCCCTTGAACCACTTATACTAAAAATTCCATAAAATATGACTGTCCTCTATTTTGGTTCCGTCATTCCAAATTAAAAATACACCCGATCGCCAATGAGCTGTAGCTCAACTGGCACTTCCTCCTCCCATAATAATGCGAAGGAGAGTGAGACCCTGCATTCAAGACTTACTGGGTGCGTGTATACCTTACCAATAATAATAATAATAATAATAATAATAACTTCCTCGCTCTCTCTCTATTTGTCCTTTGTCAAATTTCTGATGTGAGCAATGCAGACTTGACTAATCTATACTATTGCAAATTGAGTAAGATTTGGTGGTTTCTTTCATTGTTTAATTTGCCCAAACAAGAAAAAATAAATAAATAAAAAACATTTAAACTCCAAATCAAACTGACATTCCAAAAAAATAAAATAAAATAAACCCCACAAATGGGCTATATTAAATTTCCATCAAACACCAAAACACACTGATTCTTTGTCAGCAAACTCAATTTAAACAATGTGAAACCCTTGTTCATACATTCAACAATAAAACAAACAGTTTGCAATTACACTGGTTTTTCCTTCAGCATTAAGAGAATTCAACATTAAAAATTAGTACCAAATTAAGAACCCGAAAGAACTAAGAGTCTTGCACCATAAAGTTCAAATCTTTTTGTGTTTTGAACTATAAAGTTTAGTTTTTTATGGTTTTTTTTTTTCCTCTCAGAAACAAAGTAACGAATAAATTATAATAATAACAATAAAACTAAAAAGGAAAGTGATCAAATGGTGGAGAAAAACATACCAGAAGTTGGAGAAGGAGAGTCCACGTCGATTATAGATGTGGTTTCAACCAGCTTTCTCTCTTTCCTTCCCATTCTTTGAGATTTTCTCATTGAAATTGGGACCTTGTGATTGAGAGAGAGAGAGAGAGAGAGAGAGAGAGAAGGTTTTAAATGCAAGTGGGACCTGGTATTGGTAGTTGTTTGTTTTAGAAGAAAGTGTGAATTCTATGAATGTTTGTCATGTGGGAGTGTACCTGCGAATCATCTGGACCGAAAGTGCATTTGTATGGGATAAAATAACAGTATCTTAGATTTTTTAGGTATTAGAATTTTCAATTAAATTCAAACGTGGGTTGTTTTTAATTCAATCATCCTTTGAACACTTTTATTATTATTATTATTATTATTAGTATTGTTATTAGTAAGAATATCTTAGGGTAATAATCCTCTGAACTATTTGAATGCAAAATTGATTCTCAAAAAAAATATATAATCGGGTGATAGCTTATGGTAAAAATGTGTAAATTATCTTTCTGTTTTTTTTTTTTTTTTTCAAGAGTGGACATTGATATGATGTTATCAATGTGGCAAAAGAAAAAAAATATCCTTCCTTTTACCCATGTATGTATTTATCTATGAAATGAAAATCAAGTGGGTAAAGTCAAGAAAATAGTGATGTACGTGAGTTTAAAATGCCCTAATTAGTTTATGAAATATTTTTAAAAATTTTTTATATGAAATAAAAAACAATTGACTTTTTGACAACTTTTTATATTTTTCATCATAAAAATATTAAAATAGTTTTAAATTTTTTCTAAAATTATTTATTAACAAATGCCACAAGGGCTTTTGTTAACAATGACCCTTCCAAAAAATCTTTTTCTCTCTACCGTTGTGTTTGTGTTTTTATCTATATAAACAAAACAAAAAAAAAAAAAAAATAGCAAAAGACATTTTGTGTAAGACAATAGCCAGTAATTCATTACATTTGATTAGAATTTCTAACATTTAAAATCTAACAATTATAAATGGGCCCAGCCCACCTCTTTCCTCCAAAACATAAACCCAAGTAACCAAAAAAGATGGGCATAGGCCCAATCTCAATTACATTGTACATAGAATATACCAATTTTCCTTGGACTCATTTTACTCTGCAGTTACATGCCTTTGAAACCTTATATCAAAAGGACACGCAGTCACTTTCACTCTCATTCATCAGCAACAGACACCTATTCTCAACGTTCCCAACCGCCACAAACTTCCTCACTAAACAAGTGTAATTCAGTGTTTCCAAAAGCCCTTCACTGTTTGTGTTTGTTGCCCAAAACTAGAGCGCATAACAAGGCAGGAAATGGAGAAGAGAGCATAGCTCAGAGTACATGACAGAAACCCCATAAATGGTTTCAAGAAAAAAAAGTTGACAAATTATCTCAAATCTGCCACTTTTTTGTTTTTCTGCTTCATCATTATCATCTATTTGCTTTCATACATGTACAGAAGTTGCTTGTGAGTTCTTACTCTGATATTAAACAGACTCAATCTTATTCACTGTTGAATTTATGCATTGTATTAAATGCTCTTCTGGGTTGATGATTTTTATTGGTGAAATTGGGTGTATGTGAGAATTTTTAATTCTTGAGTCTGAATTAACTCCATTTTCTAGATTTTATATGGGTTTTGTTCAAGTTTTGTTTTTGTTGCTGTTTTTCGAATAAGTGTGTTCTAGATTTTTATGTGTGATTTTTTTTTTTTATTATAATTTTATTCTCTTGTTTATTTTGCTAATATATCTGTAAATGCAATTAGTGGCATGGTTCATGCGTGTGTATGTTTTACCAAAAACTTGTTTTCTTAAATGGCCCCCTTTTTTTTTGTGCAAACATTTCCTGCAGACTGATGATTTTGGAGTAGTGGTCATGTTTGGGACCATTGGGATGAAACTATGTCCCATGTAGATGACATCCACTGTTTCATATGATATCCAATTTACTTTATTTTGATTCTTTTAGGCACCTATATAGAGGTTGGAATTGGATTGTTTTACCCAAAATCAATTATTTGTGGCTAAACTTGATTTCAATAAATTTTACAGATTTCTTATGAGAAAAGATGGAACTTGAGGAAGTACAATCTGATCTCCTTGCCTTGAGACAATTATATGGGCTCCTTCAAGATATTGGTCAAGGCCTACAAAGCATAAGTTCAGAAAATGTAAGCTCTCTTATCTCGAAACAATCTATTACCTTTGACCTACCATCTCATGGAGTCTTGACTTTCAAATGTATTACTTCACTACCACACTTATTATTTTGGCTATGAAAAAAATTAACAACGGGAATGAAATTTTTTTTGAATTTGTATCTTAATTTTAATTTTTCTCCTCAAGCATTATGGCAATATACTCTATCCTTTTGTACGCCTTTGTGCATTGTATGATTTGATTATAGATACTTCTGAAGAATCTTGAGAATGTGCAAAGAAATCATATTTTGAGTATAGTTGTTTTTCCTTTTCTGGTGGATATCTTTTTTGAGTGATACTAGGAATATTACAAATTTTACTACATAAGCTCTACAAATTAATGTGTCAATTTTTAAATAAGAAAAAGGTAACCAAGAAATTTGTTTATTATGTTATTGTGCTAACACCAATCACATTCATTGTCACTTTAGTTTGTAAGTTTATAAACACTAGGAATGAGCGTCTTTATGGTATTTAGCAACATAGTAAACATTCAATGCTCTTTTGGTATGATTTAACATTAACATGGCCTTCTTGTTCTTAAACAGTTGGATGAGAAAGCACGACTCTTTTTGAAAACTTTGCTTGACAATGCAAGAGAAAGAGTTTTTGATAGCCATTCAAAGGTACATTTTGTCATTCAGTACTGTGAATGAAGTTCTTTATTATTATTTTTTTTCTAGAGCAAACTACACATTAAAGAAAACAAAGCATGCTCTTGGATCCTAATAGGAAAAGGAAATCATTCCTATATGATGATTGTTGCCTAATTTATCTTCTCGTGATGGTGTAACAGATTATAGCAGCACAATCTGGTTTCTCTAACACACCAAAGGCTATTCCAGTTTCAACATCTTTTCCCCTCATTACTCCAGCCTCAAGCAAAGGGTCAAAATTCCAAACAATCACTTCACAAAAAGATGAATTGCCACCCAGGAAACCAAAACCAGAGAAAGCAATTCCCATGCTCTCTAAACCCAGCATCTCTTCAAGCAAACCTGAGTACAAAAGGCGACAACGTTGGTTTTGTGAGCAAAGCAGTATGAAGAGGCAGAACTCAGTTGAGGACACAAACAACATAGCTAACAGTAAAGCCACAAGTTCAAGCATAAAAAGTACTCATCAACATCAGCTGCACAATCAGTTAGGCCCTTTTAATGTGTTCAATGTGCAAGCAAAAGGAATACCACAAGTGAAAGAGAACTCAATACAGAAAAGAATGCATGAACTCCAACATAGTCCAAGCATTGCTAGTTCCTCAAGCTATTTAGCAACTGGGCTTACTGAACCAGGACTTGGTTATAGTCCCACTCATCTTATAGATAAGAAACCAGACCAGGCTAGTGATTTTTCAAAGGATGTTGCTAGTACAATCAAGCAAATTGATTCCCACATTTCAGCTTTGAAACTTTGTCCTGGGATTGTGGATTCTAACATGACTAGTACAAGTTTGGGTTTGGTGTCAAAGCCAGTCGCTCCTTTGACAGAAATTAAAGATGGGTTTGGTAAAAAAGGCAAGCTGGGCAATCTTGATGGGCCTGTACTTTTGGGTTTGGATCGAAGTGTATCACCGAGTCAGCAGGCGAGTCAACTCAGTATGAAACATGATAGCTATTTGAGCCCAGCAAGCAAGCCCATTTATTCGCTGAGTCAGCTGGCGAGTCAGATTGGAGGTGGGGACAGTGAGTCATTTGCAAGAGCACGTGGCTGGCCGAGTGTGAGAAGTAAAATTGGGTTACTGAGTCGAGCAGCGAGTCGGAATGACGATTTTGCGAGTCAGAGTGGTGATTATGTTCATGGGTTTAGGTTCCCTACGAGTCAGCCTTTGAAAAAGAATGAAAAAGATCCAGCAGCTCAGATTGAGACAACTAGGAAGGTAGTCAGATCTAGACCATCCATGCCACCTCAATCAGTGGGGTCCACCAATTCTCTTGGGCCACATCAAATGGTAATCAAGCCAACTCTTCTAGGACTGAACCAAAGAAAAGGGACCCACAAGATTAGTCATGAGGGTCCACACAACAAGATCTTACCACTTCAGATTCTTGATGAATCAAACGGTCTCAACTCTTCTTCAGATTCTTACTTCTCTATTAGTGATAGACAAGGTAGTAGTAGTGGCAGTGAGAGCAATGGTGAAAGCTATGAGTACTCATTGCCAAGTCAGACTCGGGCCCACAATCATGTTGGTCCCACAAGTGAAAGTAGCTGGGCTAATAGTCAACAAGGTAGTGGGCCCAATACTATTCAAAGCAATGATTATTCATTGCCAAGCCCAACTCGAGCCCATCATAGGAGAGCTGTAATTACAAGTGAAAGCAGTGAAAGCTATGGTTATTCATTGCCAAGGGCCCAACATCACATTGGTCCAACATTGAGAATTACTAGTGAAATTAACTCAGAAGATACTATTAGTTCATTTGTGGGTCCCACTAGAAGATTCAAAGCAAGCCGTAGGAGGAGCCCAAAAAAATCAATCGGACGGTTGAGGAAATTCAAGAACAAACTAGGACTTATTTTTCATCATCACCATCATCATCACCATCACCATCATTACCATGATGATGAGATCGGTCATGCCCTAGTGGACCACAAGAAGAAGAATTCCATGTGGAAGCCCTTGAAGAAAATGCTACACCATGATAATAGAGGGATTCAAAAGGTGAAGAAATCAACGGTCAGTAGCGTGCCACGTAAGCACCAGGTAAAACAGTTTCATGGCTTGATGGAAGGGCTATTGAGGCATGTTCGGCATTCAAAGAAATCAAAAAAGGGTTCAAAAGGTAGGATCGGACGGCTAGGAAATGGGCCACGTGTTGGTAATAAGAGGGTGGCAAAGAAGTTGAAATGGTGGAAAATGTTAAGGCGCCAAAGTGGGGTGAGGCTGCCCAAAAAGGGGCGTGTGAGAGTAGGCTTAATGAGGAAAAACAAAAAACCACTACTTAAAATGAGTTGATACTGATAGTGAGTTTGTTTGTAAATGTGTACAACAGTAACAATACTATACACGATTATTTAGTTTACAATGTAAATATTACGTGAATGGTAAAATGTAAACTAATAATTTTTCTTATGGTTAATGCATTCTTGATTCTTCAGGCCTGCACCCTTTTGTATTAGACAAAATCATAAACCATCTTTAGGTTGGTATTGATTTTTTATGCCAGCAATCTTACCTTTCAGGTGCTTTATTTAATTATCCCAGCCACTTTTCTTGCGTTCAACTGTTGGTTATAGGATTGCAGCTTCTTGAGCTGCTTGGTTACAAGATTTTGAGGATAAGTACTCTGGAAAAGGGGCTTTGAAATTGAAGTTTGATTGATTGTAATGGTCTGAATATGTAACAAATAAATTATCTCACAACCTTGATTTGCATTTTTTGATGGAAAGTAAATGGCTCGGTTGGATTGGGTCTGATCATCATTCACTGTAATATGCTTGGGTGTTTGTGGTTTTTTTTTTAAGGTGAAATTTGAACCCATAGCCTTTATTTGATAAACTTGATTAATTGAGCCAACTAAACCCATTACCCGTTCATTCTCAAAAAAAAAAAACCCATTACCCGTTTGTTTTGTTTACCAGTTTATTTAGTTATGTTGTTGTAATGCCTATTGACTAAACACATTAGTCTTTTCCTTGTTAGTAAATGACACATTATAATTAATTTTTGCCGTTTGACATGAAGGTGCAGGACCAAAAATTGCAATATAATATTCAAACATGTTAGATTACATGTAGCATTTGCTTTGCTATTTTGTTTAACTACGCGAATAGGATACAAGAAAATTAGGTAGTTCCATAGTCTAGTATAGTGTCCAAATACTCTCTCTCAGATTCAAGAAAATTTTATTTTAATCTTTGATTCTCAAAAAAATTCAAGAAACGTATTGATGAGTATTCATGCTTTTTCGAAAAATGCAAGTAGCATAAGTGAATATATAGCTTACAGAAAATTGGGTTAATCCAACCAAGCTTTCTTGCATAATGAAAATAACCACTGCTTTATCTCTCCATAGAATTAAACTAACTAAAAGGTGTGCGTTTATGAGTTGATGCTGAAGTTTTAATCAATTATTGCCAATATTTTAGAACCTAAAAAGATATCCTTGACAATTTCAATAACTGGATTCATTGTTATTCTTATTATAGTAGATGTCATCACACGTAAATCACACTCAATTCAATGTAATTATTTGATTTTAAAGGGATACATGCAACATGATAGTCAGGGATGACGATAGGAAGAGACATGATCAACTCATGAATGCCTCGTGTGCTTCATTTCCTTTTAGGCACAAGTGGAGTTGGACATGACATGGTGCGATTGAGAGATATCTTGGCATCACAAATTAAGTGATGTTATCATTGATATGAGATACATATGAGCAACAACAAAAATAAAGAAAGAGTCATTAGTGATGGAGTAAAAATCAATTTTTTTAGGAGACAATAATAGAATATGCATATAAAAAGAAAGAAGAAAAAACTATATATATAATCTATATAAAAAAAATATACACACATTTGCAATGGGGCAAGGAAAGTCAGGTTAGGACAATAAAAACTTGTCTTGTTTCATCCTTCCTTGGGGTCGAGGCAAGGAAAACTCATGCAAGGTAAAGCAAGATAGAAATGGCCGAACGCAACAAGAAAATTTTGCCATCCATCATTTTTTTTCCTTATTAAAAGAGTAATACCAGAAGTATAATATTTTCCACAACTACTAGCATAATAATTTTGTAATTGGAACAATATTACTTGAACTAAGATACATTATTTCATTATTAAAATCATTTTTATTATGTATCAATCACTCATAGAATATTTAAACCTTAAATAAATAAATTTATTTATTTATTTAATTTAAATTTACATGGATTCTAACTTCTAAGTGATTGGTTGATATATATATTTTTTGAAAATTTACGATTTCAATTGAATTTTAACTTTTAAGTGATTTGAAATTCCCAAATAGTTCAAAACTGTTTTAGATTTAAATAACTATTACTAAAATAAAATATTATTTTGTAAATTTTGCCTAGAGTAATTATAATTTATAACACTACACAAACAGGTTGTGTGTTCATTCATAATTTCATACTTCATAGGACAGTACCTCCTTGCTCAAGGCACTATAAATATAAATAATAATAAAAAAACACTAAAAATACTAATCTCCTAGCTCAAGCAAACTGCAAAGCACAACAACACACACAGTTTCAGATAAATCAAACTCAGCCGAGTGAGCTACCACCACCGAGTCACCATGGACAGCCAAGAAGGAACTCAGCAGCCACACCTCGTGCTCGCCAACAAGCTTTTCCTCCTCAGGCACCCTCACGTTCAGGACATCGAGAAGGTCCGCCTCAAAGACGAGGTCTTCTCCGCCGTCAAATCCGACGGTAAACTCCTCCTCCTCCTCCTCCTCCTCCTCCTCTTCCTCCTCCGCCGCCGATTCCACAACCGCCGGCTCATACATTCCTCCGATTCACTCAATTCGCAATGCTTTGTTTTTTGTTTGTGTTTTGTGTGTAGATATGGCTCCGTTGTACGAAACCCTAGCTACCGATTCGGTGTTGGAGAGAGATCAGCGGCTTCTGGACTCGATGCGTGCTAAGATCGACGAAGAGATTAAGAAGCTTGACGAAAAGTGAGCTTTTTTTTTTTAATTTAATTTTAGATTTTGGTTTTATTGAATTTCGACGTGATTTGCTTTTTTGTTGAGAGAATTAGGGAATGGAAAATAAAATTTTGAATTTTTTTGGGCTATTATTAATGATAAAAATTCGACCTTGACGAAAATTGAACTTGTGTTTGATTTAATTTAATTTTAGATTCTGTTTATTGTGAATTTCAATTTAATTTGCTTTTTTGGTGAGAGAACTAGGGAAAGGAAAATAAAATTTTGAATTTTTTGTGGCACAAGTGATAAAAATTCAACCTTGGCGTAGCGAAAACTGTTGCATTAGGGTTGGTTTTGATGTTTTATTAATATATGTATTTTCATGGATCTGAAATTGTATGTAAGAGATTTAAGTTTCTCTTATTCTCGCACAATTTTCTCAGCAACCAAACACGGTTTTGTTCACATTTAGTAGTTAGTACCATTATCTTATGGATAAAATTTAGATACGGTTGTTTAGATGCAGTTCATTAGGTTTCTCAATCAAATTCAAATGCATAGCTGCGTTGAATTTAATTGTCATCAGAAAAGATAACAATGTGTTTGAATTTAATTGGAGAAATTAATGTACAATTTAAGTTTTACCCTTATCTTAAATTTTTTTAGTTATTTGATAAGTGTTGATGCTACATTTTTTTTTTTTCTTAAATTCCTGTATGTTACTGCTAGATGGTAATAAGGGGTATGGTGGAATGGGAGAGGGCTTAGTTTTTATGTTGAAGTTTAGGGAATTGGTGTTTGATATTCAGATTCTTAGCTGTGTTCCAATTCAATTGGTTGGTGGGGTTTAGGTCCTAGGAAAAAGTAGTGGAATGTTCATTCAAAGGAGTTATTAGCAGGTAGTTAGACTTATGATAGTTACTTGATGACTTAGTTGCAATATTCTAAAGGTTGGATGATTTCAAATGCGTTTACATTTGTGCAAAGGTTAAGGGGATTTAGAAGCTATAGAAATTAGAATCTCATGCCAAGTTGAAGTCTTCAAGACCCTTAAATAATTGGAGCTGCGAAATATTGTGTCAAATGTTTAAGGGGATTTAGAAGCCTTTAAAAAAAAATTTTGGAGCATTTTTTGGAGGTGGAGGGATGGAAGTTGGGGTTTCCAGACTAGAAAAGTCATGGTTAAATTTTTTTACTAAACGCATTGTATTTGGGCTGGGCTTTCTCAAACAAATTATTATTGGGTTGGGTTGGGTTTCAGCATAAACTTCCAGTTCTGAGATGCATGATAGGGACAAGATTGAAAGCCTTAATATGAAAGAGGAAGATTATTGGGGTTTTAGCCTCTTTTTTTTTTTTGGGGGTGGGGGGGTGGGGTTGGAGAATTGGGGTTTTTAGATTATAAAAGCTATGGTTGATTTTTTTACTAATTGCATTGTATTCAGGCTGAGCTTTTTCAACCTAATTGTAATTGGTATGGCTTGGGTTGAGGTTTCTAGTTTTGAGGTGCATTTATTTTTGTTGGAACTAGTTTTGAGATGCATTTATTTTTTCTGGAACTAGTTTTTAGATGCATGACAGTGACAAGATTTATGCCTTAACATTGAAAAGGGCGGGGGGGGTGTTGTGGAATGCATATTTTTTGAGTAGTTTCACCAATGGATTCTTCTTATTGCTCAAAATGACCATATCACTATCATGCTTTCTTTGTAATCTTCTGCAAATTTAGTGCACTCACAAGATTTTGGCATCACAATTGTGCTTGATTTAGACTTCTACGATTACAAGCTTGATGAGCAGAACATATGCTTGTGTGCATGAATACTCTCATTTTCTGCATCTTCTGAGTAGTTTAAGTGATGGATTCTGCTCAAAACATTCCCCACAGTTGTGTGCTTTGTTTAATCCTCTACAAATGGTTTTGGCCTCACAATTGTGCTCCCTTGTGTCTTCAAATTTTTTTATGAATATGACACACATGCTTGTGCAGATGAATGCTCTTTTTTTTTTTTCAAAAATGATTTCCTTATTGGCTATTGAGTTGAATGTCATGGAGTTGACTTTGATAGAATATTTATGGAATGAAGAAGTATGGTATAATGAACGAACAATATGTAAGGATATGGACTGTAATAATTGGTAGTGAACTAAAACTTGTGCAATGGTTTTTTTTCCCCTTTAGATAATAAGATTTTATTGAGAAAGACGAGATACTTTAAGCACACAACTGTTTTCACTAAATATTTCGAAAATATTGTAACACCTATCATCACTTCATCAGATGTGAAGAGAGCGAATTACTGAATTTAAAAAAATAAAATAAAACCTAAAATAGAATTTAAATTTTGAACTTCTAGTGCCTATGATTCAGGACCACTTGAAGAACCCTCTTAGGAGGCTAGATTTCTGCTCCAGAATAGTAGAATGCTTGTCATTGAGCAGACTACTCTGTGTATTCTCATGTACATGAGATAGTTCCTTTTTTTAATTAAATCTCATTATTTATATATAAAAAAAAGATTCCTTGTCATTAAAAGTTTGGTTGTTCTCTCCCTCCATGTAGCCCAACTTAAACAAGGTGGGCAGCATTCCACACAAAAGAGCTTCTATGTTTACGCAATGCATTTTTACGGGACAAGTTAAAATTTTAGCCCCTCAGCTTAGTGTTTCCAAAGTTTTTTTCTTTTTTGTTAGTTTGTCTGCTACATTTTCTTTTCGAAGGAGAGTACAAGTGCACAACTGTCTCCTGATTTTAGTGCATTAATCTTTTGCAACAAGACTGTATTATGGTATAAAGTTTGTGTTTAAATTAGGTTGAGTTGAATCAGGTTTGGTCTGAACCTTAAATCATCTTGCTGGATGTTTTTACTTGTGTCAACTCATCTAAATTCTGATTGCTGTGTGTCAATTAATAAAAAAAAAAAAAAAAAATCTATGTTAATAAGGTTGAATTCCTTAATCCTTATCTACCACGTGTCCTAGATAATAGATTGTTCTGTAAAAACAGCTTGCTGTAAATCTTGTGGATGAAAGAGGGTGTTTGCTTAAAATTATGTCAAATAATAGAAATCAGATGGTATATTTTTTAATGGAACCATGAGTATCTATTAGGATTCAAAGTATTATGATCACCAATTGATCCTTATTTGTTTTCACTTAAGCAATTCTATCTGGTTGTACTTAATTCAGGATTGCTGATGCTGAGCTAAACTTGGGTGAAACTGAAGTTCGAGAAGCCCATTTGGCAAAAGCCTTGTATTTTATTCAAATTGGTGACAAGGTACATAAGTTTCATATCTTATTGCTATTGAAAGTATTGTGACCATTGTCTGCTTACAGTGGAATTTTCCATCTAACTCCTCCTGACCTACCATGAACCCAGGAGAAAGCATTGGAACAACTCAAGGTGACAGAAAGCAAAACAGTTGCAGTCGGGCAAAAGATGGACTTGGTGTTCCATACACTACAGCTTGGATTTTTCTACATGGATTTTGATCTAATTTCCAAAAGCATTGATAAAGCAAAGAGGTAAGCAATGCCATGAAACTCCCAAGAACATTCTGTGCTTCTGTCCTTTTGAAAGTTGGCCCACATGAGTCATTGAATTATAACTGTTTGTACAATGATTCCAGCTTGTTTGAAGAGGGAGGAGATTGGGAAAGGAAGAATCGTTTGAAGGTGTATGAAGGCTTGTACTGCATGTCCACTCGAAACTTCAAGAAGGCAGCCAGTCTATTTTTGGATTCCATATCAACCTTCACAACTTATGAACTTTTCCCTTATGACACCTTCATATTTTACACTGTCCTTACAAGCATCATAACCTTGGATAGAGTTTCCCTGAAGCAGAAGGTATTCAGGTTTTCCCCACTGGATGGTTTAAATTTATCCAACTTACGTAATCTTATTTTTTTTTTTTTTTTTTTGAGCAAGTTCTCTGATATTATTTTACTAAGTAATTCTGGTTGAAATTTGTTTAGGTTGTTGATGCTCCAGAGATATTGACAATTATTGAAAAAATCCCATATCTTTCAGAGTTTTTGAACTCCTTGTACGAGTGTCAATATAAATCATTTTTTGTTGCTTTTGGTAAGTTGAGATCTATTATAGCCCATAATCTTATACATATCAATAAAATGTTAAAAGAAATAAGTTCTTTTGGTTTCTCTGCATGGTCTGATTTCTTGCAACACTCTGAGCTCCTTGGTGTTTGCTTATGTGATATGGTATAGCTATAAGAGCTAGTCCTACCAATACCAATTAATTTATTTATAACTTGTTCAATTCTATATATAACTTGTATATTCTATTACATTTTTCATTTTCAGCTGGCCTTACGGAGCAAATAAAATTGGACCGCTATTTGCATCCACACTTTCGTTACTATATGAGGGAGGTCAGAACTGTGGTTTATTCCCAGTTTTTGGAATCCTATAAAAGTGTTACAATTGAAGCAATGGCTAAGGCATTTGGAGTTACAGTGGAGTTTATTGATTTGTAAGTACATATATTTATTGATGCTCTATTTTAGATTCTATCTAGCAGTATGTTTGTGCCATACACAGATTCAATAAAAATTATATGTAAATTGAAAATAGATTTCACTAATATTAGTGAAATTGAATAATAAAATGAATAATCAAAAAATATTTTTTGATAGGGTTTGAGATTTTCTTTTGAGACGGTGGTGTGTTTAATTGTGTTTTTAATCCACCTATTCTCTATTACAGGGAGCTCTCGCGTTTTATTGCTGCAGGGAAGCTTCATTGCAAGATTGATAAAGTTGCAGGCGTTCTTGAGACTAATCGTCCAGATGCAAAGAATGCTCTTTACCAAGCAACTATCAAGCAAGGAGACTTCCTATTAAACCGGATCCAGAAGCTATCTCGTGTGATTGATCTGTGAAGTATTGTTTGATTTTCATTTTGAAAATGATGCCAAAATTTGCACATTTCAGAGGAACACAGAGCATAAGGAAGTTCTGTTGGATGCCTTTTATTCGTGAATCTGAAATTAACTTATCTGTAACTATTTGTTTTCCGAACTTAACAAGCATTGAACATACTGATTCAGAATTCAATTCAGTTTTCATTTTTCTTGAGTTTATGCTGCTTGCTTAGGTTATAAGATGTCACACAACATGTCTCTGTGGCCCTCCAAACAAATAAAAAATCATCTACTGTTATTTATGACGGATAAGTGTGCGTGTAGACTTTAGGTTTATTGGTGGAAATTCTAGATTTAGTTTTGGTAAAACTTAGGTACCGTTTCTTAGTTGATTTACCCGATAAGTTAGGTTTCCTTAGGTTCCTGATTAAAATACACATGGCTGCATCAATCATTAATGCAGTATAATGTTATTTTTAAAGAATAATGATGGATGGGAAATGAAGTGATCCTACCATAATGGTCCAGAAGGTCTTGTTATTTACTTATTAGTAGATTACAGAATTCATAATCAACCAACTAGCACAGACACTCAGAAGAGAGCTGATTAAGATTCAGTGGCAACCACCTCCTCCAGGAGCTGTCAAAATAAATTTTGATGGAGCTGTATTTGAATCTCTTAAAGCTATTGGTATCGGTGTAATCATTTGTAATCAAGCTGGTAAAGTCGGTAGCAGCTGTTAGTCAAATAGAGAACATGTTTGGCGATGCAGAAGAGCTATAGGTTTAGCAGAGGAAATGTGCATTGCAAGATTAATACTTGAAGGTGACTCCATTAATGTGATAAGAGCTATTCACAGGATTGGTTCATCTAGTGGAGGAGATACAAGCCAAGCTCATGAACTTTGAATGTTGGGCTGGAATGCATGGACGCGGCTCCAGAGGCGCCACACCCGTGTCTGACACGGCAGGACGCTGCAACGCGCGAGGGACGCCGCTGACCGCGTGTAGGTGCCGCGTCAGGCCGCGTCTGCCACATGGTTTTTTTTTTTTTCTTGACTCGCGCCGACGCGGCTAAGACTCGGCCCGATTCGCCCCGATTCGGTTTGTATTGGCCGTATCGGCCGAAACCAGCAAAACCCAAAACAGCCGATTCAGGCTGAAATTAAAAAAAAAAAACAAAAAAAAAAAGTTGCAAAACGCACTGTTTGAACTTATCACTGTGAGACACTCAGCCTCCCTCACTTCAAACACACTGTTCTTCAGTCTTCACTGATGTGGAGTGGAGGTGTGCGTTTTGAGGAGAGTAGGTACTACTCGGCATTTATTGATGTGGTGTGTGGGTAATAACTGTAGAAGCGCTATAGCTTTATTTAGTTTAGTGCACCAATGAAACACAAGTGTGAAGTTGTGCCTTATAATTGAGATTTTAATATAGATTAATTATTGTTGTATATAATTAATTATACATAGTCTTGCATATATTTTATGAAGTTGTATTTTAAAAATATAATTCAATTATAATTGTAAAATCATAAAATTGTATTTTCAAAACATAATTTTATAATTTATGCTTAGCAATATATATAAAATATAAATAAAAATATTTTTAATAATTTTTTAATTGCCGAGTCCCGCCGCACCCGCACCCGCACCCGCACCCACCTTTTTAAAAAATTGCCAAGTCCCACACCCGAGTCTCGAAACACACCCGTACTTCATAGATGTTGGGAGGTCAAATACGAAGCTAGAAAGGGTAATCAAGCTACAGATAAATTAGCAAAAGATAGAAATGTGAATGAGAATGAGACTGTATCTGTGTAGGCTCAGTTCTAGGAGTAATTCTTAGGTATTCCCGGAGTGCGAAGAATGACGCTCCTTTCTCTCACATTCATGGTGGGATCCACTCATTAAATTCATTGTGAAGTCCACCATAAATGTGAGAAAATGGAACACCATTACTTCGTGCTCCAGGAGTACCTAAGAATTTTCCTAGTCCCAGTATCAATTGCAAACCTGCTTTATAACAAATGATTGAAGCAGGGATTTGCATTAGTGAAAAAATTGTTTTTTTTCCCTTGGGGGTTCCCAAAAAGAAAAAAAATATATATATATATATATATATAAATATTTTCTGACAGATCCTTTTGTAATTCAGACTGGTAGCTCTCATACCCTAGAGGTCAAAGTAAGCTTTCCCATTATAAACCAATTAGTTGCATTAAGCTTAGCTGAAATTCAAAACCTTATATCTGTGGAAAAACACCGCAACCCAAAATATTTAGGGCCTGTTTGGTTATGTTGCTGTTCAGTGTTGCTTGAACAACAGTTTTCATTATTTAAACAACACAACATATTTTCACAACACTTAAACAACGTTACTAAAACAATATTGTTCCTTATCTTTTTTTTCTTTTCTCTTTTTTTTTTTTGTCATAACAAAATTTACAAAATAGAAATCAATCACGTGCTACACCGTTTATTTATTTTGTTATATTAATCATTTTAAGCATAATGAAATTTTAATATAATTTTTCTAAGTTTTATATGAGAAAAAATTGGTTTTTTTTATGTGAGAAACAATTGATTTGAAATATGACATTTTTACTCAAATTTAGTTGTTTTTGCAACAATTAAAACCATGTCCAACAAAAAGGGGAAAATTTTTTTAGTAACACACAATCAAGAATGTAAAAAAAAATAATTGAAGGATATATGCATTTTTTAGTAGGCATGAAACATGCCTATATATGTTAGCTACTATATCATGCAACTTTCAATTTGTAAACACATATATATAAAATGATCAAATCAATATTCTACTCTTAATGTATTTCTATTTTGTCTATATATAAAATAACTAAATATTACAATTTTTTACAATGAAATTTATTGAAATATCTTTTTTATACATTGGGGTGGGATCTGAATCTTGAATGTTTTTATTGAAAATTAAGGTACCAATCAGTTAAGTTTTAAAATTTTTGGTAAAATTTATTGAAATATTAGAGAAAACTAATGATAAGTTGCACCGCACTAGTGAATTCAACTTGTGCAATAAATTCAACTTGTGCAATAAGAAAGAGAATCAACACACCTCCACCCAACAAATCATCCAAGAAAACTCTCACCCCAGTCCCAAACAAAATCCCAAGAACTTTGTTGTTTGTGCGTAGCTTTGACGAAATCTATCATGAAGTCTTGGCTTCACAGCGACAAACTGATGCTCTTTTTCAAAAAGCCTGTAGAGAATTACAAGTCATTTTCCATTCTTTTTTTTCCTGAAGTAGAAGAATTTTTCTACCCCTTGATGAGCAGAAGATGGAGGAGTAGTAGTAGAAGAAGGATGGGAATGCAATGCTTTTTTTTGTCTTTTTCCCTAACGAAGATGAAGCCCGAGCTTTGGAAGTCCTCGTCCGGAAGTACAACTACAGGGTTGTGTTAAGGTGACTCAGGGACTCTCAAAGGCCGAGCAAAGAAATCTTAAGGAGCTTGCTAGAGAAATCTTTAGGATTTAGAAGAGTAGAAGAAAAAAGGTTTAGGATTTAGAGGAGTAGAAGAAGAAGGAGAAGGAGGTTTAGGTTTCTGTTGTATAGGGCTTTGGTATAGGGGTGGGTTATTTTGTTTTTTTTCTTCTGTAATCTTGAATTGGGACTTTTTTCTGTAGGTCTTTTGTTGTTCTCTATCGAGCCATGTATTCAAGATTGAGGATGAAATGAAATATCTTGCGTTTACTTTATGTTCATTCTTGTTGTTGTTCTTTAATTTATGTTCTTATTTGTGACTTTGTGTTTAATCAATCTTTCTTGGCCAAGTCAATGGCATTACCTACCAAAAACTCTCTTAATCTGCAGTCTTTATTGCAACAAACATTGCATTTCTGTTTCGTGTAATATGATGACATGATTTTTTGAGGTCTTATATATCTAAGCCAGTGAAGGTGGTTGATTGGTGATGGATGGTTATGTTGCACGGGATTGGTTCTGTGCCTTACTTCGAATGTCATAGCTGTTAGTACAGTCTCATGGGGTGATGGTGCCGTTAATGGCTCATGGGGTTGTTAGGAATAATGTTTCTGAGGAGAGAGAGTTCTGAGAGCAACCAGATGAGCAGGAGTACGAACCATGCTTGAATTATAGTATTGGGTAAAGGAAAGTGTCTCCAAAGATTTCAAAGGAGAAGAGGAGGTTCTTGGTGGTGGTGGTGGCCTCAGGGGGACTAAACCAGCAGAGAAATCAGATTGTTGATGCTGTTGTTATTGCAAGAATTCTTGAGGCTGCATTGGTTGTGCCAATCTTGCAGGTTAATCTGATATGGGGAGATGAAAGGTAAAAGAGAAAGATGTGACTAAATTTTTTATGTGTTTAATTAGTACTTTAGTCCTTTGAATGTATATATTTCCAGCACTCTCATTTATATGGACATATGAATAGTAACATGAGTAGATTAAAGTATTGGTCACCTCTTAATCTCTAGTGGAATTCATGGTTCATAATTTTTTTCCTAATGAAATTATCTCATCAAAGCAGCTAAAATTTTGATGTTTTTAGCTTCTATCACACATTTGACCAGTTCAACAATTTTTCTATTAATTTGTTAGAATTGTCCTGCATTGAAGGAAATTATGTATGGAAATCAATTAGTCAATTTGTTTTTGTAATAACTGCAGTGAGTTTTTTTGGAGAAACTTGATGTAAAACATTTCAAGAGGACTTTACAAGCTGATGTAAGTGTTGTATCATCTCTTCCTTCCACGCATTTGATGTCAAGGCAGACCATTGAAAACAAGATTCCTTATGAGGCTGTGATTCAGCTCCAGAATAGTAGAAGTAGAATCCTTGTCATTGAACAGACTACTCTGTGTATTCCCATGTACATGAGATAGTTCCGTTTTTTCAATCAAATCTCATTATTTATATAAAAAAAGATTCCTTGTCATTAAAAGTTTGGTTGTTCTCTCCCTCCATGTAGCCCACGGCCCACCATAAACAAGGTGGGTGGCATTCCACGCAAAAGAGCTTCTATGTTTACACCCTGCATTTTTACATGACAGGTCAAATTTTAGCCTCTCAGCTTGGGGTTTCCAATGTTTTTTTATTTTGCTTGTCTGCTACATTTTCTTTTCGAAGGAGAGCACAAGTGCACAACTGTCTCCTGATTTTAGTGCATTAATCTTTTGCAACAAGACTGTATTAGGGTCTAAAGTTTGTATTTAAATTAGGTTGAGTTGAATCAGGTTTGGTCTGAACCTTAAATCCTCTTGCTGGATGTTTTTACTTGTGTCAACTCATCTAAATTTTGATTGCTGTGTGTCAATTTTTTTTAAAATTCTATGTTAATAAGGTTGAATTCCTTAATCCTTATCTACCACGTGTCTTAGATAATAGATTATTCTGTAAAAACAGCTGGCTGTAAATCTTGTGGATGAAAGAGGGTGTTTGCTTAAAATTATGTCAAATAATAGCAATCAGTTGGTATATTGTTTGTTGGAACCATGAGTATCTATTAGGATTCAAAGTATTATGATCACCAATTCATCCATTTATTATTATTCTTTTAAGCTATCCTATTTGGTTGTGCTTAATTCAGGATTGCTGATGCTGAGCTAAACTTGTATTTTATTCAAATTGGTGACAAGGTACATAAGTTTCTTAACTTATTGCTCTTGAAAGAATTGTGACATTTGTCTGCTTACAGTGGAATTTGACATCTAACACCCCCTCCCGACCTACAGTGAACCCAGGAGGAAGCATTGGAACAACTCAAGGTGACAGAAAGCAAAACAGTCGCAGTTGGGCAAAAGATGGACTTGGTGTTCCATACACTACAGCTTGGATTTTTCTACATGGATTTTGATCTAATTTCCAAAAGCATTGATAAAGCTAAGAGGTAAGCAATGCCATGAAATTCCCAACAACATTCTGTGCTTCTGTCTTTTTGAAACTTGGCCCGATGAGTAATTGAATTATAACTTTGTACAATGATGTCAGCTTGTTTGAAGAGGGGGGAGATTGGGAAAGGAAGAATCGTTTGAAGGTGTATGAAGGCTTGTACTGCATGTCCACTCGAAACTTCAAGAAGGCAGCCAGTCTATTTTATAATTCTATATCAACCTTCACAACTTATGAACTTTTCCCTTATGACACCTTCATACTTTACACTGCCCTTACAAGCATTATAACCCTGGATAGAGTTTCCCTGAAGCAGAAGGAATTCATGTTTTCCCCACTGGATGGTTTAAATTTATCCAACTTACGTAATCTTATATTTTTCTCTCTTTAGGTTGTTGATTCTCCAGAGATATTGACAATTATTGAAAAAATCCCATATCTTTCAGAGTTTTTGAACTCCTTGTACGAGTGTCAATATAAATCATTTTTTGTGGCTTTTGGTAAGTTGAGATCTAATATAGCCCATAATCTTACACATATCAATAAAATGTTAAAAGAAATATGTTCTTTTGGTTTCCCTGCATGGTCTGATTTCTTGCAACACTCTGAGCTCCTTGGTGTTTGCTTATGTGATATGGTATAGCTATAAGAGCTAGTCCTACCAATACCAATTAATTTATTTATAACTTGTTCAATTCTATATATAACTTGTATATTCTATTACATTTTTCATTTTCAGCTGGCCTTACGGAGCAAATAAAACTGGACTGCTATTTGGATCTGCACTTACGTTACTATATGAGGGAGGTCAGAACTGTGGTTTACTCCCAGTTTTTGGAATCCTATAAGAGTGTTACAATTGAAGTAATGGCTAAGGCATTTGGAGTTACAGTGGAGTTTATTTATTTGTAAGTACATAAATTTTATTGATGCTCTATTTTAGATTCTATCTAGCAGTATGTTTGTGCCATACACAGATTCAAAAAAAATTATATGTAAATTGAAAATAGATTTCACTAATATCAGTGAAATTGAATAATAAAATGAATAATCAAAAAATATTTTTTGATAGGGTTTGAGATTTTCTTGTCCAATGCATTTTTCGTGTTCATTATGTATAGTATATTTTTAATAGGGTTAGAGATTTTCTTTTGAGACGGTGGTGTGTTTAATTGTGTTTTTAATCCACCTATTCTCTATTTCTCTATTACAGGGAGCTCTCGCGTTTTATTGCTGCAGGGAAGCTTCATTGCAAGATTGATAAAGTTGCAGGTGTTATTGAGACTAATCGTCCAGATGCAAAGAATGCTCTTTACCAAGCAACTATCAAGCAAGGAGACTTCCTATTAAACCAGATCCAGAAGCTATCTCGTGTGATTGAACATACTGATCCAGAATTGAATTCAGTTTTCAGAATTCTTGAGTTTATGACTGCTTGCTTAGGTTATAAGATGTCACACAACATGTCTCTGTGGTCCACCAAACAAATTAAAAATCATCTACTGTTATTTATGACGGATAAGTGTGCGTGTAGATTTTAGGTTTATTGGTGGAAATTCTAGATTTAGTTTTGGTAAAACTTAGGTACCGTTTCTTGGTTGATTTACCCAATAAGTTAGGTTTCCTTAGGTTCCTGATTAAAATACACATGGCTGCATCAATCATTAATGCAGTATAATGTTATTTTTAAAGAATAATGATGGATGGGAAATGAAGTGATCCTACCATAATGGTCCAGAAGGTCTTGTTATTACTTATTAGTAGATTACAGAATTTATAATCAACCAACAAGCACAGACACTCATAGAAGAGAGCTGATTAAGATTCAGTGGGAGCCACCTCCTCCAGGAGCTGTCAAAATAAATTTTGATGGAGCTGTATTTGAATCTCTGAAAGCTATTGGTATCGGTGTAATCATTTGTGATCAAGCCGGTAAAGTCGGTAGCAGCTGTTAATCAAAAAGAGAACATGTTTGGTGATGCAGGAGAGCTATAGGTTTAGCAGAGGAAATGGGCATTGCAAGATTAATACTTGAAGGTGACCCCATTAATGTGATTAGAGCTATTCACAGGATTTGTTCATCTAGTGGAGGAGATACAAACAAGCTCATGAACTTCGAATGTTGGGAGGTCAAATACGTAGCTAGGGAGGGTAATCAAGCTGCAGATAAATTAGTAGAAGATAGAAATGTGTATGAGAATGAGACTATATCTGTGTAGGCTGAGTCCCAGTATCAATTGCAAACCTGCTTTAAAGCAAATGATTGAAGCAGGGATTTGCATCAGTGAAAAAATTGTTTTTTTCCCTTGGGGGGTTCCCAAAAAAAAAAAATAGGGCTCATAAGTCATAAATATTTTCTGACAGAGCCTTTTGTAATTCTGACTGGCAGCTCTTATACCCTAGAGGTCAAAGTAAGCTTTCCCATTGTAAACCCAAATTTTTTTTTTTTTTTTGAGAAACAAGTCAATCCTTTTTATTGATCAAAGAATGCTGTCATGAATTACAAGCTGTTCACATCACTTGGGATGTCATTCGACCAAAAATGAGGACAAGGTATACTTTTAGAAGCCTTAGCCAGTTTATCTGCTACGGCATGCCCTTGTCTCTTTGCGTGAACAAAAGTTGCTGATACGGCATTGTAAACCCAATTAGTTGCATTAAGCTTAGCTGAAATTCAAAACCTTACATTCGTGAAAAAACACCACAACCCAAAATATTTAGGGTCTGTTTGGTAACGTTGTTTGAATAACAATTTTTATTATTTAAACAATACAACATGTATTTCAACAATACTTAAACAACGTTATTAGAACAACATTGTTCCTTATCTCTCTTTTTTTCTTTTTCTTTTTTTGGTTATAACAAAATTTACAAAATGGAAATCAATCATGTGCTACACCATTTATTAATTTTGTTATATTAATTATTTTAAGCATAATAAAATTTTAATATAATTTTTCTAAGATTTATATGAGAAATATTTGGTTTTTTTTAATGTGAGAAACAATTGATTTGAAATATGACATTTTTACTCAAATTTAGTTGTTTTTGCAACAATTGAAACTATGTCCAACAAAAAGGGGAAAATTTTTTGGTAACACAATCAAGAATGTAAAAAAAAAATAATTGAAGGATATATGCATTTTTTAGTAGGTATGAAACATACCTATATATATTTTAGCTACTATATCATGCAACTTTCAACTTGTAAACACATATATATAGTATGATCAAATCACTATTCTACTCTTAGTGTATTTCTAATTTGTCTATATATAAAATAACTAAAGATTACAATTTTTTACAATGAAATTTATTGAAATATCTTTTTTATATATCGGGGTGAGGATTTGAATCCTGAATGTTTCTATTGAAAATTGAGGTGTCAATCAGTTAAGTTATAAGATTTTTGGTAAAACTTATTGAAATATTAGAGAAAACTAATGATAAGTTGCACCGCATATGACGGGAATTCAACCAGTTCAATAAGGAAGAGAATCAAAACACCTCCACCCAACAAATCATCCAAGAATACTCTCATCCTTATCCCAGACAAAATCCCAAGAACTTTGTTGTTTGTGCATAGCTTCGACGAAATCTATCATGAAATCTTGGCTTCACAGCAACAAACAGCCAGACGCTCTTTTTCAAAAAGACTCTATCAATGCAGAGAATGCCAAGGCATTTTACATTCTTTTTTTCTGAAGCCGAAATCTATGCATTGATTGTCCTCTTTCGAAAGTACAATTTTAAAGGTCGTGTGAAGGTTACTAAAGTACTATCGAGGGATGAACAGAGATTTCTCAAAGAGGTTGGTAGAAGACTTTTTCTACCCCTTGATGAGTAGAAGATGGAGGGGTAGTAGAAGAAGTGGATGGGAGTGTAATGGTTTTAGGGATTAGGTATAAAAGGAGGTTTAGGGTTTAGGTAGTTCAGTCTTTGTTCTTGTTCTTATTTCTAATCTTGGTATAGGGCTGAGATTTTTGGGTGGCTTTTTTTGTCTTTTTCCAGTTTGTTCTCTATCTATCAATGTAATCAAGATTCAGAATTAAGATATCATGCATTCATTCCACAAGTTTACTTTATGTTCTTTTTGTGTTGTTTTGCTAAAGTTGTTTAATTTATGTTCTTGAATCAATTTTTCAATCAATGTTTATGAACCTGTGACATTATTTGCTTGTTTTGAGTTTAATCAATCTTTGTTGGCCAAGTCAATGGCGTTACCTACCAAAAACTCTGTTTTACCTGTTTCTTAGCATTGTGTAATCTTCCAGTCTTATACATCTAAGCCAGTGAAGGTGGTTGATTGGTGATGGATGGTTATGTTGCACAGGATCGGTTCTGTGCCTTACCTGGAATGTCATAGCTGTTAGTACAGTCTCATGGGGTAATGGTGCCGTTACTGGCTCATGGGGTTGTTAGGAATAATGTTTCTGAGGAGAGAGAGTTCTGAGAGCAATCAGATGAGCAGGGGTATGAACCAAGCTTGGATTATAGTATTGGGTAAAGGAAAGTGTCTCCGAAGATTTCAAAGGAGAAGAGGAGGCTCTCGGTGGTGGTGGCCTCAGGGGGACTAAACCAGCAGAGAAATAAGATTGTTGATGCTGTTGTTATTGCAAGAATTCTTGAGGCTGCATTGGTTGTGCCAGTCTTGCAGGTTAATCTGATATGGGGAGATGAAAGGTAAAAGAGAAAGATGTGACTAAATTTTTGATGCATTTAATTAGTCCTTTGAATGTATATATTTCCAGCAGTCTCATTTATTTGGACATATGAATGGTAACATAAGTAGATTAAAGAATTGGTCACCTCTTAATCTCTAGTGGAATTCATGGTTCATAATTTTTTTCCAAATGAAATTATCTCATCAAAGCAGCTAAAATTTTGATGTTTCTAGCTTCTATCACACATTTGACCAGTTCAACAATTTTTCCATTAATTTGTTAGAATTGTCCTGCATTGAAGGAAATTATGTATGGAAATCAATTAGTCAATTTGTTTTTGTAATGTGTAGTGAGTTTTTTTGGAGAAACTCATGTAAAACATTTCAAGAGGACTTTACAAGCTGATGTAAGTGTTGTACCATCTCTTCCTTCCACGCATTTGATGTCAAGGCAGACCATTGAAAACAAGATTCCTTGTGAGGTTATGATTCAGGACCACTTGAATAACCCTCTTAGGAGGCTAGGTTTCAGCCCCAGAATAGTAGAAATATAATCCTTGTCATTGAACAGACTACTGTGTGTTTTCCCATGTACATGAGATAGTTCCTTTTTTTCAATCAAATCTCATTATTTATATAAAAAAAGATTCCTTGTCATTGAAAGTTTGGTTGTTCTCTCCCTCCATGTAGCCCACGGCCCACCTTAAACAAGGTGGGAGGCATTCCACGCAAAAGAGCTTCTATGTTTACACATTACATTTTTACATGACAAGTTAAAACTTTAGCCCCTCAGCATAGTGTTTCAATGTTTTTTTCTTTTTTGTTAGTTTGTCTGCTACATTTTCTTTTCGAAGGAGAGCACAAGTGCACAACTGTCTCCTGATTTTAGTGCATTAATCTTTTGCAACAAGACTGTATTATGGTCTAAAGTTTGTGTTTAAATTAGGTTGAGTTGAATTAGGTTTGGTCTGAACCTTAAATCATCTTGCTGGATGTTTTTACTTGTGTCGACTCATCTAAATTTTGATTGCTGTGTCAATTTAAAAAAAAAATTTTCTATGTTAATAAGGTTGTAAATCTACCACATGCCTTAGATAATAGATTATTCTGTAAAAACAGCTGGATGTAAATCTTGTGGATGAAAGAGGGTGTTTGCTTAAAATTGTGTCAAATAATAGCAATTAGTTTGTATATTCAATATTGTTTGATGGAACCATTAGTATCTATTAGGATTCAAAGTATTATGATCACCAATTGATCCATTTATTTTATTTTTATTTTTTTTAAGCTATTCTATTTGGTTGTGCTTAATTCAGGATTGCTGATGCTGAGCTAAACTTGGGTGAAACTGAAGTCCGAGAAGCCCATTTGGCAAAAGCCACGTATTTTATTCAAATTGGTGACAAGGTACATAAATTTCTTAACTTAATGCTCTTGAAAGCATTGTGACCTTCGTCTGCTTACAGTGGAATTTGACATCTAACTCCCCCTCCCGAGCTACCATGAACCCAGGAGAAAGCAAAGAGGTAAGCAATGCCATGAAATTCCCAACAACGTTCTGTGCTTCTGTCTTTTTGAAACTTGGCCCGCATGAGTAATTGAATTATAACTGTTTGTACAATGATGTCAGCTTGTTTGAAGAAGGGGGAGATTGGGAATGGAAGAATCGTTTGAAGGTGTATGAAGGCTTGTACTACATGTCCACTCGAAACTTCAAGAAGGCAGCCAGTCTATTTTTGGATTCTATATCAACCTTCACAACTTATGAACTTTTCCCTTGTGACACCTTCATATTTTACACTTTCCTTAAAAGCATTATAACCTTGATTAGAGTTTCTCTGAAGAAGAAGGTATTAGGGCATGGTTTAAATTTATCCAACTTCTGTAATCTTATATTTTCTTTTTTTAAATATTTTTTTGAGCAAGTTCTCTGCTATTTATTTTTCTAACTAATTCTGGTTGAAATTTGTTTAGGTTGTTGATGCTCCAGAGATATTGACAATTATTGAAAAAATCCCATATCTTTCAGAGTTTTTGAACTCCTTGTACGAGTGTCAATATAAATCATTTTTCGTGGCTTTTGGTAAGTTGAGATCTAATGTAGCCCATAATCTTATACATATCAATCAAACGTTAACAGAAATAAGTTCTTTTGGTTTCTCTGCATGGTCTGATTTCTTGCAACACTCTGTTCTCCTTGGTGTTTGCTTATGCGGTATGGTGTAACTATAAGAGCTAGTACTACATATAGCTATTAATTTATTTATAACTTGTATAATTCTATATATAACTTGTATATTATATAACATTTTTGTTTTCAGCTGGCCTGATGGAGCAAATAAAACTGGACTGCTATTTGGATCTGCACTTTCGTTACTATATGAGGGAGGTCAGAACTGTGGATTATTCCCAGTTTTTGGAATCCTATAAGAGTGTTACAATTGAAGCAATGGCTAAGGCATTTGGAGTTACAGTGAAGTTTATTGATTTGTAAGTTCCTAAATTTTATTGATGCTCTATTTTAGATTCTATCTAGCAATATGTTTCTGCAATACACAGATTCAATCAAAATAAAATGTAAATTGAAAAATATCCTTGTGTAACTGCTTCTTTTCCTGACTCTTTCTTTACGAAGCTCAATCTCCATAAGGTGCTCCCAATAATTGAGACAACCCTGAAAAAAGTGAATACATTTTACGCTCTTTTTCTGTTCTTCTTTTCACCAATATCATTGAAATTGAATAAGAATATGAATGATCAAAATAAAAAGAATTTTTTTTATAAAATACTAAAGTATGTAATCAAAGCTCATCGTGTATAACAAAATTTTGGGTAAATGATTGGAATTGTTGAAAATAAATCATTATTGAACTTTTAATTTTCTTAGAAATTTTGGATAAATTTAAATTAAAGTAATATTTTAACTTTTTGAAACTTTTCTAATAGAGTTTCATCTAGAGCATGCCGTTTTAATTAGTAGCTTGCATGATAAAAGCACATTGTATGATGCATAACACTTACGTTTAGTTATGTGAGGCAAGCACGTCAATTGACCCAAGCAAAAATATGGTATTACCTCCGTCCCATTTTTTTTATCTTATTTGAAAAGTCAAACTTTTTAAAGGAACATCATTTATTGTCTTGTTTACCTTTTAAAAATGTATAAGTTTCCAAAACATCTCTTAAAAAAATTTATCAAAAAATTGAATTAGTAAATTAATAGAGGTATAATAGGAACATTAGTAAATTAACTTTTATTTTTAGAAACATGACAATATTTTGGGACATCTCAAAATGGAATAGAGAACAAAAAATGTGGGATGGGGGGAGTATATGTTTAAAATTATATAAAATAAATAATGAAACTTATTTCAATTAATTTTGAAAAACATCTAGCAATAGAATTTTAATTGGAGTGGTATTGTACACCTTTGGAATTTTTAGTAGTAGTGTTTGATTGTCCTAATAATTTTAATATACTTATTAGGTCCATATGGTGAAAGCATGATCTATGAAATTTTTGTGATTGTGTAAAATAAATGGACAAATGGATTGTCTGTGTGGCCTAAGGAGACTAGGAGACAAACATTCACTTGTTGCAGCTACAGCGTGTCCAATGCATTTTTCTTGTTCATTACGTATAGTATATTATTTATTAGGGTTTGGGATTTTCTTTTGAGACATTGGTGTGTTTAATTGTGTTTTTAATCAACCTTTTCTCTCTATTTCTCTGTTACAGGGAGCTCTCGTGTTTAATTGCAGCAGGGAAGCTTCATTGCAAGATTGATAAAGTTGCAGGTGTTATTGAGACTAATCGACCAGATGCAAAGAATGCTCTTTACCAAGCAACTATCAACCAAGGAGACTTCCTATTAAACCGGATCCAGAAGCTGTCTTGTGTTATTGATTTGTAAAGTATTATTTGATTTTCATTTTGAAAATGGTGCCGAAATTTGCATATTTCAGAGGAACATAGAGCATAAGGAAGTTCAATTAGATGCCTTTTATTCGTGAATCTGATATTAACTTATCTGTAACTATTTGTTTTCCGAACTTACCAAGCATTGAACATACTGATTCAGAATTCAATTCAGTTTCCAGTTTTCTTGAGTTTGTGACTGCTTGCTTAGGTTATAAGATGTCACACAACATGTCTCTCCAAACAAATTAAAAATCATCTACTGTTATTTATGACGGATAAGTGTGCGTGGAAACTGTAGATTTAGTTTTGTGCAAAACTTAGGTACCTATTCTTAGTTGATAAGTCAGGTTTCCTTAGGTTCCCGATTAAAATACACATGGCTGCATAAATGCAGTATAATGTTATTTTTAAAGAATAATGATGAAAGGGAAATGTAGTGATGGTCCAAAAGGCCAGGTTGTTATTACTTACTAGTAGATTACAGAATACATAATCAACCAACTAGCAAAGACACTCATTAGAGAGAGCTGATTAAGATTCAGTGGCAGCTACCTCCTCCAGGAGCTGTCAAAATAAATTTTGATGGAGCTGTATTTGAATCTCTGAAAGCTATTGGTATCGGTGTAATCATTTGTGATCAAGCCAGTAAAGTCGGAGCAGCTATTAGTCGAAAAGAGAACATGTTTGGCAATGCAGAAGAGATTAGAGCAGTAAGAAGAGCTATAGGTTTAGCAGAGGATATGGGCATTACAAGATTAATACTTGAAGGTGACTCAATTAATGTGCTAAGAGCAATTCACAGAGTAGATGAGAATTTATCAAGATTGCTTTATCTAGTGGAGATACAAATTAAGCTCTTGAACTTTGAATGTTGGGAGGTCAAATATGAAACTAGGGAGGGTAATCAAGCTGCACATAAATTAGAAAAAGATAACAATGTGTGTCAGACTGTATTTGTGTAGACTCAGTCCCGATATCAATTGCAAACCTGCTTTATAGCAGGTAATTGTAACGGAGATTTGCATGAGTGAATAAATTGTTTTTTTCCCTTGGGGGTTCAAAAAAAAAATTAGGGCTCATAAAAATTTTAATTTGTGAATTTCTTAGTTTTATTACCTGTTAGATTTTGTGTGGAAGAAAAAGCAAATTGATTATACAGGATTAGGCTTATCCAAAAATAAAAACCTGATTAGACAGTATTAGACTTTTGAGGCTTCATGATGGCTTCGATTAATTCGTTTTTTTTTTTTTTTTTTTGACAATAATGTTAGAATCACGCATACTTTGTTATAATTGTCCTACTTGATGGTCGATGGCTTATGTATTAAAATAAATTATAAATTTATGTCATAGTGACTATCAATGTCTGATTTGAAATAATTTATCTAACTTTTTATTGAAACTTTTTATTAAAAGTACGAGTATATTTATACTTTAAAGAAGTGAAAAAAAAAAATTAAGATTTTTGAAAGTTATATATAAAAGCTAAAAACCTAAAAGCGAAAGCCAAACACATTTTGATATGTTGAATAAAACAGTTGGCAAACTGCGTGTAAAATGTGCAGCAATAGTTTTTTTTTTGTTTTTGTTTTTTTTTTTTCTCTTGTCTTGATTCTTGAAGCGACATATGCATACGCATAATTATGCACGTTTTGCCAAAATGAATATGTACGAGTTTGCCAAATGCCACACGTGAAAGATATATAACGTGAGATTATAAAGGAAAGTGATTGATGTGGAATAATTTACACCAAATAAAATGAAAGCATTCACATTGGCCAAGCTAATAATAACTTATTTTTTGTATTTTAATTAACTGTTTTTTATTTTTGAGAAAGGTAAACTGTATTTTAGTTGACTATTCTGCATAATACATATATCCAATTTAATATTCTCAACTGTATTCTATTAAAAATGTTTTTATTCGTTCTTTTTTTTTTTAATTATTTCCCACCATGGTCATAATTTTCACGTGATTCTCTTCTTTATTTTCTTTTGTTTTCATTTGTTTTCTTAACAAATATATAGGCTTTCAGAAGTTAGGAGCTCGTTTAGTACGTGTATTTAAACAACATTTTTTAGTATTTTTAAAAATACGTGTGAGTGAAAAAGTGTGTGAAAATACGTATAATGTTATCTAAAAACTGAAAACATGTGTTTAAACCCATGTAGGCCCTAGAATTGCCACAATCAAATCAACTCCACAACTTAATCAAAACCCATAAGTCAACTTGGGGTGTATTTAGATATCGCTTATTTTGTTGAAAATTAAAAACACTATAACAAAATAATTTTTAAATGTGTAAATAGTGTCATAGGACCCATTTTCAATAAAATTTTGTTGAAAAAAAGAAATTTATGAGTCCCATGAACAGTGCACAAGACCCATTAAAAAGCCACCATAGCCACAGAAATTGAGAAACGCACTTCAAAAAAAAAAATGCAAACGCAGACGTGTAAACATGCTATCCAAACGGATACTTAGGGTCTGTTTGGATTGAACTTATTGTTGCTGAAACTGAAAACTGAAAACTGAAAACACTGTAGTAAAATAATTTTTAAATATGTAAATAATACCGTGAGACCCATTTTTAATATTTTTTATTGCATAAACAATGCATAAACAATATACGCACTGTTTATGTATTTTTTTTCTCTCTCAGAGTCAAATAATGCGGCCAAAAAAAAAAAAAAAAAAAAAAAGAGAGGGAAACACAGACAGGAGGAAACGTGGACGCGCAACGCGCAATCCAAACGCCCTCTTAGTGTCGCTGCCTCTGCCATTGTCAAAATCATCATTAATAATCGATCCTCTACTCTGTACTCGACCCTTTGTAATCAATAATCATCACCACTCAATATTGATCTTAAAAAGTTGAAACTTGCAGCCATCAAAATCATCATCAGTTTTCTTGTCGAGCCAACGTCGTTGTCTACATAATGGGTGAAGAGAGAGTCATTGAGAGAAAAAGCCACGAGGAAGAAAAGAGACTGTGGTGGGGGAGAGAGTGTGTGAGCAAGGATTGGGTACAAAAAAAGAGGAAAAAAATGATAATCACTTGCCTATGCTACAATATTTTTAAGGGTAAAATATTGTCAAGGTATTTGAGGTTTGAGCTAATAATATTCAAGTTCAAGATATTTTAAAATTGAACATTTTGATTTTTAAACTCAATTTAATTTTTAATTTTTACTTATATTTCTCCTCTCTGTCATAATATTTAGGAGTTAAATTGATTAGTTTTGAAATATTTTAAATTGATTGGCATTAGCTTAAACCTTAAGAATGTTAACTATATTTTACTTTATTTTTAATTTTTTGTTAAGTAGTAAGTAATATTCCTACATGGAATTTTAGAAAATTGATTGATAATGTAATGTGTATGTTTTTAAGGTTTATTAGACATGTTAAGACTAAAATGCTAAATTGCTAATGAAAGTTCTTCGAGCATTTGCATTAGCTTGAGTAAAAATTATTGTCAATTTTAACATAAGAACTTATATATTTTTTTATAAATATTTTTTAAAAAACCTACATTGAAAATCGAAGAGTTTATCAGCGAAGATGATCCTTTTATTGTGTCACATGTGTTGGTAGAGTAAACCCATGCCCCTTCCTTTGTAGCCCCTACCATCTATGGTACACTATTTTATATCCATGACTTTCATCAAGTTGAGATTTTCCATATTCGCATGTAAGGTAATAGAGTGTATTTCTACTTAGATTGAAGAGAGTTTGTATTTCATTAAACAAGTTCTTCACCAAAATATAATTTCAGCTTTTCATTGAAAAAATTATTTATTTAATTGTATATTTCATTAAGGCATTATTTATTTATTAATTTGTTATTACTCTTATCTATTTTAATATATAATCACTTATCAAAAACAAACCTCGAAACCCAATAGCTTCTCAATTTTGTGCATGGTGTTTTAATGTACTGTTTGATAAAAGAACATCACATGTGATTTTAGAACATTTTAATGCAGAGTCTCAGAGACTCGGGAGGACTCGGAACACACGAACAGTACACATGATCTGAACATAGGATACGGTAATTACACGTGACCGACTGACCTTAGTGCACTGAACGATGAGTTGACATGACACAGTGACCCACAGATCCTAATCCATGGCGTTGGTGTGTAGCCTTCAGAGTACTGATGGAAACTTGACATTACATGTTCGCATTCCAAAATTGCAGTCTTTGAAGAAGATGTCTCAACTTTCAACTCCTAAAGTTATGTACATTGACTCTTGGGTGGAGATATTTAAAATTGTTTTATTAATCTTAAACTTATAAATTAAATAAAATTATAACTATATATTTATAAAAGATTGTACTGTATATTTGAAAAAAAGCTTATAATATATTACATAATTAAAACACTACTACAAAAAGACTTAATTTTTGTAGTAGTAGTTTGAGGTTATAAGCACTGAAATTTTAATACACACAATCAATGTGGGATAAATATTCCTATATATATAATTTTTTTTTTAAGGAAATAATAATACTTTTTTAGAACACACAAACATTAAAGTAACATATAGAGTTTTTTAAACAATCTTATTAATATGGTGTACATTAATAAACCATTTTAAAAATTTTTATTAAAAAAAAAAGTAACAACTTTTTTGACAGTTTTTTAAATAAAAAATTTCTATTAACCGGACCCATTTATAAAATGTAAAGTTCTAAACAATTGCATATAAATAAAATGAATAAATTAGAAAAAAGCTTAGTTAAAATCCAAACACCCTTCTAATGCTTTCAATAATATCGTTGCCTTGCCACTACACCATAATTTTACTTAAGCTAAAATATAAAGGTTTTTTCTTTTCTTTTATTCTTTTGTCACTAGAAAATATTGGAAATACAAGAAACGTTCATGATTTTAAAGACTTTTGTGTTCCTAGATTTATTGTTTACAATTTTGTATAGTTACATCATAAGTGACTATCTCGATACAATTATTCAATGTTGTACCATATATTCTATACATTTCCTTCATATGGATCTCACACAGAATATACATTTATATGAGATGAAGTATAATTTTATTAGTTTACCAAAAAAAAGTAAAATTTTAGAGTAATTCTTAGATACTCTCGGAGCACACAGAATGGTGCTCCCTCATCTCACATTCATGGTGGGGTCTGTTCATTAAATTTATGATAGGGTCCACTATGAATATGAGAGGAAGCAGTACCATTTCATTATACTCCGAAATTACCTAAGAATTTTTCATAATTTTATTATGGTTACGTTGTCCTTTGAATCTTATTGCTTTACAAGGGGACAAGTAGTTTCAAAAGCATGGGCACAGGAAGATTCCCATAAACTAATTAAACTCAAAATGGTATTTGAAACCGACACTGCAAATATATGTCAAAACTTTGTCTAAAAACCAAACTTTTTTTTTTTTTGACGAGAGAGTTACCAAACCTTACTTGGTAGTTTTATGTAGCAGAATTTTTAACTATATTTATGTATAAACTTGGGCTGTCCATTTTTCTATTTTTATCTACCTCTTATAGTATCATTATTTTGATAATCTCCTGAAAGCATGATTATATATACCCAAAAATAAGAAAGGTTTATATTTTTAATAATTATAATTAAAAAAAAAATTCTATCATAATTCATGGAATTCATTTTTTTTTTCTCACACCAACCTCCACAGCTGTATTTTTAAAAAATTGATGGAAAGACCACTTTTCGTTAAAAAAATTCTAACATAATTCATGGAATCCATTTCTAGGCCTAGGTTTGGCTGCTACATCTTTCTATAGCTGTGCTTCTATCAGGGCTGGTGTGTCTTCCAGCTATAATTCCATATGATACCATCCACCTTGCTAGCATATTTTTTAATCTATGCTAATTATTGGTGGGGCTGCTTGGTAGTGACTATTGAGTAGGTGCAAAGTACCCACTATTTTTTTTTATAAAATGTTTATTACTTTATATGGGAAAATATATTATAAAATGAAAAAAAAAAAAAAAAAGGTTTATGAATCAAATAGTAAAAATATATAATTTGAACAAATTTTGACATACAAATTATGTAACGATGCAATTTTGTTTTGTGGGAGCTTATAGCCATTGTCCCATTATCTACAAACTAGTTTGTAAGCAAATTTAGTCATTTATAAAATTTATGGACAGATAAATAAAAAGATAAAGAAAAATATGTTTTTTTCATTTTATATGTGGTAAATAAAAGGCCACCATTTCTATTTTTTATTTTTTGCCACTATGAAGATTGTCCCAAAAACTCTATTGGATTAGAGAGAAATGAGGGGAGAGTAGAGTAGAAGGTATGCCAAACATATAAAATTTTGTACATTTCGATCATTTCCCCTTCTCATTTCTCTCTTTATCTCCTTTCATCCAAACATAGGATAAGGTTTTTCTTTTTCTTTTTTTTTTTTTCTTTTTTTTTTTCTTTTTTTTTGTATTTTCTGCATTCCCTTAATAAGGTGTTGTGGGGTCATGGGCCCAAAATCATATAATGGGGTTTGGGGCTTTAGCAGAGAGCATAGTAGTCCGAGTCCGAAAAGGAATATCTCCTCGGAACAGCTAAGGCACGGTCAGATATAATTTCTAAATAGTCAGAGTGACCTTCTAGGAAGTTCTAAAGGATAGGAACTCAAAAATATCTAAGGGAAATCTACTAACACCGCATTTATGTGGATAAGACCCCTGAATAGTGCTACCTTGGTTACCGCAACTCATAGAATGCCAGAGAGGGTGTCCGATGGGACAGACACTCAAGTATAGGCTTGGATAATCAACAAATGGAAGGTTAAAATCGTTCAAAGTGGACTATATAATAGGAGAAACCTACCATGGAGAGCGGATCCTGGAATGAATGGAGAAAGCACTGTAGCAATCTCAAGAACTCCTGGAATCATTCTCATTCAATAATTACTAGAACAAAGCTACTCGAATTGTGCCAAGGACAAGCTTTCTTTGATAAACTCAGTTCATCTCTGTTTGATTGTCATGAAAACCATATTAATTGTTATCCATGCATTAAAACCTAACTCTTTGACTCACTCTTTATAAAATTATTGTACTGGGCTCAGCGGGCAAAGATCCCATACATTTTGGAATTGGTTTGAAAATCTTGTCCCTACAATTGGAGCCGTCTTTGGAGAGAGCTTGTGTAATAGTGACTGCAACGGTTAATTATGGCAAGATAAAGCTCCCATCAGCAAGAGTCCCTGGGGAAAGCCATTATGGTGGCCAGTTTACTATAAGCTTCCCCATTATTTTCAAGAGCACACACAGTTGTTGTCCTAACTCAGCTTTTACTTAGGTTTATAATTCGAAGTGCTGATTACACGAGAATGATTACTATATGGGACACAATTCTAGGGGCTTTTAACATCAAGTATATGCGTCGTACCTCTGTTAAGGGGCTAGTTCTCATGAATCTGGTGGTCGAGTTCACTGAACCTCTATGAGAGGAAGTGGCAGCAACACAGAGCAAATCCAGGGGGCTCCGTAGCGGGGTTAGTTCAATGACAACTTTTTAAGTGTTTAAACTTAACTCAATCATGTCTAAGTCCTTAGACCAGATGAAGTGGGAAGGCTAACACTTAATGACAACTTTTTAAAGTGTTTAAACTGAACTCAATCATGCCTGAGTCCTCAGACCAGATGAAGTAGGAAGGCTAACACTCAATGACAACTTTTTAAAGTGTTTAAACTAAACTTAAACATGCCTCGATCCTCGGACCAAATGATGTGGGGAAGTTAGCACTCTGGCATCTCTCTGAGTGATTAAACAGAACCTTAGTTATGCATGGATCCTCGAACAACATACTTTGGAGAAAGTAACATTCCATGATATCTATGTGTTTCTCACTAAGTGTCAAGATAGGCCCAAGATTATAACCAACTCCTCAGATTGGCAGCTCTGTAAGGAGCAATTTATAGTACAAATAAGGGGCGTGTGAAACGGTGCTCCCACGGGTATGAATCAAATAATCAAGTAGAGTTAACTCTTAAAGAATTCAAAACCCCCTTTTCTCCTCGGATGAGAGGAAAAAATCGGAGTTTTGAGAGGCTATTGTGGGGTTATGGGCCTAAAATCATATAATGGGGTTTGGGGCTTTGGCCGAGAGCATAGTAGTCCGAGTCCGAAGAGGAATATCTCCTCGGAACAGCTAAGGCACAGTCAGATATAATTCCTAAATAGTCCAGAGTGACCTTCCAAGAAGTTCTAAAGGATAGGAACTCAAAAATATCTAAGGGAAATCTGCTAACACCGCATTTATGTGGACAAGACTCCTGAACAGTACTACCTCGGTTACCGCAACTCACAAAATGCCAGAAAGAGTGTCCCATGAGGCAGGCACTCAAGTATAGGCTGATCAACAAGTGGAAGACCAAGATCGTTCAAAGGGGACTATATAATAGAAGAAACCCACCATGGAGAGCGGATCTTGGAATGAACAGAGAAAGCACTGTAGCAATCTCAAGAACTCCTGGAATTATTCTCATTCAATAATTACTAGAACGAAATTACTCGGATTGTGCCGAGGACAAGTTTTCTTTGATAAACTCAGTTCATCTTTGTTTGATTGTCATGAAAACCATATTAACTGTTATCCATGCACTAAAACCTAGCTCTTTGACCCACTTTCTATAAAATTATTGTACTGGGCTCAGTGAGCCAAGATTCCATACATTTTGGGATTGGTCTGAAAATTGTGTCCTTAAAAGTGTTATATGTTAAAAGTCTAAAACAAGAGAGATAAAAATAGAAGAAAAAAAAAAAAGAATAGGAGGGAGTATAAGGTGGTATAAGAAAAGATTGTGGTGCAATATTATTTAATTTTGAATAATAGATTTAGTAGATATATATTGGTTTAAGTAGTGATAAGTTTGGTGGACTTTAAAAATTAGACAAAGATATCACCGCATACCATTGGTGCGTTGGTTACTCTACAGGTATAAGTGCTTGTGAGATGTGGGGGGTAAGGGCCGGGGTTTAAGTCTCCAAGAGGGAGTTTTACATACATATACCTTTAGATTAGGTTAGAGTTGAAATTCTATCTTGTATCAAAAAATTACACCAAGATTTATATCATATTTCCTTCTTAGAAAATAAAAACATGAAATTGTACATATTTTTAAAGTATTGTCATTAATTAAATTATAACTTTTGATAGCATGATAAGTGGTAACTAAGCAATCCTGCAATACTTGTAGACTATAAAAAATTATGGAGAATAACTATTAAAAAAATATTAATTTTTATTTAATTTAGTTGAAGTTTGCATTAGGAGAATAAATATAACAAATTATTAATTTCAAAAAAAAAAAAAAAAAACCGTAAAAAAAGAGCTCCAATCATGCTTTTAAATTTCATTTATTTAGTTGAAGTTTGCACTAGATAGTGACATAATTTCGAATCCACTACTGTTGTTGTTGTTGTTGTTGTTGTTGTTGTTGTTTTTTTTTTTTTTTTTTTTTTTTTTTTTTTTTTTTCTTTCTTATTTATTTTTTTTATTTTTAAAATCACTATTTTTTTGGGGGGATAATTACTATTGTTAGTAAATATTAAGGGTACATTTGGTACACTGAATGAGGATTACGACAGGAATTGTAATCTTTATTACTAGTAATAAAGTATGTTGTAATGTAATAACTAAACATATTCATTAGTTTGGTTGTAACTTATAACATTAGAATGAAAACTTAACATTTATTTTAGGAAATATCTTCCTTATATAATTATATCTCCTTAAAAATTATTATTTTTAAATTTAAGAGGGGTATGTGCTATTTTTTATGATTTTTTATTTTTATAATTGTTAGATGTATATAGAAAGTTTGTTTATTTGGAAATATATTAAGTATAAAAATTATTGCACTTACTAAGGAATAACTAATACCACATTTTAAAGAGGAATAATTATTCTTCATTTTGAAGAATAGCTATTCATAAGAAATGATTATTCATTGTAATAAAAACATAACCAAACTAAAGAATAATTAAACCTTAGGAATAACTATTACATTACAAAGCCTATTACAGTCTACCAAACATACCCTAAATAGTAATCTTCCGAGATATTTATTTGGGACCAGTTAATGAATGTCCTTAGGGTATATATTAACTATCTATTTCGGAAAGGTTTTTATAATGAATTAAAATAACTATCAAAATATTTAATTACTTTTTTTTTAAAATAATTTTTTAAAATAGTTTGTCCAAAAGACACGTCAGTAAAACCTAATTTGTTATTGACCTGCAAAAAGGGTAAAGAGTAAAGACCAAAGAGCGGTAAAAATGATGGCTTGGACGTACAAGCAACATAGTGTAAAGCAAAAGAAAGTAAGAAGCATAAAGATAAAGAAAGAAAGAAAAAGACTTAAAGAAAAAAATTTGTCCGATTCAACTGACACGGGGCTTTCTTTTGGGCACACAAGCCTTACAATCCAAGCAATATATATACCCAGCTTCTTCACGCTTTTCGCATTTCAGTGAGCTCAGACTTCTCTGCCTTCAAATATAAAAGTATATATTTTTTTCTAAACAAATATAAAATATAAAACAATTTGTTTATAATTATTAATGCAATTTATTTTAAAATATTCTTTTGTAATTATTGATATAATAATTTATTATGGCTAAAGCAACTTGCTCACAGGTTGCCGAGGCCTTAGTTGCGGGCCCATGAGAGCTGCCTTAGCCTTGAGAAGGTGCATGCAAGTATACCATGCTTGGTTGCGGCGTGCCCACACTAGGCTACCATGGTAACGCCACTCTAATTCACATCCATCATGGCATCACCTATCAAGAAAAAAAAAATAAAGTGACAAATAATAAAAAATAGAAAAATGTTAACAAGCACCGCATGGGTGCTTGTTAAGGTTGTACAAGAGTGGGTTTCATTTAATAAAAAAATTAAATAAATAAAAAAAAAGGATATAAAATTAGTTATTTTGGTTATTTTAATATTTTTTTTTCTTTCTACAAAGTTGGTCTCACACTGAAAACAATGATATAAAACTATAGAAAAAGACAAAAAATTATACCAAAAAAAAAATGTCAAAAGTTGCTGTAAATAGAAATCTTAAGGTACCCGTTAACACAACTCTAGAAAATATAGTGATATTGAGTTTGTTGAATATAAAAGGCAAACAATTCTTTCAAAAAAAAAAAAAAAAAAAATATATATATATATATATATATATAGAGCACTACTTCTGGTAATTAATATAAAAAAAAAGATTTTGCTTGTGTGTGACAGTAATTAATTATTTGGGCAAATAACACTTCCCTCCCTTGAGGTTTAGAGAAATAACACTCACTTCCAAATTTGAAAGGAAAAAACACTCCCCCCCTGAGATTTAAAAAAAATAACACTCCCCCCTTCTCTTAATATTAGTAACGGAATATAAAGCATATTATAAAACATGTTGCTTATGTTGATTTTTTAGTCTCTTATAGCACCTTTCCAATTTATTTTTTAAAGTTTGATGATCCTCTTAGATTTTTTAATCGCTCATCTCTCTAACACTTTGGATCAAAATTTATGAAATAAAACAATTTGCTGAAACTTTCAAGCTTTTATTGTTTAAAAATGAGTTTGAAATTTTCAAAGTCACTTATCAATATAAAAAACTTTCAGAGTCAATTTTGGGAATACATTATTAACCAAATGGTACGTTAGTGCACAACATTTTTAATG
This sequence comes from Quercus gilva, assembly GCA_023621385.1. Classification (NCBI taxonomy): domain Eukaryota; kingdom Viridiplantae; phylum Streptophyta; class Magnoliopsida; order Fagales; family Fagaceae; genus Quercus; species Quercus gilva. Next base: position 5,676,003 of record CM042482.1, on the reverse strand, counting down.
TCAATTTAACAGAATTTAGATAAATAAATGTCAAAAGGGGGAAAATGTTTTTTTCCTTTAAGTTTGGGGGTGAGTGTCATTTTTCCAAATCTCAAGGGAGGGGAGTGTTATTTGCCCTAATTATTTTTGAAAAAAAATTTCTTAAGAGTCGAAAAAATATTGATAATTTTTCAATTTTCAATAAAACTATTCAAAAAAAGATTTGTTAATGTATGCCTGAGCGCAGGACCTGTAAAAAAAAGCACTACAGTTTGGTTTCTCAGCCAGTCACAGCTCATTCACAAATGGTATAAAGTAGAAAACAGATATTCTCTCCTTCCCTCTCAAACTGCTCTCATCCAAACCATGCACTGGTGTTTTGACTCTTTGTGTCACACACTATTAGTATTTGTGTCATAAATTTCAGACACAAACAACCTATAAGTTATAAGAGCCACTCTCTAACACACACACAGGGACAGATTTCACAACCCAACAAGGAAATAAAGCACTATGCTGCCTCCTGTGGATTTCAAGGATATTCAAGAAAAGCTGTCCACCCATTTCAGACCTTGGAATCGCTCCTTTCAGTTCTGGGTACGAGCTGTTGATATCTACACTGGCTACAAGGTCTCTCTCTCTCTCTCTCTTTTTATGTATGTAAAGTTTGTGTCTTTTTTCTCTATTCATGTAAAGTTGGTGTCTTTCTTTAAGAATTTCGATTGGGTTTATTTTGGTTTTGGTTGGAATTGCTTAGGTGTTTCAAGTTAGAGTGAGTTTTGTGAAGGATGTGCAAAAGCAAGAGGCAATGTGGGAAAGACAGCATGAAGTTGCGGCTGAGAAGATATATTCTATGTGCTCTGACCTTGGTGGATTTTTCCTTAAGGTATATGAAACTTTCTCATCTAAGTTCAATTGGGTATTTGTTTTTGTGCTTCTTATTTTGAATTATATTGAAGTAATGGTCTAATTAAAATGGGGTTTTAGCCTTTTTGCATTTCTAGCTCGATATGTATCAGGTACTTGTCAATTCAGTGTCTGAATTTTTGCCCTGCTTAGGATTTTACTTTTATGTTGATGAAATATCTTAAAGTGCCTAATGGGATTTCATTATTGAATTTGTAACTTGAAGTCATGGAGGGGGAAAGTGGACAGCTTGAATTCATTTGGGTTGCTTTTGGATTGAGGATTTGAAATAAAGGGAATTTGAAGAACAAATGCTAGTATAAATTGTTTGATATAAATTTACAACACATTATGACGTAATCTTAGGAGATTTTGCTCAAAGAAAAACATGTGATATTAATAGATTTGAAATGACATCCTATACCTAGTTATTTGAAATCTACATACAAACAAAGCTCAAATCCCTCCATAAATTTAATCAATAGAAAAAAATTCTTTTTTTGATAGGTATTAGTAGTAAAAATTCTATCATTTCATACTATATTCAAGTCATTTAAACTAAAGATTGAAATCCATATCCTTCTCTTTCATTTTCTTAATCCAAACAAACCATTGGTTTATGGCATTTTTTATGTTTTTTCCTTAAGATTATGAGCATTTCCATCTCTATTTATTATCCAATTGGGGTTTTGGCTTGTGGTTGCTATTATGATAAGAGTTTTGGAGAATTTTACAGATAATTGATGAGTTTGGATTTATATTTTGTTTTCTGAGCTTTACTTGTATATATTGGATATGTCGTTCAAATCAGGTTGCTCAAATTATTGGGAAGCCTGACTTGGCCCCAGCAGCATGGGTGAAAAGGCTTGTGACCCTATGTGATCAGGCTCCCTCAACCCCCTTTGGTGACATTCAACTTATGCTGGAGAAGGAGTTGGGAAAAAGTACTGGCGAAATGTTTGAAAGATTTGAAATGGATCCTCTTGGTTCTGCCTCAATTGCCCAGGTACCTACTCAGACAATTGACACTCCCATATAGAGAAATATATCTGTGTTATTCACACCATTACTTTTCAAAGGAAATGATTAATGTTCCAATCGTGGCAGCTGATAATTGATGTAAAGGGGGAAGCACTTTGAATTCAAATGTTAATATTCTTAGCTAGTTTTTGGTCTATGAATTTGGAATTGAAGAGCGGGTGAGTCAAAACGAACATGGCTTTATTAAAAAATGAAGTGATACTGTTTCTCCATGGTCTAAACCAACTTTAGTACCATATATCTGATCTTATTACAAAATACCGAAAGAATTGAGCTGCCTTGATTACATTGACAAGGCACTCTTTGTAACTTCTAGTTGGAGTTTGAAACACCATATGTTTTTTCTTTAATTTTAGCCTTTCTCCAAAACTTATATATTTTCATAAATTATTTCTCGTCATTCTGATGTCGAATTTAATTCGGCTCCAAATTGAATTCAATGTGGCTTGTCTAGAATTTCCAATCCTTCACTGTTGCAATCCATTTTATTCTCTTTTTTCACATTTCACTTGCTGTCAAGATGGCTCTTCAGCAGGAAGTGAATCATATTGGAATGATGCTTGTAAAGACTCATGACTTTGCACCTTATTTGTGTTTTCTGCTCAAATTAGGTACATCGAGCAAGATTGAGAGGTGATAAGAATGATGTTGCTGTCAAGGTGAGGGAAAGTGGACTACTTTGCGGCTCCATATTTCTGCACTAATTTAACTTTTTGTGGCATATAATAGGTGCAACATCCAGGAATCCAGGATCTGATGATGACAGATATTCGTAATTTACAAGCTTTTGCTTTATACATACAAAAGACGGATGTCAAATTTGATCTGTACTCAATAACCAAGGAAATGGAGACACAGGTGCATATTATTTCTGTATTTCTTTTTGTCATAGAATGTAGATTACCATTTTCCTTTTCTTTTTCCTCTCTCTCTCTCTCTCTCTCGTATCTAGTTCTTATATTGGTTTGATTTTTTGCTCTACACCTGAGGATGATAGTGTCTTGAAAAGATTAGACATTAGTTGTTGAGTGTGGTTCTTAGTTGTGGATGACTTAAATTCTATTTGTTGAATACTTGAATTTATGCTATAACTGTAATTCTTTTCAGATTAAAATTAAATAGATATAGTGCTTCTTCCTGCATGACCATTCGGATTACTGCATACTGTATACTGTATACTGTATACTGCATACTGGGTACTTATTCTTTTTTGTATATGCCATTCAGATTGGATATGAATTTGACTTCATCAGGGAGGCTAATGCTATGGAAAAGATTCGACGTTTCCTATATGAGAATAACAAAAAGAGTCCTGTTTTGGTGCCACGAGTGATACGGGATATGGTCAGCAGGTACGTAATGCCACACCCCATTTTTATGTGGTCAGGACTTGCAAACATGGATTAAGATGATAATAGGTTATTTTGATAGCATGAGACTGTTTATTATGTTTATTTTGAAAGTTAGTATAAGGTTGTTTCAATTGAGAAACATCTTATGTAAAAAAAACACTTATTTAGCCATAGAAAAGGCATAAACTTGTTTCAAGCTAAAAATCACAATACCTTTGTCCCAATGCTGCATTTTGCAAGTTCACTTTGTCAATTTTTTGTACTGCTGCATTTCTGGTGCTATATTTCATTTGACAAACCTTTTGTTAATCAAGTATTTCTTTGTTTGGTTAGGAGGGTCTTAGTGATGGAATATATGGATGGAATTCCAATCCTTAATCTTGGTGATGAAATAGCAAAAAGAGGAATAAATCCTGGTGGTAAGATTGCAGCAGCGGCAAAGCAGTAAGCGTCTAGACTATCCCTGAGAGTATGGGATTCTTTTGCCATATTTTGTTTATATAAGTAGCTGTTACATGCACATAAAGTTTTATCTTGTTTTTACTAATATTTATTTACTTTTGAGTCCTTCATTTAAACATGGAGACATTAAATTCCATTTTTTTTAAAAAATAATAAAAGTGTAACTCTCTTTAAATCCCTTATTTCTCTGGTAAAGTTACTTCTAGGTTTCTTTATACCTTGGTGGCATACATTTTTAAAAAAAAATTGCTGGCTGGCCTTTTTAGTCACTTCTTAATTCTTTAGATATTTCTTGCTAGATTTTTTCTCTAAATTTGTTACCAATATTTTCCTGAAATCAGTTTTCTTGTTCTTTAGATTTATATATATTTTTAGATAAAATTTGCTCTGTTGTAATTCTTTACAATCACAGAGTAATGAATCCCCTTTTCTGGCTGCCTTTCTAATAATGTAGTAGATATTATCTTCTAAAAAAAATGGTGCAGGATACTTATATTAAACTTTCTGTAACTGTAGGAAAATCCTTGAAAGTTTGACACTAGCATATGGGCAAATGATTCTGAAGAGTGGTTTCTTCCATGCTGATCCCCATCCGGGAAATGTACTTATCTGTAAAGGTTCAGAGGTAATTGGGCAATCAATATCTGTTTTTTTAAGGTTTATTTCTTTTTTATTTTTAGATTTTATTTATGCATATTATTATTTGAATGCTACTTACAATTCTCTTTTAAATGAATAGCTTAAATTATAGGTTGCGTGATATGAAGAGACAGAATACTAATTAAACCTGTGGTTTTGTAATGTTAGATTTGCATGCCAGACCAACTTATAAGCTCTACTTGTGTCTTTTCTTTTTCCCGCAACAGGTTGCCTTACTAGACTATGGGCAAGTAAAGGATCTCCCAGAGAATTTGAGGCTTGGTTATGCTAATCTTGTTCTTGCCATTGCTGACAATGACCCTATAAGAGCTGCAGAGAGCTACAGGTACTAATCATTGCCTATAAGTCAATTTGGTCCTTCGCTTCTAATGAATTGCCTGTTGGTTTGCCAAGAACTATCATGGAGATTCAAATGGAAGAAGAAAAAAAATAAGAGATTTGATGCTTTATTTGTTTATTGCTATATTTTAACTGACTAGTAGATTTGGTAAAATGCAGGTCATATTTATGTATCCAATATAATTTTATGTGAAATATGGCTTGGTTTGAGAAGTACTGATGATGTCCCAGAATTTTTTGAGGTTTATTGGTTTTGACTGTTAATATTTGTATCAAATTGATTTCTCCTATTTCATAGGGAGCTGGGAATTGATACCTTAAGCCAATGTGAAAATGAGCAACAGGAATTGCTGAGGTTGGCACAGACAATGTTTGATACAAAACTACCCCCTGGAGTGGTGATGCTGCAACCTTTCTCGGAAGAATCTTCAATTAAAAAGATTGCTGTTCGGGTATGCTTTAGAATCATCAACTATTAAATTTGCTTACTTTGTGGACAATTCTGCTAGACGCACATACATATAATTTTTGCTTAGATGTTTATATACCGGTTTTCCCATATTATTTCAAATGTTTCGTTGCATTTGTAAACCAGACTGAAGTAAAACCTCTCTACTGTATTATTATGTAGCATTTGAAACAAGTCTTGGAAGGGTTTCCTCTGCGACCGAAAGTTTATTAACAGGGAATTCAATCCCACTGATGTGGAATAGGGGATTAGTTATGTTTCATATGAAGTTCTTCTGATCTACCAAGGATACCAAATTTTAAAAAATGCATAGGGAAGTTTTTATTATTAATTTGGCACGCCAAAATGCATAAATGAATGAATAGATATGTTCAAAGCTATTCACTTTGAGAAATTAAACAAATGAAATGCTGTATTTTCATTACAATATTGAGGATATGTGAAATAGGATATAGAAGATACTGTTACTTTCATTTCCCATGAGTTCCTATAGCTTTTTATTTGAATATATCAACTTTGATGGCAATATGTTGGTTCTAAATAATAATACAAAATGTTTGTACTTGGTACACAAAATTCCCATGTCAAAGGGGTCTGGGAGAGAATAATATGATCATCCAAAATAATTTACTTGAAAGAGTGGGCTTGGACTCTGGACATTAGGGGAACAAGTAGGAAGTTTGATGTGTGTACCTACCCTATGCTGTTACATTTTCTTCTGCTGAATTACATATTGCTTCCTTATTGGGACTTGGCTATGTTAGGCTTTTCCTGAGGAGCTATTTTCTGTACTTCGGACGGTGCATCTCTTGAGAGGGCTTAGTGTTGGTCTAGGAATCAACTACTCTTGTGCAGAACAGTGGAGATCCATTGCAGAAGAAGCTTTGTATTGTGCCGGCAGATTAAAAGGTGACCCTTCTTAACTCTTTTAAGTTTTAAGAAAATAGGGGCATTGTGATATTGCATGGCAAAGAGATAATTAAGATTGCTTTTACATGCATTCACTTTCACTTGCTAAAAGAGGTCTTTTGCATTTTCTTGCCATTGCTTGTGTGTATCTACTTTCTCATGCTATATGATGTCTTCTGCTGTTTAAAATCACATTTTATCTTACCTTTAAACGCTACCAAATGCAGAAGTGTTCCAACACTTAGAAGTGGTTTTCTTTTATTTTGTGGAGTACATACTATACGTTGAGTGGAATCATTTTTCTGTGAGGGATGTGTCTCAAACTCTCAATGCCTCCAGTCTTTGAGAAATTATTCTGTAAACCGGTGTACTACGCCTCCCTTTCACATTAGGGTGGACTACATTTGTGGGACCTACAGGTGGGGTCCACCGATATGTGAGAAAAGGGTGTAGCACACCAAGTGCACTGAATAATTTCACCTAGCCTAAATCTATATCTAACTTTTGTGTTCATGCCTAACTTTCTTGACTGGTATTATTTCAGGTAAGGATGTGAAGAATAGAGTTCGTAGACGTGGTTTATTAAGAAGATTTTTTTGAAGAGTAGGCATAAATTAGTTTGGAGCTTTTTATGTTTCTTGTTTGCTAATGTACTAATCAAACATTCAAACCTCTTTTATTTTTTTACTTAGAAAAAAGAGAAAAAAGCAGGAAGTTTGATCCATTTGTTGTATATATTCAGTTATTTGACATCATTTATGATCACCACAAGCTCTTGTATTAATGCCTTCAGATACAGTTTCAAGTTGTAAAAGTTCTCTATTGGCTTTTCACAATTATTATTACTTTTTTCCATTGACATCATGAGTGTAATCCAACAAAGTACTGTGAACCAGTTGATTGAAGCTATTGAGTCCATGTCAAACTCAAGCTTGGAAAGCCACCTCCCCTACTTGCCCATAGTCCGAATGAAACAGACTATAGCTTGTTCCAAGTTTTACCTAACAGGTATGTTTTCCTCCTTACAACATTATAATTATAATTTATTTTGGGCCATTCTGTTTATATAATACCGTGGCGACTAATGAACATGTACTCAGAGTAGCTAGTGTGTTAGGAACAACTTATTTGCAGTAGCTTATGCATAGTGTTTATTAAAAGATATATACTTTTTTGGTAACTTTTATGTTAAATGTGTGACAATTAAAAAAAAAAAACAAAAAAAAATGAAGCAAAAAGGCTTTCCCAAACACACTCACCTGAATGTGATTGAATGAGGTTGACAACAACATATTTTCATTGTAAAGCATTCTTTATCTTGGTGGATTCTTTAGTTTTAGTTTGGTATGACATATTTTCATTGGCCTGGGCAAAAGTATAATTGTATCTAGATTGTATATAATTCCAATAAGCTAAAGTATGAAAAAAAAAGTAATCAATCAGTCATTTTCAGCATCCAAACTGAGCAGTAGGAGAAGAAACTTGTAATTGATGAGGGTAACCACTTTAATGGCCTTGCTTGGTTAGAAGCTTTCACTATTGGGCTTGGCCCAAATAAAACCCACTTACAAGGCCCCTTTTCTGGGGCCATCCAATCAATCAGCCTTTCTATTTTTTGTTTTTCAGAATGTTGGATCTATCGGTATGTAAACAATCACTTGGACTTTAACCCAAATGGTATAAGGTATGTTAAAGTTAAGAGTAGCTCTTAAATAAAATTTTTATCAAGCCCTGGGAACCCAATAGGCTCAAAAATTAGAACAATGCTGAATGTTAGTGGAATGGGCTTGGGCCCAACAGTTAAGTTGATACTTGATAGTTGAGCGTCTGAATATGTCAAAGTTTAGTGAAATTATTCAATGTATCTGGTGTACTACACCCTCCTCTTATATAACTATATAAAGGTGGGATATATATGGATCCCTTGCTCATTCTTACTAAAATGCTTGTACAAAATAATTTCTTCGAAGTTGGAACAAGGATAAATGTTTGAATAATGTTGAATGTATTTGGATCTTAACTATGAATTGCATATGTATATATATACACAAACACATACACAACAATAAGGGAGGGTAGGTTTGAACTTTGGTTCTCCTCGTAAAAAAAAAAAAAAAAGAAGAAGCAAACAATGCCATTAAACTACTAGACTTTTGGACTCTACAAGGGACATTAATTACATTATTCATGTGGCCAAAAACAATAAACGAAAAATTTTGTGTTATTGTGTGAACAATTTACAATTTGAAAAATTGTAATACTCCCACACTAGAAAATTATTTGTTTACCTTTAAAAATCCAAAATTTTTTTTTTTGAGGAAATATGATTTACTGTATTGTCTTTGAAATAAATTTTCTTTTATAAAAAAAAAAAAAAAAAAAACTCCCATGAATTTAAACTCAAATAAACTAAATGGGAAAAGAGTGTAGAGTACATTTTTCAAAAAGTGGAAATATTGTTAAGTGGGCCTAAGTAGGGCCTACTTGAGTGAGTTGGTAATTGGGCCATGAGTCCATGACTCGACATAAACCCGGCCCATCCACTATATCAGTTCCAACAAAAAATACAAAGGTCAAAACAGAAAGTGTATAAAGTACGATTCCCGCTATTCTTTGATGAAACTCCCGCCTCACTCAGATTAATAATAAGAGACAAAAACTTTCTCATTTTCGAACCTCAGATTAGAGAGAGAGAGAGAGAGAGAGAGAGATGTTTGGGAAAATCAGAGGAGCTTCGACTTCGTCACTGGACAGCTTGGAGTTAGAGAGACCAACTTCCAAGATTTTCAGAGACGATCCTCTCTCCATCTATGGTACTCTTTCTCTCTCTCTTTTCTCTTTCTCTAGCAGAATACTAGGATTATTGATTGGTTCATGAAATATATGTTTCACAACCATTTACATTAGATCCTTGTTTGTTGTATTTAAAAAAAAAAAAAAAGTAAATTTCGACAACCTCGTTCGATGTTTTCATTCGACTAATAATGTTTTCAAGTTCCGTGTTCAAAACATTATCGGTAAGCTGATGGGTTGGAACCTTTTTTTTTTGGTTTAAAGCTCGGGTTGGGTCAGGATTCGGGTCTACCAAAATTTCAAAACTGACCCAAAATTTGACAGTTTGATTTGTCTTATATTTTGGGATTTATTTGTTTAAATTTGTTATTTTGATGTTTTGAGAATTACTTGCGATGAAATTGGAGTATTAGAATTAGACCCAATTGTGTAAATTGCAATTATTTATTAAATAATAGACTTTTAAATAGTTGAATGAAAATGCAATTTAAAATTTTTTTTTTTTTTTTATTAAGCTTGAACTCAATTTGCCTCGATGGGAAATGGGATTGGGTTAGGTTGGTTGGATTAGAGATTTCTAAACCCGAGGAGGTAAAGTTGGGATTAAAATTATCTCGAATTCAATTCGACCCAGCCTATGCGTACCTTTGAGTTCATGTGTGTATAAATTGTAACATGCTTAGTAATTTTCAGAATTGTCAGGTAAACATTGATAAGTTTCTTACATAGAGGTTGTTCTTGTTTATAATATGGGGATGTTTGTGATCAAGTGTGCTCTATGAACATAAATTTGTTTCAATTGAGATTTAAAGTTATACATAGTGCAGACTTTAGCTTTAGTGTTAGCAATGTAAGATAGTGTTAATTAGTGTTGGAAGCTTGTGCAGAAGGGTTGAATGGTATTTTTTTCGAGGGCATCAAATTAAATTTGATTCCTTTTTGTTGCAGAGGTTACACTCATGAAGCTTAAATTAGGCTCTCAACGTGAGCTAAGTTCACCCCCCGAGCAGACAGTACAGCAGATAGAAACTGATTCTGCTTCAAGCTCCTCTTGTGTTGGGGTGATGAAGATAAATGCTGATTGTTCTGAAAAATGTTCTCAAGACATTGTGGTTTCCCCTTATGAGGAGGCAATGGCAATAGATACAGAATGTTCATCTGGGAGTGTTTTGCCGGGTTCAATTGATTCTCCTTGTTTGGGCGGCAAGAAACAGCAACAGAACAGGAATGTTTCGGTTCTTTACCTCTTTTCTAAATTTAAGGATTCTCGTCGACAAGTTGTAAGCTCATCCTGTGAGGATGCGATGCCAATAGAAGATGGTTGTTCTGAAAGTTCTTGGACAAATTCAAGTGATTGTCATCAATCTCTTAAAAGCATGGAACAGCAGATGGATCAGGAATCTGTAACCTCTTTAGCTCTGCAGAATGTAAGATCTGAACTGGGATGTGCTTAATTCAGGCTCACTTGGCTGCTTTATAAGTTCATTTACTAGGAAGTCAATTATTTCTGATGTTGTCTCAATGCCCATGTATGGGGAAATGTTGTAATGCATGGAAAAGAAAGTCAACTATCAAAGTTTCAGTGTTATTGCCTACATACTGTTCAGCGTTGAGCATTAGGCTCTCACTTTTTCTGGGTGCATGTGTGGAGAATACGTAATCCGTATGTGTGATGTCTAAACCCATGTTTTCTAGTAAGCACACACTTCTCCAAGAATTAGGTTGAAATACAATCACAAATGAGTTTAATGTTTGCAGTTAAAGGCAAAACTCAACCTTTGGATTAGAGGCTATATGAGTGAAACTACTAGAAGAGATGGAATAAGAAGACTTAAAAAAGGATTGCGTTGATGTGTGAATTTAAATAAGTTTAAAAATCCAGCTTATATTAGTTTTTATTTAATTTTTTTTTAAGTCTCACTTTTTAAAAAAAGTATAGGTGTTTTTGTTTCTTTTTGGTAGAATACCACTTGCAGAGATGGCTTAGTGGTAGGAAGTCCTTGTAACTATCATGCTTGCTAGTCTAGAAATTGTGGATTCAAGTAGTAGCAAGTTCTATAAATGCCCGTGGTCCCATGCCATTATGCAATGTAGGGGTTTAAGTGGTGTATGAACAGTGATTGCACCTGCAAGCCCTAACTAATCATGGAAGTAAAATAAACTAAAGATGATAAATTATCCCAAAGGACCTATATTCGATTGCCAAGATGGACCCTCGTGGTTATATATAAGTATATTTGCTAAGAGCATCCACATTCGGATTCTAAATCCTATCTCATTTTACCATCTCAAAAAGTCACTTTATCAATTATACAATACAATTTTACAATTCTCCAACATCCCAACTTTTATATCTCAATTCTACTCATTAAAATAATATTTTTACATAATAAAATAATATATCTCAACATTACCATTATCCAATACTATACATTATTTATTTATTATTTATTCTTCTCTCTCTTTCCTTCTGTCCAAGATCCACAATCAGCACCACCGTTGCACACCACCACCACCACCACCGGCAACCCATACACTACCGTCAACACACAAAAAAAAAAAAAAAAAAAAAAAAAAAAAAAAAAAAAAACCCAGAGAAAAGACCTGAGCCACGCCACTGCACCTACTGCCCTCCGACCATCAACACAACCACCACCACCCTACCCCTGCTTCACTACCCATCACCCACCACCGCCAAAACAAAACCCATAAATTACCAACAAAAACCCAGCAAAATCAGACCCATAAATGAACAACTCACACCATAAATGAACAAAACCCATAAACCGATCTCTGCGCCGATCTCCACACCCAACGCCCAACGGCGATCTCCATATCCCACGCCCGACGGCAATCTCCATGCCCAACGGCGATCTCCACGTCCCACGCCCGACGGCAATCTCCATGCCCAACGGCGATCTCCACGTCCCACGCCCGACGGCAATCTCCATGCCCAACGGCGATCTCCACATCCCACGCCAACGCCTATCTCCACGCCCAACGCCGATATCCACACCACACCCAAACATCGTTCTCTACGCCAAACCCCAAACGCCGATCTCCACGCCACCACACTGATCTACAACGAGAGAGAAAAGAGAAATATTGGCTGGGTGGTGGCTTGCCATGGCCGGTGACAGTAGGTCAGGCCGTGGTTCGGTGGCTATGGGTTTGAGTCTGAAGAGAGCAGAGCTGAATGAGAGAGAAGGAAGATAGAGAAAAGAAACGGAAATAAAGAGAGAGAGAGAGGAGAGAGACAATTAAAAATGATATTTAGAAGTAAGATTGTGCTACAGTAGCATCTTATTAATAAGATGCTACTGTAGCACAATTGTAAAAATTTTTACAATTCTGAATGTTTACCATTCCAAATGCTGAGTGTTTTTGGGACTTTTATGCTAAACTTATCTTGCATTTGGCATATCCATGCCCGGCTGCGGATGCTCTAAGTGACTATTTATGTCAATTCTATGGTTGCTTAGTTAGCCCAAAAAAAAAAAAAAAAAAAAATCTATAGTTGCTCTATTCAAATTTGGATAGTCATTTGATTGGCATGGCAAATTCAGTCAACAAATAGTATAGTTGCTCTGTTCGCGTGGATGATCAATTGATTTCAACAAACTTGGGTTTGCAAGATTTGTACCTAAGATAACTGATTGGTTCAATAAACTTGGGCTGCCAAATTGAAGTAAATTCATCATATGGAAGTACAGAAACAGAATGCAATAATTCCAAGCCGCACAATGCATTGTTCTTATTGTTGGCACTCAGTTTGATGCAGCTTTGTGCAATACCCCATAGTAGACTGAAATCAATAGGTCTTAAGTGCCAGATTGATTCACAGGATTTGTAAGGACACTAACATGGACAAAAATGATCGTTCATTAGGATCCTTTATTGTACACAATAGCAATATTTCCTACAAGGTAGGAGCAAAGAAAAAAACTTTTTTAACTTCTGGTGTCAACTTCACGAGTGACAAATATCAGAAACACCCATAAAAATGAAGTATGATAAAATTTTCTGCATGATCTCAGCTGTAACATGGAAATTCCATAATTGTTTTAAGTCACAAATGAATCATTTGACACTAGAAGTACAGGTGCAAAGAAGAGTTTCTTAAAAAATGCACAGGTTGTAGAAATGAGAACTAAGTGAAAGCTCACTCCCTAAGCCATGGTGCCTGAGCTGGTGTCCACTGACATAGTTCACCTTCTTTGAACCAAAGAGCTGCAGAGATGCAAATTGTGTGTGTGAGAGAGAGAGACAGGAACGAGTTCAAGTACACAGTACATGTCTATCAAGCATTACGTGATTACTAATTGTGAAAATGACCGTTAAGCATAACATGATATTTTACCTATTTCACGCTTGCCATTCTCAGGGCTGTCACTTCCATGAACCACATTCCTGCCAAAATTTTACATCATAAGACCTTGTCTCTAGAAAAGTAATTTGATGTAATGAAAAACAACAATTCTTTTCCAATTCTTTGTGATTAATTTACACATTAATCTAGTCAAGCACCAAAGACTAAAGCCTCTAACCTCCCGGTTTGAACAGCAAGGTCTCCTCTTATTGTGCCAGGGTCAGCTTGAAGAGGATCTGTAGACCCTATAAGCTTCCGTGCAGATGCAACAACACCAACACCCTCCCAAGCCTTGCAAAGATAGCTTATGATCAGTCTTGAAACTTTCAAATATTTCAGATTCATTGGGAGAAGAAAGGGGGGGGGGGGGGGGGGGGTGGGGTTGGAGAAAGAAAAATTATACCATGCACACAACTGGACCAGAAGTAATGTAATCAATCAGCTTAGGGAAGAATGATTTAGACTTGAGATCCTTATAATGCTCCTGTAACCATAAAAACAAACATCATACACATAATAATTTAGGCATCTCAAAGAGGATGTAAAAATCAATGCTCAAGTAACCATCAAACAGACATCAAATTAACACTAGTTACAACCATAGTCATAAATTGGTAAATTACATTGTTGTCCTCTTGATTATCCCGAAAGCATGGAAATTAATACGAAAGCTGGTCATACTACACCAAGTTTTTTACATGGCCTATTACTTCCTTAGCAATTAAATGAAGCAGCATATGCAAAACCTCTTCAACAGTTTCACATCACAATTGCAACTCAATTTCTCAATAACGATACGGAAATACTGAATTGGGGTTTCTCCCTAAAAATTAATAAAGTAAATACAATGACAAACGTCACAAACCTCTGCTAATTCTTTTGGGCACTCGAAGAGCTTCAAGCCAGTCAATTTAAATCCCTTCTTCTCAAACCTTGAAATAATCTCTCCAACCTATAACAACTCAACCCAAATATACAAATTCATGCCAGGAGAAAAAAATTAAAAGAAAAGGAAGCTCTTTTATACGATATAACTGCTTAAACCCTAAATGGCAACAAAGAAAGCCGAAAAATTCCCAGGAAACTATTAATTTCCCGCAACCAAGACAAGCAGTTGGGCTCAATGCCTCAATCTATTAGAGATTTTTGTCTTCTAAGGTAATGAATAATGTAAAGTCTTAGACTTTTCCCCTATGCTTTCTCAGCAACCAAATATGACATAGGTTTGTTAAGAATTGCAAGCAAATTAAAGTAAAGCTTACAAGTCCACGTTGCACAGCATCAGGTTTCACCATTATATAAGTCTCTTCAACTTGTTCCTGCAAACACAATGACACCAAGAAAGACAACCAAAAAAAAAAGTACAAAATTTTCAAATGGGGTTCTAATAAACTTTGCAAATACCGAATAAAATGAGAGCAAACTCAAATGGGTTTTCGATAATTGAGGTAAAAATTTGAAAATAAAGAGGGAGAGAAGCAAACCATGGAAGCAACCAAGTGGGGCAAGAAGATATGGGTTTTGTGAGAGAGGGTTTTGGCATGGGGACTAGATGGGGAATATGAGAAAAGATGGGACTTTGAGTGGAATGCAGCTAAGTGGAGGTGGTGTTTGGTGCATTGGATAGGGCATTGAGTGTAGGACAAGCTGCAACTAGTTCTCTGAGTTTGTGAGCTTAAAAGAGATGATGAGAGGCATGGTGGACTTGCTCTACCGAACACTGCCTGAGCTTCCATCTTCTCTCTCTCTCTCTTCAACAACTCGAGTGCATTTACATATTGTAAGGACCCAAAATTACTTGAGTACCCCTATCTTATTTGTCCTTCATTGAGTTCATTTTGTGATTCATAAAGTAAAAACAATGCTGACACCCACAACTAATTTTAAGTGAGAGTGGTTAATGTGACGGTTTCTTATTAAAACAAAAGAAAATGTTTAATTAAAAAAAATGGTAAGTCAGACCTATTTTATAATATGAAAAATGGAATGTTGTGATTTATATAATATCATTTTTATATAAAATCACCGAATTTACTTTAATTATAAACCAATCACAATATGCATCTCTTATGATTATATTTGTGTTTATCAAATTTGATTATATATAATAAAATCTAATGATACAAAATTATATATATATATATATATATAAAATTTTTACAATATTGGAATCAAATAATGAGATATGTTGTGATTGTTATATAATAAAGTGATTTTCATGGTAAATTCGTGTGAAAAAGATAATCATAACTTGTTATCTTAACTTATTGTGAACAAAAATTGTGATAATATTTGTGGCTTGCTTGCATTGCTATGTTGTATACTTAATTTTTTTTTTCGTTTTTTATTTTTTATGATATGGATTTTTCTAAGAAATATTCCATCCAAATGAGGACAAGATTTTACAACTCACAAGTGGATGATAAATCAATTGGTATTACCTACCGTATTAGCCATGTATATGAGAATTGTTTGGACTAAAGAAATTAGGAATTCCAAATTTGAGTTGTTCTCTACTTCTGTGTTTTGGTTAGAGTTGGAGGGAAGATAGAAGGAAAGAAAAGTAGGAGAGGAAAAAAGGAGAGAGGAAAAGACAATCCTTTATTTGGTTGAGATCTATATATATTTTTTAATAAATTTGAATTTAGAATAGGTGTTCTTAAGTGTACAAAAATGGACCGAATACACTGAATGGACCGAAGTGAACATAATAGGACTGAATAGGACCAATGTAGATTGAATAGACTGAAAAAGACCAAAATAGACCTTATAGAAGCAAATAGGACCAAAATGGATCGAATAGAACCAAGTGGACCGAATAGATGAAATAGGACCGAATAAAGTGAATAGGACCAAAGTGGACCATATAGGACTGAATAGAACTAGAGTGGACCACGTAAAATTGCCGTGACTTAGGTATCATAGCCTAAGTCACGGCAATATTGCAACTTCGATGTCATGGATAGCCTAAAAACATATATAATTGGCTTCATATATACCACGTAATGGGTAATCTTCCTCCTGAAAACATATTAAAATTAATGCATGTCATAATATATAATGTACAGTACCACATCACACACATGCATAGTGAAAATTTTGATATAATTAGGCAAATCCACCTTGGGGAAAATCATTGTCTCCACATTCCATTTACAGTTATACACCACATGTAAAATACTAAAATGTGGAGATGAAGTGTCTTACATTTTTCAAGAATATTCACATTTTACACGTGGTGTCTACACAAGGAATGGAATTTTTTAGAGTGATACATTCACGATCCTTTTGATAGGGGAGCATGCGCATTCCTCATTTCACGTAACATTTACTTGTGTTGCAAATTTTCTGTTATAATGTGAACGTATTTGAAAATATAATTTAATGGACTACAATTTTTCCAAAGTTTGCAGTTTTTAGATTGTGAAATACATGAAATTATGACAGTGAACCTAATGAATTGGTTCACTGTCAAAAGATAGCTTTGATGTTCTCATTTTCCTTGGCAAAAGAAATGTCAATGCCACCTGCTGACAAGATCACAAGAATAACGGGTCCTTTAGCAATCTTAGCCAATTGGTTGATAAGCTGAGTTTGATAACCAGGTAAGAGAAGATACTCCCTATACAAGCTCTCTGTCTCAACTGCTAAGTCCAATCCAGCCAAAATTATAGTAGCATCAGCGTTCTTTGCTGCTTTCATGGCTGCTGGGAATATCAAATTCTCGTTCTTGCATGCAATGTCACCACAACCCATTTCATATTTCACTTTTCCGAATGAAGAAAAACCATCAATTGGAGAGCTGTATTGGCATGGAATACTAGCAGAAAAATTAAACCATAAATTTTTTTCCCGATTCCTGCATAATTTCCAATCATAGATGTGGTAGCATTGTTGGCATGTGGTCCAACCACTGATAGGGTCTAAATTTTCTATGATCTGAAGGCAAAGTTTCATTATCATTCTTAAGAAGAACAATTCCTTCTCTTGCTGCTTCTGCTGTTAATTCAATGTGTTCATTGGAACACACAGCTTCTGCTGCTAATTCACTGTGTTCATTGGAACACACATCTTCTATGCTAAGTTCGAGTCCAAAGAAGGGCTTCCATAAAAAAAACCAAGCCTCATAAGAACAATATAAAGGTAATTTAATGACTTGTCTATGTCTCCCTCCTTAGCCTTCCCTTGCTTTACTGCATTTTGAGTGAAGTTGGTGTATAGTACTTTTTTTTTTGAGGGTGAAAAATTGACTTTTATAACAAATGAAATTGGAGTACAACAAAACACAGAGAAAGACCAAAAGCAGCAGGGCAAGATTACAAGCTTTCTAGGAGAATCAAAGAGGCTACAAAAGGAGGATTAACCCCCTTCCACAGTGAAACAGCATTGCTCTGCCTAGCATTCTGGGCAAGCTCGTGGGAAACCCTGTTGTAGTCCCTTTTCAAGTGTTGAAAACTACAGCTGGTGAAGGTGTCTCTGGCAAGCTAAATTCCTTGAATGAGGTGGCCTGCTTCGCTGCCAGTGACGCCTTCATTGATGGCTTGAATGACATTGAGTGCATTGGATTCAAAGATGACCTGGGACAGCTCCATTTCTTGTGCTAGACGAACTCCCTGCTCAAGAGCAAGCATCTCCACAACTTCTGCAGAGTATTGGGACTGAAGAACCTTGCTAAGTGCAGCAACCGGGTGGCCTTTGTCGTCCCTAATAATGACCCTGGTGCAGGAGTGGCTGCCATCGTTGGCAGAAGCGCCATCCACATTAATTTTAAAGTGTCCTTTGGGGGGTTTCAGGGACGGAACCAGGATTCAAATTTAGGGGGGGCCAAAGTTCTTTGTTCTTAGATTTTAAAAAATTGGAATATCAATACTAGAGGTTGACAAAGTTATATTATTAGCATTAATTTATTAATTATTATTTGTATTTTTTCTTTTGAAGAAAAATTTAATAATAAGATTTTATAATCAAGAGTTTTGCAAGGCAAATGACATGTCTTAATATTTTCAAAGTCTAATTGATGTGTGGATAAAATGATTAATATGTGACATAGGAGTTGTCTCTATGGCTATGAGGGTGGAGTCATTTGAAAGGGGCATAGAGCTTTCAAGTGAGAGGGAGAAATTGGGTTTTTGTGATTTTTTTTGCTAGGATTTGTAATTAATTTGTTGTTATTGATTTTGTTTAGATTGGATTTATAATTTGTCCAAAGATTTTTCTTATTATCTAGATATGTGCATTTTTTTTTTTTTTTTTTAAAGATTTTGCTTGTTATCTATTTGTTGGATTTCTTGGGTCAATTTGTAAATTTTTTGGGGAGGGGGGCCAAGTATATAAATTTAAGAGCCAGAATTAAAATTCTTTTTTTTAATACACATGCTAGAATTTTTTTTTTCAAAGGTTTTGTGTGTGGGGGGGGGGGGGGGGGGGTGGCGGGGCAATGGCCCCCCTCTGCCCTTGAGTAGTTCCGTCCTTGGGGGGCTTCAACCATCTTTGTGGGGAAGGCCTTCGAGGAGGGGGGTCTGAGGTTGTAGCCGCCTTGTATTTAGCTAACATGTTTCCCCCCAGTTCCAAGATTTGCCTCGGTTGGGGAGCCTAGCTCATCATGGAGTATTTGGTTTCTGTTGAACCAGATTGCCCAGGTAGTGGCAAAGAAAGATTCTAAGGCTCCCAAGCAGCCTTCTGATATGAAAAGTAGTGATGAGTCCAAAAAGCTCCAGTAACCCGTGAGGGGGGTTTGGGTTTCCTCAGGCCAGAGCTGCCATACATGATTGGCAAATTCACAGGAGAGTAGTGCATGGTGGATGGTTTCAGATGCCTTCCCCACATATTTGACAGGTGCCTTGAGTGCTGATACCTCTGTGGCTAAGGTTCGCAAGTTTGGAGAGACCATTGACACATGCTCTCCAAGCGAAAATTTTTATTTTTGGAGGAAGTTTTAAACGCCACAGGTTTCGCCATATCAAAGCCTAAATGAAGATAGCTAAGATTAATAAATTTTTAAAGAGAATTAAAAAAAAAAAAAAAACAAAAAAAAAAAGGAAATATTTTAAAGCCAAAAAAGACTATCCAGCTTTTAGCACTTGTGCAACGGCATCCTCTTTGGTGTCACCAAGCCACTTGTGATCATCGACCCTTACTTCTATAGAATCACAATCTGAATCTATGTATCTACCCAATAGCAAAATGCATTGTTTTATCAAAATGACAATTTAGCAAGGGTTTAAGGTTATGGAAATTAGAATATGGTTTAAATTAATACCCGTGAAGATTCCATTCTCCTCTAATGGTATCTCTTAATAACTTGGGATCGGCACAAGTTGGTATGAGGCTTACACACGACTTAAGTGCACATTAGGCTGCTAACATCACTATCTTTAACTGGCTTGGTATCAATCAACCCCAAGCTAGTTGTCAACATCATAGGCAGAATAATGCTTGCAACATGAGGAAACCTTGAGATGTCTATCATTCAAATTTGTGACATTCTGAGTTACCTTGACACCTTGCAAGCCCCGAGCATAGTTGGTAGCAAACGTGCATTTGAAATCTAAATACACTTGACATAGAATGCTATTAGAAGGATACTTGGCACAAAATTAGAGTACAATTAGAATCTAATTTGTATTTTTTGATTGAAGTGAGTGGTGCAATTAGAAATTAAAAAAAGAAGAGGCAGCTTTTAAGCAAGCATGGGAGAGCATGTAGAGGGGCTATTCTCAATGAAAAGTGGTGCATCGTGCAACTTTATCATAGATAATGGGAGACAATATGCAAAAATCACTGCTTCACATTTCTATTTTACAATTACATGGCTTCAGAAAATAAGAGAGCCAATTACAATAAATTTTGGTCGGTAAAAGAATCTAAAAGAAATTGAACCCCGCTGCTAACATGTACAATTGAACCCTGTCTATTAGCACACCAAACTCCCCAATACTTCTCTTTATTATTGCATTAGCTCACGTTCAAACTCAAATCACTTATTTTCAACCCAAATTCACTGTTTGCAACTCATGACTGAATTGGGTATTGCTAGATGGCATCCATGTAGCCTGTGATACAATTTATTTAATTACATAGCTGCTCATTTTCCATGATATTTGGATCTTATTATTAGTTTTTTTTTTAACAATCAATTGCATAAAAAGTATCTTATGAGAGCTACCTCATGAAATAGTTTCGCAAGATAATTTCACGGCTGTGAGTTAACACTTCCAGCAAGAAGCTGCAACAATTGGCTTAGATTTCCAACCAAGCACCAAGCAACCCTTGTCTTCCACAATGGTATGACCTTCAAAAGTCTTATTCTGCTCAAGCCATTGCTTGGCTGGAGCCATCAGCTTAGTAGGTGCAGCTTGAAATCCTGCCCGGCTCAGCCTCCTCCGCCACTGGTCCGCCCTCTCATGCCTCTCCATCCTTGCTGATCCCTCACAACTCACAATGTTCTTTATCTCCTCAGCAAAGTAGAATTGTTCCATCTTGGCACGCTTTGTGTCATATTTAGGTAGCATGGCATCCAGGGAGTCAAAAATTGCAGAGTAATAGTGCAGTGCTTACATAAATCTCCCAAGAAAGAAAGGCCCATTGTGGCTTAAATCCTGCTCAACAAGTACAAAAACCTTTGGAGAGAGCTTGTGAATTATCTGCAGAACTGAATTAAGAGCCCCTCTACTTTCTTTAACTACACAATGCAGTTGAAGGATGCTATTGACAACTAGAACCTCACCATCAAACAGTTTGATGTCTTCAGGCTGAAGATTTTCTAAGTTGCTTTCCACCACTGAGAACTCAAAGTTTATTCCCATGCTTTCAGCAAAGGTCTTGAGCTCTACCCCAATGGTTTGGAATCTATCAACAGCAAGGCCAATACTAGATATTCGGAGACGGCAAGGTGGCTGATCAGCACGGTTGGCAAGGCTGTTAATCAGTGCACGCCACTGGTGGCCATGTGCCAAACCTAGTGTCATGCCCAAATCCACTACATGGAAAAAAGACTCCCTCAAAGGCTTCCAGTATTGTTTCATTGGCCACAAAGTGACCAAATTGAATATGTGGGCAATTTTCAAAAACAAGGCTTAAAGCCTCTTCCTTTTTATCTGAGATTGAAACATCCATTATGTTCATCATGGGTGGTGTTGCAAAGCCAAGACCTCCTCCAAGTGGCGGAACCAGAGAAAGCCTTTCAGCAAGGCCTTGGACAAAGCAAGAAGCTACACGCTGAAAGGAAGAGCCAAAGACTAAAGCACAAGCTCTAAGCTGAGATAGTAAAGCTGAGGCATGTGACCTGTCTCGACAAGCCACAGCTTCAGCACAACCAAAGAGAAGTCTAACCAGCCTCATACCATCAGCACTCTCATCTTCTTCAGGATCACTTTCTTCAGCATTGATGATGGCTTCTGCCGCCTCTTCAACAACCTCGGCTGCAAGGTATCTTTGATTATAAGTCCATATATGATCACGAAACTGCAGCTTCGACAAGTTATTAAAGCTGCCTGTGCGGCTAATGCTGGGCCTGTTATAAGTACAAAAGTTGATTCCATCACTATATTGACTGCTATAACTATCCAAGGTAGAATCACTGTTATCCGATATAGGTAGATATTGATAAGGATAGCAAGCCCTGGCTGAAAGACACATATTATGTGCACTCACAACTTCATAACTTTCATTATTATAGAACTGATTTAAGCGGAGTGGAGCCATTTGTTGAATCTATATTCCTTACTGTCTTTCTGAATAATTATTCAACAAAGCTCTGAAAGAAAATTTCATCAGGTAAGCATGGTATTTATAACAATCTTACTTTCCTTGTTGATATCAACAAGAGGTTTTTCCTCGATCGTAAACATACTACATATTTTGATCTAACTTTGGATTCTATGTTTTTATTTTTATTTTTTATGTTATTATACATGCATGTCAAATTTTATACTACAAAAACTTGAAATTTAAACATTTAGTTGATAACATAGCTATTGATCTTTAATTTTCTTAAAATTTTACAAGCATGAAAAATTTAAGAAGAAAATAATTCAACGTTGGATTTCTCTCAAAATTCATATCGAATAAAAAGATATTGAGTGGAATTGTAATTATTGACTACAATCAAGTTTGTATCTAAATTTTGTCCTAGAAATAAATAACAAATTAAGTTGGACAAAAAAAATGATTTTTGGCCTCATGGGCTGCCATAATGACAACAAGCACACAAGAATATATTGTAGAGCATAAGACAACTCCCCGAGGGTTTTGGTTGTTCCTGTTCCATTACGGCCCTAGGTGGTCACCATATTCCCAATAAAATAATCTTAAGGATGAATGTCTTCTTCTGATTGTCTTTGTCTCCCTGTTCAGCACTTTGAGTCTATATAGAAAACTTCGCCCACTTAAACTATTGAATGATTTACTGGGTTTTAGGTAACTCAACTGATAAAGTTTCTGATGGTTGAATAAGATATCTGGGGTTCAATCTCCGCCTACACTAAAAATCGATTGGTGTTTTGGTCTGATGATAAAGAGCTATCATCAGGAGTTTTCATCAGGAGCGAACGCCAAAGGTTGAAAATCTCTTTTAAAAAAAAATCTATTGAATGTTGTAAAAATGTATTGACTATGTTGTTGATATAGTAATTTTGGAATTGACATCAGCATTTTTCCTTCAAAAAATAGTCTTTTAGCACTTGTAATCTCCTATTGTTACTGCATAGGAATGTTAAGACTGATCTCGTATTTGTTATTTTAGATATGTACATTTAGAACTGATTATGAGGAGCAAGTTAATTAGTCACAAGAGTGATGTTATTTTAGATATATACAGTTAGACTTCTCGCATTTTTTATTCCTTGGTATTGTTTTTATGTTATTACTTTTTTTTTTTATAGTTTTTATTTTAATACTTATACCTTGGTTTTTTTTATTTAATACTTATAAAAAATATTATCATAGTATCTACACCTTGGTATTATTTTTATTTTAATACTTATACCTTGGTATTGTTTTTATTTTAATACTTATACCTTGGTAATGTTTTTAATATTTTAATGCTTATAAAAAATACTATCATAGTATCTGTAAGTTATATTCCCAGTCACACTCACAAACTATGGGACTCCAGATCCAAAGAAAAACTGGCTCTGGATTAGAACCACAGTATCTAACTATCTATACCTTGGTTGGTATTGTTTTTATTTTAATTTACTTATTATAATATGTTGTTTAGGACTAATCTGTAATCACACTAATTGTCATAAATAGTTTGGTAATAGCTTTTAGTAGTTTTTTTTTTTTCCTAAGGCAATTCTATTTCTGTTACTCAGACATTAGCTAATCTATATATATCAATAGATAAAGTTTAGAGAAAATTCAATTAAATTTTATAATTGAAGTCCAATTTTGTATGTGTCATAAATTATTTATTTTTAGAGAGTTTTATTTCTTAATTTTGGAGTCAAACATAGGACCACATTATAAATCTTTTAAGTATATCTACGTAAAGCATGGAGTTACAAGCTAGTATATATGAATATAACACAACTGGATCATGAGAGCCATATTGTAGACTAATCTCTGTAGGAATTAAAAAAAAAAAAAAAAAAAAGGTTCGCGAAGTACATTGTCTCTCTTGATCTATGGCAACCCAGTTGAAAGCTACACTAATTGACCATTCTTGCTGAATGATATCCCAAGTTTTAAATGTTGCACTTGCACAGTTGCTCCATGCAAAATCATCTCTAATGAATTTTGCATATGGAATTTAATTTGACTGTTGCCGTCTCACATGAAAACATTGAGAAAGAACAAAAGCACAAGTTTGAGATCACATAGTAGACATAGGGGATGTCTTTGATTCCCACACGCATCATTTCTCGAGCCTCCTAACTCTTAAAAATATTCATGCTTGGACTATTTAACATTAAAAAATATTCTTCGATAATACATATACAGCATAGTATATATATATTTTTTGGAGCCCGAATTATAAATCCATATAATAACCTACACCTGTTAGAGCATTAAACTAGTGGAAAAAGAGACTAGACTACTAAAAAAATCCACACCAAAGTCACACCTATAACTAGTGCGAGACTTTTCATTTAATCTTAAAGTGTTGTAGCATGCAGATCATTCTTAATGAATTTTGTTCGCGTAAAATAATCTGCAAGCGCACAGAATCGTAACAAGTAATAAAGTGTTTTTAGAAAACAAATGTCGAACCCACAGGGATTAACTATGTTATTGAATACCAAAATTCACTAAATTAATTACTATTTGGAAAATCGAAAATAATGGAACGTTCTACTATCTGAATTAAATTAAACTATTTAATTAAAAATAAATCTACGAAAAAGAATTAACAAAGCGTAAAAATCTAAAAGTGTAAAAAAAAATGATAAGAATGGATCTAGAGCGATTGATTTCACCTAACAAATCCCACACAATTTATCCTTCCTAATTATTAAATTCTAATAATCTCCCGTTGATGATTAAAAATTCCTTAAGTATTCAATATCTTCTCTCGAATAATATCAAAAATATCTTCAACTAACAATTCCATATCTCTATGTGAATTTAATTAATTGGAGACTCATTACGTACTTTGAATTTTTTTGAAAAATCACACTAGTCGCGGTAAAGCATCTCTACTTTCGCTCAACTAATGGTGTTTAATTCTAGAACTAAAATAACAAATCACCTCTTGGTCTCATTGTAATTCAATTGATCAAACTATAATTTGTAAAAAATAGTAAGCATTAAGAATAAGAATTAAACACTCAATCATGGAAATATTAAAAATAAAATAATTCAGAATATAAATTGTGTGTTCATTGCTAGACTACATCAACGCTCTAGAAAATAAAATTTAGTTCATAATAAAACTGAAAAGAAAACAAATAAAACTTATGTCTTTCATCTGATGGTTGATCAACATGAAGCTCTCGCCTTTGTCCTCAGATCCTCCTCTTCAGAAAGACTCCCAAAAGCAAAATCTTCAATGTGGCGCTGCCTTTTCCTCTCAGGTTTCTCTCCCTTCTTTTTACCCTAAAGAGCCTTTAAATAGGTCAAGGAATCCTATTACAAGTTGAATTCCCGTTTGGAAAAAATCCCAGATTTTTAGGCTTCACTTAACCGACAATTTTGGCCCATTTAATATCAGAATTCGGACTTTTGGTAAACTACAAAGTTGTAGCCCTTTAAGTTAAATTTCCAGCCCAACTTGAATCATCTCGATTGGATATTTGAGCCCAAAGTTATGCTGAAAATACTAACTGATATGCAGGCTGGAATCCTAATCTGAATTGGACTTGGATTTTGTGCAAAATTCCTTTGATTCCTTGCTCTTCTCATTCCTTCAAAGCACAAATGAATAGACAAATATAAATAAAAAAATAAATCAAATCAAAAGAAATAAAGAAAAACTAACAATTTTAATAAATAAGAGGATAATAAAAATCATGTAAAAATTACACTTATCAAATTTTTTACAAATGGATTATATTTTTGTTGCCGTCTAGTATAAAAATATTGAGAAAGTACAAACACATAATTGTCAAGCCACGTTGGAATGGCTTTTGAGGCTCTCCAAAGGCTAAAGAATCTACATATATATATATATATATATATATTATGTGTGCGTTTAAATACTGCTTATTTTGTTAAAAATTGAAAACTGAAAATTATAAAAAAATATATTTTGATTACTGTTCATTAATGAATTTACTGTTCATTGGCCTGATTGCATTGTTCATGAATAGTGCACCAGGCACTGGTACCCAAAAAAAAAAAAAAGAGGCTGAAAACGTGCAAAACGCAAACGTGGGAAGCGCATTCACCCTATAGCTGCGTTTATCTCAGTAGGACTGAAGCTGCATTTTTTAAAACTCAGCTCTAGACCCATCTAAGAATTTATTTTATTTTATTTTTTTAATATATCCTAGAGCTGCATTTAACAAACGCAGCTTCAACACTTATAAAGCTGCGATTGAGTAAATGCAGGTCCAGACATATTTAGTGAGGGTTTGGATAGTGGGTTTAGTTGCGTTACGTTTTGCCCTTGCGTTTTCAGTTTTTTTTTTTTTTTTGGGCCGTATTGTTTGACTTTTGAGGGACAAAAATTACTGTGCATGAACAGTGTGGCACTATTCATGCACTGTTCATACATTAAAAAATATTAAAAATGGGTCTCACGATACTATTTATACATTTAAAAATTATTTTGCTACAGTGTTTTCAGCAACAATCAATTTTCAGCAACTTTCAGCAACAATAAGCTGTATCCAAACGGACCCTATATCTCAGACCTCCAAATGGTAGCATGTATTATTTCTATTAAAAATCTTATTCGTTATGATCTATATATGAGAGGCTGGGTTTGAAAAGGATGGAGCCATAATAAGGATAAGGATTTTAATTTAGAATTGTGTTTGGATGGGACCACATAATCGGACTAATATTTTGCTAAGAAACATGAATACCTTAATTCATCCAGGATCAATCGATGAGGTTGTGCAAGAAAACTCCTATGGTTAAGTCAGTATATCAAATTTGTTTGGGAAGAAAAAACTACAAATAACAATGAGTCTTATATGCACACCTTTAGCATGGGGCGATGGGTATTAAAATCTCCCCCACCCCCCCCCCCCCTCCCCCCCCCCCCCCAAAAAAAAAAAAAGCAAAGTGATAGGCTTGTTGGTAGGGAGATGTGAGTTTGGTGGAATATCTCCCCTTAAAATAAAGTGATAGGCTTGTTAGTAGATTATCCACTCATGGGAGATATGAATTTGGTGGAAAATCCGCCTCTAAGTGATAGGCTTGTTAGTAGATTATCCACTCACTTCGGTTGAGTGGATATATGTTAGGTCTGTAGGTGGATGAAACAAATCCAATTACATTAAATACAATTAATGGTTAGTGGGACATAATAAATACTAATGAGAGAGAAAGGTTGTGACTATGGATGGACACTTTCCTTTAGCAGGGTCAGCCATACCAACCAACTCGGAGATCGATCCCCATGGTCTTGTAGACAAGTCATTGCTAAGGGCATCCACATCAATGGTGTTAAAATAAATTTTTAGCTATTTTAACACTCCAAACACCCAAAAACATCTAACATCAATGGTGCTAAAGCTAAATTTTTTACCAACTTGCTATAGTGAACTAGTACTAGCTTACAGTAGCAAGTTGCCACTAATATTATATCATTTCTCTTTCTCCCTCTCAATATTAAAATAGTCTCTCTCTCTCTCTCTCTCTCTCAACAAAATGGTGATAAATGACTTTGAGATTGGTGTGCGGCGTGGGCATATAGCGGGGGTTAAGATTAGTGTGCAGCGATGTGCAGTGGTTCTTGAGATTGGCATTGACGTTTTGGATTTATGGGTTTGGATTGTTTTGGCATCCATGGTGGAGATCACCATTTGGTAGGTTGTGGTGGAGATTGGTTTTTGGTGGGTTATGGGTTTTGTGAGTTGTGGCGTGTTGGGTTTTGGGGGTCATTTGAAGGGGATGGTGGTGGTGGGTCATTTTGTTAGTCGTGGGTTGTAGGGGTGGTTGGAGGTAAGTAGGGGTTGTGCTTAGTCATTTTATTGGGTGGTGGGAGTAGGTTGCAGTTGTGGCAGTGGCTTATGATTGTGGTGGGTTGTTGATTAGGTTTTGGTATGGTTGGGTTTCGGCGGAGTTGTAGTTTGTGTAGTGGTTTTTGGCTGATTTGGGTTGCTAGGTTATAATGTGGTTGGTGGTGGTGTGGTTGTGGTATGGATTTTTAAATTTTTTTTTTTTTAAATTTTATAAATTATAGTTGCGATAGTTTTTGGTGGATTTGATATGGAATTTTTTTGGGACAGTGAGTTTATGGCTGTGGGTTGTGGTAGTTGATTTTGCTAGTGATGGGTTGTGTGTGGTGGTTGTGGATTGTTTCTTCAAAGAAGAGAGAGAGAGAGAGGAGAGAGAGAGAGATGAAAAATAATAAAGAATATTTAATTGAAGTTGTAAAAAAAAAACCTTTGATATTGGGTGTATTGTAAAATAGAGTGTTAAAATAGATAAAGAAGCTTTTTGAGTTGCTAAAAGTTATATTTCTTAACACCAATGCTATGAATGATCTAAGGTAGTTGATTAGTGTTGGTCATGGGGCTTATTGACTGAGGAAGTCACGTGTAGGGTTAACTCTGGGCCTAGGCCCTTAAAGCCTAAGGCCTTCAATTACATAAATGGGTCATGCACTATTTTCCCGCTTCTAAGCTCTCAAAATATTGGACTAATTAAAACCCAACACAATTGAAATTTTAAATTGTTTATATATATATATATATATATAAATACATATAAAACTTTTTATTGAATTTATATTTTGAAAATCTTATTGTTGGATTATATATTCTATATGTTTTTAACATGCACGCCAATTTTCATGCCAATTGATTGTTATTTACTTTTCAATCTATAAACTGATCTTTTACGTGTTATTTTAAACTACAAAAACTCGAATTTAAACATTTGATTGATGACATGGTTATTAATCTTTGATCACCTTGAAATTTGGCAAACATGGAGCATATACAAAGATAATATAATCCAATTGTGAATTTGTCAAAATTCACATTCAATTAAAAAAGCAAGAAGAGTGGATTAGCTATTACCAATTAAAAAAAGAATTGTTAATAGAACCTTAACACAAAAACTTGATTAATAATTTTGTATTTATAAAAGTAAAAAGATAGGTCTTTAAATAACAAATATAAAATAAATGGTTAAATAAATACACTCTCATTTAAATATATCATCTTAAAGCCTCAAATTGTACTGGACCAACCCTAACCTTGGATGCCCCCTTTGTAGGTCAAATATATATTATCTGTGGGCCATGATTCCTCGTTGGACCAATCGCATTGATGCGAAGAGGAGCAATTTTTAGCAGATGTTGTTTGTTTTTAGTAGAACTTTTTAATTAATTTGTTTTGTTTGAACTCTCTCCCTTTTGTTTTTCCTTGTGTTTTCTGTTTCCCAAACAAAACAATGTTCTATCCTGACGCCCTCTTGCATCCACTTCACTACAACCTGACCTCTCAAATACTACAAAAACGCACACTTATGTGGAGGCCAGTCCAACTGATAAGACTAAAAGCTAGAATCAGCATAGCAAAGGGCTATCAAATAATGCTTGCTAAATTATTTTTGTTTCATCCTTATTATACATCATTACGTCAATGAGCCACTGAACCACTGAGTACTATGCTCTACGTCACAAGCCAAGTTTATTTCAAGCACTACTTATGACCAGAAAAATAATATTTGAACCTCTTAATTAAGTTGGAGGAGAAAGGCACTCTAAAAAAAAAAAAAGTTGGAGGAGAAAGACTAGCTAGCTAGGAGGAAAGGGCAAAACAAAGGGAAAAAAAAACTATATATTCACAAGCTCTAATAATATTTTGCCACATCAAATTTATATATATAAGTTAATACTAATTACATTTTTGATCTCCCTATTAAAAACATTTTTAAAAGAAAAGATAAACCACTTCATCTTCTTGGTCAACGGTTATTGGTGTAGAAGTAGGTTAGAGTGCTATAAACTACTCTGGAAAACATTGGTCCCCTAAGTGAAGCTTTCGTCTAGTGCTCCTGTATCTAAGGGCCCGTTTGGATACAACTGAAAACTGAAACTGAAAAACACTGTAATAAAATAATTTCTAAATATGTGAATAGTATCGTGAGACCCATTTTTAATGAAAAAGTTGCTAAAAAGTTAAATTTGTGGGTCCGTAAACAGTAATTTTTGTGTTGAAAAGTCAAACTTTATGGCTACTGTTCAATGAACAGTAGCCGCTACAGTAAAATTTTGGCTGGGAATGCGTGGAAAAAAAAAAAAAGGGTGAAAACGCAGACGCAAATCGTGGAGTTTGCAAGCCGAACGTACACTAAGCGGTAGGTAAAACCCTAAGTTCTTCTCCAAAAACAAAAATGTTTCCTAAAATTTAATGAAAAATGCTAACGAGTGCCCTTAGGACACTGGTTAAGAATTCAATTAAAGAAAGTTTTTATGAGAAAAGAAAAAAAAAATTAATGTTTTGATAACTTTTTTCATTTCCCATAAAAGTGATGTTAAAACTTTCCTAAAATGGATTATTAACCAGTGTCCTAAGAGCACTCGTTAGCATGGTCCAAATTTAATTACAATTTAGCTAGATTTTTCAAAAACAGTTCCAAAAAGTCTTGCATTTGATGGTTGTTATTTAATTCTTTTGCTTCTTTTGAATGTTCATTTTACTTTTTAATAATGATGCCTAACAATTAATTATGATATCTCTAGCTAGCTGGAATAAATATCTTATGATTTTTTAAATTTCTTATAAACAAACTAAAATTTAAAAGGAAAAATATTAATATATGACATTTTAAGTAGTGGAATATAAAATAGAACAGTATTAGTAAGACAAAGGTTTTTTTTTTCTTTTTTTTTTTTAAACTATTTTTAAATTTTCAGTTTTTTTTTTTTTTCCTTTTAACTATTTTTAAATTTTCAGCATGAATCCTGTTCCGTCGATTCATCTCTTAATTTAAAAAAAAAAAAAATCATGATCAACATGATGAATTTTAGTCTAATAGGTTTTTCTTTTCTTTCTAAACTTTGTCTACCCTAATAAATAAGGAGATTAAAATTAAAAAGCCTAATAAATAAGTTAAATCACAAATTACATTATCTAAGTTACCCTAATAAATTAATAAGTGTAACTCTGTATTGATTAACTTATAAAAATCTAATGAGGCAAAGAATTAATGGGAGGCATGCATTTATGTAGAACAAGTTTGTTTGGGTGTAAAATATTTTTGAAAATCTGTTATAATAATATGGTATTTTACTTTTAAGAAATCAAATACTAGATAAATATTTTTTCAAAATTTTTTATTATCTTTTGTAAATTTTATATTATTAAGTGGATTATAAATATTTAAGATAGTAATTAGTATTTAGAGTGTAGAATGTGAAGTGATTTATCTTGATCATTTTTTTTTTTTGGTATGGTACTTTACTTTTTAGAAATCAAGTATTGGATAAATTTTTTTTCCTTTTTTTTTTCTTTTAAAAATTCTATATTATTAAGTGGATTATAAATATTTAAGATAGTAATTAGTATTTAGACTGTGGAGTGATTTATCTTTATTTTTTTTTATATGGTACTTTATTTTCAAGAAATCAAGTACAGAGTAATTTTTTTTAAAAATTTTATATTATTAAGTGGATTATAAATATTTAAGATGGTAATTAATATTTTGATTGTGGACTGTGGAGCGATTTACCTTTTTATTTTATTTTCTTTTTGTATGATACTTTACTTTCAAGAAATCAAGTATTAGGTAAATTGTTTTTTTTTTTTTTTTTGTCTTTTGTAAATTTTATATTATTAAGTGGATTATAAATATTTAAGATAGTAATTAGTATTTAGAGTATGAACAACGAAGTGAGTTATCTTTTCTTTTTCTTTTTCTTTTTGTATGATACTTTACTTTTAAGAAATCAAGTACCGGGTAATAAATACAAATCCACAATAACAAATTCATGGTATAGGACTTAGAAAAACACATACTAGTTTCAATGCTCCAAAAACTGGGACAGACGTTTTACTCAGAAACAAAACGCAACCCTAATCTAAAAATGGAAAGCTCATATAGTTGACAGTTGACACTTGAACAATAAATTTTAAATATACTCAATGGAGGAAACAAATGATCGAAGCTCTTGATTTTGCTCAAAAATATCCATGTCTTGCTCTTCCATGGTCACCCATGCTTCAAGTCCAGAATTCACTCTCGTTTCAATGAAGATTATAATGTTCTTGAACGCTAATGCAGCCGTACTTACCCAAAAAGGCTTTCCCCAACCAAAATCAGCTTCATATAGTCGGTAATTGGCCCAACTAATGAACCTGAATACTTCAACATTTTTTGGTACTAGTTCTCCAATTTGTTTAAGAGAATCACTCATCACTGAAAACCCATTTTCACCTTGCATCTTCCTTATGTATTCCTTGTCTATTTTCTTTATTGCATTTCGGATTTCATTTGCCAGATGATGCAACTCTCTAGGGCTCTCCATTGTTGGTGCCGGCGCAATTGCCAACCAAGAAAGATTCCCAGCAGCACATTTTGGTAGGGGTGGATCATTTCTTGGACGTAAATCCACAGCATGTGTCATAATAGAAGGACTTAAGGACCCTGATCTTGCTTTAGACACTTCCATTGCACATTTCCATATTAGTGCTGACACCACTTCAATGCGGGTTGGACTAAAAAAGACTTGTGACAGATTGCTATTGGCAGAATATTTAGAGGGAGGCAGAAGATTTTTATTCTTATTAGTGTTGCTAGCAGTTATTATTTCCTTTAGTGAAGTGATCTTTGAGCCCGGGAACACAAATCTTTTTGTAACGCACTTTGCTTTTGGTACTTCAAACCTTGGCACTAAGCCTGATAAATCTCTTGGTGGGAAGAGATTTGGCCCTGGAAAGATTGGAGACAAATAATCACCAGCACCCCTAGTGATTTCAGCCCACATGTTGAGAAATGAAGAAAATGTGCCTCCATCAACAATCTTGTGCAATGCGCATGTACCAATAGCCATTCCTCCACAGCTAAAAATATTAACCTGAATGGCCAATTGGGCTTCCATGGATGATTTATTGCAATGATAATCATGAGGAAGGAATTGATCAAGCATACTAACTTCAGGCTGATTGAGAATCTCCAAGAGTGTGCAGTTCACTTTGGCTTCTAAAAAGTATACTCCCTCATCATTACACTCAATGAAAAGGTTCTCTCTGGGCTTGTGATAGCGATTCCTTTAGCTGATTAATTCGCTCCTGGGGTTTGATGAACTTTGCTTTGTCATTGCATGCATAGTAAAATATCCTTGGCACGTACTCTGGGGGTGCAATTTGGTCTAGGAGGGAAAGCTTGAAGATTTTGAGGTCCTGAGGTGTTGGAGAGGATGGTTTGATGATCTCTCTGGCCTGTATATCAACCTTCACCATATTCATTTTTTGCTTTCAAAATGAAACTCAAACAGGATTGACTATGGTCTAATTAACATCCCTAGCTATTAGACTTCTCTTATAGTGTATTCGACTAAGCTCTTAACCAATAAGATAGAGCCATAAACTGTCCGTAGTTGTTGGAGAGAGAATCTTCTTGAAAGCTAGTTAAGGAATGAACAGTGCTGGCTCAATGGGTGAGCCAAATAGGCATCCACCTAAGGCCCTCAATGAAAAAAGGCCCCTAAATTTTTATCAATAGAGATATTTTTGTACCAATAAAAGTATTAATTAAACTCTAAATATTCATCAATAAATAAAAAGTAGTTTTTTATCAAAGAAAAACTAGTTAAAGAAAAATATTTTCATTGGATGGGTCAATCATTTAATCTCTCACACATAAATGTTAAAAGAACTCATTCATCTTACACTAATAAATAAATTTATACTCAAATTCTATTTAGAAATATCAAATATATAACTTTATTAAAATTTTCAATCATAGTTTTTAGTATTTAGTTACTTCATTCAATGCATAGTGTTTATTTTAGTTGTATAGTCATTGAATAATGCGACGAGTTCGTTTTAATTTATAATTTTTTTTTCTAAAAAAATAGATTTGAAATGAAAAAAAAAAAACCCAAAAGTTAAATAGATATTCTATTAATATTCAAAATATAAAAATAGACATCACTTGAAGTTGTTGCCTTAGGCGCACAATTCTTTGAGCCAGCCTTGGGAATGATATGGTGAGCAAAGAACATCGAAGAATATAAAGTTGTATTATCTATTTAACATGTTGCAAAAGTTAATTAATTTATTAGCAAAATGATAACATACAGAGCATATTATATATATATATATATATATATATATGTATGTATGTAGCAAAGGTTTATTAGCAAAATGATAACATAGAGGCATCCTTACGTTGTGATTGTTATTTAACAAGATTAATATGCTTGAGACTTGGATATTTGAACCAATTAAGTTTGGTTTTCAAAACCTGTAATGTAAGTGTATTGAAGTTATCGTGGATTTCGTTTCTCATTATAGTGCATATATATATGAGAGAGTATTTGCTATAAAACTGTTTTACCTAGTCATCAAGGAGTATAACGTAAAATGTCTGATATGTGTGCAATCACTTCTGAAACAAAAACAGTGGAATCAAGACATTCGAGGTAAGGTTGCCAAGCCCGGCTCCATTGTTGTTCGGTAGCCGCTGCCGCCGCTGCCCCCAGGGGGCAGGTAGTTAAGAAAAATAAAATTAAGCAGGAAACAAAAATAAACAAATAAAATAGGGAAAAATCCAAAAATAAAATTCTGCCCCATAACTATAATATTCCGAAGGTTTTACGAAGTTATGATTTGGAAGAAGCTTGAATGTAATATTCGGAGTTCGGGCGATTGGGTGGAGATGGTGGAGTAATGATTTCTTGGTTAATCAGATCTTGAATAGTTTGACGTAAGGTAACACAACTGTTTGTGGCGGTGAGCTCACATAATAAAAATCACATAATAAAAAATCACAACTATCTACATGATAAACTGTGATTGGTGAATAAAAAATTGTGAGTCTATGAGAAAGTGATAAACAAACAATCATAGTCTAACCCATTACAGCCTACCACGTAAGATAGTTGTGATTTTTTTTATATAATACTAAAATTACTAGAATCAGGTTAGTTAATGGTCTGGGTTTGAGGGGATTAAGCAAGCACTTAGCCTTAAGTTTCTAAAAGACCTTGCTTGAATGGCATAAAAAATTCATGGAAATTTCTCCTTGGTGAAATAGATCATAAGTGCTCTTATATGGCGGTGGTTTGTTGATATTGGAAACTTAAAGGAACTAGCTATTGGAACCACTAGTTTGCAACCTTTTGGATTTAGGAGCTTCTTTATTATTAAGCATACTGTAAGAATAAATTGTTCCATTTAATAACGTATCCATTTTATAACTTCATATATTTTATGGTTTAACAACATGTTACACGTCTTTAAAACATCGGTTAATAGAGAAATAAGTTTCCTAATTAACTCAAACTTTGATGGGCAAGTGAAGGTTATAGATACAAAGAATTTTGTTCTCTCTCTACCTATAAAAGAGACATTGAGCTATCTCATCAGATACACTGAATAGTTAAAAGAGAAAAGAGGGTCAAGAGAGAGAAACTTATTCTATAAGAATTAAGTGTCTTTTATACTAGAACTTAATCTTAACAAAAGTTCAGCAATGGATCAAGGTAACTTTATAATTAATTTGTGTAGTTGTGAAATCATGATAATTCAAGATTCAAGAATTTATATTATGGTTGTTTATAATCCAACAACATAAAGAAAACATTTACATATCACTGTTGATGGAATCCTCCTCTTGCATGCCCAATGCTATTAATTTTTTGAAGTCAGGCCAATAATGGGAAAATATATTATTGTGAATCTGTGATAACTGGGCAGAAGATTCTTTATAATCATCTGAATTTGTTCTTCTTCATTAGTTCTTTCGGTCATTTGGGTAGCCTGCCCTCCATCTACTAATGAAATTATGAAAGCTAAAAAAGTCTCATGTGTTGTGTATCTTGTTCAGTAGTCTCTATTCCTAATTTCTTGTCCTCAAATATTCCAAAGTTGTGGCAAATTTCATGATGTGAAAATATTGTTTGCATTGAAATGTCGAATCACAAGTACAACTGTACAAGATTAAGTGTCCAAAATTCAGTATAAGCGAAAGCAGTATCTTAATCTTGACAAACCTTTTATTGAGACTCGATATACTCTTAATTGATCGGGAATAGTATCTCAAAAGAATTAGATTGAATAAGATTTTAATTTATAATCTCGATTTGACTCTTGGTAAATTGGAAATTGGGAAATTAGTTTTTCCCTGACAAGTTTTATTTGAAGTTGGTTGTGTTTTACTAAACACTATTTGGGTCATATATATTAAAGGCTTGTTATACTAGACTTCATACAACTAAGAGATAGATTTTTGAGAGCTATATATATATATATATAGTTATATCTAAAAATTGAAATATAACATTTAGTGTTGCTACACTCTTATTGAGCCACATTAGTGCAGTATTTCGGTCCAATTTGGCCTATTTCAGTTCATTAGATTCAATTCGGTCTATACAGTCCAACTTGGCCTATTTCAGTCCATTTTGATCTACATTGTTCAAATCGGTCCACTTAGGTCAATTCAGTCCACATGTTGTTGGAACCACTAGCTTGGAATCTTTAAGAGCTTCTTCATTATTTAGTACACCACTACTGATGGCATCCTCCACTTGTGTGCTAACTGCCAGTAATGCTTTAAAGTGAGGCAAAGTAATGGGCAAATAGATGCTTGCTAATTGGGTGGAAGATTATTTACAATCATTAGGATTTGTTCTTCTTCATTATGTCTTATATATAGTCATTTGGGCAGCCTTTGCTCTCCATCTAATAATGAAAGCTGAAATGGTCTACTTTGAACGTGGTTTACTAGTCTTTAGGCCCCTTCGAGTAATGTTCACCTCAGTATTATGGTGATATTGCCTAGCAACTTTTCATTGGCCCCTAGTGGCTGAAGAGCTCTCACATACATCTTCAAATGGGTTGTTTGACAATCCCTTCTATCAAACTTATACAGAAAATGTATTTTGAACTTTGGAGCACACCAGCATTTGAGAATAGGGATAGATTTTGTTGGTCTAAATCGTTATTAAATCTTTGGGCCTTTTCACCATTTGTTCCATATTGTAAGGTTGAATTTATTCAATCATGTGTTGGCTTTATTTTATACCAAATTTGTTTGTAATTTCAGCAATTAGATACCCTGTATTTAGGTGGGAATAATGTAAGGTTTGTGTGTGAGAGAGTGTGAAGAAATTCAAGAGTGTGAGCATTTAAAGGATTCTTGCGACTGGATCTCATGAGTGACTTGCGACTGGCAACTCGCCAAAATGCCACACGTGTGGAGCATGCAAGAAGCTGAAGGGTCACGACAGTTGGAGCACTACAGGACAAAAAGTACAGTCTGACATGACAGTTATCTCGTGACTCAAACTCGCGAGAGTGAGTCGCCAGAATGCATTGTTTTGCAGAAAAATGACTTTTCACATTCCTTATATACTCTATTATAAATACTCTTATACACACGAAATGTAGAGAGTTTCAAGAGAGAATTTTGAGAGAGAAACCCTAAAGAAAACCAAGATTGACTCATCCACAATATTAAACTTTTGGTTCTCCAAATTCCTCTACTCTCACCATTTCCATTGACATACACTTAAGAGGTTTATTAGCCAAATTCTTATCTCACCATACCCATATCAGTAAGGAGGTATTTTGGTACTTGGGAAGCAGTTCAGAGATGACCAATTCACTTGATTGATGCAATGAGCTTATTGCGGGATCTGGAAAGCTAGAAAAGACACGGTTAGGCTTAACCAGTTGGTAGCAGGAGTTTGGAGGGCTCAAATACATTGGGTAGACTAGGCTTGGAGGGTCTATTGTTATTCGTGTACTCCAACTTTATTCTCTAGTGGATCATTTTACTGCTTGGAAGGTGGCGAAGAGGTTTTTTGTCAAGTTCTTCGGTTTCATCTTCAATAATACGTGCCGATGTTATCTATGTGTTTGCATCTCTCTAACCCTTACTCTCTACCTTTAATTGTTGTTGTGTTGTGATTTATTATGGTGTAGAGTTGTTTATTTGTTTGGGTTTTTGCTTGTACCTTTTATTCCGCACATCTATTGTTTGGGTATATGTTTGTGTTGGTTAAATTTGAAATTGGGGGTCTAAACATCCATTAGTGTTTTACACACTAATTGAGTTTTCACATATTCTCCATTCTTTCTATTAGATTCTTTTCAATGTGAGATTGGCTAGGAATAGGTTGACTTCCTCCTCATGGTTTTCAGAAATAGTATGAGAGCAATAACCAGATTTGTGTGTCTTTGTTATTGGGAGGTTGGATATGAAATGGATGTCATCCTCAGTTGGATTTGGATGGTAACCACAGTTTCCACTTTCCACAAGGCAATTCAATCATGGGTTCATGTTTGGTGGACTTTAAGAGTGGATATCTCATGTATTTGGGTATGGATTATATGGTGGACTAGGAAATGACTTTAAGTTAAATGGTGGGCTTGATTTGATCTAGGGATGTCTCTAGGTAGACAAAAGGTTAGGATATTGGTTTGTTGACCCAGTTGTTTGTGGTGGTAATTGAGATCTAACCAGATTGGGCTATGATGTTTAAGCTTTGAAGTATTTGTGTTGGGGTAGGGGTTTGAGCCTTGGATTAATCCTTCAACAGTTGGGCTTGACTCAAACTGAGCTTAAAACAATGATGTTGGAGCCCAATGAATTGAATTAAAAAATTGTGGATCAATGTTCTTGAATCTGTGTAACAGCTAAAGGCAATTTTTTTTTTCCTTATATGCGTTTTGTTTTTTAGAAAAATATTTTTATTATTTTGTCATATTTTTTAATTTAAAAAACCAAAAAATAATGTCCACTAATGACAATTATCCAACGACAACTGATGGAAGGCATAAATTGAATATATTTGAAATTTAGAGGATTTAATTGAATAAAAATAAATTTAGAGGCCTAAAATGAATTCTAATAAGACTTAAGAGAGTGAGTTTTGCATTTTTACCTTATTATTATTAGACAGTTTAAATATTGCAATGGTAACAGAAAGTGGTAGACACAATCATAGATTAATATTTCTTAATATTTGCCAGGCCTAAATACTAAATACAGTGGCTCTAAGGTTTGAATGTGATGTAATAGTACCTTAGTACTAAACCGTAAGTAATATTGAGTTCTCTTTTTAAGTAAAATAAAATAAATAAATAGATGAGTTTGAAATGAGTTTGAATTCATTAAATTGCTAAAATTTAATAGAATTTGGAAAGAGTTTAAGATCTATATATATATTTTAATAAATTTGGATTTAGAATATGTAATTTCAATCGGAACATAGACTCTCCGCTCTTAAGTAAGTGCATTGGACTGAATTAGACCGAAATGGATCAAAATAAACCAAATGTATTGAATAGACCAAATAGGACCCAAATGCATTGAAATGGACTGAATGAATCAAAGTGGACCGCATAAAAATGAAGTTGACTAAATTAGAAAGAATGGACCGAATTCAATTGAATAAGACCGAATTGGACCGAAAAACATAAATAGACAAAGAAGCAGTAAAACGAGTCAAACGATGAGGTATTTTCATTTAATGCACTAGAAACTCCTTAAACAAGCAAAAAAAAAAAAAAAAAAAAACCCATTTTCTCTACCTACATACAAATGGCGAAAAATCCAAAGGAAATGAAGAATCCAGAGGAAGTGAAGCTCCACAGTGCATTCTTGGAAGATTTTCGGGCGATTCATCAGGAAATAATGGATCAAGAAGCCAAAATGGCGCAAGCTAAAGCTGCAGCTGCTGAGATGGCAGAGACATTGAAGCTTGAGCGTGTTTTGCCTATTATCAACATGTAGGAAGCTAAGGCACTCTCAAAGCTCCATGAGGAGTACGAATTTAAGGGTTTTGTGGAGCTCAACCAGGGTCTTTCCATAGCTGTGAACAAGAATTATTGGAGGTCGCTAAAGCCTACATGCTCAAACTCAGTAATTGAAAAAGAAAAAGAAAAAGAAAAAAGTATGGTTTTGAAGTTAATACTGCGATATAAATGTAGACATGGCAAAACGGGTCAGAATTTTCTGACCCGATCCGAACTCGATTTTTTTGACCCGAAGCAAAAACGGGTTGACCCGTGACCCGACTCGTGATTTTTGCGGGTCAACCCAACCCGACCCGAACCCGAACCATTTTTTTAAACTTTTTTTTTTTTTTTTTGGGTAAAAAAAATAGTAAAACTAAGACAATATTAGTTTAATTGTTTATTATGAACTTTAAGTAAACAATTGATACATTTACATAACTGCATGCAAATTAATTGAAAGATAAATGGTTGAACATTCTGTAATGAGTAAAGATTTTTAGCTATCAAATAGCAAAGTACATGCCAAGATAATCTGGTTATAGTAGAATTAAAAATATAGATTTAAAATTGAAAACATGTGTGAGAAGCATTCACAAGTGTGAAAATAGTGAAGCTAAAGTATCAAATTAACATAAATTATAAATACTTAGACCTATTTTTTAATAATTTATGTCCAAAATAAACGACTTTGCAAAATAAATTATGATATTTCCTAGAGTATGTGTTGCTTAACAATGATATGATATTCATAAAAGAGACCATGTATAAATAAGCAATCAATCAAACTTTAAAGTATATCTCAAATTGAAATAGAGTGTCAACCACAATTGATAATTGATTATAAAATTAATTTTCAAAATTGTAAATTTCTTATATGTTTTTATTCTTTATCAAATGAGTTATCCAATAAGTCATTTGTAATTTTGTTTTATATTTTGGAATGTTGATATTATGTAGAAATAAAACTTGTGTATTTGTTTTACTCATCTTTGTGTTATTTTGTTTTAGATAGCAATGTTAGGATTTGTATAATTTTAAAATTATTGAATAAGTATTAATAAATTTAACTAAGTTCATTCTTGATATAAGTGGTGAATTCAAAACAATACATTTTACATCAAGTAATTTGTTGCATAACTTTCCAA
Organism: Quercus gilva; assembly: GCA_023621385.1. NCBI lineage: Eukaryota > Viridiplantae > Streptophyta > Magnoliopsida > Fagales > Fagaceae > Quercus > Quercus gilva. The sequence goes on along the minus strand of CM042482.1, from coordinate 5,635,042 downwards.
ATAGCAAATACATGTTGTTTTCTTTATAAAAAAAAAAATTCATGTGAAAAATACGGGTCAACCTGACCCGACCCGCAACCAGATTGACCTGAACCCGATTTTAACCTGCTTAAAATGACCCTTTTTTGACCCGTGACTCGTTTGACCCGCAATCCGATTGACTCAACTCGAACTCGACCCGACCCGCCCGTTTTGCTATGTCTATATAAATGTTGTCATTTTGTTGGGGTTTTAAAAGTAATTGGGTTTTTACGGATGGCAATATTATTATGGAGACCAATGTGTAACTATTCTTGGTGTTGTGTTTCTGTATAAAATGGTACGGTGTACTTGTTCATATGCTTATGTGCCTGTTTAAGATGGATTCTGGTTTAGTTTTCACAAGATGTAACATGTTATTGTTTTTTTTTTTTTTTGGTAAACATAAAATGTTATTGTGGATCCTTAGGATTCTCTACTTAGAATAGTGAGTTATATGTTAAAATAAAAAACTTTCACCTTAGTCGTGTCTCTTTGCAATATCTATATGCTCTTAAGCCGCTGTAATTTAGTCTACAATAGTTTGTTTTAATTTAGATATGTAAGGTTTTTGAGGTTGGGCTTTATATTTTATACCATAATTAATTACAAATTCATTATTTATTTATTTATTCCATAAATGCATACATTTTTATTTTAGAGAGTTTCAAGTTTAAACTTTTGATGATCGCTTTTGATGATAGTTCTTTATAATTAGACCAAGATTCCAATTGGTTTTTGGTATAAGCGAAAATATAAAAACATAAATACAGGTTACTAAACGTTTAAACCCCTCTCAAACATAAATGACAATACCAAATACTAGGCGTTGTGATTTGTGGCCATTATATACATTTCATAACAATAATAATAACAATAACAATAACAACAATAATAACGTTCAAGCAACAAAAAAAAAAAAAAAAAAAAAAATTAAGATTCTATTTAGTATTTCTAGTAAATTATTTCTTGTAACAAAAAAAAAAAAAAAACATATTAAGACTCAATAAATGGGTGCAACACATTTGACCCTAAACCCCAAAGGTCCAAAGCATAGGGTCCAAAGCATGAGAAAGACGTCTCAAAGTATCTGTAGATTTATCCATTTTGACAATTCAATCCACAAAAATCATATCAAGTACTAACATCAAGAATTATCATAATAATTCCATTGAATATACTCTCAAAATAAGTCAGAACTCTAAGCAATAATTACAAGGACCATTGGCCACAAAAGAATAGAGGTTTGAAATAATAATTACATACCATCAGCTTGTCCCATCAGTAGGAATAACGTCACAACCACTATAATATACAAAAGAATGAGTCAAGCCTATTCTAAGATGTACATCATCTAATATCTCCATTACAAAAGTTCAGCCTCCATCAATATTTAGTCTAACTACTGTGAGCCACCAAAAAGCTATCACAAAAGATTGTTGCCTACTCTGAAAAGTTTATAAAATAATGGAATGAAACAGAGTCTAGTAAGTCAGAGCTCTAAGCAATAATTACAAGGACCATTGGCCACAATAATTAATGAGGGTGGAGGAAATGCAAGTTTCATTTTCAATTATAATAATATGATATGACAAGAATGATTGAATATTGAAACGCAAAGTTTCTCAAAGTAGATATCTTGAAATTATATACTATAATCTATGAGCACCAACAATATAATTTATCTAGAAGAGTTTTGATATTAATAAATGTGAATAAACCAATGAAGAAGACTTTATGAAAATAACTGTTTAATTATCAATTTAATTATGAAAATTTTGTCTCAGTTGGTTCAAATTTTGGTATGTAAAGCCTAATTATATGAGTTCTATTTTGAAAATTTTCCATTGCTTCCGTGGATTGTATTTTCAATTTGCAAACCAAAAGGCCCTATTACAATTTGCAATTCTATTTAGTTGTGAGTTTTTTTTTTTTTTTGGAGAGAGATTCAATCTATGATGAAGTCCACTTATCATCAAACTAAGACACCAATCAGTTCTTGGTGTATGTGGAGATTAAACCCCAGATTTTTTATTCAACTATCAGAGACTTTACAGATTGAACAAATTGGAACACACATTTAGTTGTGGGTTTAGTGTACCTTGGTTGTGTTTGCTTGAATCTTATTTATTTACTTATTTTAATAGGTGCTTGAACCTTATTATATATGAATGACTGATGTGAAACAGTACCGTAGAGTCTTAATATATATGTGTATATATATATTTTTTTGTTGCTTGATCCTTATAATTATTGTTATTGTTATTGTTATTATTATTATTATTATTGTTATGATTTTTATTATGCAGGTGCGAATAAAGTTAAGCACTTTGCATGGAAGGTATGCCGTGACATTTTAGCCACAAAGGAGAAACTTATGGAAGAGAAACGTCACGAAGGATAATCTTTGTGAGTCATGTGGGAAAGCCTTGGAAACTAGGGTCCGTTTGGATACAGTTTATTATTGCTGAAAGTTACTGAAAACTGATTGTTACTGAAAACACTGTAGTAAAATAATTTTTAAATGTGTGAAGAGTGTTGTGAGACTCACTTTTAATATTAAATATTGTGTAAACAGTGCATGTACAGTACGTGAACAGTACACGCACAGTATATGCACAGTGAATTTTGTCCCCCAAAAGTCAACAAGTGCGGCAAAAAAAAAAAAAAAAAAAAAAAAAAAAAGAAGAAGAGGAGAAAACGCGAAGCTAGAAACGCACCGCAACTATCCCTCCTATCCAAACCCACACTATTTGTCATCTCTTTTGTTTTTGTGACAGAGCAAAGGAGGTATGGTCGTCTAGTAAGTTGATTTTGCCATTTGACATCAGCCCATCTTGGAAATTTATAGATGCGATGTGGAAATTACAGAAGTGGTCGGACAAGTGCCCTGGCTTAGTAGAGCGGACTATTATGGTATGCTGGGGAATATGGAAGCAAAGAAATGAGGTCAGACATGGCGGTGTGAGCCGAAATGGATTAGCTATTGTGAGAAGCTCTCTAAGGATTTTGGATGAGTTTCAGGTAGCAAATGAGAAAACCACAAACCACGAGAGAGTTAATCACAAAGGAGATTAAATGGTGCCCTCCACAACTGGGTAGCTACAAAGTCAATGTAGTTGGTGCAGTTTTCACCAAACAGAAGCAGGTTGGTATTGGGGTGGTAATACGTGACTCGGCAGGAGAAGTGATCGCTGCTCTAAGCCATAAGCTTGCTCGTCCCTTAGGTGCGTTAGAGACTGAAGCCAAAGCAATGGAGGTGGGGATCCAGTTTGCATTGGATGTAGGGGTCCGTGATGTAATCTTTGAGGGTGATGCTCTGAGTATATGAAATGCACTTAGAGGAGTGGGTGAAGTGTCGACGTCTGTGCAAAACTTGTAGCGGGTATGTCTCAACGTGCAAAAGTTTTTAGAAGTTATGCTTTTTCCCATACCAAGAGGCAGGGAAATATCCCTGCACACCTGTTGGCCCACCACGCTAGAAATATAGAAAGTTACGTTGCATGGCTAGAGGAGTGTCCTACTCTTATTGAGCATGCATGTGCTCATGATATTGTATCTTTTTCACATGCTGAATAAAGTTGTGTGTTTCCTATCAAAAAAAAAAAAAAAAATTGTAATAAGTTATGCGTTTTTAAGATTATATTGCATAGAAATAATCTTACTATGCTCACCTGAACTAGCGGCAACAATAGCACATTTTTTATTTCATGAAGCTAGCATTCTTTTGATGATTGTGGTTTTCTTAATTAATGGCTTGTTATGATGCATTCAATTTACTGAAAAAAAAAATTTCATTCTCTTTTAATTTTGCACATAAATTTACTGAAAGTTTTTACTGCAGGGAGTTAACTAGATTTTTTTTTTTTTTTTTTGAGGAACAAGGGAGTTAACTAGATTGATTGAAAAGTTTGGATATAAAATGCTGAAATTGGTTGTGGGGAAGAAGATCTTAATTTTTACAAAATCCCAATCTTTTGATTTATTTATTTATTTTTTGTGTATATATTTATATGTATATATATATTTTTTTTGTGAGGAGAGAGACATCAAATGGCAGAAAAAAAAAAAAAACATATTTAAACTAGTTTTAATAGGAGTGCGTTATGGAGGTCTTAATGGAGGTGACCTTGATGGGTAAAATATCAACTTTCAAACCACAGGCAAGCAAGACGAAAACGAGTCTAATCATAGGTGGGTTTGTTATTATCCTTTGTTTTTTTAAACAACAAATCCAATAAGGTTTCTCATATTGCAGACCTCAAATTGCTGGTTAAGCAACAAAAAATAAAACAACCCCACCTTAATAGAAGATAAGCTACATTGTTATCTCTATTTAGTATTAACCCTATAGTTTAGAGAGTGTAATAAATAATGAGATAGGGTAGAGTCGGATCAGGGTTGCTGAATGTTGAGTTTCCTCTTTAGGCAAGAATGAAAATAGTTGGTTTGGAGGTATCTTATTGTCCCTATGTCATTGTTTCAACATTAATAAGTTCTAAATGAAAGATAATGCGAGGGAGGTAATCATGAGAGTGCTAAAACAAAATGAAAGCATGATAAGATGACCAAAACTTGTTTATGACCTATGATCTCTAAGTGGGAAAAACTTATACAGGGTAGAGCTATTCAAAAGAGGCATGAAAGTTTTGCCTTCCTGGAAGTATAAAAAAACCAATTAAAACCTTTAGTTTTTGTTTTGTTTTTTTGTTTTAATTTTTATTTATAATTAAGTCCTATAGTTTTAGTAATACATTAAACCCAATTAAAACCTGAACAGATATTAAACCCAATACAAAATTCACTTATATGAGTGGCGGTTTAATTTGTTTTTTTTATAATAAAAAATCTCAATATTTACTTTTAAGCTATATGATTTAATTTGTTATTTTTCAAAACTTCTTCATTTAATTTATTATCGTTTAAATTACATGATTTAATTTGTTGCAAAATTTATAAATCTATTCCCTCCCCAAAAAACCTGTAGTTTTAGTAATAAATTAGAATAAAATTTAGCTATATAATTGGTTATAGACTTAACCTTACTCAATATCCTTTTAATGAGGGAGAATTTTGACAAATCCACTATTGAATTACATCTTCTTCTTATATATTCTATACTTGCAAAATTTCTAGAAAATTAGAGATCAGTAGCTATGTCATCAATAAATTGTTTAAATTGCAAGTTTTTGTAATTTAAAATTATGCATAAAATATAGGCTTATAGATCATATAGTAAATAATATCCAATTGATATAAAATTTGAAATGTGTATTAAGAACGTAAAAAGCATGTAGTTCAATAGTTAGATTTTCAAAATATATTATAATATTTATTTTATTGAATAAGGTTGTATTCTTAAGTTACAACCAATTTTGTTGCTAAACTTTGTCATTTTAGCAAAACACGCGATAACATTGAGGCATCCTTACGTTGGATATTATTTGAACCGATTGTTTGGTTTTCAAAATTGTATGTAATGTGAAGAGGGAAAAATCTGCACAAGTATGGATCTGACGGACTGTTCTCCTGACAGGCTAGCATCCTGACGGGCCAGCGTCTTGACGGGCCATCACTTGTGGGCCAAGTTTGGATGGGCCAGTTAAGCCGTAAAGCCCATAAGCAGAATTCTAGCACGAATAAAGTTCTAGAAGATACGCTTATTAATAAGTCCTCTCCACAAGGAAACACCTTGTCCATCAAGTTTAGGATTCTACAAAGAAGAGTCCTATAAGGAAAATACTTCCGCCCGAAGGAAGAGAGGTCAATCTTCTACTACTATAAAAGCCCCAATACCCTCACAAATCAAGGTACGCATAATTTACCCCCTCTCTAGCACTCTAGAATTGTGAGAATATTTCTGACTTAACCTTCGGAGGGTATTCGGTCGGCACCACATCGGCGCCTTCTGTTAGGTTTTCCTCTTTGTATTGTGCAGGTTTGCGTTCGAGCGCGTAGGTATCGTGTGGCTCACTGGTGAATTTCTCGGCATCATCAGTTGGTGCCGTCTGTGGGAAACATTTTTTGCTGCAATCCGCAAGCAATACTATAGTTTCCCGGATAAAAGAGTTGCATGGTGCTCACTCGCTCGATGGCAACCACAAACGACGTTCGAGAAGAGGAACCACCCACGACTGCCCTCGAGAGACAAGTTCAAACTCTCGCTGCCGTCGTGGAACGCCTCACTAAACAAAACAACGATTTGAAAGAACAGCTGCGCCAGAAGAATACAGCATCGAATGACCAACAAGAAGATTAAGAAGGGACTAGCGCTGTAAGAAGAAATCAAGAGAAACCTGAAGGCAGCCACGCCCCAAGCAGACTGAAGAGGTAGAACTTGAGCATGCCATCCCTCACGGATGCGACTCCACCACATATTGTCGCAGATGTGCAGGCGATGAGGGAACAAATGGAGGTTATGATGAACGCGCACAAGGGGCGAGTTTCCAGTGATCTTGATGATTTAGTCAACCGCACTGACTCGCCTTTCACTACGGTTATGAACTCCTTCCCCCTACCCCATAAATTTCGCATGCCGCATATAGACAACTATGACGGCATGAAGGATCCTCTGGACCATCTAGAAACTTTCAAGACCCTAATGCACCTTCAGGGGGTAGCAGACGAGATTATATGCAGGGTCTTCCCCACAACACTCAAAGGCCTCGCAAGGGTATGGTTCAGCTGATTGACGCCAAACTCCATCAGCACCTTTAAGGAGCTGAGCGCTCAGTTCACTACGCACTTCATCGGAGGGCACAGGTATAAGAAGTCCACAGCCTGCCTTATGAGTATCAAGCAACGAGAAGATGAAACATTCAGATCTTACATAACCTGCTTTAATAAGGAAGCACTCTCAATCGACGAGGCCGACGATAAAATACTCGTAGCAGCATTTACGAATGGACTGAGGAAGGGTAAGTTCTTATTTTCACTATATAAGAATGACCCGAAAACTATGTTGGATGTGCTTTACAGGGCCACTAAATATATGAATGCCGAAGACGCTCTACTAGCACGTAAGGAAAAGCCCAAGAAGAGAGAAAGGCAGGAAGATGCCCGAGAGGAAAGAGAGCGAAAGACATCAAGAGCCGGAGAGCGAAGGGATGATAGGCGCTCCGAACCCTCTACGGGGAGATTCACAAGCTTCACTCCATTGACCGCCCCTATCGACCAAGTCCTCATGCAAATCAAGGACGAGGGGACACTGACTTTCCCTGGAAAGCTGAAGGGAGATCCCAACAAGCGGTCCAGAGATAGGTACTGTCGCTTCCATCGCGATCACGGACATGACACAGCTGACTGCTATGAACTGAAACAGCAGATTGAAGCCCTTATTAGACAGGGAAAGTTGCAGAAGTTCGTCAGCAAGGAAGGGACGGATCAGCAACATCAAGAGCAGCCTCCCCGACGAGATAATAAGCGCCCAAGACCACCTATAGGGGATATAAGAATGATCACAGGGGGCACGACAACTATAGGGTCGTCCAAAAAAGCCAGAAAAACATACCTCAGGATGGTTGATAACGTCCAATTAACGGGCTCCGTACCAAAAATAGCACGGATAGAAAGCCCGATCATAGGATTCTCAAAAGATGATGCCCGACGTCTTCACCACCCTCATGAGGATGCGCTTGTCATCACCTTACAAGTGGAGGACTTCAACATGCACCGAGTGCTGATCGACAATGGTAGCTCAGCAGACATCTTATACTACCAGGTGTTCCAGCAGATGAGGATAGATAGAGAACGGTTAATACCGACAAATGCTCCGCTGGTTGGTTTTGGAGGTACGAGGGTATTCCCATTGGGCGCGGTCACGCTTTTGGTAACATTAGGTGATTATCCTTAACAGATTACAAAGGAGATAACTTTTCTTTTGGTCGACTGCTCATCCGCTTACAATGCTATCATTGGACGACCCACCCTTAACTCATGGAAGGCGGTAACGTTAACATACCACCTAATAATCAAGTTTTTTGCTACAATATGTTTTTAAGCCCAAGGGGGCAAGTACTCTTCTACAAACACATGGTATTTAATTAGAAGTATTATTTAGGCACAACTATGTTTTTCTACCATACTTACAAAGTCCAATAAATTGGACAGACCACCCCAAGGGGACGAGAATTTTCGAAGTCCACAAAGCGGACGGATACCACTAAGTTCACACAGTGGACGGATACTACGAAGTCCACAAAGTGGACGGGTACTATAAAATCCACAAAGTGGACGGACCCTACAAAATTCCCTAAGTAGGCGGATCCTATAAAGTTCACAAAGTGGACGGATCCTACAAAGTCCATAAAGAGGACAGGTCCTACAAAGTCCGCAAAGTGGACGGACTACCCCAGTTGGGTTAAAAATTTCTCAAGTCCACAAAGTGGACGGATCTCCCCAAGAGGGATAAAATCAAGTCCACAAAATGGATGGACCACCCTAGGAGGGTTAAAAATTTCTCAAGTCCATAAAGTGGACGGACAAAGTCCACAAAGTGGACGAATCTCCCCAGGAGGGATAAAATCAAGTCCACAAAGTGGACGGACCACCTCAAGAGGGTTAAAAATTTATCAAGTCCATAAAGTGGACAGACAAAGTCCACAAAGTGGACAGATCTCCCCAGGCTGGATAAAATCTTAAGTCCGCAAAGTAGACGGACCACCCCAAGAAGGTTAAAAATTTATCAAGTCCATAAAGTGGACGGACAAAATCCCCCAAGCGGACGGATCATCTCAGGAGGATGAAATCTAAAGCCCACAAAGTGGACGGATCTCCCCAGGAGGAATAAAATCTAGTCCATAAATTAGACGGACCATCCCAACATGGTAAAAAGTTTTTCAAGTCCACAAAGTGGACGGAGTCCATAAAATTGGACGGACCACCCCGAGATGGTTAAAAACTCTACAAGTACATAATTTGAACGGAGTCCATGAAGTGGACGGTCTTCTTCCCAAGAAAGCTAGAAATTACACAAAACTATAGAATGGACGGAGTCCACAACTTGGACGGATCATCTCAAGAGGATAAAAATCCTAAGTTCTATGGAGGACGGATAAAAATGTAGTCCACATGATGGACGGATCATCCCAAGAGGATGAAAATCCTAAGTCCTATGGAGGACGGATGAAAACTTAGTCCACAAGATGGACGGATCTCCCCAGGATAGTTAAAAACTAACGTCCACAAGATGGATGGATCGCCTTAGGAAAGCTAAAAACTAAAGTCCACCAAGTGGACGGATCTCCTCAAAGAAGATTAAAATAAAAATCATAGGGTGGACGGATCCCCCTAGTACGGCTAATATCCAAAATAGACGGATTAAGGAAAACGTCTCGAATCAAATAAGACGGTGTTTTCCTTATTCTGACGGGCCCAAAGGCAAACGGCACAATTTATTAACCAAATCAAATGAAGTTAACGGGTGAATTATAAACAGCAGAATAAATAAACCAAGGAATAAATGTGAAGGATTAAGTTCCCATAAAAGGGAAAATGTTTACAATAAAAACATGACGGAGTCATGAATTGTTCTCTAATTACCCTTACATTTTAAATATAAATACAACGATAGGTTAAAACGAAATTTAATCCAAGTTACGCGGCCTCCTTCTCTTCACTCAGACGGGCTTGGTCACCCTTAGGTTCAGTAACTTGCTGATCTACAGGGGCATTCTGATCATCCCTAGGGTCACCTTCAATAGTTTGCTGGTCTCCATTTGTATTGACGGGTGGGTTCTCACCAAACAGCTCGTCAGTATCCTCGGAATGAGTAGGACGGACGACCGAATGATCAGAAGCGTCAATATTGACGGATGACAAATCAAGGTCAGGATGTAACGCCTTCACTTGACGGATAGCTTCATCAAAACTATCACCATAAGACTCTCCAAGCTCAGACAAAAGGGCGTCAGAGTCATGGTACTCTTGTATGGCCGCATCCTTGGCCAAACGGAGCTCCTTTTCTTTATCTACAAGTACCTTCCTCAGCTCCTCCGTCAGCTTATAATACTCGTCTCTCTCCGTCTTGGCCATTTTGAGTTTTTTCTCCTGGACGACCTTCCAGGCCTTCAGCTCGACGAGCTCTTCCTCCGTCATCTTGGCTTTGTCCCTTATATGGCCTAAGGTCGTTTGGTGATTGAGGCACTGTCCCATCAAACCTTTCACCATGACCATGGTCTAAAGGAAAGGAAATAATTTAAAAATCAAAGGCAGTAGTAAGACGGATGAAGAATAAATGAAATTAAGTCGGACGGAGTTTACCTGAGCTATGCTGAACAGGCTCGTCTCACCCATGGCCTTTGTGAAATGATTACCTAAGTCTTCATAATTCTCGGAGTTGATGATGGAGGAAAGCTGTTCTAAAGCATATTTGGGGTCGTCTAGGAGAAGAGGAGGTGGCTTCTTAAGGTTTGAGGACGAACCCTTCATAAGGCCTTTACCAGCCCCATGAATTGGTGGGGTGGCCATCTTGGCACCCTCGGCCATCAACCCCACGACGGGCTCCAGAGAGACCTTAGGTTTTATTAGTGACCTTCTCTTGGCGGCGTCCATTTCTGTAGGAATGAACGAATGAAGTTAACTTCATAAGAAAAAGAATCAATCATTCAAGCAAGATAGGAACGACGGACTTACGTTGACGGGTCCTTGCTTGGTATTTAATTGCTGCCGGTGTGGGCACAGGTCCGTCACAATACCAACAAATAGTATCAAGATTGACCAACTTTGCCCATGTCCTTTCCTCGGGAGTAGTCTTTTTGAAAATACCTTCAAGAAAACTGAACTCCTCAACGCTAATCTGTGGACGCCGTCGAACTGCACAGGAGAAGGAAGGATGGTTAGATAAGCATTTAAAGTAAAATTAAACGATTGAGAAAAATCCTATCACATTAGGATGGACACATACCATTCTCAGACAATATGCCCCATGTTGTGTCAACAGGCATATGGTCCGTATCCCCTGGACGACACATCCATCCGTCACCCTCTAAGAAAAAATAATGACTCTTCCAGTCTCTGTTGGAGTCTGGGGTTTCGTATATAACCTTTAACAGTGAATGCCTAGGTACAAAACTGTATATACCCCTAGACTTATCAATCTCATCCGGACGGTAGCAATGAAGAAACTCTTTTACCGTCAACCTCCTGGATTCGTCCGACCATGCACCATATAGAATCTCCATTGCTATGAAGACCCTCTAGGCGTTAGGGGATATTTGGTTGACGGACAAACCTAGGTACTTAAGCAGCTCGCAATGAAGGGAGCTCAGTGGGAATCTGAGTCCTGCCTTCAACATTTGCTCGTACACTCCGACACCGTACACTCCGACACCGTCTACCCCTTCATAATAACATTTCTCTGATTTGTAAGGCAGACGGATGAGAATGTTATCCGGAATCTGGTAGTTAGCCCTAAGGGTTTTGAAGTGCGTATCCTTGATTGTTGATGTAAAATCATTTACCGTCCACTTTGGAAGCATAACGAACTCCTTTGGTCCATCAGCCCTTACGACAGGTCCTATTTGTTACTCTTCATCATTATTGGACCCTAAATCTTGTTCGACCAATTCCATGTCCTCATTTGTTGAGGACGGAAAAGAGGCAGACAGACTCCTATCGTCGCTCGGACTGTCCTGGTCTTTGTGACCTGACGGGTATACCTCTTCATAGTCTGCCCCGTCACGGACAAATGATTGATTACTGGACGCACTAGACATTGCCTACAATGATGACGAAACCTAAAGACTATGACGGATCTATGTAGAGGGAAAAGGATGTATGAAGTTGAGGTATAAAAAATTAATCTGACGGCTGAATGAAAGGACAAAAAAGCACTTACCAGTCAGTGTGTATGTGAACGGAGAAAATATGGTAGTGACGGATGCTAGTGAGTAGGCAATGTAGTCTGACAAGGATGACGGATTGCGCTCTGACCGATGTATTTCTGTGCAAAATGGAAAAATGGGAGATGAAAGCTTGGTATTTATAAGGGAATTACACGGGAGACGAGGAGACGCCTCGATCCAAGACAACATCCAGTGGTGGAGCAACACGTGTCATGATGTCTGTTGGAAATTATGCCTTGGAATGAAACCATCAAACCACAAGTCTCTGACCTGTCATGACTTGGTCATGGATCGTCACCCCATGTGCCCTGTAAAGACTGACGGACTTATGGGGTGAGGGGGCAACTGAAGAGGGAAAAATCTGCACAAGTATGGATCTGACGGACTGTTCTCCTGACGGGCCAACATCCTGACGGGCCATCACTTGTGGGCCGAGTTTGGATGGGCCAGTTAAGTCGTAAAGCCCATAAGTGGAATTCTAGCACAAATAAAGTTCTAGAAGATACGCTTATTAATGAGTCCTTTCCACAAGGAAACACCTTGTCTATCAAGTTTAGGATTCTACAAAGAAGAGTCCTATAAGGAAAATACTTCCGCGCGAAGGAAGAGAGGTCAATCTTCTACTACTATAAAAGCCCCAATACCCTCACAAATCTAAGTACGCATAATTTACCCCCTCTCTAGCACTCTAGAATTGTGAGAATATTTCTGACTTAACCTTCGGAGGGTATTCGGCCGGCACCACACCGCGCCTTCTGTTAAGTTTTCCTCTTTGTATTGTGCAGGTTCGCGTTTGAGCGCGTAGGTATCGTGTGGCTCACTGGTGAATTTCTCGACATCATCATAATGTAAGTGTATTGAAGTCATCGTGGATTTTGTTTCTCATTTTGGAGAGCATATATATATATATATATATATTTATTTATTTATATATAAAAGGAGAAAGTATTTGCTATAAAACTGTTTTACTAAGTCATCTAGGCGTTTACAGGAAAATGTTTAAAATGCATGTATGCAATATTACTTCTGAAACAAAACAATGGAATCAAGACCGAGGCGTACTAAACAACGTAAATAGACTGATATGAACCGAAGAGGACCTAAATGCACTGAATGGATCAAAGTGGACCGAATTACAAAGAATGGACTGTGTGGACCAAATTAAATCGTATAAGATCGATCTAGACCGAATAGACTGAACTGGATCGAATAAGACCAAAGTGGACTTAATTCGAATGAATGGACTGAATAAGATTCAGACCAAAGTGGACCGAACAATATAAATAGACCGAAATGGTCTGAACAACACAAAATAGACCGAAATGGACTGAAGTAAACGGAATGGATCAAAGTAGACTAAATTGGAAGGAATGGACTTAATAAGACTGAAGTGGACTGAATTAGAAAGAATAGACGGAATTGGATCGAATAAGACTGAAGTGTTCCGAATTAGAATGAATGGACCAAATGGAATGAATAAGACCGAAAGGACTGAACAACGTAAACAGACAAAGAAACAATTCAACGTGTCAAACGACGAGGTATTTTCGATTCGATGCTCTAGAAACTAAAAAAAAAAAAAAACCATTTTCTCTTCCTACTTACAAATGGCGGAAAATCCAAAGGAAATGGAGAATACAGAGGAAGTGAAGCTCCCTAGTGGTTTTTCGGGCGATTCATCAAAAACGTATGGATGAAGAAGCCAAAATGGTGCAAGCTGAAGCCGCAACTGCTGAGATGGCAAAGACATTGAAGGGTCTTTCCATGGCTGAGAGACGAGAATTATTGGAGGTCGCTAAGCCTACATGCTTAAACTCAGTAACTGACAAAAAAAAAAGGTATGCTTTTGAAGTTAATACTTTGACATAAATGTTGTCATTTTGTTGGGTTTTTAAGTAACTGAGTTTTTCCCAATGGCAATGTTGTTCTTGGTGTTGTGTTTTTGTATAAATTGGGTACTTGTTCATACGCTTGTTTGCCTTGTTTAAGATGGATTCTGGTTTAGATTTCACAAGATGTAAAATGTTATTGTGGATCCTTAGGATTCTCTACTTAGAATAGTGATTTATATTGTTAAAATAAAAAACTTTCACCTTATCGGTTTCTCTTTGCAATGTCTATATGCTCTTAAGCCACTGTAATTTAGTCTGCAATAGTATGTTTTAATTTAAATATGTAAGGTGTGAGGTTGGGGTTTTTATTTTATACCATAATATAATTGAAATTTTATTTTTTATTTATTTTATTGCATAAATGTGTATACTTTTTTTTTTAGAGAGTTTCAATCTATGGTGTCCTCTCCTAATGATAGGTCTTTATTATCAAACCAAGACGGACATCAATTGGATTTTGGTATAAACGAAAATGCATAAACATAAATGTAGGTTACTAAATGTCTAAAGCCCTCTCAAAGGTACATGACAAAACTAAATACTAGGCGTTGTAATTTGTGGCCATTATATATAACAATAATAATAACAATAACAATAATAATAACATTAACGTTGATGCAACCAAAAAAACATATTAAGACTCTATTTAGTATTTCCAGTAAATTATGTCCTGTAACCAAAAAAAAAAAAAAAAACATATTAAGACTCAATAAATGGGTGCAATGCATTAGGCTTTTGTTTATTTCTTGTAGCTTATTTTCATAGTATTTATTATTTATTAAAATATATAATTTTTATCCTTAAAAAAAGATTTAGTTTTTGGTAAGTTTTATGTGAATGTGTAACAAAAAACTAAAAGCTAGTTTATTTCTATTTAAAAAAAAACCCTAAAAGTTAAATTATTTGAAAAAAAAGATAGAAAGGAAAAAGCTATAGCCAAACTAAAAACTTTTACCTTTACTTTTTTTTTTTTTTGGTCTCATTTATTTATTTATTTTTAATTTAACAAAGCTACCTTTCATGAAAAGTAGCCAGCTTTTATTTTTTGTCAAAAATTTTAAAATCTATATCTTTTGTATAACACTAACGGGACATTAGTGCATTTGGGATTTGATTAAAATTTATTTTCTTTTTGCCTATTGCTTAACTTTATATATATATATATATATATATATATATATGTGTGTGTATGTGTGTTCTTAAAAAAAAAAAAAAAAAAAAAACGAATTAACTCTAAAGAGAAATATTATCCCACCCCTTTCTAGGTTGTAAGAAAGAAGAACGGTCGGGTATGTTTTGATCCTTCACTTCGTGATCAAAATGCTCGTGGGGCAATCTACAGCAAAAATTAGTTGGCTTGAGTGCCTTGATATTTCAACAAATATGGTTTTTATAATTTGAAAATTAATAATCGTAGTATGCTTGGATGCATAAGTTGCGGCACCAGTTGCCGCAAGCAGACAATGAAGAAGTTTATTATTGATTTTTGGTGACACAATTGTAAATACAAGTACAGACTATGCATGCAATAAGAACTAGCTAGTCAACATCTAAGAAGAGTTCTGATATTAATAAAAGTGAATAAACCAATGAGGAAGACTTTATGAAAACAACTGTTTAGTTATCAATTTAATTGTGAAATTTTTGTCCTAGTTGGTTCAAATTTTGGTACGTAAAGCCTAAACCTTAGATTATATGAGTTCGATTTTGAAAGTTATCCATTGCTTCTATCGATTGTATTTTCAATTTGCAAACCAAAAGGCCCTATTATAATTTGCAGTCATATACTCAGATTTAGTTGTGGGTTTAGTGTAACTTGGTTGTGTTTGCTTGAACCTTATTTTATATATATATATATATATATATGAATGAATGACGTGAAACAGTACTTTAGAGTCTTAATATGTTATTTTTGTTGCTTGAACCTTATTATTATTGTTATTGTTATTATTATTATTATTATTATTGTTATTATTTTATTTTATTTTATTTTTATTGTTATTATTTTTAATTTTTTGTGGTTTGGATTAATGGTTTTTGATAATCCTGGTGAATTGGGTGGGTTTTAGATTTCTTAATTGCATACAACAACAACAACAACAACAACAACAACAACAACAAAAGCTTTGTATATGAATAAAGCTAAGTGTAGTACCTTGAACACAATTTTAACTAAATAATGAAGTTATGCGTTTTTAAGATTGCATAGAACTAATCTACTATGCTCACCTGAACTGGCGGCAGCAGATAAATTTTTGGATTTCATGAAGCTAGCATTCTTTTGAAGTTTTTGATTTTCTTAATGGCTTCTTGTGAAACATTCAATTTACAGAAGAAAATTTTTTTCATTCTCTTTTAATTTTGCACTTAAATCTACTGAAAGTTTTTACTAGAGGGTAACTAGGTTAATGAAAGGTTTGGATATAAAATGCTGATATGGGTTGTGGGGAAGAAGATGGAAATGTTTGTTCTTAATTTTTACAAAATCCCCAACCTTTTGATTTATTTATTTATTTTTTGTATTTTTTTTTTGGGAGTGGAGAGAGACATCAAATGGCAGGAAAATATATATATATATATATATATTTAAACTATTTTTAATAGGGGTGGGTTACGGAGGCTCTAACGTGGGTGACCTTAGTGGGTAAAACGCCAACATTCAAATCACGGGTAGGCAAGATAAAAATGAGCCTAATCATAGGTGGTTATTATCCTTTATTTTTTTTTTAAACAACAAACCCAATAAGGTTTCTCATATTGCAAACCTCAAATTACTAGTTAAGCAACAAAAATAAAAATTACGAAAACAACCCAACCTTGATAGAAGATGAGATACATTGTTATCCCTATTTAGTATTAATCTTATAGTTTAAAGGGTGTAAAAAATAATAAGATGGAGCCGAGTCGGACCGAGATTGCTAAATGTTGAGTGTAGGGATGTTAGGCTCAAGAGTTCATTATTTGTTTGTATATCGGGCCTGTGGCCCAATCCAAGGATAAGGGCTTGTCCGAGGAAAAGAAATCTTTATCAGAATAGATTGTGTTAGTAAATAGAGGTTAGTTTTGGTCACAATGGCTCAAAAGGGTGGGCCGAGGATAAATGCATTCTCGGCTGACCAATGCTGAGGTTCAAAGAGGTTGTCCAGGGTAACATTCTAGGAAGTCTTGTTGATGCAGATAAGCATAGCAGAGACGTTAGACAGGGAGAAGTCCTGAAATATCTTAGGAGAAAGCTGCCACTGCATTAAATGCTCTGCAGCTAATTCTCTGGCCACATTAATGTGAAGGTGATACCTGAACAGTGGTTTTCAGCATTACAGTTACTACATGAAGACTTATGGGAGATGCTGATGGGACAAGTATCAGCACCAACCATTTGGCATGCACGTGGAAGGTGGAGATGAAAAGGAAAGATAGTATAAATTAAAGAAGAAGGAGGCAATGAGGCTACAGGGGAAAAATAGAAAGAAATGAGAGAGAGAAAACACTGTACCATCAAGAACTAACTGGATAATCAAACTTGTGAGAAATATATAAGAACAAATCTCCTCAGACCTTGCCGAGGATGATTTCCTTCAATATAAACTAGTCTTTTTTCCATTCTCTTGTCATTTGAATCTATATTAGTGTTTGTCTGATTCATTTGAGCCCAGTTTTCCAACCCATTCTCTATAAATTCATTGTTTTGGGCTTTTTGGGCCTAAGTCCATCCACCTTTTGGGCTAGGGACTTAAATCTAGTCCTTACATTGAGTATCCTCTTTAGGTAGGAATGAGAATAGTTGGTTTGGAGGTATCTTGTTGCCCCCAATGAGATTATTTCGACATTAATGAGTTATAAAAAAATGAAAGAGAATGTGACAAAGGTAGTAATGAGAGTGCTAAAACAGAAAGAAAGCATAATAAGACGACAACCAAAACTTGTTTATGACCTATGATAACTTGAAGTGGGAGAAACTTATATTGGGTAGGGCTATTCAAAAGGGGCATGAAAGTTTTGTCTTCCTAGAAGTATAAAAAAACCAATTAAAACCTACAGTTTTAGTCTTTTTTTTTTTTCTTTTTTCTTTTTAAATTTTCATTTATAATTAAGTCCTATGGTTTTGGTAATACATTAAACCCAATTAAAACTTGAACAAATATTAAACCTGTAAGGACACGAAATTCTGGCGGCACAAACTTACTTAGAATAGTGAAATTTGAGCTACCTATTTAGGCCCAAATCAACAGATATTTGTAAAGAGAGTGGAATAAAACAAGTTGGACTTAGCCCGAGGACTCAGACAGGGAGAGAATGAATGGAAGTCAAAGATTAAGTATATAAAAGGTTCTTTACAAGTTCCCCCGAGGACGGTGTTCTTACACAAGGAAATACACTGTTCTCTTTCTTTCTTTATATCATTGCTCTTGATCTAATCTCTGTTCCTTGATTTTTTCTGGATCCCTTCATCTGGAAGTTCTCTTCCTTTATATACTCCTCAACTTATTGCATCATAGTCCTTCATCTACAATCCTCCAGACTCTCCTTAGGACACTTGTCCCATTAAATTTTTGTTGAAGGTGGTAGAAGGAGCTGCTCAGCTGTGAGTTCACTATTCAGGTCACTTCCTCATCAATGCAGCTGATAAAGTTGTTGCCAGTCATTTAATGCAGAGATAGTAGGTGAGCTTTTAGTGGAAACTTCTTTCAACTACCTTGACTCTCTCTCTGAATGCCATTCTCTCCATTCAGACTTCTAGGAAGTAATTTGTCTCTTCCCCTCTTATCCTTAGGTGATCCCCTTCCGCAGGCTTAGAATGCTTTTATAGTGATAATCACAGTTGTTGTATCCTTCCTTGGTCCTCGAGTCCCCACAAAACCTACCCAACACAAAATTCACTTATATGATTGGAAGTTTAATTTGTTTTTTAATAAAAAAAAATCTCAATGTTTACTTTTAAAATATATGATTTAATTTGTTATTTTTCAAAACTTCTTCAGTTAATTTATTACCATTTAAACTACGTGATTTAATTTGTTGCACTCTCTAAAGTTTAAATTTATAAATCTATTCCCTCTACAAAAACCTATAGTTTTAGTAATAAATTAAACACAATTAAAACCTGAACGAATATTAAACCCAATACAAAATTCACTTATATGAGTGGAGGTTTAATTTGTTTTTTTAAAATAAAAAAAATCTCAATGTTTACTTTTATACTATATAATTTAATTTGTTATTTTTCAAAACTTCTTCATTTAGTTTATTATCATTAAAACTACATGATTTAATTTGTTGCACTCTCTAAAGTTTAAATATATAAATCTATTCCCTCCATAAAAAAACTTATAGTTATAATAATAAATTAAACCCAATTAAAACCTGAACCAACATTAAACCCAACACAAAATTCACTTATAAGAGTGGAGGTTTAATTGGTTTTTTTATAATAAAAAAAAAAATCTCAATGTTTACTTTTAAGCTATATGATTTAATTTGTTATATTTAAACTTCTCTAAAGTTTAAATTTATAAATCTATTCTCTCCACTAAAAATAAAATAAAAGCAGTAGGCACATTGAACAATTTATAACATTTCACTTAAAATTTGTTGTGAAAGTATTGTAAAAATATTATGAGCATAGTATTTCTCTATTTTTTATAGGTTCCGCAAGGAAAAAAAAAAAACCCTATAAATATCCTCTCTTTTTCACTGCGGGAAACAAGAATAGCTCTCACGCCTATTTCGGTACTCTTTGTATCTGCATTAAACTCTTTCACATCTGTTCTCTCTCTCTCTCTCTCTCTCAGTTCGTTCTTTGATAAGGTTTTTTTTTTTTTTTTTCAAACCCCAATTTTATTATATAATCGGTGTTCTTGTTTGGTGTATTTTTCTTTTTCTTTTATTTTTTTCCAACAAATTATTATGCTGTGTGCAGAGGTTGTAACAGAATTTTTTGAGGTTTGTTTGATTTCTAACTGTACAGTTTATTGGCCATGGGCTGGTGTTGCAGATAGTTTCTACGAAGTAGTTTTTTTATGGTGTTGTTGGTTGTAGGGGCTAGTGCTGTAGAAAGTTTCTGCAGTGAGGTTTTATCATCAGTAGCCAATCCAATTGCTTGAGTATACTAGTTAGAATATATATTTGCATTATTGCTCTTATATTTGTTCATAATTATAGTGTGAAAGTTGTGTGATTGTGTGTGATGATTGAATGATGAACGGAAGCACAAAAGAGAGTATACACAAAGGTTTACGTGGTTCAACATAACGGCCTACATCCATAATAAAGAAGCTCTTGACGGCTACATATTATATTATGCACTACTTGTGTTACAAATTTACAATGAACCCAATGTAAGGTTTATATACTAAAGAATATATAATTAACCCTAAGCTAACCATAGAATAACCATAGATTATTATGCTTGTTCTACAAGTATATGAGCCAACAATTGGATTGAGCCACTTGCGCCATAACGTGTCTAACAGATTTTATTACTTATTGGGCTTCTCATTTTTTGTCTTTATTTATTTCTGTACTGAGCAACCTTCAGCCTAATCAATCTGGGCGTGTACAACATTAACACCGATTTTTATGAGTAGCTTGTTATGATTCATTTTAAGGGTTATATATATATATATTTATTTATACTGTGTTTAAATAAGGGACATTTGTATATTGTCAAACTTGATTTTTGTTACTACTTGCCAGGTTTTGTGTTGCTTATATTCCTATTTGCAAGTGTTAGCCCTTGCTGGCTCTTTAAGGGTCATATTTTAGATACTTCTCATATCCTCGGATTGCATCCTACATATTTTATTTATAGAAAACGTAAGTTAACTACTTAACTTAAAAGTTTGTTGCATGCATGATTCAAGATTTTAGTAGCTAGATGGCTTATGTAATTTATTTTTGCTCTTACTGGAACATGGCTGTTTGATTGATAACTTTTATTTATTCAAGTATGATAACAATGATGGTATTGCATACTAAACATTGGGAAAACATGTTCAAGCTCAATTTTCAAGGTGACTTTCAAACTTCAAAAAATGAGATTGTTTTCTGAAAAATGCTTTTCAAAAAATAATTTATTTTCTAGAAAACATTAACATCGAAACAAATAAAACATATGAAAGAAAGGAAATAAGGAAAGAGTAAAAAGTAAAAAGTGAAAGCATGAAACACATTTACACATACTCCAAAAGTTAGCCAAAAAAAAAAAAAAAAACAGTACGTAGAAAAACAAGCCAAAAAAAATTCTTTATGAAAGTAACCGGTAGGCCCATTCAGTTCAAAATTCTATACCTATTCTCATATTATTTCAAGTTCAGATAGGTTATCAAAGAAGAATATTGTCGTATGTATCAAAATCTAGGAGGCCTGGACATTAGTACGAGTACAATCTGACGATACAAACCATTTTTGAAAAATTATAATATGACTTGACGAGTACGACATTGGTACACACTAGTATGACATGGTTTTGACATCCTAAACGAAGATTTTGTGCTTGCTAAATCAAAATTGAAGAACCTTTTCCTGCTCTCTACTATGTTAATGAAGTGTTTTATTGGGACTACATCACCTATTCACCCACAATTTACTAATGTGCAATTATTGCAGCGTGACTTAGTTGGACCAATAAAAACCTACCCTATCAAATAAAATGCCAATTCAATTCCAAATAGAAAAACAAGCCAAAAAAAAAAAAAAAAATCTTTATGAAAATAACCGGTAGACCCATTCGGTTCAAAAATCTATACCTATTCTCATATTATTTCAAGTTCAGATATGTTATCAAAGAAGAATATTGTCGTATGTATCAAAATCTAGGAGGCATGGACATTAGTACGAGTACAATCTAATAATACAAACAATTTCTGAAAAATTATAATATGACTTGATGAGTACGACGTTAGTACACACCGGTATGACATGGTTTTGACATCCTAAATGAAGATTTTGTGCTTCCTAAATCAAAATTGAAGAACCTTTTCCAGCTCTCTACTATGTTAATGAAGTGTTTTATTGGGACTATATTAGGGGTGTCAATGTTTGATTAAACCCGTGAACACAACCCAAATCCGACACAAGTTTTTGTGAGTTAGAGTTGGGCCTTTGCGGGTTTGGGTTATAAACGGGTCGACCCGAAAGCGACATGATAAGAAACGGGTCATAAGCAAGTTACCCTGCGTGACCCACAATAGACACGTAAGACACGTCAATTTATTTGTGTCAACCCAAAATGACTCATTTAATACAACCTATTTAACTCGTATAACAAATAAATATTCATTTTATTTTAAATTTGTCAAATACCTTTTATGTCCCACCTATATTTTAAACTTAAAAGGAAAAGCAAGTAATTACAAAAACTTACAAAGGATATAATTAGAAATTGAAACTTTACAAACCTTAGATCCCTAAACCCTACAAATCCTAAATCTCTAAACCTTCTTATATTTTGTAAAGAACTTATTTCTAGATGGATGTTATATGTTTGTTGAACTATATTATTTTGAATGTGGGTTGAAGACTTGAAGTATATACACTACTTTTGGGACGTAAAAAAAAAATATTTTTAGATAGATGTTGTACTTAATATTAAGCAAGTTGAAATGGGTTGGGTCATATTCGTGTCAACCCAACACGACCTATTTATTAAGCGTGTCAAGTGGGTTGGGTCAGGTCAACTCGCTTTATTAACAAGTCGGGTTAAGGTTGAAGGATCATGACACGATCATTAAATGGGTCGGGTTTGAGTTGAGTTATTTAGTCAAATATCCATACCTTGACATGACACAAACCTAACACGCTAACCCGAATTAATACTCGTAGACTATATGACCTATTCACCCACAATTTACTAATGTGCAATTATTGCGGCGTGACTTAGTTGGACCAATAAAAACCTACCCTATCAAATAAAATGCGAATTCAATTCCAAGTCAACAGATACTACTAGTGATTCTAACCCTCTCTCTCACAGTCTCATTGACATGGTCTCAGTTGCAGGAAAGAAAATGTTTCTAACCTCCTATTTGCTACAAAACTTTGAGTCAATTCAATGTTGACAAACTATTTAATTTCCCTACAAATTTTTTTAATACATTTAAATACTAAATACATTTTTTATCTCCCTATAAACACATTTTTAAAAGAGAAGATAAACCACTTCATCTTCATGGTTGACGGTTCTTGGTGGAGAAGTAGGTTAAAGTGCTATAAATTACTCTAGAAAACATAGGTCCCTTGAGTGAAGCTTCCATCCAGTACTCCTGAACATGGGCGGTAGGCCAAATCCTAAGTCCCCCTCCAAAAACAAAAATATTTCCTAAAGTCTAATTACAGTATGGATAGATTTTTCAAAATCAGCAGTAAGAAATCTTACATTTGATGGTTGTTGTAAGTTCCAATTAGTTCAATTGGTAAAGTCTTTGATGGATAAATAAGAGATTTCAAGTATAATCCCTGCCTAAACCAAAAACCGATTGGTGTCTTGGTATGATAATAAAGAGCTATTATCAGGAGTGAACACAATAGGTTAAAACCCTCTCAAAAAAAAAAAAAAAAAATTGATGGTTGTTATTTAATTCTTTTGCTTCTATCAAATGCTCACTCCTTAATAACAAAGGCTAACAATTAATTATGATATCTTTGGTTGAAATAAAATCTTATGTCTTTTCATTTCTTATAAAGTAATTAAAATTTAAAAGGAAAAATATCAAATATATGACATATTGTAAGTAGTAGAACACAAAATAGAACACTATAGTGAGACAATATTTTTGTTCTTTTAACTGTCTTTAAATTTTCAGCATGAATCCACTTTCCTTCCATTCATCTCTTAACTTAAAAAAGAAGATAAATAACATGATCAACGTGATGAATATTTAGTCTACTAGGTTTTTCTTTTGTTTCTAAGGTATGTCTACGCTAGCCATTAAATAAGGAGATTAAGATTGTATTCAAAACCCAACAAATTTTATTTAACATGATATGTAGCAAAGATTTATTAGCAAAATGATAACCTTACGTTGTGATTGGCATTCAACAAGATTAGTATGCTTGAGACTTGGATATTTGAACCTATTAAGTTTGGTTTTCAAAACCTGTAATTTAAGTGTATAGAAGTTATTATGGATTTTATTTCTCATTATGAAGCATATATATACGAGAGAAAGTATTTGCTATAAAACAGCACTTTTACCAAATTAGCAAGCCATATAGTGAAAAGTCTACCACGTAAAAACTATGATGTGGCAGAGTGGAAGTGGAAGAGGAAAAAACTATGGGTTCATGTGAAATTAACAGGCAATCAATCACAATTTGCCACCTAAAATAATTGTGATAAAAGTTGTGACTTTTTATGTGACATTATAATTTACTCAAAATTGTTTGATATGTGTGCAATCACTTCTGAAACAAAACTATAGAATCAAGACGTTTTAGGTAAGGTTGCCAAAGCCAGGCTCCATTGTTGTTCTGTTCAGTAGGGGTGTTTTGGGGGAAGGGGGGGGGGGGGGGGGGGGAGGAGAGAGGAAGGTAGTTAAGTACAAT
The DNA here is from genome assembly GCA_023621385.1 of Quercus gilva. Lineage (NCBI taxonomy): Eukaryota > Viridiplantae > Streptophyta > Magnoliopsida > Fagales > Fagaceae > Quercus > Quercus gilva. Next base: position 5,610,747 of record CM042482.1, on the reverse strand, counting down.
AAAAGAAGGAAACAAAAATAAACAAATAAAATAGGGAAAGGCAACACAATAGTTGTGGGTGGTCAAATAGTTGTGGGTGGTCAAGTAAAAAAATAAACAAATAAAATAGGGAAAGGCAACACAATAGTTGTGGGTGATCAAGTAAAAATTTTAGGTATGTATTAAAATCACATTTGTCCATATGACAGACAGTGAGTAGTTGAGAAAAGTGATAAATTTATGTAAAAATTAAAAATAATTAATCATAATTTACCACATAAAAAATTATGACAAGAGTTGTATCTTTTTATGTAGTAATAATACTATATTACTAGAACTGGATTAGTGAGTGGTCTCGGTTTGAGGGAATTAAGCAAGCCTTTAGCCTTAAGTTTCTAAAAGGCCTTGCTTGAATGGCATTGGATACTTCGAGGAACTTGCTATTACTATTAGAACTAGTAAAGACAAATAAAAATCTAATAAAATAAAATAATTTAATTTAATTTAAGAATTTATACATAAAAAAAAGTAAATTGACAAATTTTCATTATTTTCTATATAAAAAAAATTATATTTCATTAATCATAATTTACTATGTATTTGTTTTTTTTATTTATTTAATTTTTCTATAAAATAGCTTAAATTAAAAATTTTAAAAAATAAAATAAAAACCTGGAGTGGTTTAGAGCATTCGCAGTCGGATTCTATATCCTATCTTATTTTACCATCTTAAAAATCTACTTTATCAATTATACCATACCATTTACAATATACTCAACATCCCAAAATTCTATTTTCCTATTCTACTCATTAAAATAATATATTTATGTAATAAAATATAGTTTTTGTTTTTTCTCTATTTTCTCCCCCACGGGCGTCATCCTCCATTCCTTTCCTTTTCACCTTCTTCCAGCCTCCTTCTCCAAATCCATCATCCATATCAACCCAACTCCTCCATCATTAACCAGCAAAACAACCCAACTCCTCAACAACCCAGATCGGCGAAACAGAAAAGAAAACAAAAAAAAACCATTAACCAGCAAACCCATAAATTTATATACCAGAAACCCACAAACCGTTCCACGCCACAAACCTACAAACCCAGAAATTTCTCAAACCCAGAAACCCAGAAAAACCATCCATCGATCTCCGCCATGCCACAGCCACCACAACGCCGATACCAGCAAATACAGAAGAAAAAAAAAAAAAAAACAAAAAAAAAAAAAACAAAACAAACAAACATATACCAGCAAACCCACACCGGATCACAACGCTACAGCCACCACAGCTCCACCAATCTCACCACCCATTGATCTCCACCACGCCATAGCCACCACAACGCCGATCACATATACCAGCAAACCCAGAGAAAAAAAAAAAAAAAAAAAAAACCATTAACACCCACACCGGATCACAACGCCCTTGCCACCCACCAATCTCTGTCGTGCCAATCTCACCACCTACCGATCTTCGCCGTGCCAATCTCACCACCCAACGATCTCCACTTCGCCAATCTCTACCACAGGGTGTTGGGTTTGAAGAGAGTAGATGAGAAAGAAAGAAGGAAGAGAGAGAAAAGAAAGAGAAAAAATGAGGGAGGAGAGAGAGAAATGGCTGGGTTAAAAGGAGAGAGGAGAGAGAAATGAGAGTATTAAAATTTTTTTTTTTTTTTTACAATTCAGCTACAGTACCATCTTACATTTTTTTACGGGATGGGAAAGTCGGTATTTATTACGTTTTAGGAAACCGAGCAGGACTAGGAAATAGTAAACCGAGTAGGACTAGGAGAGAAACCCTTTAACTTTTTCCCTTTATAATGGTTTCTATGCAGTTGTTTTTGTTTTAATCATCGTTGTTTTATAATGGCAACTCGGAGTTCTGTTTCGTTGAGGAGGATTTTGAAGAACAAATTGAAGAAGAACAGGACAACACATGAGTCGTTTATATGGAAGAAGAAGGTTTTACGAGATTTTGCGTTGGGTATTGATTTTGAAGAAGCTGATGATGAGGAAACAAGAATCCTAGAAAGAAAGGCAGAGATTGAAAAGCTGCGAAAGAGAAGAGAAGAAAGGGCTGTTCGTAAGGCACAACGTGAAGAGGAAGCTGAAGCTCATGCTCGGGCTCGTGCTCAGAAGGACCTTCCTGAACCTGAAAGAGAAGAAGAAGAAGACAGGTCTATGCTTATTGCTGTTGTTAAAGAACAGCAAAGAAGGATTCAAGAGGTCATGGGAACCCGAACCAGAGAGGAGGATGCGGAAGAAGTGAAGCTGCTGGAATCTCAGTCTCATGACGAGTACAGAGCAAAAAAGCCAAAATATACAAACCGTGTTCACACTGGATATGTGTGGAACAAATACAATAGCACTCACTATGATCATGACAACCCACCTCCGAAGTTTGTGAAAGGCTATAAATTTGACATCTTTTATCCAGACCTTGTTGATAATTCAAAGGTTCCAACCTACACTCTTGAGGAGGACAAGGATAGCAACAATGGTTACACCTGCATTATAAGGTTCCGTGCAGGGCCGCCTTATGGAGAGATTGCATTTCGGATTGTAAACGATGATTGGGATTATTCTCAAAAGAATGGATTTAAGTGCACCTTTGAAGGTGGGATTTTGCGTCTATTCTTCAACTTTAAACGCTACTTCTACCGTAGGTGAGTCACAAAGGAAGGGAGGCTTGAAGATTCGACAGCCAGAGTTTTGAAGTTTGAGGATTCACTTATGCCAGAACTGCACATTCATTAATTTGTATTGTACCTATTGTTCCTTCAATTTGTGCTACACAAGAAACCTTAATTTCCTTTCCGTCAGTTTAGTACTTTGTGTTAATAGATTTTATTTTTTGTTGTTAATTTTGGACATGATCTGTTAATTATCAATTATTATAGTAGGGAAAAACAAAAGGACTATGTTGTTAATATTGTGATTATGAGTAGAGAATATTGCTTTGCTCTTTGCTCGGTGTTCACGGGTGATTTTAAGCACCCTAATTAGGTAGTGATGCACAGATTCTAGGGTCCTTGCATAATATCTCTATTTTTCTACCCCTGTCCTTGCATATATTGAATCCTTCAAATTTGCATCATACACATGCTCCTGGTATTCAACAATCAAACTTTCAATTTTAATCTTTCATCTCTATAATTCCAACATCTCCTTCTCTTGGAGTACAACTTGCAGTGCCAAATACATCTCTTCCACAGACCTCAAATCTTTCTATATATCTGCTTTCATCTCTGTGTCTACCTGTCCATACTTCCTTCTCAAATCTTCAAACTCACTTCTTATGGCCCCAAGTTTTTCCTGAGACAGACTCATTTCAGTTTTCAACTTGGTTTTCTCTTCCTCAGACTTGAGTGATGCAAGGGTGTTCCTCAATTCAAATTCAGATTGCTGAAACTTTCTCTGTTCATGCAGTCTCAATTTCAACCTTCTTGATCTGGCTGAGCTTCTCCTTAATTGTATCTTCCATTTCGTCAATATGTCTAGAGAGCTTATCAATCTCAATGATTTCTTTCTCATGTGAACCGATTTTATTAGTTCTTTTAACAAAATCTAAAAGCTGTTCATCTGCTGTAGCTAGCTTCATCTGCAGTTCGTCATCTCTTAAGATAAACATAATTGTTATCTCATAAGCCTCTGCTTATCTTTGACTTCTTGTTTTCAGCTCCATTTGGTCGTTCAAATTGATAATGGGAACATCGTTTGGCAAACAAGGAAGCTCAACTTATTGTATTCCTTCTTTTGTGTTTCTATAGGTTCTCTCTTCATCAAGTTTTTCTTCCTAATCATCGACATTCCTGCAAGATTTAAAATTAATAAATTCAATGGTAGAACTCATAAGCATAATTTCATTATTAATTAAAAGAAAAAGGGGAAGATTCTACAAGGCATCATTGGCTAGAGTAGTAGAGTAGGTCAAGTTGTATTTTACCAAAGTGGATTATTAAGCATATTGAAACTACAAATTATTAAGGTCAAAACTAGTATATGCAAATCACACACCGACCTTTCCAATTTTTCTCTCTTCCATGCAAAATTATAGTTTCTTGTGGAGTGTGTCCATTTCAAGCCCATGATAAATAGAATTTGATGTATTCAAGGAGATAGGAAACCAACTTATAAAAGAAAGCAAATCTGTATAAACAAAAGCACAAGTTGTACCTGCATGGCTGCATGCAGAGGACTTCATTCTCCTCGCTAATAGAAGACCTCCAAGGTGATCTGGCTCCTATATTGAAAATGTAAAAACATGAAATAAATGTTTACACATACGAATTTGATCCCCAAAAAAAATGAGAGTATAAACATACTTCAAACAAGTTGAAATCCTTCCCAAAACTCTCTAATACTTGTAACAGATGAACTATAAGGAACATATATATGTTTTCAATCTCAAAAATTTCAGAGGGCTGCATGATTGTTGTTGTTGTTGATGGTCCAGTTTAAAAATATCGTAGTTGTATTGTGCCCATGTGCAATTGATGATCATTCCATTTGATATTGTTAGAGATATATTAGCCCATTAGCATAGGCCCAAGTCTAATTCTACTTTGTGTGCAAGCCAAGTCTCCTACTTGTACTAGAAGTCTATTAGTCTAGGGTTTAGTCTACTATATATATACATGTTATGGTTCATTGTAACACAAGATTTGTACTACACTATAATATATTATTGATGTAGCCCTTTAAGGTTTCCTCCATGGATGTAGGCCGTTAGGCTGAACCATGTAACCCTCGTGTGTTATTGTGTTCTACACTTTATGTTTTTGCTTTCGCATCTATACTAGCTTATTCAACATGGTGTATCAATGCTAATATTTAACATGGTATCAGAGCCACATTCTTGTGGTCATGGTTGTCTGTCCTTACGGTATATTTAAGAGCAATCTTTGTCTTCCTCGGTGTTTTTTTTCGCTGCATTCATCTTCTTTGGCTTCCTACTGCTGCCGTCAAAACTCTCCGGTATAGTCATGCCACCGTTAGAAGTCGCATCAACACTGCAAGACCATTGATTTCCTTAAACTACCGTCACAGAGCCAAACTTCATTAAAGGGATCTTCTCAACCTTATCAAATCTCAAGATTTCATCAAGCTTCCATCTTGAGTTTGAGAGGGGGTGTTAGAGATATATTAGCCCATTAGCATAGGCCCAAGTCTAATTCTACTTTGTGTGCAAGCCAAGTCTCCTACTTGTACTAGAAGTCTATTAGTCTAGGGTTTAGTCTACTATATATACACATGTTATGGTTCATTGTAATACAGGATTTGTACTACACTATAATATATTATTGATTTTACCCTTTAGGGTTTCTTCCATGGATGTAGGCCGTTAGACTGAACCATGTAACCCTCGTGTGTTATTGTGTTCTACACTTTATGTTTTCGCTTCCGCATCTATACTAGCTTATTCAACATGGTGTATCAATGCTAATATGTAACAGATATTATCCATTCAAAGTATATTAATATTATCTTTAACTTCCATAATTTGTGAACATAAATCTTTCAAGGCGAATTATGCATAATATTTCTAGGGACACACCCAACATGCTGATATGGTTGAGTGCGAGTGGTGGACATTTTCTACCCACTCCTATTTATTGGACCCACTTTTTTTTTCTTCTTTTTCCTCACAATCAACTATATTAGCGTATAGTGATATTAGTTGTGAAATTTCGTGTGTTCATAGCATTGTTGGAGTCCTATAGGTATAAGGTCAAGCAAATTTTCAGGCAGTCAAAAGATATGCTACATTCAGACTTTTGAATGGTTGCCAATGACCATACTAAATAATTGCCACTAATCCTAAACTACGGCCAAAATCAAGAATAAAAGTGACCATGAGCAAAGTGTTTCTTAACTAGTTCCTTTATAAATAGACACACTTTTGCAAGGTTTGGGGCTCTTTCATATTTCCAAGTCAAACTCTCTACTCTCTTCTCTTTTCTTTTTTTGATAAATGAGTTTTGGCATTATGGGCAGGGAAAGAGCAGATTCGAACTAGTAACCTCTGCTTCATGAGACATTGCTCCCAGCTGATTTTCCTAAGAAACGTGGCCCCTTATGAGGACATCATTGGGATTATTCTCATAAGAATGGCTTCAAGTGCACTTTTGATGGTGGCATTTTGCATCTATATTTCAACTTTAAACACTTATTCTACCGTAGGTGAATCACAAGGGAAGGGAAAAGAGGCTTTTAAAGATTCCAGAGCCAGAAATTTGAAGTTTGATGATGACCTTATACCAGAACTGCACATTGTACCTATTATTCCTTCAATTTGTGTTACAGAAACCTCAATTTCCTTTCCATCAGTTTAAAACTTTTGTGTTAATAGATTTTATTTTGTTGTTGTTAAGTGTTGACATGATCTGTCTGTGTGGTTATCAATTATTATAGTAGGGAAAAAAACTATGTTGTTAAGATTGTGATTGAGTAGAGAATAATGTTTTCTCCTTATTTGGTGTTCGCGGGTGATTCTAAGCACCCTAATTAGGTAGTGCTGCACAGATTCTAGGGCCCTATATCTCTATTTTTCCTACCCCTGTCCTTGCATCGATGTCAGCCATCATATACATATATATACTTGTGATTGTCATCTTCCTTCTCCTCTTTTGTTGTTTTGGAACTCATGTGATTCCTAATTCTTGTATTCTTCTCAACTCCATCTTCTGCAATTCTTCCTCTACTATTTTCAACTCTGACTCCTTCAAATCTGCAACATACGCTTGTTGCCCATATTCAACAATCATACTTTCAATTTCTCTCTTTCCATTCCCTCTAATCTCCAATATCTCCTTCTCTTGGAGCACATCTTGCAGTGCTAGCCCCATCTCTTCCGGAGAGAACTTCATCTCAGTTTGCAACTTGCTTTTCACTTTCTTCGACTTTTAAGTAATTCAGTAGCTTTACCACCCAAATGCAATATTTTTTGTGGGGGTATCCATTCTCTCATCATTTCTCTATGGCAAAGAGAACTTTTTCGTCCTCTTGTTTCCTGTTTTCTTCCTCCAGTTTTGCTTTCAAGCCTGCAAGGTTGTTCCTCAATTCAACTTCAGATTGCTTAAACTTCCTCATCAAAATAGTGTACGTGTATTTGTGAAGACTTCAAGAATATCTTTAGCAAAACAGCTACTGTGCATGCATTGAATTTCACTCTTAAAAGTGGCCCATTGAAGTTATAAATGGTTCAGAGTTGCTGTTTTATGTTTCAATGCTTCATATTTTTTTTATGTTTGGAAGGTTTAGAAGCATGATTATTGCTTTCCAATTTGCTTCTTTTGCATAAATTGCTACTTCACTATTCCTTTTTTTTAATAAGTAAAAAGGAGATCATATTCACTCTATAAACTTGAAGGGGAAATAGAAATCATTTAGGCTGTGTTTGTTTCGTGTAAAATGTTTTCCGGAAAATATGTATTTTCCGGAAATGTTATTTTCCGGAAAAGAAAAATATTTTTAAGCGTTTGGTTGAATTATGAAAATTGTTGTGGAAAATATTTTTATGTGTTTGGATGTATTCTAAAAATGCTATTTTCCGGAAAATTTTTCACATTTTCTCAACACAACAAATTTCGGCAACAAATTCCGGCAACAACACAACAATAACAACAACAACAACACCAAATTCCGGCAACAACAACACAACAACTACAACACAACAACCACAACAACAATCAGTTCATCAAAAAAAAAAACAAAAACAACAATCAAACTTAAAAAAAAAAAACGGAGAGATCGAGGAAGACGACGATCGACGGCACGACGCGGCGCGGCGCGGTGCGACTTGCCGGTGCGAAGAGAGCTGGGTTCGAAGGATCGACGATCGAAGGCGACGGCGCGGTGTGATCGAAGGTGCGACTGGATCGAAGGCGCGATCGTTGCAGTGAGGCGATGGGGATTGAGTTCGTGGGTTCGTGGTCGCCGGCGATGGTCTCTCGGCTTGGATCGGCGGTTCGTGGCCGCCGGCGATGGGCGCTGGGCTTGGATCGACGATGGCGCTGGGCTCTCTGTTTCTTTCTCCCTCTCCCTCTTTGTGCTCTCTGTTTCTTTCTCCCTCTCCCTCTTCGTGCTCTCTGTTTTTGGGTTTTCCGGAAAATAGGATTTGAAGTGAAAATAGGAACGGAATCCATTTTCACCTCTGACCGACAGTCAACGGAAATTAATTTCTGGAAAATCGATTTTTTAGTGCAACCAAACACCCGTAAATTCAGAAAAGCATTTCCGGAAATGCTTTTCACCCAAAACAAACACAGCCTTAGACTTTGTTGATTTATTACATGAAGATTATATTAAAAAATATCGTAACCACAGTATTTATTTTCTCTTCTACATCTGAGTTATGCTGGTACTACAACTTGTGTTACAACTCGCCCACGTAGTGAGTTGTAAGTGGTAGAGGGGTGTCTCCACAACTTGCCCACGTGGTCGAGTTATGGCACAAGTTATAGCATTAGCATAACTCTTCTACATCTTAGCCTGCAGCAGTACCTTGACCAAAAAATTACTCCAAGAGATTCAAGAGATCTAAAAAACCAAGAAAAGCAGATGACTAGATGCTACCCAATGTGGTAAGCCAAAAATACAAGGATTATAATAAGAATTGTTATTGCTGATACTTCAGATTGTGGAGCATAGTCTTTATAATAAAACTACCCCAATTTCGCATAAATTGCTACTTCATATATTCCCTTTATATATATATACACACTTGTTGTCATCATCTTCCTTCTCCTTTATTTTGTTTGGTTCAATCTTGCTTTCCTCTCCCTAGATTTGCATGATGTTTGCTTGCAATATCTAATTCACCTTAGGCATGCATGTCATCCTTAAAATACAAGGGTGTTATCCTCTTACTTTACCAGATGTCTTGACACTTCATCTGCGGATAAAAAGAAAATTGAAATAAGCCAATTTCATTGTCTGGACAGTTGTATAGATCTCTCTCTAGAATCGAGGTGTCTAGGGTATTGATGTTTCCTTGTTATCACTGAAATTATATTTCAAGAGCCCTGTTTAATTGCTTCAATATTAATAGAAAACAATGGAGTAGCCTAAGGGGTAAGGTTAGCTTACCTTATGACAAAACATCATAATCAAGGGACTCTTCAAATTTAAAAGCATTTACTTGCTTATTTTATAGTTTAGGGCTGGTTCTATTAAGCAATATAACTTTATTTTACAGTATAGGGCTGGCCCTTTTTCTTAAGCATACTTTATTTTATAGAGTATGCTTAGATACAATTGGAGATTACATAAAAGAAGATTAAAGATAATAATAACAATATAACAAGTGCATGGCTATAGCTCCAAAACCCAGATTGAATAACTTGATAGAGTAGTAGGCAAACATTCTTTCACTCCCCATCTGCTGAGGAAGCATATGAGAGTAGCTCTTGGTCATGTTCAAACAAGGCCATGTCTTCTTCTTTCATGTTCACCCATGTCTCAATTCCATTACCATCTTTGGTACTCATCATGACCACAACATTCTTAAAAGGCCTGCTTGGACTACAGACCCAAGTGGGCTTTCCCATACCAAAATCAACTTCGTACACAGGAAACCTACACCAACTAGTGAAGTTACAGAATTCTATAGTACCATGATCAAACTGTTTGCTTGTATTCTTTATAAAATCCAAGTGTCCATCATCATCTTTTAGTTTCTTCAGGAAGTCAGCATCGATTTCCATGATTGCATTCCGAAGCTGGCTCACAAGAAACCGATAATCTTTCTCAATCTCAACCGGCAATGCTGCAATCACAATCCTCCAAAGATTCCCAAAGGAATGCACTGGAAGTTGTGGAACCATCCTCTCACGCAAGTTCACCGCATGAAGTGCAGCAAATAGTTTTGGTTTCTTACCTTGTTTTGCTCTAGCTATTGCCATGAAACGTCTCCATATGAATGCTGAAATGGCCTCCACGCGTGATGGACCCTTGTCTTCTGGACCAAATGCGGCAGAGGCTTCTTCTCTTAGCGTGGCTATGCTTGATTTGTTGAACACAAATCTTCTAGTCACAATGTTTTCTTTTGAAATTGCTCCACTTGGCATGAACCCAGTGATATCTCTGGAAGGAAAATGGATAGCTGCATCAAAACTAGGACTTATAATTTCAATCTCTCCTCGAGACATGCCAGCCCATGCATTAACAAACGTGACCGCTGATGTACCATCAGCAATCTTGTGTGAGACACACACAGCAATGGCTACTCCACCGCACTCAAACATGTTATATTGGACAGCTAAGAGAACTTCCTTTCCAAACTCATTGCTACTATGATATGGCTCAAATGGTAGCAACTGCATAAGCTCCTTCCCTTTGGGATTTTCTACCACTTGTGATAGATTGCATGGGACTCGGGCTTGAATATAGTCTACACCTTGGTCATTACAATTGATATAGAAATCTTCATTAATAGGTGTACCAGCCAAGGGATAGTAACGAGTTAAGGTTTCGGCTAGAGATTTTTTTAGCGAATGAGATCTTTCGAATGGATCAATATCCACAAATTTCTTAGAATCATAGAACAAAATGATAGGAATATAAATGGGAGGTGCAATTTGGTCTAAGAAAGAAAGCTTGAAGTTGCTAAGGTGATGGGGTGTTGGAGATGATGGCTTAATTATCTCCTTGGAGATTATATCAACATTCATCACCATCTTCCTTTCTAGGTACTATCACAAAATAAAAAGGAAATTTTTTTTTTAAAATTTTTTATAGGATATATAGGAAAATCTTTGTTCTTTCGTAAGTGCAAGAGCTTGTAGTCTTACATATATAGAGATACTTGCTGGTACTTTCAAGAAAAATTCCTAGTCAGTTTCGTATGGATTTGTATAACAGATCCACAATATGATTTGCGGCGATTTGATCATAATGTTTATAGAAGGTGTATTACGTATGGACCGATTTTTATATTCTATACCTTTTTTTTTTCCTGGGAATCTTATTAATTCTATGGTTGACTGCGTCAAAGCATGAGCAAGTTAATTTGCGAGCAAGTTAATTTGCATTCATATCGTTAGATACTGCATTACTGCTTGGGCTAATGCACATGCATAATTGCATTGCTGACTTGCTGTAGACAATTAAGATTGTGCAAAGACAGAGAAATTAGAATTTTGTTTTTATCTTTTTATGGACACCAAAAATTCCCTTGAAACTAAAAATTTGTGTTATATATACGTATGAATAAATTATGACAGCAGGACATTCCATGAAGGATGTGGAACCAGGGGCGGAGTCAAGAATTTTTGTTTGGGGGGCCAAGTTGCGACGCTAATATATTTATCAAGATAACTTCTACACCCACACACACATATGTACACACGCGCGCTTTTTTATTATATATATACACACTTTTTATTTGATAAGTTGTATATATACACACACCCAACAAAAAAAAAAAAATCTTAGTATCTTCAATCAAAATCATTTTTGACGGCGATCTTTCATAAAATAAAATTCATTTTTTCCATTTTCATAGTCAAATTCTTAAAAAGTTTCATTTTAAATACAAATTATCAAATTTTATGCTAAAGTAAGTAAAAAATCTTTCAATTGAACTAATGAAATTTTCAAAAACATGAATGATCCAAAACTTTGTGAAATAAGTTAGGCTTCAAACATATTTAAAGCTACCTTGCTTTAACCCATTATATGGCAACTAAAGACACATTTCATGTATAGTTTTAGTGACAATTTTTTAATGAGTCAATGACTTGTTAATCGTCACATAACGGGTTGAAAAATATAGATTCAAACATGTTTGATACCAAATTTTATCAAATATTTAACAGTTATAAAAGCACATTTTACAATAAAAAATAGAATTGCGCAAAATAAAGTTATATTTCTATAACTATTAGACCAATTATTTTTTTTAAGAGTATTATTGGACTAATTCAAATATTTGGGGAGGGCCAACTCTTATTTTTGTAGACTAAATTTTGAAAACATAACAATAATTGTATATATATTTTAAAAAATTTTAAAATTTTGGGGGGGCCATGGCCCCCCACCCTTATACATGCCTCCGCCCCTGTGTGGAACATGACTCATTTTTAGTTTTTCACACATTTTTTTCTTTGCTTAATGATCTAAACTGTTTAAATAAATCGATCTACAAATAATAGAAGAAATTATTATTTTTATTATATATATGACCTCCTTTATCTATGGAATCTATTGAGTAGTTTAAATTGTTCTAATCACCTATCAAAGCATGTAAAACGTAAAGATGATATTCTTCAATTTTGATGGAGTACTCTAGAGCACTCCATATAATAATTTATTACTTTAATTCCTATATGTATACTTTGGTTATGTGACAATCTTATTTTCCTGCATAAGAATTGATTCCAAGGATATATAATATTCACAACTTAGTGTCACACTTTGGTAGTTTTTTTTTTTTTTGTTTGACTTGATACACTTTGATAGTTAATTTGGTATTAGATACTGCCTTCGCAAAAACACAACACGGTTTACTGCAATTAATTATGAACATTTTTTTCCCTGCAGTTTGACTCTCTTTGTTTTGGCTAATATATATATATATATATATATATATATATTGGAACTGACTTTGTCAAGGCAACATTTTTTGTTCTACAACATAGCTGACTAGTACAATTGAAGTTGACATTCCTATGATTTTATTTTCAAATTTTTATTTTGACTAGGAAAGCTAATTGGGTTTTTTTATTAAAAAATGAAAAATTAATTTGATTATTTTATGGGTTTCTTTGGTGTGGAAAGAAAAGACTATTCTTTGGAGTGGAATGAAAACTTATTCCTTGTTAAAGAATTAGTGTATTCTTTGTCCACCAAGTAATATGACTTAGTCTTAAGGCTCTATCCCAAGGGTCCTCCCAATTGGGAGAGGAAAAAAAAAACATAAAATTGAGAGTGAAACCAAAACATTAAAAAAAAAAAAAAAAAAAAAAAAGATTTTCGCTCAAGAGATAGCACAAGGAGAAACAACAAGGTTTGAGTTTCTTTCTACAAAGTTTTTGTAAAGTGCAACTTAAGGAGAATTTGTGAGGCTTGGATAAATGTTGTGAAGTGAAGAAAAAGAAAAAGGTTTTGCCAAATGAGAAGAGAAAAATGGTATATATGTGTGGGAGCAAAAAAATTAAACATACACAAGATAAATTTGAAGTTTTCTCTAGTGGAACGTTTTTGGGTGCTACAACTACAAAGAAATATTCAAATATTATGTTAGAAAAGATACTTCAAACGTTTTATTTGAAAAGATAAAAAATAGTATAATATCATGATAAATATATGAAAAATATAAAGAATCTAATAAGGAAGGCAAAGACAAAGAAAGAGAGAAATAATTCAATCTTAAATGCAAAAATTCTTTAATCTCTCTATATTATAACTAACCCACATTAGGTAAAATCCTAAAATAACAATAAAAAACCAATATTACAATACTTAAACTATAAGTACTGTAGGGCTCGAGAATTTAGTAATCCCGACCCACTTTATATTAAGCCCAAGGTTCGCACCGAGAAGGAAGCAGTGTCTGAGGATGAACAAGGAAGGCCCAAGTGGCCAAGGAACGTCGCTGAGGACGATCCTGTCCTCGGCCAGCTGAGATTATAGAAGAGAGGAACGACACACCATCAAAGGCAGCCCCCTAGAGCGCCCCAAGGAAAAGGACAGGTACCATGGATTAGCCATGGGAGCACGATGGAGAAGCAATCCAAAAGGAAACTGTCACTTCCACATTAAATGCCCGCAGTCGACATTCTGGCCGCATTAATGAAGAAATGACCCTCGAGCAGTGCTGCCTTGGTTACTGCAATTCACAGGAGGTCTGGAAAGGCGGCTGATGGGACAGGCACTCAGGTATAGGCTTGGATGATTGACAAGTGGAAGGCAGAGATTAATGAAAGAGGACTATATAATAGGAGAAACCCCCTGTAGATAGGGGGGCTGGAGAATTCCTGTAATGATTTTTATTCATGAATTAGAGAATGGCGCCTCGAAATGTGCTGAGGACAAATTTTCTTAATCTCTCCTTCAGTTCCCCTCTGTTTGATGGCCATAACCGCCATATTGACCATTGTCCATGCGCTAACGCCTAGTTCTTTGACCCACTCTCTACAAATTCATTGTATTGGGCTAGTTGGGCTTAAGTCCACTCGTCTAAGAACCGAAGTGCTCAAGCCCAGTCCCTACAATTGGCGCCGTCTGTGGGACGAACTTGTGCATTAGTGGATGCAACGGTCAATCATAGTAGGACCGAGCTTCCATCAGCAAGGGTCCTCAAACCCTCTGCGTCGGAAAGTCATGTGCACTGGCAACATTATTTGATGATTGCGCAGCCTGCAGTATAGGGCACAAGGTCATGGTCCTGATTGTTCCTGCAGTGTTAGCTCATTTAAAGTTAGCGGCGGAACGCTACCGTCGGTTTCGTTAAGGTTGGGGTGACAGTCTTTCGTTACTGTTAACAACACCAACTCCAAGCCCCATGAGAGGGAAAAACAACAACGCACTCGCTCATGAAGCAATTATCGCAAAGAAACGAAAGATTTAGAAAGTAAAGTAAGTAAAAGGTAAAGCCACTTTTTTATTAAATAAAGGAAAAGTACATCATACACCAAATGGCTTAGGCAGGCTTGTTCTAAAGCTAACTATAACAATAGATGCTTAGGCAGGCTTGTTCTAAAGCCAACTATAAAAAGAAAGGTCGAGGTAGGCTTGTTTTAAGGCCACCAACAGCAACTGAGCCAATATGGATGGACACGGCGATGAGAAAGAAGAAGAAGCGGAAGCGCCTGATGGCCCCATCCCAAGATGTTCCTTTGATTCTCTCCCAGTTTCATGATAATTAGGCATTGAAGGCGGCAATATCGGGGCATCAACCATTCCGCAATCTTACAAGCCTCCATCGGCAAGTAAACTGGACGCGAATCACTACTAGCTTGAAGGGCAGGCAAATCCGCGCACTGGAGAAGAATATTATATCTCTCACAAACCTTCTTCCTAACTACAAGATGCCCTTCCATTAAGGTGAGACCCATACTTTGTTGCACCGAAAGGCTGATGCAATCTATGCCCGCTTCGGCTCTCAACTAAAGGAGGAGGGTCTTCTTTCTTGCTCGGTTGAAAGGAGGGAACATCTTTGGCCTCCGTTTCCTCTGCACCCACTACGTCCTCTAAGATTGGAGCGGCATTCTCAATTCCTGAAGGGGGCTCGGCTTCCTTACCCTTGCCCTCATTCAGGGCCATCCCATTTCCCTAAGCCTTGATTACAGTCTTGGCAAAGTCCTTAGAGATGCCCAGAATGTGGAGAACTTAAAGTTCCTATTGAACTCTAAGATTTGTAAAATGTGAGAGAACGATTCCCCCAGAGCGCCTTATATAGGAGGCGAAGGTTGGTGGAAATTAATCCTCGCCCAATTTCCAAAACAGCCACAAACCGTTGGATCTGCGTTAATCCACAAAGACATTAATAAAGGCACGCCTCGCGTACCGAAACGTCAAGCACGCAACTCGAATAGCCAAAAGACGCCTCGTAATTAGAAGTGGCGAAAAAGTGGTGTGATGGAGCTCCTATCATACACGGGGGTGGAAAGCTAGGTCGCCCATGTCCAGGCCAGTGTTGGGCTAAGGGCCCAGTCCGTGGAAGAATCCCTTCTCGGTAAAACAAGCTCAAGGCCATTATCATTCTCGGGGCAAGCTTTCTAACGCCGACGACATGTCCCTTTACTTCAAGAAGAACCAAGGTGCTAGACAGAATCAAAGTCTTGCATGGTCCTCGGACTTAAACCTATAGGAAAGCTTGTTACTTCAAGAAGAACTAAGGTGCTAAACAGAACCAAGGTCTTGCATGGTTTTTGGACTCTGGTTACTTCAAGAAGAACCAAGGTGCTAGACAGAACCAAGGTCTTGCATGGTCCTCGGACTTAAGCCTATGGGGAAGCTGGTTACTTTAAGAAAAACCAAGGCGCTAGATAGAACTAAGGTCTTGCATGGTCCTCGGACTCAAGCCTATGGGGAAGCTAGTTACTACAAGAAGAACCAAGGTGCTAGACAGAACCAATGTCTTGCATGGTCCTCAGACTCAAGCCTATGGGGAAGCTGGTTACTTCAAGAAGATCCAAGGCGCTAGACAGAACCAAGGTCTTGCATGATTCTCGGACTCAAGCCTATGGGGAAGCTAGTTACTTCAAGAAGAGCCAAGGCGCTAGACAGAACCAAGGTCTTACACGGTCCTCGGACTCAAGCCTATGGGGAAGCTAGTTACTTCGAGAAGAGCCTAGGCGTTAGACAGAACCAAGGTCTTGCATGGTCCTCGGACTTAAACCTATGGGGAAACTAGTTACTTCAATAAGAGCCTAGGCGCTAGAGAGAACCAATGTCTTGCATGGTCCTCGGACTCAAGCTTATGGGGGAAACTAGTTACTTCAAGAAAAGCCTAGACGCTAGAGAGAACCAAGGTCTTGCATGGTCCTCGGACTTAAGCCTATGGGGAAACTAGTTACTTCAAGAAGAGCCTAGGCACTAGACAGAACCAAGGTCTTGCATGGTCCTCGGATTTAGACCTATGGAGAAACTAACTACTTTCATCAAGGATGCGAACAAACACAAGCCCATGAGCATCGCGTAAAGCATTTCAAAATACCTTGAACTTAACTCCACAGCGTAATCAGCAGCTAACTGTCTTTTTAAGGTCAGTAAATTTTTAGATTGTACTTATGGGTACCCTTGTATATTGTGCCGTGGTATCTAATCTTAGGATTTAAAGGCCTATCTTTATGAATACTGTGTGCTTAGCATTCTTTTTTACCATTCATGGCAACCAATTCATGAAGTGCAGGATTAATATTGTAAAGCCATCCCCTTAATATTCAATTCAGCAAAAGCAAGTCATATTATCAAGGCTCAATTATTAGCCAGAGTCTAAGTGGGAATTATCACTATAGACTTAACATTTTTTAACTACTAATTCAAGATAGAAAGTAAGCCATCATAGAGATTATTCAGTTAATAGTAAAATTACAAGCAATAAAAGTAGCAGAACCCATCACAATGACAATAAGCGCATGATGTGGAGAACGAAAGTCACTTTACAATGTTCAAAAAAAAAAAAAAAAAAAAGAAGAAGAAGAAGAAGAAGAAGAAGAAGAAGAAGAAGAAGAAGAAAAGCCTAAAGTAGAAGTACAGTTAATGCCAGCCAAAAGGGGCTACTTCTTCAACTTTGTTTTGAGTCCCTCCTTGGAGAGCTGGGCAGAAAGGGTCTTCGGGTCCTTGAGGCCTTCAGGTGGGGGTGCAACTTGTAGAGGATCAGCTGGAAGAGGTGCCTCCTCAGCATCTGGCGCTTGGGCTTCAAAGGAGAGTCTTACAGCACCTTGGAGCGCTTCCTGATCAGGGCCCTCGTGTGTCTCATGTATTCCAAGATGCTCGGTTTCCTTGGCAGGCTCGTCAGAAGTAGCAGTAGCCAAAGCAACCCCACTTGGAGCAGTGCCAGCTTCCTCAGAGACCACTTTAGCTTTGGAGATAGGTGGAACAGCCTTACGGAGAGTCGGTGGGTAGTACACATTCTCCACCTTCCACTGGTCAGATAAGGCCTCAACTCCGGCCTGTCTGAGGGCCTCATTCC
Organism: Quercus gilva; assembly: GCA_023621385.1. NCBI lineage: Eukaryota > Viridiplantae > Streptophyta > Magnoliopsida > Fagales > Fagaceae > Quercus > Quercus gilva. The sequence continues at coordinate 5,593,131 of CM042482.1, read as the reverse complement.
AAATCTCGGAGCAGTAGAGCCTGCACACCCTAGGGACTTGAGCTTTGAAGGCAGCCTCCGTCTCAAACACCCCTGAGGCATAAGCCTCCTCCTCGGCCGCCTCCTTAGTGGCCTGAGCCTCCTTCTTGGCAAACTTTACCTCTACTTTAGCCCGTAGGGCTTCATCTCGGGCAAACTTTGCCACGTTCTTGGCTTCCTCTGCCTCAGTTTCCTTTTTATTCAGCTCAGCAATTTGCCCTTTGGCAATCGTCAGCTGTTCCTCTGCCTCGAGCAAGCGTCTCGTTTGGTCCTGAGCTTGTTTTTGAGCGCCAACTAGGCCGGACACCGCACTATCTCTGGCCCTCATCATCTCCTTCAATTCCTCTTTTGCCTTCTTGAGGTCAGCCTCGGAGTTCTTAAGGGTCCGCGCGGCATCCCAGTGCTTGTCACGCTCCTAATCCAGGGCCCTGCTCTAATTATTAGTCTCCTCCTCTAGCCTAAAGGTGGCCTGGACAGCCTATGAGTTGAGACAAGCCCACCATAAGTTGAAGACCGAAGAGCAAAATTCAATGAAGGAATAAGTGGCAGAGGTTTTACCATGCCTAGGTACCTCTTGAGACTAAGGACCACCTTCTGCCTTCTCAAGTTCCTTAGCTCGGCCATATTAGCTTGTAGCAGCAAGGCCCTTCCCAGCGTGTCTGCCACATAGTTGCCCTTGCCTCTTTGGAAGTCCCTGAGGGAAGCGTCGTCCATCAGGAGAGCCTCGTGAAGCATTGGCGCATGGAGCCAAGCTTGAGGTTCAGGCCGAGTATCAACTTCTTTGTCTTGGCCCTGACGCTCGATCTTTAGTTGCTTCAGAGGTCGCCGATCCTCATCCTCTTCTTGGGAGGAATGAGACCTATCAACCCCCATAGGTCGCTTGCCTTTATCCTTTTTCTGTTTGGGGTCGGAGGGCTCGGGCCTTGGTGACAAGCTTGGCTGAGGGGGAGGAGGTGGAAGCTTAGGCTGGGCGGAGGACCTGGTCTGAGCAGGTTGGGACTTTAGGGGAGAAAGGGGAAGCTTGGAATGAGCCCCCTCTGGCGCATCCTTCCCTACCTGGCCCTCAATCAGATCGAACAGGTTAGTTTGGGGCTTTCTCTTGAAACCCATTTTGACCTGAGAAGAAATCTCCGTTGACAAGATGTTCGCTTCGGTCAAGTTGGGATTGGTAAAGTCACCAAAGAGATCCTCGGGTGGATTGTCGTAGTCGAAAGCGCCAAGTTCGTTCTCGGATGGACCTAAATCTGCAACTTCTTCCTCTCCCTTTGCACCTTCTCCCTCGTCCTCCGCAGCCTGATGGGATGAAGAAGGGCCCGACGAAGGAACACCCTCTAGGATAGGAGATCCTTCAGGAAGCAGGAACCCGTGTTCTACCACAGTAATCCTATGAAGCTGAGGATCCTTGGCTCTGATCACATACTTAGGAGTCGAGAACTATTTCTGTATTGAGTCGTATCCAAGGATCTTATGGGCGGCCCTAATTTGATTATCTGTTTCATTCATGAAGATCTTCGCCCTGAGTATGGTTTCCAAGTCTGCCTTATTGATTAGGTGAAAGTGCCGTTCAAAAGTGTGCGGATCTGCAAAAAAGAAGGCATGTCCGTATTAGCAACCAAGTAATGTGGACTATGATAACGCAAAAGGTCATACTCTTTCCTACACTAAATATCCCACCTGACGCCCCCTTCACTGTCGAACAATGAAAGCCGTCGTGCCACTCCCCGGACAGAATTAGAAAGTCTTTATTTAACCCCTTGCTAGACTCAAGGAGGCACTGGATAAGCCGAACCTTATCCTCTCTCGTCTTCATGTAAAAGGATTTGCCCTTTAGGTGTTGGAGGTTGTAGCACCAGTTTACGTCGTGGTGAGTTAACCTCAACCCCATTTTCTCATTTAGAGTGTTCACACAACCCAAGATCCTAAACACGTTAATGGCGCACTGGGTAAGGGCTAATCGGAAGTGCCTAAGGTAGTCCCTCATCACTAGCCCCATAGGGATCCTCATGCCACCTTCTAGGAAAGCGATTATGGGGATCACTACTTCACCCACTTTTCTCCTAATATGCCACTCTCCTTCCTCACAGTACCTCAAACCCACATTACTGGGTATCCTATAATCGGCGATGATTTTTTCCATTACCTTCTCAGACTCAACTAATTTTTTAAACCTACCCATCCTAGAGAACAACCAAGAGATTCAGGGAAAAGCGAAAGAGAGAGAGGAGTAAGAGGAAAATAAACTCAAACAGGAGAAAATATGAAGAGAAGAAAACTTACAGAAATGAGGAAAAGCTCCTCGGACATGTTTTTTATGCTGAAAAGAGACGTAAGATCAGTTGAAGACTTGACCAGGTTCAAAGTATGTGTGCAAAAGCTCTTGAACACAAAAGTAAAGAGGCAAATCAGTTCAAATGGGTATTTATACCCTCAATTAAGAATAAATGTGCGGGTTTTCCCGCCCATAAAGTCAAGAAGATCCCCTACTGTTTGATTATCATCACACCGTTGAATGTGGGAAGCACAGAGCCGCCAAAGTTTAATGCGGGCATGCTCCATTCACCGAAGCATTAGGAACATGCCTTGGGCAAGTGAAAGGGCTCTGGCATTGAATGAAGACAAGGCTTGCCAAGACATAAGAAGGGCCCGAGGACATCAAAATCCTCATCCTCGCCCGAGGAGACGAACAGCCGGATTTCGAGGGGCTATTGTGGGGTCTGGGAATTTAGTAACCCCGACCGACTTTATATTAAGCCCAAGGCCCGCGCCGAGGAGGAAGCAGTGTCCGAGGATGAACAAGGAAGACCCAAGTGGCCAAGGAACGTCGCCGAGAACGATCCTGTCCTCGGCCAGCCAAGATTATAGAAGAGAGCAACGGCACACCATCAAAGGTAGCCCCCGAGAGCGTCCCAAGGAAAAGGACAGGTACCATGGATCAGCCATGGAAGCACGATGGAGAAGAAATCCAAGAGGAAACTGTCACTTCCACATTAAATGCCCGCAGTCGACATTCTAGCCGCATTAATGAGGAAATGACCCTTGAGCAGTGCTGCCTTGGTTACTGCAACTCACAGGAGGTCTGGAAAGGCAGCTGATGGAACAGGTACTCAGGTATAGGCTTGGATGATCGACAAGTGGAAGGCAGAGATTAATGAAAGAGGACTATATAATAGGAGAAACCCCCTGTAGATAGGGGGCTGGAGAATACCTGTAATGATTTTTATTCATGAATTAGAGAATGACGCCTCGGAATGTGCCGAGGACAAACTTTCTTAATCTCTCCCTCAGTTCCCCTCTGTTTGATGGCCATAACCGCCATATTGACCGTTGTCCATGCGCTAATGCATAGTTCTTTGGCCCACTCTTTACAAATTCATTGTATTGGGCTAGTTGGGCTTAAGTCCACTCGTCCAAGAACCGAAGTGCTCAAACTCAGTTCCTACAAGTACAATTAGGATTAATTCATCACTTGTACTCTAAGTAAGACTAAAAAGCATAAATGGCGAGCTTTTTTTTGGGGGCGGGGGCCGGGGGGGGGGGGGGGATTCTTTAATCTTCTCTATATTATAACTAACCCACATTAGGTAAAATCCTAAAATAACAATAAAAAACCGATATTACAATACTTAAGCTATAAGTACAATTAGAATTAATTCATCACTTGTACTCCTAGTAAGACTAAAAAGCATAAATGGTGGAGCTTTTTTTTGGGGGGGGGGGGGGGGGATTCTTTAATGTCTCTATATTATAACTAACCCACATTAGGTAAAATCCTAAAATAACAATAAAAAACCAATATTAGAATATTTAACTATAAGTACAATTAGGATTAATTCATCACTTGTACTCCAAGTAAGACCAAAAAGCATAAATGGCGGAGCTTTTTGGGGGGGGGGGGGGGGAGATTCTTTAATCTCTCTATATTATAACTAACTCACATTAGGTAAAATCCTAAAATAACAATAACAAACCAATATTACAATACTTAAACTATAAGTACAATTAGGATTAATTCATCACTTGTACTCCAAGTAAGACTAAAAAGCATAAATGGCGGAGCTTTTGGGGGGGGGGGGGGGGGATTCTTTAATCTCTCTATATTATAACTAACTCACATTAGGTAAAATTCTAAAATAACAATAAAAAACCAATATTACAATACTTAAACTATAAGTACAATTAGGATTAATTCATCACTTGTACTCCAAGTAAGACTAAAAAGCATAAATGGCGGAGCTTTTTTTGGCGGGGGGGGGGGGGTGGGAGATTCTTCAATCTCTCTATATTATAACTAACTCACATTAGGAAAAATTCTAAAATAACAATAAAAGACCAATATTATAATACTTAAACTATAAGTACAATTAGGATTAATTCATCATTTGTACTCCAAGTAAGACTAAAAATCATAAATGGCGGAGCTTTTAGGGGGGAGGGGGGATAGGAATTAGTAAGATTTTATATATTCTTTTCTAAAATATCTACGTGGCTAATGAATTGATTTTTTAGCAACTTCAAGCTTACTAGGCTTATAAAAAATATATATAAAATATTAATAAATATTTTAAAATGCCATATCAATCATAAATGATTAAAAAAATCAAAACTCAATTGACCTATTTGTACCTACCGTTAACTTACTAACGAAAAATATCTATGTGGCTAATGAATTGATTTTTTAGCAACTTCAAGCTTACTAGGCTTATAATATATATATATATATATAATATTAATAAATATTTTTAAATTCCATATCAATCATAAATGATTAAAAAAATCAAAACTCAATCGACCTCTCTGTACCTCACGATCTTTGAACCTTCAACCAAAACAAAATTATAAAAATATAAGACTAAGCATCGTAGAGATGAGCATGAGAGAAAAAAAAGAAGAAGCAAGAGAGTTAAAAAAGAGAAATAAAATCTGAATAGAAAGAAAAGAAAGGAAGGTTAGATCTAAAATGAGGTTGACTTTGATTTGAAGGAACCCAGAAAAAAAAAAAAAAAAAAAAAAAAAAAAAAAAAAAAAAAAAAAAAAAAAAAAACCCAGATCAGATAAAAGCAACGCCAATGACTCAAGCTCTAATGGTTTCTTTCGTCTTTTATTTATTTTATTTTTACTAAACCCAGATCGCACAGACCCTCTCTCTCTCTCTCTATTTCTCCATGGCCGGATCTAAACCAACTCTCTTGATTTGCTCGCATAGGCCCAGTGTTTTTGGTTCTCTTTCTCATGTACATAATTCTGAGTTAAATTTCATTTTTTTTTTTTTTAATATCTATTTCAAGAGAATGATTTCATGGTGTTGATAATGGACATTTTGAAAAATAATTTGGGAGTTTTGATTTGTGGAAGTGTTGGATTAAGGGAGTATTTTATGCCAGTGCATTGTAGAGGTTGTGGTTTAAAAACTTATCTAATTTGTGGTTGCAGATTTGATAAAATTAGGGATTGATTGTTGGATTTGTTTTGGGTGTATGGTGTGTTTGGTTGCCACGAAAATGAAGGAAAAAACTGCAGTATAAGTTTATTTTTTAAACTTTTTTTCTATTTTTAAATTTGGATAAATTATTATTTATTTGGTTTTTTAATCATTTAATTGCTGATGTTTTATTTTAAAATATATATTAATATTTTTTATTATTTTCTATAAGTCATGTTTTAAGTATGTTTACTGTACAATCCGTTAACTACGTAAGCATTTTTCGTTAGGAGTTGATCATTGGCTATTTATTCACAATTTGAAGTTGACATTCTTATGATTTTTTTTTTCTTTTTAAATAGAAGTTGTAAATCGAATTTGGCTTCCTCCATGCCAATAAACTGCGCATGTCTTGCAAACTTCTAGCTTCCTATTGTTTATTACATGGCCCACCTTGGATTGCAAAGCTTTCGTGATCACTATTTGCCAATCTTGTAGCACAATGTCTCTTACGCCTATTTCTCTTTATGGCTTTCCTATATTGTCCCGAATCAACATACCCACCATTGCTGATCTGCTCCTCTTAAAAATTATGCCATCCACATTGACTTTATATAGGCTGTGATGCCTGCCAATTTGCCTTTCAGTTCCCCCTATTGTTGAGAAGTTGCTTTAAATTCATGAAAAGGAAAGCTAATTGAGTTTTCTTGTTGAAGAATGAAAAATTAATTTGATTATTTTATGGGTTTCGTTGGTGTGGAAAGAAAAGACTATTTTTTGGAGTGGAAGTTAAAGTAGTGTATTCATTTTCCACCAAGGAATATGAATTAGTCTTAGGGCTTTGTCCCAAGGTCCTCCCGATTGGGAGAGGAAAAAAAAACATAAAATTGAGAGTGAAACCAAAAGATGGGGGAAAAAAAAAAGGATTTTCGCTCAAGAGAGAGCACAAGGAGAAGCAATAAGGTTTGAGTTTCTTTCTACAAAGTTTTTGTAAAGCACAAATTAAGGAGAATTTGTGAGGCTTGGATAAATGTTGAGAAGTGAAGAAAAAGAAAAAGGTTTTGCCACAGTGTGAGTGTAAGGAGAAGAGAAAAATAGTATTTGTGAGAGCAAAAACATTAAACATACACAAGATAAATTTAATATTTTCTCTAGGGAAACGTTTTTTGGTGCTACAACCATAGAGTTTTGTTTGTATTCAAATAAGTGAATATCTTAGGCGAGTTCGGATAAATTCTTAAGATAATCATATTCAAGCACATTTCAGTAGGGTTTAAACAAAATTTAAAGTCAGATTGTTCAAAATTTTATTTTGGAAATAATAATAAAAAATTAAAAAAAAAAAAAAAAAGGGCTATAGTGCCGCCCCTGTTTCTAACCTGCCTGAGAGGTAACATATACCCTTGGATATCCTCTCCTTATCCACACATTATATATATATGTATATATATAATGCATGCAAAGCCAAATGCGATTACGTACTCGGTGACGCAAATCAAATGAGAGAAAGAAAAAGGGACCACATCTGTCCAAACTCCAAAACTTCAAATGATAATATAAGGTAGCTGGTAGCTAGTCCCTACAAATATGTAGTGACCACATGCATGCATCTTCAATCACAGAGAAGATAATATAAGGTAGACACATTAGGAAGATGTTCTAGGAAAACTTTAATGTAAGTCCTTTGGTTGGAAGATGTTCTAGGAAAACTTATTGGTCTTCATCAAGCACATTAGGAGAAGCTATTAATTAATCACTTTACAATCTTTACTTGGTTAGTTTAATTTGTATTGAACTCTTCCTATGATGCATATAACATACTATATTCTCTACTAGACGGTCTTTAAATTGGCTTAAGGATGGGGTAGTAGTAGATTGACAGCCAATGTAAAACCATACTCAAAACACGAATGTATTAATCGAAGTTTTATGAATTATTGTAATGCTAGTGTGTTTGGATCAAGTATAAATAACTTCTTGTGGGCAAGAATTAATTCATTGTTAAGAGTCATAAAACCCAAGCATAGTTTAGGTCCAATCCCAATCGTTGATGTGCAAGCCAAGAATACTACGTGTATTGTAAATTAATCATGGTCATTGTATGGTTATTTTAGGGTTTTGCCTATTATAAATTTCCTATATATTGGCTTCATTGTAAGTATGAATTATGATTATATTGAAGAGGTAGCTTTCAAGGTTCTCCCTTTGTGGACATAGACTATTAGGTCAAACCACGTAAATCTTGTGTTTCTCTTTTCTCTCTATACTCTTTTTTCCATATTTCAAAAAAATCTAACAACCATGTTATGAGGTACACCAACAACATATTTGTCTTAAAGAAAGAGAGGACTAAAAAGGGGTACAAAGAATGAATCACAATATGGCTCTTGTGAATTGACATCAAGGTGTTTTTTTTCTTCTTATTTGCTAACTTTGGTTTTTTTTTTTTTTTTTTTTTTTAAAGAAAAGTCCTAGAATAAAATTAAAAACTTGGTCCTTCAGCTAACATTAAAAAAAAAAAAGAAAAAAAGAAAAAAAAAAAAGAAAAAAAGAAAAAAAAAGAGCCTTATATCAAATCACTCAAACAGGATTGCCTTTAGGCATAAAAGAAAAAAAGAAAACCAAATCAAATTAAACAAACTGTGGACTTGAATATTTAGCTTTCCCTCTTTGTCATAGTTGATTATAACCCATTGCTAACTTCTCTCCCTCTCTCAGATACACAAAAATCTTTATTTTTAAATTTTTTTTAAATTGAACAAACAAAGCAACCACCCCAAAGTTGTAATGTTCAATAAAACTCAGTACGGTATATAGTACAAGGCAGTGTAGTTGGTTACTTTGGGAGATCAATTAGGTCAATGTGGTAGGAAAATAAAAACATATTGAACGCCACAAATATCATATGATCCAACTTTTTCTAAATAAAAAAGGCCTAAAAATGTCAACCCAAACACAAGTCTACTGGGGAGAAACTTGGGTTATTTTACTTTTTAAAGTTATCACGCTATTAATTATTAAACTAAAACGCAAATTGCACATTTTCAGTTTCTAATCAATTTGAATTCGGTCTATGATGTTTGGAAAATTTGATTTTAGTCCCTCGTGTTTGAGACTATTTTTTTAGATGCTATAATTAAAATGTTTCATATAATTTTAATATCACCAACTTTGACTGCTCTTATCAATTGGATTACAACTTTTATTAATTTTCCTTTTGTCAAAGTTGCTTGTATAATTAAAATGTTTGAGGCATGATTGCTTTTATCAATTGGATTATGAATTTTATTATTCATACAATTTCAGGCATAGTTGTTGATAGGACAATGTTTATATAGTTCATTATATCTTCCAATTCAGTAAATGCATATACTATATCTACAAGCGTGCATTGCATTAATCATTTACATTTTTTTTTTTTTTGAAAAAAAAAAACATAAAAATAACTTATATGATTATTTATATAAATTTGATATAAGAAACCATTTTTTGTTGGAGTACTTATTATCCAAATAATATTAAAAATAAAGATAAACATAGAAATACACCTAAAAATAAATATAAACATAAATAATATTATTACTATAATAATAATTATTATGGTTATTAGTAATCTATTTATATATGAAGAGAGTGGATATGAAAATGCCACCAATAAAAATAGTCCTATCACTAACTATACTTGAAATTGTACGAATAATAAAAACTGCAATCCAATTAATAATTTAGTTGTGCCTCTGTCTAAAGCCCTATAACTAAAAGTTCATAATCCATGGAAAGGTTCTTAGGCAAGGTGAATAAACTAGCATGTACATAACAACAAGACATTCAATAGTCCATCCATATTTGGAAAAGGTTAGGTCATAAAATATTTTTCCTTCATCCAAGCAAAAAAAATGACTTGCATTGAATGAATTTTCTCAGCATGTGGATTGAAGTTCACATTGCACAACAAATTAGCATAAATTATAGCCTACATTGCCCATGGATCTTTAAATATACATGGAGTACATAATCAGCCTTTTGCAACCTAGTTTATCAATTAATACCCCATTGATAAATGGACCTAAGAAATACAACATTTTAAAAATTAACTCAACCTTCCAATCCATCTCAATTAGGGGCTTTTCATAAATCATCTTATTCCTTCCAATGCTTGTTGGATGATTTGGACAATTAGACCACAAAAAAAAGGCATTCATAACAACACGTCTTCCCATCTTTTAAAGAATTTGGTGCAGTAAGTATATGATCATACTGTTGTTGTCTCAATAGGGGGAATATTGTATCTCAGGTCCTAAAATTTTCAATTGACTTCATCAGCGGGATAATTTTCTTTCATAACATCCCTAATTTCATCTTCCCTGTCCTGTTAAAAGAAATTAATAAAAAAAAAATGTAAACCATTGCAAACCCATTTAAAATTATTTATCTCATTCTACCTCAAGTCTATTTGAATCTACTCCTAAACTAAGTTAATATTTAGTTGGCTTACGGAAATATCATAGAAAATTTATGATATCATATTTACTTTATTAAAGTATGATAGTGGTTAATTAAACACTCAGTGAAAGAGTAATATCCTACTAATTGAATTTTATAATATTAACATATTTTTCCATAAAATATGTATATTTAAATCCTCATATATATATATATATAATATTTTTTGAAATGTAAAAAAATCTGGTTAAAAAATAATTTCTTCCCGAACCAACTTGTTTAAATACAACGTGTACGTGTTTCCTCTCTTTGTTCTATCATGCTCGTGCTTAAAGCCAGCATGTATCCATAAAAAAATTAATTCATTTTTTATGTTTAATTGGCTTGAGTTTTATGAAGGCTGGCCTTTCAACAAAGCTAATTCAAATAAAACAAATAGGACTTTAGCCAATTTATATTTTGAAGAAGAGTACAATGAATTTGAGGTGGAAAGTTAAATGAAGAAAAAAAAAAAAAAAAAAAAACCTCTAATGATTATAACCGTATAAACTACTTACACACACATATATATATATATATATATAATTAGTGCACATTTATAAATAATTAATATACACATTTACTTCACTAAAAATTTCAATGAACTAAAAAGCTCACATAAATTCATATTTTATTGAGAAGGAAGCTTATATAAAAGTCTCAAGAAATGTGCCACTAGATAAAACCTATTGCTCTATAAGCGTGCATTGCATTAATCATTTATATAATCATTTGTTTAAAAAAACATAAAAATAACTTCTATGGTTATTTATATAAATTTGATGTAAGAAACTTTTTTTTTTTTTTGAAAAAGTTATAAGAAATCATTTTTAGTTGGAGTAGTTTTATCCAAATAACATTAAAAATAAAGATAAACATAGAAATACACCTAAACGTAAATATAAACTAACAAATAATAGTATTATTTACATAACTATAATTAGAGTAAAATAATTTAATAACCTATGGTTTAGGGTAATGCCAAACACATCAAGACATTTACAAAATGACCAATTTAATCCTTCTTCTCAAAGGAGTTAATGTTTTCTGTTAATAACCAACGGTGTCTTGGTCTAGTGGTGCCAGGGGCTAGACTTGGTAGGGCGAACTACGGTTCGATCCCCCGCAAGCCCGTTGGGAGGAGTTTAAAACCTTAACCCCGAGACCCGCTTCGAAACCGGATTAGTCGGCCCAGTGGGTTCGGATACCGGTTGGGAAACCAAAAAAAAAAAAAAAAAAGTTTTCTGTTAATAACAATATTTTCACAAAACCAAATTGAAATTCAGATCTACTCTCTCCCTCTTCTTTTTTTTTTTTTTTTTTTTTTCCTAACTCACCAACTCTCCCTCTCAACTTTTTTTTTTTTTTTTTTGGCTTGTAAAAATCTTTGTACAGTTTGTCATGGTCCCAAAGATTCATTCTTTGAATTTTTCTCCTTTTTCTGCTTAAAATCAACAATAGAAGCAAAGCTTTTCTTGGTTCTTTTTCTTAGAATAATTTTTAACAAAAAAAGGTAATTACTTTGCTACTTTACGTTTGGCAGCCGAGAAAATCTGAGAAAATCAAAAGGAAAAGCCGTAGAAAAAGTCACAACTCCTCCATGTAGCGTTTGACAACCATGAAAATCTGAGAAAATCAAAAGGAAAAGCCATAAAAAAAAAAAAAAATTTAAAATAAAAAAGTGACATCTCCTCCAGGTAGAGTTTGGCAGCCTAGAAACCAAAAGGAAAAGCTCCTTAAAAACCAAACCCTTTTTCTCCTCTACAAAGACACCCAGTAAGAACCAATTACACAAGCCAAGTCCTAACTCCACAAAGTTGCCATCAACCCCCAAGCAAATATCAAACTCCTAATACCCACAATGGCCAAACCCAAATCCAGTAAACCCAAACACCATTAACCCATAGAAAACTGTTGAGTTTTGACCCACCACCACAAGGTCTCCGTTATTGAAATAGAGAGCTGAGAGAGAGAGAGGATCCATAATCAACAAGATTTGGCAGTCAAAGGAAAAGAAGATTGAGAGTGAAAGAAAGAGTCAGATGAGATTAGGAAAAAAGAAAGTACAAGAGAGAGGAGAAAGAGAGTGAAATTCGGATAAGCGAAGTAAAAGAAAAATTGAGAGAGAAAGATAGAGTCAGGTGAGATACTAAAATTAAGAAAAAAGAAAAGAGCAGAGAGGGGTCAGATTTGAGTAACGGCGGTTACTAACACCGTTTGTGTTAAAAGGATTAAATTGGTCATTTTTTGGAAGTCTTGGATGTATTTGGTATTATCCAAAACTTCAAGATAGTTTATTATAATTTACTCTTATAATTATTATGAGAAATTATACATTATCTCTTAAACTATTTCTCATGTTATACTTACTCCTTAAATTATGCGATTGCGTGCTTAATCCCCCCTAAACATTATCCCCTGCACACTGTGCACCCTACCTTTAGTTAGTTGTTAATTTAGATGGAATCTAGAGACATGTGACTTTCACATGACAACTCAAATAATGAAAACGACTGAATTACCCCCATTTTAATTTCTATAAACAACACAAGATCCTTATGTGTTCTCTCTGAAGTCTTCCCTCACGTATAATATTTTGTTCATCTCCTTCTATGTCTTACTCTGTCCCTAGTCAGTTTCTGCCTTAGTCCCAGATCGAGTCCCAAAAACACCCTAAGATGCATAAATACACAGCAAAAAAGTGCCACACGTAACACAATACAATACTCATCAGAAAACAATTGTACATAAAACTACACAAGCAATATTCTATACTATAATAGCATGTGGGGACGAGTTGAACACATTATTCCAACCAACGACTAACTTTGTCAACAGAAGTTAATAAATCTACCCAAAACAATTCACTACGCATCCACACCACATAAATTGTTGTCACCCAATATGCTGAAATAATATTCATTTTACATAGAATCTAATGGTTCGTGTTTTTCAATTTGGTATAACTTTGGTCTTTAAGGTTTTTTGGGGTTGGGTCTAAGTGGAAACGAAAGACTAAGAGGGATTGAGGAATTGATGAGAATTGAGAAGTTTGCCTTTGTAGTTGATGAAAGAGAGAGACTTGGACTGTGGGAGTGAAGCCAGAGATGATGAGAAAGAAGAGGCTGAAAGTTTATGAGCCAGGGCAATTCAATATTTTTTATTATTGCAGTTGTCATGTGCAAGTCACGTGATTCTAAATTTCATCTAAATTAACAACTAACTAATGATGGGATGCAAAATATGCAGAGGATAATAGTTTAGGAAGGTTAAGTGTGCAATTGCATAGTTTAAAAGGGGTAAGTGTAACATGGGATATAGTTTAGGGGATAAAGTATAATTTTCCTCAAAATTTAAAGATAAACCTACCACTTAAACAAATAAGAATGAAAGATGTTTGGACTTTGGAGTGTAAATATGTATAGTTCTATATGCCCCCTTTAAGGTTATTCTAATCTAAGTTTTTGAAGTGATATTCATGTGATTATGTTTATAGGTTTTAATCTGGTAGACTTATTTATGGCCTGTTTGGATGGAGGGGAGAAAGAGGGGGAGTGAAGAGGAGTAGAGTAGAGTAGGTTAAAAATAAGCTAATTTTGTGCTAAATTTATTCTACTCTACTCTATTCCCTCTCCCTCTCTCTCAATCCAAACGGACCATTAATGAGTGTGTTTATGGTTGTTACAAATGGTGACCATTTAACGTTTACTTATGATGAAAATTTGAGGTTTTGGATTTCTAAAATGAAATAGTTGGTAAATCTAATTTTTATTGTTATTAAGTTTATTTTAGAGTAAGTTGAGGATTTAGATTAGCTTTATCTTGGTGGATATTTTGATATATCTTGTTTCATGGGTTCCTCTTGAATATGTTGTGTAAATCATATGGGAGCAACTTATAAGGTGTTGGGACTATATTATAGAGTGGATAGGATGGAACCCCAAATTTTTTTTTTTTTTTTTTAATATTGAGGTTTGCCTAATAATCATGATGTGGGCTTTCTAACTCATGGACTTTTCTTCATGTTATGGGCCTCGTAACCTGGATTGTCTTGTACTTCATAAATTGAGTTTATGACTCTGACTCGTTTTCGTATCTTCCTTTGCCTCACACACTAGGCTTACCGCCTATGTTCCTCCATACTTTATAGAGTGAGCTTTACGACCCACCAAATTTTGCTACGTAGAACGAGTTCACCGCTCATGTTTTCTCTTTCTATACGAATTGAGCCTAGCAAGCCAGTTGGGCTGGTTAGGCAACAAATCTATACAGCCCATCAACATTCTTACAAGCCCAAGTTCTTCATTGTACAAGTACAGCCCAAATCAGTTAACAAGCTAAACCGCTTAATTGGCTATGAAGAATACCAAGATCCAACCCAACTACACTCAAACCAAATTCTGTGGAGATATATATATATATATTCAGTACAAAAAGAAACATGTCTATCAAAATCTTATCCAAAAAGAACAACATTTTTAAGAACACATCCAGCTAGAGTTAGAATGAAGTGTTTGCTTACAGATGTGGCTAAGCCCTTGTGTGTTTTTCATGCAACATGTAGTCATTTAACTCTTGGCGTTGTGGACAAAGGTTTTATTGACCAAAACAGTGAAAACACATTAATTTCTTTGAGCTAAGGGTTCTTCTAATTTCTTACTCTTAGATTGTGTATTTAAAATTCTACATGCAATGAAACTACCATTCACCCAAATTTGTACAGTGCAAGCCTAAATTTGTATTCATTCCCACGTGAAATAAGGTTACAAAAGCAGATACATAGAGGAGGGATGCAACAAATGATGATATTACCCACATATACAAGCAAGGCAAACTTTGAGGAAATCCAATCAAAAGTGCAAAAGTAGACATTGGAAGAGAATTTGAAGTCTAGTGAAAGTCTATTTATGATTCGTTTGGATTGAGAGAAAATGAGGGAAGCAGAGTATAGTAGATATGGTCCAAAATTAACTTATTTTCAATCAACTCTACTTTACTCTCTTTCCTTCCCCCTTAGTCCAAATGAGCCCTTAGGCTTCGTCACGTCTACCCAAACTTTTATTTTAATATAATACATTATATGATCTCTCTATTGCAAACACACCGATGGGTTGATACATCTTCACCTACACCTCCCTTGTCCATGGCTTTCTTTTCCTTTATTCCCAAAACATACTTAATAAATTCCTTAAAATTCTTTAATTTCTGAAGACGTTCACATAAACTTTGACGATCAGGTACACTTGTGAAGTTCCACGCCAAAAATATGACATGTGCAATGGGAGCAAGCAGGCAAGCGGACCAACATAGGACAAAGAGACCCAGAAAGCTTTTAAACTGAAGCTGGTCCACTTCAGTAGTTGTGCCTTGCGCAGTGCAAGCACTTGTCATAAGCCATTTGTCATGAATTCTCTGGAGGTCACCATTCTCTGACAGTTTTAAAATGGCAGTTGACATGTCAATTGCTAAAGGTGAGTCCCGTGGAAAGGCCTGATGATCAATGAAGAATATAATCATGTTATTATAAGCCAGCAGCCGCTACCATTAACAAACACACACACACACACACACCCTTTTGGTTGGACGTTAATGCATGATGCTAGGAATGTTGACATAGAGAATGATATATTCAAAGATTATGCTCAAATAATGCTGACTCAACATGTTAGGATTTCAAGTAAGCATGCATATTGATCAAATTTTGAAGATTGTTAAAATCTTTTAGGACATTTTAAAGTTAATACCCCCAAATTTCTCTTTCTTCTATGAAAATAATGAATTGATAAGATACTTCAATATTCTTCGTTTGTTTTCATTAGAATTTATGTTGTGATCATGAGTGAGAATTTTTTTTTTTTTTTGAGAGAGAGTTTCAACCTATGCCATTAACTCCTGATGATAGCTCTTTATCACTATCATTAGACCAAGACACCAATCAGTTTTTGGTGTAGGCGGAGATTAAACCTCAAATCTCTTATACAACTATCAGAGACTTTACCAGTTGAGCTAACTGAAACCCACAGTGATTATGAGTGAAATTGATAAGAGATAAAGATAGAAAGCGAAAATAAAATTAACTTGATTTGGCCTAACAATTTACATCTACATAAATGTCTACATATGTACTATATTGAATCGGGTGTTACAACAAGCACATTAGGGGGTTTATATAAATAGACTAACTTTAGGCTAGCCATAGAAGCTAATTATAGACTAACCTTAGAATATGGTATAAGTTAGGATGTGTAGTGCAAGTACATCCAACATGGACTAACATCTCTAACATACCTCTGCAAATTAAGGGAAAAGCTTGAGAACACCATAAGTTTGGAAAAAAACTGAATGTGTAGTAGAGCAAGCAAGACAAAATCAATTGTAGAATAAATTGGGCTTGACATGAAGTGGAACGTTGGAGATAATTGTTGACATTAGTGGAGGAATGGCGGCTCAAGGATGACATAAAGATGTCGATGATAGTAGCAATTAAAGAAGAACGGTACTCCATTAAAGAAGAACGGTACTCGGAGAATGACAACACTAACAATAAGAGGAATGGAACCATTTTTCAAGAAGGCAGAATTTGATCATTAATTATGTTAGTTATTAATACAAATTATTATGATTCTATTTATATATGAACCTTTACCGTTTAAAGGAAATATGATAGTGGTAAGATTCTAATGAAATATGTAAATTTAGGAAATTTTAAGAGAATCTTTATAGGATTTAAGGTTGATTATATAAAATATATACAGAGAGAGAGAGAGAGAGAGAGAGAGAGAGAGAGAGTAATTATGTGAAAATTGTAAGTTTTCACAAGTTTGTTTATTGGCAATTTTCTTATAGAAGTAAACTTTTTTTTTTTTTTTGATACACTTATATAAGTAAACTAAAAGTAAAAGATTTTGGTTTTATATAGATGAAGAAAGTTTGGCTCCAAACATGTTTGGAGTTATTTTTTTCAACCAAATATGTGACAAATTATAAAACTATCTATGTACATTATTTAAACAAGTTATATATCTCATTAAAAAAAGTCATGTAACTAATACTACAAATGAATAATCTTTTCAATTGCCACATAGTATGTTAGAACAATATAACTGCAAACATGTTTAGAGTCACTTTAGACTATTTAGATTATAGATAATAAATTATAAATGCACAATATGAAAAACAAAGTTTGGCTCTAAACATATTACAAATAAGAAGATAATATTTATTATCTTTGTCATATACAATGGACATAACCCACTTAACTCAACCAACCAAATGAGTCATGTGCATTGTGTATGATAGGACATATGTCATCTTCCTATTGGTAATTAAAGCCTAAGACTCCAAACATATTTGGAACTAAACATTTTTGCACAAGAGATGAGCCTAACATGAATTCCAAAAGCAAGGACCAGGAAATGCAATGTCATTGATAAAAGAGATACTCACAAATCCCCAACCAGCTTTGGTGAACTGTTGACCTACAATACCGAATTCACAACGAGTTGAAAGAAAGAGTTCTACGTACGCACGGTCATCAACAACAGCAACAACACCGCCCCTTTGTGGACCGTCTTTTAAGGCTTTGGCATAATTTTCGGCAGAATTAAGAGGAACAAGTCTGGACTCATGAATACCAAGTTCCTTAACTAAATAAGTTCTGGCATATGAACCTTGTTGATAGCCAATGGGATCGTTGCTGTTAATTAGAGTTTCAATGCCTTTAATGGGAGAAGAAAGTTGTTGCACTGTAAGTATTGAGGTCAAACTTGCAGTGTAGCTAGAGGTTATTATAAGAACGACAAATAACCATATAAGTAGCACACAACGACTAAGGAATCCGTCTGTTTTTTCCTCTACAACAAACAAGAAGGAGGTTACTTGATAAAAGAAACACAAACTACCATTGCTATACCTATGATCATTAGAAAATACAAGTAAATTAGAGCCAATTCACTTACTATGGGCATAAAACAATGTTGAAAAGCTAAACCTGCAGAATCAAAGGAATGCATGTGATTGGAGGATTTCAACTAAAAAGATGCAATCTAAACATGATTAATTCATCAAATAGACATATTGTAAGAAAGAAGGAAATTCCTAACACAAAAGGCTCTCTTACAAATTACTATTTCACATTTATGAATAGTATGATCTCTATAGCATAGGATAGCAAGGAGTTTTCTACTTTCCTTAAATAAAAAAGAATCAGTAATCTACATTGTCTCAATCTAATAAAAAATATTGTACAACAAAAATCCTATTATTTTCAGGCTTGGGAGAGGTGATTGATAAGCAACTTTACTACAAATTTTTTAAATAAATAAAAAATTATAGGGGAGGTTGATTCATGGACTTAAGCTCGCCTCTTTCAATGGAAGACACTTACCATCGCACCAAAGTCCAACCTCCATTGTTACAATCTTATGTCAACAACAAAATTACATAAAAAGAAACTTTGAATCAATTTAATGTTGGGTTGTTACACTAATAAAAAAGTAAAACTAGTAGGATGAAACTTATCTTGATTATTTTGCACTAAGCGAATAGTGACAAAAGGTATTTAAGCATTTAGCTCAGGGCCATGATATGTTTAATTCCTCACCATAGAGCAGTGGCAACTTGTTTTCTTGGTATACCCCGGAACTCTTCATTAGTTCTACGCTCCAAAAACCAAATAACTGCTCCCATAACGAGGAAAGAGAGAGCTGTGAAAAGCCACATCATTAGAGAGAATGGCTTAAAAAATGCCAAAGCATTGGAATTCAACTCCTTAACAGAGGCCACTACTACTAGCCCCGACTCAATATATGGTTGTGTAAAATCCACCATTCTTGTTCGATCAGTAGTGATTGCAATGTCACCTATTGCTGCATCAAAGACCTATATATGGAAGAAGAAAATTAGAGAATCAGAAAATGGTGAAAAAAATCTTTTGTCCATGGAAAATATTATATGTTCTATTTTCATTTCTAAAATTTAAAATGTCACCCATTTTATCCTTTCGTCTATTTTCGTGTTTCTCTTGTATATTTTAGGGACGAAAATAGACAGTATACTATTACTAAATCGTCCATGTTTTAAGGGATAGAAATAGAGTTTTTTAAACCTTAAGGATGAGTAAAGAACCTAAACTATCTTTTAGGGACAAAAAGAATATTTTGGCCTTAGAAAATCAATGAAAACTTCACAAAGTTCTGAAACAATTTTTTTGTTTGTAGTACTTACGCTTGTCGTGATCAAACGCACAAGCTCAGTGCAACTTGGGTTATTACGACCATCCCCAAATGGAACTAATTTATATGGGACAGCATATGGCAATAAACTCAATGCAGCAGTAAATACATCAATGCAGTATCCTTTGAAAATGCCAGTGCCTTCTGCTTGTGACACAAATTCACGATAACTAACTCGTCTTGGGACTCCAATTAACAATTGCCTTCCATTTTTCGGAAAAGCCCACCCTCGAGGAAGTTGTGTAGTTTGTCCTGGCCAAATTACACTATATAGTCTTTGATTTGCATTGGAACGATTAGGAGGCTTTGTGTAAAGCACTTCTGGAGGCAAAACTGATAAGCCAGAATAATTTGTCCAATAACCAACCCTTCTAAACCCTGTGCCAATGACATTGATGACTTCAAATGAAGGATTAATGAAGTCCTTATCAGGAGTAAACTCAATTGGTCCTGTTACACCACTCATATTGACCTGTAAAATGCTCTTAAGCAACAAATTCCCTTCATTAAAGATGTTTAGAGCATTAAGTCTCAAACTACCTCCGCGCAACTCAGTTAACCTCGAATCATTTGAGAATGAGATAACTCCTCCCTGATTGAAAAATGCATCAATTGCATGAGCAAGCAACCAAACTGTGTCATAGGCATATAGACCATAAGTATTTAGCCCAAAAGAGACATTAGCACTTTTTCCCTTGGTCAAGTTGTTCCACTTGGAAACAAATTTTCTTTTGAGTTTTGAATCTGGTGCATACATACGCAATGTAATAACTCCTTGAAAATCATCCATTACATTTGAAGCTAAGGGAGAATCAGTATCCAGTATGGTAGAGAGCCAGTTAGTAGCTATCCACACAAACCCAGATTCCATCATTCCAAGATACTTTGCTAAATTAAGCACCATCGAACCTAGACCATCATAAGTGTGAACAATAATTATCCGAGACTCTATTAAAGAAACCTGTTACAATACAAAATACAAAATAAAAAATAAATGATTATATTCAAACATTCTTAATAATTTAAACTTTTGGGATAATAAGTAATTTATCTTATAATATCAAAGCTAGTATTCCTAATTTCAAATTATGTTTCTACTCTATCTCTCATTTAAAAGGTTAAAAATCCTATGTGTTGGATCCTATTTATTAAGAGGATAGGTTAGCCAAATAGTTAAATAATTATATCCATCCATTCTTAACATGTTAAACTTCTTTTGATTAGTAATCTATCATAACCTTAATCAACACATCAGTGATGTCATCCCTGGTCGCTTCAGAGGGCATGGGTGCTTTGTATGAGATCTTACATCGTTTCTCAGCAAGCTTATCCCCTAATGCAACAATTCCATTTCTGCCATAATCATCGTCAACATAGAGTGCAATCACCTCTTTCCATCCATAGTAGTCTACAATTTCTGCTACTGCAGCCATCTGAAAAAGATCATTTTGGGAAGTTCTAACAAAGAATGGGAACTGAAGTGAAGACAACGTTGGGTCCGTTGCTGAATATGACAATAGAGGAACTTGGAGCTCATTTGAAATTTGAGAAATTACATGAGCTGTTACAGAATTTAAGGGGCCAATTATGGCCACTGTGTCTTTCTCCATGAACTGTAAAGCTGTTATGATAAATTAAAGAAAGAAAATTCACAATCGATTGGTGATTCGAGGTAACCTACCTTAAGAGAATATGACAAGTGAACAAACAAACAAGAGTTATAAAAAAATAACTTACTCTCAACAATGCCCAAAAATCCGTTGTAATTGGAGTCTTGCATTGTAAGTTGGATCTTAGTTCCAGCAAGAACAGCTGGATCAGAATTCACATCTTCAATTGCAGCTTCTATTGCTACCTTTGCAACCTTTCCAATAATAGACTTGTAAGCAAGAATAGCCCCAACGTTGACAACACTAGGCCTTGTAGAGATATTTGTAACCACCCCATTTGAGAAAATCTCATGGCAAAAAACTACTAACACCATAAGCCAAACTCTAGTCATGGTAAATTATTTGACACAAACCCTAATTCTCACATTTTTTCTGCAAATAACACAAAAGTACACCATCAAGAAATGTACACAAAATAAAATAAAATATTAAGAAGTATATAAAAAAAAAAAAAATGAGAGGGAGAGAGAGGATAAAGAATTAATATAGTTTGATCTGAGCGGCCTACATCAATCTCAAAAGGCCCAAATAACCACTATTTTACTATTGATCTCTATATGTTACAATGAACTCAATGAAGAGTGCATATATAGTAGACTAACCTTGGAGTAGGCCTAAGGTTAGAGTAATATATTTTCAACTATGGATATAGTAAGGATTATGATTCTTAGTACAATTTGGACTAGGATACAATATACTTGAATCTTGACTATATCTCTAACAATCCTCTTAAACTCTAGGTAGTAGAAGGTTGATGACAACCTGACTTTAAAAGGGAAAGTGTGACCAAGTAGAGTGAAAATGATATACCGGAATGAAGGCAATGCCCATCCGTATGCATGATTTTAGAAACTTGACCAAAGATGAGAGAGATGCAAAACCAAAAAGAAAGTAAGATGCCAGATAGGAGGTACTAATTAGAGTGGTTCATCAAGAAACCCGGTATACAAAGATGTTTTGAGTCATGTGACAAGTAAAAGTCAAATAGGAGATACCGATCTGACTCTCGCAACCAAGGTAGCAAACTACCAATTAAGGAGAGCCAATAAAGGCAACAAATGTGGTAATTAAAAAGCATGATTAGAGGGAAATTAAGTCAGATGCCGAATACAAATCTTCTGTAACATTTTTTTATGTTTCACTTAATGATCCACCAGTGTGATTATGAGAAGCTCCAACATGAGCTTATATGGAGGATGACTCTACTAAATAGGGAAGGATGTGTGGCAGTGTGTATGGGTTTTTTTTTCGAAGGACGTTGTCCAAAGAAGGGAATGTATCGGGATAGTTAGGCTTAGAGATGGGATGGAATCGTAATTTCATGTTCACAGAAGCCTAAATCTAACTAGTCTAAGACCTAGCTTTGATCCCATGTTAAAATAAGAAAAATATATCAAGAAATAAAGAGAGAGGAAGAACATAATAAATTAATTATTAATACAATATAACTAGGAATACAATAAAAGTTCACAATAATTTTACATCACTAAATTAGCTTACCATCTCACACATGAGCCCACCACAATGTATAATTACTTTTTTTTTAAATAATATTATTTTAAAGATATTATGAAATTTTTGTAAATTTTTGTTGCATCCCTAACATAATTCAAAATAATAAGGTTTAATTAGCCTTCGTGATCTGCTACATTGAAAAGCATTTAATAACTACAATATCTTTATTATTGAACTCTACCTATTATAATGAACCTCTATATTGAGTGGTATACAATAGAAAAGTCTAGATTAATCCCGAGACAAAATATATATACACACACACACACACACACAAGTGCTCCACATGTGCGATGAGACTCTTTTTTTATATTTTGAGTTTAATGTAATTTTTCAATTTGAATTTATTTATTGTTAGTAAGGTTACACATGAAGGAATTTTTAAGAAACTAAAATTTAGAGTTTGAAATAGAGTAAACTACTGGATTTAATGCGTGCTAATTTTTAGGAAAAAAAATGTATCAAACGTGCGTGAGATATATTTAAATAGAAAGTGTTAATTTTTAGGAAAAAAATTTCTCTGATAGTTTTTTTTTTTTTTAATTTTTTTGAATTACAATATTAACCTCATTTTTTTTTTTTAAGAATAAGGAATATCTAATTAGATTAGGGGTATTTTTTGATATTTTTTGAAACCATAACTAACTTTTTGAATCCTCTTCATATATAAAGATATATAAAAAATAAAAATAAAAAAATCCTAGATTAACCTTAAAGTTATTAGTATAAATAGACTGTGTGTACAATAACGATTAAAATTCCTTGTTAACTTTTGACTACAATAATACAATGGAATCTGACCTTAACTATATGTCTAACACCACAAAAGATATTTGTAATTTAAGAAGCAATTGAATGATGAATCTAAGAACATGAAGCAGAGTGGTAATAAATCGCAAAATATAACTAAGTTTCTCAATTAAATTGAAATATGTGGCCTATTATTTCATTGTTCAATACACTTCTTTTGTTTATAAATTACAAATTTTAAGGCTATATACTTGAATTAAATTGAAAAGTGTAAGCTAGAGTACCTATAAAATGATATCTAAATTTTATCCATTAATAAAATACGAAATATTTTCACATGTATTTGATTGTCCTCGTTAAGGAGGAATTGAACAGGTCACACTACCTTATAGAGTAGCAAAAACTAATTAGCAAATACATCTATAATTAAATAGGAAAAAATTAACAGATATCCCAAGGGTATTAGTTTAAGAATTACTTTTAGAAAATTTTTATGGAAAAATAAAAAAGTAATAGATTTTTTAAAACATATATTTATATTTCTCATAAAAGTGATATTAAAATTTTCTTAAAATGATCTATTAACAAATGCCTTACAGACGCCCGATAACCGAACTCAATTAAAAATTATGCGACTCCCTAAAAAAATGAGTCAATTGACAAAAAAATAAAACGCTCAACCTTATCCAAGTCACTTCAACTCTTGTTAACCGAACCCATAAAACCTATGCACACTCAAGCTAAAAATTATAACCTCTAAAAGTAGCAAATTAAATAAACGGTTATTGAATGTCTAGATGAAAATTTAAAGTACAGACAAAACAAAAACAAAAATGAAAGCGTTGACAAAAACTAACAAGACCAAAGGACTCAATCTCACACTAGAAACCAGTTCGATTTGAGTGAGGAGAACAACATATATCAATACTAATTAATACCGATGTATTGTTTTAGGATTACTACTCCATACATATATATAGTCGATACGGTACTGTTACAGTGTTGACTACCTTAAACCCGACCCAAACCACCAAAAAAAAAAAACTCCTTCTAGTCAAAAGTTTGAAAATCAATACTAAGTACATAACTGTGGGATCACAAAAAGTATCGATTTTACAAAAAGTAAAAAGGATAAGAGAAATTTGGAGAAATTTGATCCGCTTGCAAGGGAAAAAGAATTAAACTTACGCAGAAGCTTTAGCAATTAGCAGCCATTGTTTTTTACCTATAGCAGCTAGCCAAACCCAACAACTAGATCACTTTAACTATGTTTATGAAAGAGCTTATGTTCGGAGATCAAGTACGAGTTAACGAGCTCATGGATATACATTTGGTTAATAATGTGCAAAAAATATAGAAAAATTTCTTTGTCATTAATTTATTATTTTAGGAGATATTTCTCACTATACTTAATGTACGCGTAATGCCCACATAAAAGCGAATAAGACAAAGAAAGAGACACTATTGGCTCTGATAACATGGGTAGTTATGTTATGACTTGAAAGATTTTTAAATTAAATGCACTTTCGTGCCAGTTTCCAAACTGGACTTACTAGACTCAAGAGATTTGTGTGTCTGTGGTCTGCACCATGCTTTGCTAAAGTCCTGTTTTGAATATGATGGTAAGGGTCATATTATATGTAATTGGCAAATCCTACTAATAAAATGCATTTTATATGATATTATTGAAAACACAAGACTGCTCAAGAAAAATTGAAATGGTAGATCCCGATACCTTACTCAATACCTATCAATGAGTTAACGAACCTCGATACCTTCTTGACACCTCTCGATCTATTAAGTCTTGGAAATTAAATTTAAAGTTCAATTTTTGAAACCTACTCGATACCTGTCGATCTATATATTGAGAGTAATAAATCTCAATACCCTCTCGACACCTCTTGATCTATCGAGTCTCATTAAAATTGAATTTAGACTTGGCTTTCTAGGGATTTGTGTACCAGGGTTCCAAAACATATTTTATAGATGTCATCAAGTACACGAAGAGACACACATAACAGGAGTTGCTACAATGTTTTGTGCGCCTAGGGTTTTGTGCCAAGTTACTTCTGGTTCATCCAAATGTGGATTAAAGAACTATACAAAGCTACAACAATCAAAAAGATTGTTGTAGAGTTAGTCACAGATGTGAGATTAGTGCAAAGGAGAAAGTCTTCTACAAGATCAAGTCCAATTGGGGATTGGAGCTGAGAATGGTATAGTTCAGTAGGTTCTACTGTAGGTAGGTACTTCGGAATAAGCTTATAGGGTAATATTTCTTATACTTGTAACCGCTTTTTCTTGTTAGTAGATTCTTCAGGATTGACGACATGACTTGAAGTTCACCTGTTGGGGTTTTGTCTATAAGGGTTTTCCCATCATAATCAAATCGTCGTGTCAAACTTATTTTCTAATGCACTCTATTTAGTTTGGTGATTTAATTGTGCCTTAATCTGATTTGCATGTAATATTAACTAATTAATTAACTTGAGTAATTGTTTGATTAATTAATTGGGATCAATTTATAACCCAAAAATGAGGAATACCAAGACCTCACAACGAGGAATGCCAAGACCCAACACACTCAAGCCAAAAGCCAACCATCATCTTCTCCTTTTCCAAAAGAAAAGACAACGTGCAATGAAATAATCGTTCACCCAAATTTGTATAGGTACACACATAAATTTGTATTCATTTCCCACATGTGACCTCAGGTTACAAGACCATGCAAAGAGGCATGCAACAAATGAAGATAATACTCACATATATATTCACAAAATGCCCAAAATAACATACATATATATACAAACTCTAGGAGAAGCCAATTAAATGTGCAAAGGTAGACATTTGAAGAGAATTTAAAGTCTACTGAAAGTATATTTAGGCTTCATCACCTTTAACCAGACTTTTATTTTAGTATACATTCTTCTAAAACCTATGTTTAGATAAAGGAAGATGAGTCAGGATGAAGAAAAGATGTTTAAAAGTTAGTATATTCCAGCCACCTTCTCTTTTCTGCTCCAATCTCTGACCCCCATTTCTCTCTATTCTGAACACACAAGTGGGTTGATTCATCTTCATCTACACCTTTTTTTGAGACCCTCTCCATTTGCCTTCTCTTAAAGCGGTGTCTAACTTTCTCTTCCTTTTCCCCAAGAAACAAAAGAAACTTCTGAAAACGTCCAATTCTTGAGCTTCTACCAGAAGACTTAAAGTGCTTGTTGAACCTCCAAACCAATATTATGAAATATACAAAGAGAGCAAGAAAACAAGCGAAACCACATAGACCAAAAAGGCCCCAAAAGCTTTTAAGCTAAAGTCGGTCTACTTCAATCGTTTTGCCTTATGCAGTACAAGCACTTCTCATAAGCCATTTGTCATGAATTCTTTGGAGTTCTCCGTTTTTTGATAGTTTTAAAATAGCAGTTGACATGTCAATTGCTAAAGGTGAGTCTCGTGGAAAGGCCTGGTGATAAATGGAGAACATAAACAGGTTATTATAAGCCAACCACTGCGATTTAAAAATAGAAACACACACTTGCATACTTTTGTATGATTAATGTGTGGTGCATGGCATGCTAACCTAGTATGATATATTCAAAGATGTGTTCAAATAAATATGACTCAATATGTTTGGATTTAAGGTACTCGTAACATCATGTTGAAAGAATTTGAAAACTTGCAGTCTTTTAGGACATCTTTAAGTCAATGCTTCCCAAATTCCTTAATCTGCAACAAAAGTATTGAATTGATGAAATACTTCAATATTCTCTGTTTTTTATGATAGGATTGATGTTGTGATTAATTATGAGTGTGAGAGAGAAATAGAAATCAAATTTAGCCTAATAGCCTATGTCTACAACTAAAACCATGAACGGCTCCATCTTTATGATATTGAATTGTGTGTTACAATCAAGGAAGCACCACGCGGTTAGGAGGGTGCCACACTGAAGTCCGACGAGGCCCGACGTGGGGTGCGGCCACCGACACCACTGCCCGCGCGTCGGTGCCGCGCTTGAGTTTTTTTTTTTTTTTTTTGAATTTGCGCTGACTCGGCTCCGATTTGCACCGACTTGGCTTTGATTCAGGCCAATTCGCGCCAAACCAAGCCGATTCGGCCAAAATCAAGTCATATCAGCCAAATCAGATCGTATCGGCTGACAGCCGAAACCGACCGAAATGGCCAAAACTGCCGAAATCTGTCTTGAATCATGCCGAAACAGCTGAAATGGGCTTTGAATGAGGCTCAAAAATCCTAAATCTGTCCTTCCTCAATTTTATTCTAAATATTTGTTGCTTCTTTTGTGTTTTCTTTTTTGTTTTGTGTTTCTTGCCTTCTTCTTTCTTTGTTTTGTGAACCAAGGCCATAGAAATGTGTTTTTTTTTTTTAATAGTAAAAATATATAGAAAATATAAATAAAAATATTTTTAATAATTTTTTAATCGCCACACCCACACCCTACTTTTTCAAAAATTGCTGAGTTCTGCACTTGCACCTGCACCCGCACCCAAATCTAGAAATGCACCTATGCTTCATAGGTTATAATAAGCATATTGGAGATTTATATAAAAAGACTAATTTTAGGGTAACTAGAGATTAACCCTAGGCTACACAAGTTATGATGAGCAAGAAAATGGTACTACTTGTATAGGTACATTGTACTTAAACTAGTATCTCTAACATATCCCCTCAAACTACATTGAAAACTTGAGAATATGTTAAGTTTGAAAAGAAATTGTGATTTTATATGAGAGCAAGCAAGACTGTATCAAAATGTAGAATAGATTGGGCTTGATGTGAAGTGGAATGTCTAAGACAGTTGTTAGCAATAGTGAATAACAATTATCAATAATAGAAAGAAGCTAGAAGGATGCGCATTGTGCAATTCACCTGTTGTTGTACAATAGTACAAGTAACCTAAGTATTTTAGTTGAGCTAATTGAAACTTAAATATTTTAACCCTATGAAGCTTCAGTTTTAGGTAAGGACAACATTTTCTGCCCAAGACCTATTGTTTTTCATTGACCTAATGATTTCTCCATTTGTAAAAATTTTCCATCATACCATTCACAAGAATGCTAAGTACCATTTACACACACACACACACACACACACACAAAACAAAACAAAACAAAAAAAAAAAAACAAAAAAACAAAAAAAAAAAATGTTTTCTGTTGAAACAAATGGAGAGTCCAGATTCCAAAATAATCTAAATATCTTTCTTACACTAAAATGACTCTAGATTATTTTGAAGAGAGAATTTACATTAGCATATTATCATAATATAGGTGCACAAGAGCCTAACATGATCTAGAGATACTTACAAATCCCCACCCGGCTTTGGTGAACTCTTGACCTACAATACTAAATTCACATCAAGTTGAGAGGAAGAGTTCTACATATGCACGATCATCAACAACTGCGGTGACACCACCTCTTTGGGCACCATCTTTTAAGGCTTTCGCATAATCTTCAGGCGAGTTTAGAGGAACAAGTCTGGACTCTTGAATATGGAGTTCCTCAACTAAATAACTTCTAGCATATGAACCTTGTTGGTAGCCAATGGGATCCTTACTGTTACTTAGAGTTTCTATGCCTTTAATGGGAGAAGAGAGTTGCTCTACTGTAAGGATTGAGGTCAAACTTGCAATGTAGCTTAAGTTTAATATAAGCACGACAAATAACCATATTATGAGCACAAGACGACTAAGGTTGCTAACTGTCTTTTCCTCTACAATAAAAAATAAAAAATAAAAACAGAAAACAGGTTACATGATAAGTGAAACATCAGATACCATTGTTACCAATGAGCTATGACTATTAGAAAATACAACTAAATTAGAGCCAGTTCACTTTCTTTGGGCAAAGAACAATGTTGAAAAGCTAAACCTGCAGAATAAAAGGACTAGGTGATTGAAGGATTAGACTAAAAAGATGCAATCTAAACATGATTGATTCACTAAATAGACATTATGTACCTACACAAAACAATCCTGATGCAATTATATTAACAACTCTAAGCCTGTGTTTTTCATCTCTTGTCTCTAAAAATATTGTATTTCACAGGAATAGACTTTGTCTATAACCATGTTAAATTTTATGTTGTGCACTTGCTATTTCATTCACTAGTAGGATGAAACTCTAAGCAAATAGTAACAAAAAGTATTAAGCTTAAGACTAATATGTCTAAGTCCTCACCATAGAATAGTGGAAAATTGTTTTTTTGGGGAACCCCAAAAATCATCATTTTCTCTACGCTCCAAAATCCAAACGACTGCTCCCACAATGAGGAAAAAGATACTTTTGACAAGCCACATCATTGGAGTGAATGGCCTTAAAAATGCCCAAGCATTGGAATTCAACTCCCTAACAGAGGCCACTACTACTAGTCTAGACCCAATATAGGTTGTGTAAAATCCACCATTCTTGTTCGATCAGTAGTGATTGCGATGTCACCTATTACTGCATCAAAGACCTATATGGAAGAAGAAAACCAAACAATAAAAAACTAATTAAAGTTTCACAAAAAAGTTCTAAAACAATTTTTGTTTGTAGTACTTACACCTTTTGTGATCAAACGCACAAGCTCAGTGCAACTTGGATTATTATGACCATCCCCAAATGGAACTAATTTATATGGGACAGCATATGGCAATAAGTTCAATGAAGCAGTAAGTACATCAATGCAATACCCACTGAACATGTCAGTGCCTTCTACTTGTGACACAAATTCACGATAACTAACTCTTAATGGGACTCCAATTCTTAATTGCCTTCCATTTTTCGGAAAAGTCCACCCACAAGGGAGTTGTGTGGTTTGTCCTGGCCAAATTACATTATTTAGTCTTTGATTTGCACTGGAACGATTAGGTGGCTTTGTGTAAAGCACTTCTGGAGTCAAAACTGATAAGCCAGAATAATTAGTCCAATAACCAACCCTCCTAAACCTTATTCCAATTAAGGGTGTGCAAACTATCACCGGAGCCGACAACACCGACCCTTCCGCACCGCCATTGGCACCGACCGACAAAGTCGATGCCGGTGATCGGAACGCGAATGGAGCTCCGATGCCGGTGGGGTGAGGACATCGGAGACGCAAAGCAAATCACCGATTTCAGCCAAACCGAACCGATATAAACACACAGAAATATTTTTAGTTTAGAGATCAGGTGAATAGCGTCGTTTAGGTGTGTATCTTTTAAATTTTTTTAGTAAAACGTCGTCGTATTGGGTTATTATAAAATAAAAAAATAAAAAAACACAAAACACACTGTTTTATGTAGGTTTTCAGACACAAGCCTCAGTAACCTCACTATAAATTCATCCTATTCACCTGGGGACCCTTAACTCTCTCTTTCTCTCTCTCGCCTCAGTGACCCAGTCACCTCGCCTCTAGCCTCTCGCTCGCAGTCTCGCCGGCTTGAGTCACGCCTCGCAGCAGCAGCAACTCCCCGTAGCAAACCACGGTAAGCCATCAGTTCAGCCCCTTTCTTTTGGTTTTAATGGAAACGGAGTGAGAGATATTGCGTTTGACTGTTTGTTGTTGTGTGTGTGAGTGTGATTGTGTGAGTTGTTGGCTGTTGTTCAATGTTCAGTAGGGAAGTGAGTTAGAGACTTGGAGTTAGAGTTAGATCTTAGAGATGGAGTTAGTTGTTGACTTAGAGTTAGTGTTAGAGTTAAATAAATAAATAACTAAAAACTGAGTTAGAGTCGTGCCGTGCGTGTGAGTGTGTTTTTTTTTTTTTTTTTTGAGAAACCGTGTGAGTGTGTTGAGTCTGTTGAGTGCTGACTCAGTTAGTTTATTTATTTAGTTATACTTATTTATGCGTGTGAGTGTGAGTTGTGCGTGCGAGGGTGTAAGTGTGAGTAGTTTGTAGTTATTTATTTATTGAGTTTTTATTTAGTTAGTTATTTATTTATTTAATTTAGTTTTTACTTTTTGGTGTGTTGACTAAGTTTAGTTAATTATTTAGTTAGCTTTTAGTTATTTATTTATTTATCTAGTTAGTTTTTAGTTATTTATTTATTTAGTCAGTTGACTCAGTTTGGTTAATTTATTTGGTTAGTTTTTAGTCATTTATTTATTTAGTTAGTTGACTCAGTCTACTAAGTATTGTAGTGAGCACTAACAATTTTTTTTTTTCTTCAGCATTTTAATTTTTGAGGGAGACGAGATTGAGAGAGTTCACGCTTTCAATCCTTCACCGAGAGGTAATCACTAAACACTCACTATATTCAACATTATGATTTTAAATTTTTAGTACTTAGTAACAACTGCTTTAAGTTTATTTATAATTATATATAAAATTAGCTTTTATTTTATATTTAGTCAATATAAATATAAAATAAAAGCTAATTCTCTAGTTCTAAATTGTTGTTAATATTAGTGACATGAATTGTTGAGTAATGATTAATGATTAATAATTGTTAGTTTGTTATTGTTTGTTGCCTTGTTGTAACTAAATTGATTAGTTATAGCTATTATTGAATCTGGTTGTGACATTCATGGATTGAGAGTGAGCTATTTGATACTATATTTGCTAGAAAAATTATAATTTGATATTGTTGTGGGAACTTTGTTTTTTTGTTGTTTGGAAATTTTTTTATTAGATGGATGTCGATGCTCCACTTGGATTTGGTGCACCTGGAGACCCTAACCTACCTTCTCTTAGTCCTGGTAGTGCTAACCCTAACCCACCTGAAGTTGCAGCACCAATTGGACTTGGTGCATCACTTCCCCCACTATCACCTAAACAAGGTGGTAAGGACCCGTCTATAGTATGGCAACACTTCATTAAGTTGGCTGGTTTTGATCCCAAAAATCCTAGATCTCAATGCAAGTATTGTAAAGATGAATATAAATGTCATGGTAAGAAAAATGGTACTTCGGGCATGTTGCAACACATGAAGTGTATAAGAAGTGGCATTTTCCCCGTGATGATAAGCAAAAAACTTTGTCTTTCCAAGCGAAGAGAGAAGGAGAAAGTGGTTCAAATGTGTTAGTGGTTGCAAATTATAGTGAAGAGAGGATAAGGTTGGCATTGGCAAGGATAATTGTCATTGATGAATTGCCTTTTAAATTTGTGGAACATCAAGGCTTTCAAGAATTTATGGAAATAGTTGAGCCTAGGCTTCCTATTCCCCCGTCGCACTACCATTGCAAGGGCTTGTATGAAGATTTATTCTAGTGAGGTGGATGTTTTGAGTAGGGCTTTTGTTGGGCAACGGATTTGTGTGACAATGGATACTTGGACATCCATACAAAACTTGAACTACATGGTAGTCACCGCACACTTCATTGATGGGGATTGGACTTACCAAAAAAAAAAATTTGAACTTTTGCCCTATAGCTAATCACAAAGGGGACACCATAAGTAGAGCGGTTAAGTCATGTTTGTTGAAGTGGGGTATAGACCAGTTGTTTACAATTACCGCGGATAATGCTAGTTCTAATGAGGTGGCAATTAATTATGTGAAGAAGAAAACAAAGAAAGAGATAGTAGCATATTGGGTGGTGAGTTCATGCATATGCGTTGTTTTGCGCATATCTTGAATTTGATTGTGCAAAGTGGGTTGAAGTCCATTCATGAATCAATTGTCAAAGTTCGGAATGCGGTGCGATATGTGAGAGCCTCTCCCGCAAGGTTTGAGAAGTTTCAAGAATGTGTTGAAAATAAGAAAATCAAAGCCAATTGTTTGTTGTCCCTTGATGTGCCAACAAGGTGGAATTCCACTTATCTCATGTTAGATTGTGCTTTGAAATTTGTGAGAACATTTGATAGGTTGGAAGAGGAGGATGGGCATTACAAACTTTATTTTTGTGAAGCGGATGGGAATGGGAAAAAGCCCATTGGTCCTCCTAACTATCTTGATTGGGAAAATGTCAAGACCTTTGTGAAATTTCTAGGCATATTTTATTAGGCAATGCTTAGATTTTCTGGGTCCTTGTTTGTCACTTCTAATATATACTTCCATGAGCTAATTAGCATTGAAGATCAATTGCAACAGTTGTGTAGTGTTGATGGGGATCCACTTTTGAAGAGTATGGCGGTAGAGATGGAAAAAAAAATGATAAGTATTGGGGAAGTATGGATAATATCAATTTGATGCTTTTTGTTGCTGTTGTTCTTGACCCAAGGTATAAATTGAAGTATGTAAAATTTTGGTTTAGGGAGTGGTATGGAAAGGACAAGGGGGATGTGATGAGCTCTAAGGTTTAGGATGCATTGAAGAGGTTGTATGTGGAGAGAGTGGGTCAAAATGGAGCTTCGAGTTCTAGTGGTAGTGGTGCTTCATTGTCTAAGGACTCCAGGCCAAGTGTTGGCAATGCTTCATTGTCTGATCGCATTAAAAGTTATAATAATAGGTTTAAACAACACTTGGCGGACGAGGACAGTGTGGAAAGCAAATCTGAGTTGGATAGGTATTTGTTGGAATCTTCTGAGGACCCTGATGTGAAAGATTTTGACATCTTGATGTGGTGGAAAATGAATTCTTCTAGATATCGAGTCCTTTCCCAAATTGCCCATGATGTGTTGGCTATTCCTGTCTCTACAGTTGCATCCGAGTCTACTTTTAGTACTAGGGGGTGTGTTTTGGATTCGTTCCGTAGTTCACTATCTCCTAATACAAATGAAGCCCTTATTTGTACCAAAAATTGGTTGAATGATGCAAAGAAAAAAAGACCAATAAAGCTTCGGGAGCGCATGGATAATGTGGAGGATATGGATGGTTTTGAGATTGACACTGGTAAATATATGTTCATTTTGTTTGTTGTATATATCAATTGTTTATTTATTTGCTAAATGCTTATGAATCATTTTATTTTGAATGGGATTGTAGAAATTGCATCAGTTTGCCCAATACCTATGGAGGAGGATCTAAGTACTGTTGTGTTGGATGATGATGAGTGATGTGCTGCTCTTTGCTTGGAGTTAGTTAGTAGTTAGTATTATGTAAGTATATTTGCTAATCTCATTTGTTTGTATTAATTATAAATATTCTATTGTTCATAAACGTTTTATTGTTATTAACAAGTGTTTATTTTGTTTTGTTTAGTATTTTGTAGGAGTTCTAGAATGATGCATAGTGCACAGACTTACTGGACAAAGGACTTACAAGAATTAGCATTCTTTTGCCTATATGCTAATTATATTTGTACATGTTATTGATAGTGGACTTTTCACTAATGATAGTTCTTTTGGTATTCATGGGTGGGATTATTATTGGGGATACAAGCAATTAGCATTCTTTTGCCTAAATGCTAATTTAATATGTATATCTTTCTTTTGGCATTTGTGGACAGTGACAAATGGTTCTGTAATACGTTATTAAGTAAATACATTAACGCTTATTGTTATTGACATTGACACACACAGTGACACTAATGATATTATATGCTACATGATAGTATTTTAGGAGTTGAACTCTTATTGAGGCAATTTCAAAATATATTTGCATGGTGAATGAAATGAAAAAATTTGGATCATTATGTGAACATAATTTTTGCACAGGTTTGAAATGAAAAATACAGTTTTGAAATTTTGGATCATTATGTGATCATTATGGATCATTATGTGAAATTTTGCACAGGTTTGAAATTTTGGATAATTATGTGATCATTATGAAATGAAAAATATATTATTTGGCAGAGGTTTCTTGAACAGGTTGATATATTGATATTGGGCTTGAAAGCCCAACTTTTTTATTATTAAAAAAATAGTTTTTTTAAATATTTCAAACCAACCAAACCGACTAAACCGCACCGCCTAAAACCGCACCGCTATAGGTCGGAAAACCGACCCTAGGTGGTATGCATCGGTTCCAATTATGAAAAAACCAACCTCTATCGGTTCAGTAATAACTTTAGAAAAAAAAAACCGCCATTACCGAACCGCACACACCCCTAGTTCCAATAACATTGATGACTTCAAATGCAGGATTAATGAAGTCCCTATCTAAAGTAAACTTAATTGGTCCTGTTACACCAATCATATTGACCTGTAAAATGCTCTTAAGCAACAAATGCCCTCCATTAAAGATGTTTAAAGCATCAAGTCTCAAACTCCCTACGCGTAGTTCAGTTAAATTTGAATAATTTGAGAATGAGATAGCTCCACCCTGTTTGAAAAACGCATCAATTGCATAAGCAAGCAGCCAAACGTTATCATAGGCATATAAACCATATGCACTAATTCCGAAAGATCCATTAACACCTCTTCCACTAGTTAAGTTACTCCACCTAGAAACAAATTTTCTTTTGAGCTCTGAATTTGGTGTATACATACACAATGTAATAACTCCTTGAAAATCATCCATTATATCTGAAGAAAGTGGAGAATTAATATCTAGTATGTTAGAGAGCCAATTAGTAGCTATCCACACAAACCCAAATTCCATCATCCCAAGATACTTCGCAACATTAAGCACCACTTGACCCGGA
Organism: Quercus gilva; assembly: GCA_023621385.1. Taxonomy (NCBI): domain Eukaryota; kingdom Viridiplantae; phylum Streptophyta; class Magnoliopsida; order Fagales; family Fagaceae; genus Quercus; species Quercus gilva. Next base: position 5,557,600 of record CM042482.1, on the reverse strand, counting down.
CCATCATAAGTGTGAAGAACAATAATTCGAGACTCTGTCAAGCAACCTGTTAAAATAATGGTTAAATGACTAAATTCACACATTTCTAACAACCTAACTTTTGTGACAATCAATAATTTATCATGGTATTAGAGTAGATAGTCCTGAATTTGAATCCTGTCTTTGCTCTAACTAATGGTTATATGATTAAATTCATCAATTCCTAATAGTTTGAACATTTGGAACAATTAATAATTTATCATAACTTTAATCAACACGTCAGTGATATCATCCTGTGTCGCTTCAGGGGGCATGGGTGCTTTGTATGAGATCTTACATCGTTTCTTGGCAAGCTTATCTCCTAATGCAACAATCCCATTTCTGCCATGGTCATCGTCAACATATAGTGCAATCACCTCTTTCCATCCATAGTAGTCTACAATTTCTGCTATTGCAGCCATCTAAAAAAGATCACTTTGTGAAGTTCTAACAAAGAAAGGGAACTGAAGTGAAGACAGTGTAGGGTCCGTTGCTGAATAAGACAATAGAGGAACTTGGAGCTCATTGGCAATTTGAGATAACACATGAGCTGTTTCTGAATTCAAGGGGCCAATTATGGCCACAGTGTCTTTCTCCATGAACTGCAAGGCTGTGTTATGATAAATTAATGATATAAGTCATAATCTGTTAGTGATTAGGTAACCTACCTTATGGGACTGTGACAAGTGAACAAGAAAACAAGAGATATAATGAATAATTTACTCTCTACAATGCCTAGAAATCTGTTGTAATTGGAGTCTTGCATTGTAAGTTGGATCTTAGTTTCAGCAATAATAGTTGGATAAGAATTCACATCTTTAACTGCAGCTTCTATTGCAACTTTCGCAACTTTGCCAATGATAGTCTTATAAGAGAGAATAGCCCCAACATTTACAAAACCAAGCCTCGTAGAGATATTTGTAACAATCCTATGTGAGAAAATCTCATGGTAGAGAAATAGTAACACCAAAAGCCAAACTCTATTCATGGTTAATTGTTTAACACAAACCCTAATTCTCACCTTTTTCTGCAAACACAAAGAGTCAAAAAAACTTCATCAATAAATGAGAGCATTATTTGGAAACTCTAGTTTCAAACACAAACATACTTCATATGAGAATAAGAAAACAATTTGGAAATACAAAGAATATGACCCCAAAAAACGGCATAAATAATTAACATGGTTTGGCCTTAACTGCCTATGTAATACTAGAAAACCCAAATAATTTTATCTTTACTATTGAGCTTTATGTGTTACAATGAACTCACTGATGGTGCATATGTATATAGTAGACTAACCTTGGACTTAAACTAAATTTAGAGTAATGTAATTTAATTTTAACTACAAGTACAATTTGGATATACAAAGAATATGACCCCAAAAAAAGGCATAAATAATTAACATGGTTTGGCCTTAACTGCCTATGTAATACTAGAAAACCCAAATAATTTTATCTTTACTATTGAGCTTTATGTGTTACAATGAACTCACTGATGGTGCATATGTATATAGTAGACTAACCTTGGACTTAAACTAAATTTAGAGTAATGTAATTTAATTTTAACTACAAGGACAATTTGGATTAGGAATCCTTGTACAATTCAGATTAGGATAATACAATAGAGTCATAGACTTGAACCTTGATTATATTTTTAACATAAACTCAATCTCAAGGTAGAAACTTGATAACAACTTGAGTTTAAAAGTGATATCGTGGAAGTCTGAAGAAAGCACACACAATACTCTCTTGATGAAATAGAAGAAAATTGACAAAACATCTATATTTATTAATAATAGTTTGATAACTGAATTGCCTTTGGAGGCTACAATGCGTTTAAATAGTAAAACAAAACCTAGGGCAACTAGAAACCCTAAGGCGATTACAAAAGCATATAAAACCCTAATTTGACTAAACAACATTAAAAGCACCTAAAAAGAAGGAAAGAAATGCCCTAAACCTAAAATAACAAAATTACATAAAAATGCCAAATATAAAAATTATAGAAATTAATTTGAATATTTTGTCCTACATCAAAAAGGAAAGTATCACCAACTGAGCATAAATGATAAGTTGGAATGAAGGCTAGATGCCATGTGCCCATGCACATGGTGATCAAATCTCAACATTTCTAAGGACGATGCAAATCATATATACAAAATTAAAGTGGCAAACTAGGAGGAAAACCAATAAAGGCTAACTACCAGTGAGATGCATGGTTCTACAACTCAACCAAGGTGGAAATTAAATGGCATGATTAGAAGAAGAGTAAGATACCAAGTAGAGAACAACACTATTCATGTGCATTTAGTGAAATTAGAATATTAAGACCTCCTAAATTGGCTGAGAAATTTTTTTTTAGGCCATTTAGAGAGCCTATAGTCTATTGATGGAGAAATTGACCTAAAATTTAGAATCTAATAAAAAAAAAAAGAACCAAGTATGGGGGACCAAATTAATCGACATGAAGAGATGAAGTGGATAATATAGAGTGGCGATTGCATTGGCTGAACAATGATGATAGGCAACAAAAGGCGAGAACTCTAGTTGTTGGACCATAATAAGGTCGGTATGGTGTGTAAGACTAGAGACAGTTAGGCGTGTGGAAGATTCAATACACATTCCTCCCCCGGTGCATAAAGAGCTTGGGAGTCTAGAGAGAAAAAGATCTGAAATGAAAGGTTAGTAGCGTATCGCAACTATCTTAAAAAAAGACTCACTTGTACAATTCAATCTGTAAAGTTGTGATTTACAACTATGTTTTATGTTGGCTTTATTCCATGACAAAAAGTGTTATAATTGCATTAATTTGGTTCCATGTATTTTGTGGGATTTTATTGTATTGGGTTTAGTATTAAGTTGGTGAAAAAAAAAGCATGAAATGAAGATCAGTGCAATTTCGCAACTAACTCACAAGAAATTTGCGAGTAGAGGTTCCCGCAAAAAGGCCACTTGAGAAGCACATGCTAGAAGCTGAAGAGTTAAGGGCTAGGTTGCATTTCGCAAGTGCTTCGCGAGATAGGCTATCTCTCGAGGTACCCGCGAAACTCTCTACCTAGAGGATTTTAAGTTTGACTTTCTTACCATTCAATCATACTCTATAGACCCTCATTACCCACAAAAGTAAGAGAGACCATTCAGAGAGAAAAACCCTAAATAGGTTTTCTACAACACAACACACCCATCTTTTAGAGAGAGAGCTACTCATCCTTAGTGAGAAATCATTGTAGCCTCTTCTCCTTCCTTCTTCCATTGTCATACCTTGAGAAGAGATTTATACCTAAACACAATCTACACCTACTCAGAGTGTAGTGAGTGTTTTGGAGCATGAGAAGTTTTGGAGATTTGCCAAAAGAAGCCAGTAAGGCTTGGCGGATGCAATTGGGCAATATTAGGGATTCGAAAAGCTAGAGAAGACATGACTTTGAGAAGGCCGTTGGTAGCAAGAGCTTGGAAGGCTCAAGTACATGGGGTAGACTAAGCTTGGAGGGTCTTTTGTTATTCGTGTACTCCAACTTTATTCTCTAGTGGATCAATTTTGACTTGGAGGATCGCGGAAATTTTTTTCACTGAGTTCTTCAGTTTCTTCTTCGATAACACGTCTTGGTGTTATCTTATATTTGCATCTCTTTTCCTTTACTCTTGTACTTTACATTTATTGCTTATTGTTCATGTTTGTGCACTAAAGTAGTTTTGGTAATTGTGCTTCATTTACTCTTGTTCGGCACTTAGATAAGTTAGAGTAAAAACAATTTAGTCGTATTTTTAAAATTGGGATCTAAACAAGCTCGTATATTTTAGTACAAAATCAGGGATATCACAACTGGGTTGTTTTGGTATATAAATAAATAAATAAAAACAAACGCAGATCATATCATATCTAAGCCTAGATGGAAGATAGCCCTTATAATTGGAAAGAATGCATGGTAGTGCATATGAGCTTTTTGGAGGACTTTGTACACAGAAAGGAATGTATTAGGATAGTTAGGCTTGGGGATTGGATGGAATTTCCCTTTATCTAACTACACTAATCCCTGTAATTAATAGGGTGGCAAAGTGACAGTAACATCTAACTTTAATACCATGTTAGAATAAGAAAAACAAGGAAAATATTATGATGAATTAAATATAAATAATAAAAAAAACGAGAGAGAAACAGAAAGCAGTGAATTTATATGGTATAAGTATAACCTTTATGACCTACGGCTACGAAAACCATTAGTCCACTGCATCTTTATTATTGAAGATGTTAAGTTATGATTTTTCTCATAACATTAGTGTTGGCTTTATTCCACGACAAAAAGTGTTGTAATTGCTTTAATTTTGTTCCTTGTATTTTGTGGGATTTTATTGTATTGAGTTTAGTATTAAGTTGATGAAGAATCGAGCATGAATTGAAGAACAAGTGGATTTCACGAAAAGCTAACCCACGAAAGATCCACGTGAGAAGCACATGTTGGAAGCTAAAAAGTCATGCCAGCTTGGAGGATTTTGCGAGTGTCTTGTAGGTAAGGCCTTCTCGCGAGGTACCCTCGAAACTCTCTGCCTAGAAGATTTTTAAGTGTGACTTTCTTACCTTTCACCCATACTATAAATATACCCTCATTACCCACAAATTGTAAGGAAACCATTCAGAGAAAAAAAACCCTAGATAGGTTTTCTATAACACACACACCCATCTTTTAGAGAGAGAGCTACTCATCCTTAGTGAGAAATCATTCTAGCATCTTCTCCTTCCTTCTCCTATTATCATACCTTGAGAGGAGATTTGTACCCAAACACAACTCATACCCTTTCAGAGTGTAGAGAGTATTTTGGAGCTTAGGAAGCATTGGGGATTTGCCAAAAGAAGTCGGTGAGGCTTGGTGGATGCAATCAGGTGTATTGTGGGATCCGGAAAGTTAGAGAAGACATTACTTCGTCAAATCAGTTTGTAGTAGGAGCTTAAAGGGCACATAGGGTAGACTAAGCTTCAAGGGTCTTTTGTTATTCGTGTACTCCAACTTATTCTCTAGTGGATCGATTTACCACTTTGAGGGCGGCAAAGAGGTTTTTCGCCAAGTTCTTCGGTTTTCTCTTCGATAACACATCACAGTGTTATCTTGTGTTTGCATGCATCCTTCTTTCCTACTTTTTTATCTTTCATTTTATTGTTGATATTTGATGAATATGGCATAGAGTAGTTTTATTGTTTGTACGCTCGCATTTACTCTACTCTACACTTAGTTTAAGTTAGAGTAAAATCAACCGAGCCATTTTTTTTAATTTGGGGGTCTAAACAACTCTTGTGTTTTCACACATATTCGAGCTTTCGGAACATAATAAACTACATGTATTACAATGAGTATATTGAATGGTAAATTTTAGATGATCATATACTACTAATCATGGATTACCCCTAAGGTTATTAGTATAGTTAGGACGGTGTACAATTAGGAATAATATTCCTAGCTAGTACAATTTTGACTATGATAATACAAGGGACTTTGACCTTGACTATATGTATAAGATATAACACTAAAAAAGATATTTTAGATTTAAGAAGCACATGAATCTATGTCCAAGCATTACATGTAAATGAATTATCAAATGACATGAAACAAAGACTGGTAATAAAACATGTTCACATTCGAGCTCAAAATTATAAACTCTAGAAGTACCAAAATAAACAATAATTGAATATCTAAATCGATCTAAAACTGATATACAAGAAAAAAAAAATGAAAAACAATCATGGAAGCTTTGACTAAGATGAGCTGTGGCTTCTGTTGATCAATAGCCAAAACCTTACAACACTAAAACCAAGAATGAGACACGGCAAAACAGTACCACTTGTGAGCGAAAAAGAGTTAAACTTACACAGAAGCTTTAGCAGCCATCGTTTTTGACCCACAGCAGCAACCCCAACAACTATATATAGACCTTTAATCATGTTTACGAAAGAGATTGAGTTCAGAGAACAAGTATGAGTTATAGAGCTCATGTACTTCTACACCTGGTACGTAACAGTGTATGGGATTGGCAGTGTTGGAACATACTAATGAGCTCATGTTTATATATGCACTTGGTACAACTACAAATTATTTTACAATATTTTTACAAACTGTTAGTATGACCAATTTTTACTAATTATCATCTGAACTCGTCACTAATATCATTTTTTCACTTATCAATAACTATTCACTATATCAACAATTTGTAAAATGTTGTAAGATTGATTATCATCTGAACTCGTCACTAATATCGTTTTTTCACTTATCAATAACTATTCACTATATCAACAATTTGTAAAATGTTGTAAGATAGTTTATAGCTCTAGCGTTTTCCATATTTATATATGATGATTTTTTTCAAACATTAGCATTAAGTAGAATTAGTTAAAGAGATACATCATATGTCAGTCTCTTGCACACCTCTATATAGAGAAAACGAGAATTTATTTGATATTTATTATTTCGGGGCCATTTTTCTCACTATACTATAAATGCACTTGTAATGTCACATAGAGCAGATAAGACAATCATGAAAGAGACACTAGTGACTCTCATAACATGTGACATTACTAGACTCTTTCAGGCCTATTAAGAATATTACAAATCTAGCTTAGTTGATGGTGTCTAGAATCAAACCCCGACTCCACAAGCTTGATTTTCTCATGTCAGTCAAGCTTTCATCCCTGGTAGGTGGATTTGTGGATAACCAAGGAATGGTCCCGGAGGTGCTTCATAGTTTCAAAGTGAGAAAAGTAAAAGCGAGACAAATGGCTATCAAATTAGACTTGCAAAAGGCCTATGATAGAGTTAATTGGAATTTTCCCAAGGTGGGTTGTTGGTTCAATTCGGGTTGATGTCTTCATCAGTTGGATTCTTGTGTGTGCATCCTCTATCTCTTTTGAAGTCTTGGTTAATTATGGTAAGTCGGAACATTTTAAACCAAGTAGAGGATTAAGACAAAGAGATCCTCTATGTGACAAAGGAGGGTTAAAATACTTAGGAATTGGTCGAAAAGCCAGAGTTGGAACAAGGATTTGAAAGGTCAAATAAATGGGTGGGAAACAATGGAAAAAGAAGGATGGGGTAGCTTGAAATTAATGGATTAAATGGGATAAATGTAGGATGTCAAGATAGGTGAACAAGAGGAACATGTGCAATGGCTAGGAGGAAAGAGAAAGGTGTACGAGTTTATGATACGTCAATATCTAATTTACTTCTTGCCTTATGATAGTATCTACTATCATGAAAAATGCTAAACCCACGATAAATTACACAACTTTTGTCATATTTACCTCTCACAACTCACCACGTGGCGAATTGTGGCAAAGGTTGTGTAATCTATTGTGGTCCTACCATTGTTGTTATATTGTAACTTTGTAAGTTGTAACCCTTGAACGAAGCTACTCTGATGGGCTTCCCCCTAAAAGAAATCAATTTAAGATCATATGACACAATGGGCCACTTATCTTTCTTTTCGTTTTTTATCTGACCAGTGACCCAATGGGCCTAGCCCAAAAGGCCCATTGGACTAGATATTAAATGGATGGGAATAGATTCTTCACTTGGTCTTAGCCCAAAAGCACTGGAAAAAGGTGCAATGAATACTAAATAGTAAGGGGGTATTTGGTAATGTTGTTCTAGTAACGTTGTTTGTATTTTTTGGAAATACATGTGGGTGAAAAAGTGTGTAAAAATACGTGTAATGTTGTTTAAATACTGAAAACTGTTGTACTAGTTACATTACCAAACAGCCCCTAAGAGTTTTTTTCCTCATAAAAATAACATATGTATATTGAAGGATATAAATAAAACAGAAGGTTCTATAAACATTCAAGGATATGCAATATAAAATTAGCAACAACGACAAAAAAGGATATGCAATATGGTTTTCACTAAATGAATGCACAAGGTAAAAAGAATCAGAAGTTTCTTCTTTCTTATGAAAGAACCAGAACTAGAAGTGTCCTCATTCTTATGAGAGAACCAGAAAACAAGTTAAGGCTATGACATCAATGGTCTAGATTTTAAGTTAATTGCCATACAATTTTAAGAGAAGATTTCAGTCTCAACAAGAAAGACTACTTATTTTCCTAGGATCTTCCAGTGAGCCATGAAGAATGTAATTCAACTAATACAGGCATACAGCTTGTGAAAATGAAGAATGTAATGCTATGGACCAAAATTGTGGTACAGACAACGGACTAGCTAGCAGCCTAGCACTACCTCTTGTGAAATATGAAAAATATTTTTCATTTCAAAATTGAGCGTAAGGATACAAGATAAGACGTGCTTCATCAAATTCACTTTTTCGATGATGTTCAGTTTTACAATCACTTATTTTTAGATTGAGAAAAGCTATTTACCTTCTCTAGAGTACAAATTAGTGGTGGACTGATGTCTATGTAGCTAGAGAGCCCCTAATTGGAGCCTTAACCCAAACATGTATATATATATATATATATATGAAGCTCAGTCAAATTCTAAGAGCATTCGATTTTTCACTACCAGTTTTATCATTTTGTCCTAGAGTTCTAAACAAGAGAACCTTCTATGTTTTAGAAACTTTTCAATCTTATTTGTACTCATGGCTTCAGCTAGCCAATAGTAATCAAAACAGGTTGTATTTATTTAAGGGTAAATTACATTTTTTCACACAAACTATTACTCCGATTACTTAACCCAACTATTAAAACGCAACAATCAAATTTTTAAAAATACTAATTCTCTATTGTCTATTTTGCAATTAATTCTAACAAAATTTAGTATTGAAAAACCAACTTATCTCTATTGAAACATAATTAATTAATTATAACTTTAGGATGTCAATTGTGTTTTGTGTTTCAATAATCCAAAGGTTAAAATGTAATTGGAGTGATACTTAGGGTGGAAAAGAGTAAATTTATTTTATTTAAAAAAAAAGGTTAGTGGGTATAGTATTTTTATTAGTATTATTATATTTATACCTTCTCTTCTCTCTCTCTCTCTCTCTCTCTCTCTCTCTCTCTCTCTTCTTTTCCATGTTTTAAAGTAAAAGATTACTTCTTCCTCTGTTTTTCTCCTTCGTTTGTTGGAAGAACATAGACTTACTGATATCTAGTCCACAAGTCTCGACCTTTGACTTTGCTTGTATTGTTGGCATCAATTTGTTCTTAATCCCATAATTAACTCTTTCTTTTTGTTTCCTTAATTTGCAGTTCTCTATTCAAATTCATATCTAAATGGAGAAGACAATGCTGCCTTCCAACATGGTAAAAATCATATCTTTCAACACACACACAAAAAGAAAAAAAGTTACCTTTTTGTACTTTGTAGTGCTGAATTTGAAGTTTTGTACAATTTCTAGGATTCTTAACTGCTATAAATAATAATAATAAGAAGAAGCTAACAACCTAGCTCCATGTTAGAAAAACTGTTTCTAAAGTTGAATCCTTTGGCAAAGATATGCTTTACTTACTTTTTTCCTTGTGTGTATTTGGTGTCTGTGAAAAAAGTCGATAGAGGAGGACTAGATAAGTCAATTGCCAGATGAAATGCTTATATCTGTTCTTTCCCATAGATGGAAATATTTGAGCCCATTCTTGACTGGTAGTTTGGACTTTGATGGTCTATATACAATGTGGGAAATTAAGGAAGGAATGAAAGGATTGAATTTTGAAAGGGAGAAATTTTTACAGTGGGTGAACCATACTCTAAAATCATATCAAGTCTCAACTATAGATGTGTTCAGGGTTTGTTTTGAGTTTAATGATGGTTCTAAAAGTCATGTTGATGGATGGATTGACTTTGCAATCATACAAACGTACAAGATGTTATATGTACAAGATGTTGAATTGGACTTTACAGCAGTAGAGTCATACAAACGTACAAGATGTTATACGTTTCTAAATGAGCGTTTTACAAACGAGAAAACTTGCATCAAGTCCCTAACATCCCTCACTCTAAAATACATACGCTTAACCGGAGAGCTTCTGGAGCACTTCCTTTCCAATTGTCCCTTACTTGAAAGATTACATGTCTATCATTCTAAGATCTAGTGAATCTGAAGATTTACGGTTCATCTTTGAAGTTGAAGTACTTACACATAATACATTGTTTAGAATTTAAAAGTATTGAGATTAATGCTCCAAATCTTGGGTCTTTTGGCTATGTTGGGGAATTAATAATACTGCATGTTCATTCTGCACCCCGTCTTCTAGATGTATGTATTGGTGGGCGAATAGCTGGAGAGTTTGATGATTGACGTTCGCTATAATTATGTAAGCACTTCAATTCATTTGCAATCTCTTACATATATGTTTATTTAGTTTTACACAATGTTCTCTCATCTCTTGGTTTTTTTTTTTTTTTTTTTTTTTTTTTTTTTTTTTTTTTTTTTTTTTTTTTCAGCCTGCTTTTAAATTGCCTGAATTTCAAACTCTTACCAAGCCTAAATACCTTAAGGTGGCAGTTGGCACAGATGAAGGATCAAGCCTCCTCGGTTTAATAGTACCTCTAATAGAAGCAGCACCTTTTTTACATAAATTTGCTTTTGAGGTGACTATTCTTAGTAAGAATAGTTTCTTACCTCCTAACTTCACACAAAGCATACTAGTAGCTTTTAGTCTTTAATCTAGGTGATGCAATCTGCAAACTAATTGTTGGCTCGTGGTTTATCATCGTTTTATATATTAAAAAAAATACTACTTTGAAGTTTGAACAGATAAACAGAGATAATTATTCCATTCCAATAGTTGATTAGTAGTTAAATCCCGTCTTCTGTATTTGATCAATAGTTGTTTGTTTGTAGATTGATGTTGCTCAGTTGTAATATATTTGGGGGGTTTTGTTAAAAAATTTATTCTTCATTTTTAACTTTGAAAAGTGAAGATGATGACTCCAATAGAATTGAACATTCAATTCAACACCCTTTCCTTAGAAACATATAATGTCGATGTTTCTGAAAATGAAAATTTGAGTTAAAAGAGTATCTTTATTTATTCAAAATCATTGTATCTATTTATTCTTTAATCTAGGTGATGCAATCTGCACACCAATTGTTGGCTCATGGTTTTCCATTCTTTTTTTAATTTATTTAACAGATACTCGTTTGAACTAGAATTATTCATTTGTTGTAAGCATTTATATTATGTATTTCGAAGGAAAATGTGTTGAAATGAATGTTCAAGTCTATTGGAGTCATCATCTTCACTTTTAGCATTTTCTCGCATAAGAGTTTTTATTTTTATTTTGGGACAATGAAGAAATTTAAAAAAATAAAAAAATAAAAAAATAAAACTCCAAAATAGAGTACAATTGAGCAACATCAAGCTGCAAACAAACAGCTGTTTATCAAATACAGAAAACATTATTCTCCACACCCACATAACACTCAATCTTGAATAGAAATCTTGACTTTCTTACAGCCCTCAACCATGCTCTGACCTCCTCCCTAATGGCTTTAAATCTGGTTTCATTAGATTTAATTTACCCTACATCTTTTGGTCATCATTATATGGTTCTGATACGAAAGAACTTAGCCGGTCATCATTATTTGTTGTTTGATTGTAATCTATATTATCAACTTACACATGTCCCCTTGAGAATCATTGCTCTTTTTTTTTGAAGTATATCCCAATGAACACCTCAAGGAGGTGCAAATAGTTGGGTTTGCAGGGTAAGCAATAGACATTTAGCTTGTTGTTTACTTACTCGAAAGTGCCGTCAACCTTGAGAAGATTGTTATTAATCCTTGTTCACCATATATAAAGGGAATCCCTTGCCCGGAGAATTTGAGGACTACTGTTAAATACAAAGGTGCCAGAGAAGCTGCCATGCGGCTAAAGGAAAAACTACTCACAGGAGCTGAGTTTGTTATAATGTAATCATCCTTGTTAATATTAGTGAGTAATGGTGTGTGCCAGTTAATATTTATCAATATGTAGAGAGCTTGAATTGTTTTTCTTTAACTGATATTTGATTTATATCCCAGCAGTTTGTGACTTATGACATCGACGAGTAATTGTTAATTGTTATACTGTTATGGTTGTGCATTCTATTGTTTCCAGTTGATTTGTTTATGCTGTTATTCAAATTGAAAAGTGAGCAATGTCAATTGTTGTAGTTGATATTGACAATCCCCAATATATTTGTATTAACTAGAGGTATTTGTGTAAATTGCAACCCAGATAAAACCGTTCAGCCCAGTCTGATTCGACTCGAAATGGTCAAATCTAAAAGGAAAATCGATTGACAACAAATTGATAACTCGAAGACCTAATTGAAATGGGTTTTAATGTCTGAAACCCATTGAAATAGGTAAAAGTTTTGTTTAGTATATATGCTCCACTCTTTTTTTGTTTTCTTTGGTTTTGAACTGCACGTGACAGTGGCCAAACTAGAGGGAACAAGCCCCACATGCAGTTGAAATGCTTTCTCAATACATGCAATGGCAATGCATATGCACATGTTAAGTAGTTGACATGGTTATTCACCCAAAAAAAAAAAAAAACAACTTTGTTGACATCATGGTCATCATCCATTATTCCTATCTATATCTATATAATACTAAAAGTTGAAGCGTGGCAATTAATGTTACTACGCTCACGTTAAGCCATGTCAGCAGCCATGTCATTACTATATTTTTTTCTTGAATTTCTCCTATAATTTTAAAATAGTTTCCTAAACTTTAAAATACTAAAAAAAATGAAAATAATTTCTCAGCCTTATCTCCACCATAAAGCGCAATCTTTATAGCTTTAATTCCACAATAAAGCTCAAGCCCAAGCCCAAGCTTATGTCTCACAGTTTCAAACTCCCTTTCTATCTCCTCACCTTTCAATTTATTGTGTTTCATGATTTCTGTCTCCCCACCTTTTAAACGACAACCTTTCATTAGCGTTAATTTTTTAGTGGTTTCAATTCCTCAACGGCAACCCTTCAGCTTTTGCTAATGCCAGCTTGTAACAGCAATCTTTCTATCTTCTCTCGTTTGTCTCTTCCTTTCCTCACAATATATTAATACTGACAAAAGTTGGATAATTCAATTCAGGTATTTGTGCTCTATTCTTGTGACTGCCCCGCATAATAATTCAATGTAAGGATTAGATTATTTTGATTGAATTTTTTTTACTTTTAAAAATTTGTTACTGCCTCTTTCGTGATGTGATATGGATGATTGTTATGTTGATTATTCTTTGTATTTGATTTTTTTTAGGATGTTGAATTTTTTATTACTAGGTTTTTTAATTGGAGCTCTACCTCTTTTGTATTGTGGGTCGTATATGGGTTAGTGTGATTTTGATTTCTTCATGTAGTGTTGTTGTGTGGATAGCTCAACAATTTGGTTTGGTTAACATGTGGGGAAGTTCTTGCTAGGGATATGCCAACTGGGTGTTTTAATTGGAGTTCTACCACTTTTGTGTTGTGGATCATATATGGGTTTATGTAGATATCGTTTAATGAGAGAGGCTGAATAGTTCATGTAGACTTATTTCCCATATGATATGAGGGGTTGCCCCAAATTAATAAAAAGTGAATCGGAGTGGTCCAAAATTTCCTGTATTTGATGTTTTGGTAATGACGCTATTAAAATTTGTCCCTAGCTACATAGATTGGTCCAAGACAGATCCCAACCATAAGTTTTCTCATATTGAATCAACCAAACAATTATTAAAGATTGCCAAATTCCCTTTTAGTTTTTTTTCTCTCTCTTAAATTTCCAGTTATACTTTAAGAAGTAATAATAAAATGGAATGTTTTGTTCTCTTCTGCTGCAAATGATCAAATTTCAAGAGCTTCATGTGATGACAAACCAAATAAGAGAAGCTCCAAATTTGTTTGTGCAATGGTAATACAAAAACAATGTGGTTAGTCCATCTTCTACTCTTTCTTTTCTTTTATAGATTTCTTAATTTTTTTCTCTGTTTTATTTCCAAGTGTAATTTCCAAATTTTGAATGTGCCTGTAGGGTTATTTGATGATTATCCAGTTGGGGAGAGGTAAGAATTTTTTTTACTTGCAAACAAGTTCAAGTATTTAAATTTCTCCTTCTGCCCAAGTCGTTATTTTCTTTCTCAGCATAACACAATGCAAGAATAATGCAGTGATATATTTTTCTAGCTTAGATTATTGGGAGAATTTATGTGACTTGGACAATATTAAGGGTCTGCTTAGATCCATAGGAAATTTTAGAAAACATATGCATAATTTTTCGGATCTGTAAAATTTTCATTTGCCCAAACTCAAACACTCAAAAACACCTCATACAGTTTAAGTTTCATAGACTACAAAAAATATTTTGTTACAAATTCTTGATGCAATAAGCTATTCTTGGTATAAAGTATGCATAATAAAAGAACATCAAAATCTGCTTAAAATTCTGCAGGGCAAGGATTTTGTTATTATAAAGAAAACAAACTTTTCCCTATCCTAACTGCCTTGACTAAGTTAAACAGGAAGTATCATATTCTTTTTTCTTTTTCCTATCTTGGATTTGTTCATTTTGCATGATAAGTAATGTCTGTAATTCTGTTTATCAAAAGCAAAAAAAAAAAAAAAAAATATATGTCTCTAATTCCACTGTTTTACTATTTCATTTTTTCCATCTACTCTACTTAATAGAGTGGAGAGTGGCCCCATTTATGATGACTCAATTCTTGATAGAGTCTTATGCAGGAATTGGAGTCTCAATTCTAATATCCCTTAAGTCCAAGTAATGGAATGGACTGGATTCATCTGTATAGTTTTGTACAAGTGATTTTGCAATAATTTGGGTTCTCCTTTACTGTAACAATATTAGTCTTTGTGTTGTATTTGGAGGTTGCAGGTTGCAACTAAAGTTGCAATATGATGTACAAAATGATGCAGTGCTTGCTCTACTGTCTGGTTGTTTGGCTAGCGCCTGTGTTTTTTTTTTTTTTGGTTAGATAGGGATTAATTTAAAGATTTTGAGTTTATTTACGTTGCATGCATCATGTGAGCCTAGATTTTTGGGTTTGGTCTTCCCCTGTGTGATTTCAATGACTATGTGTGTAGGTATGTGTAAGTATTTTCTGTCATTTTTGTGCGTAAGTATTTGGGTTAGGTCTTATCCTGTGTGATTTCAACGAACATGTAGTGTAAAAGCATAACTTTTGCTATCATTTGTCAACCACTTTGTTTTATGGCTACTGAAATTGTTGTATAACTTAATCTAGTCCTTTGAATTGATTCTATTGTGGATCTATTTTACGGGTAATTTAATAATTTTATAGAATTCGAGTTTGATTCATTTCTATATGTTTAAAATATTTTCATATATCAAAAAACAAATTGAGATGCGGTTTGTTTATAAATCTATTATAGGATGCTGGGTTTTGTATATTAATATTTGAATTGTTGTAATCTAAGACTTTTTAGGGATTTTTATGGGTTTAGGGTCATTAGGAAGATGGGTTTGATTGAATAAAGAAAAGGGGCTGTTTGGCACAATATTTGTGAATTCATTATATTTCAGCAATAATTATGTTTTGTTTGGTTTTTGAGATAAGGTTGGAATAGAAAATTAATTTGGTTTTTTGACTGTGGATTGATTTTGATGGTCAATGTAACAAAACCTTGTGCTATTAGGGAGCTTGGTACAACTTTTTTTTTAGTCCTAGAGTGGCTGTATAGCTTGGGGACTGAAACAAAATAAGTAGTAAGATTAAAGATTTTGTTTTGCTTTTTTTTCCAAGCATTTTTCTCATCAACCAGAGGGTTGTTGTAATTTGATTCAATGGACCACCTTATGCTGGTTGATGACACATTGGGCGTGACAGTTTGGATTTAGAAGTTGATGACTTAATTAAAGTGTGACAACATAACAGATAAAGATGTGAGTGATGAAGAGATTGAACCAGAAGAATTGGAAAGGCGAATGTGGAAGGATCATATCAAACTCAAGAGGCTTAAGGAAAGACAGAAGATTGCAGCCCAACAAGCTGCAAAGTAGCAGAAGCCCAAGTAGACTACTAAGATCAGGCTCGGAGGAAGTAAAGCATAGGATGGGATTCTTAAATATATGCTGAAGCTGATGGAAGTTTGTAAAGCTTGCGGCTTTTTCTATGGTATCATTCTTGAGAAGGGTAAGCCAGTGAGTGGTGCTTCTAACAACATTAGAGCTTGGTGGAAAGAAAAGGTGAAGTTTGATAAGAATGGGCCAGTAGCCATAGCCAAGTATGAAGCAAAATGCCTTGCCATGAGTGAGGCAGAAAATAATTAGAATGGGAACTCTAAAATCATTCTCCAAGACTTGCAAGATGCTACTCTTGGGTCACTTTTGTCTTCTTAAATGCAACACTATGACCCCCCTCAAAGGAAGTACTTACTAGAAAAGGGAGCTCCGCCACCTTGGTGGCCAACTAGAAATGAAGATTGGTGGGTGAAGTTGGGGCTACCCCATGGTCAAAGACCTCCTTATAAGAAGCCACATGATTTGAAGAAGATGATGAAGAAAGTTGGATTATTAAAATGCTGGATCTGAATGAATGCAATCACATGTTGCAATCTTATAAAAAAAAGTTGTGCACATCACTTTTAAGGATTTTGCAATCACATGCTGTTGAACATAAATTATGCTGGAAATGTCATATTTACATGTTTGCACATACCAAATTAAAAATGTCACATTAAGTTTGATTGCTCCTATGCATATTTATTCTTGATGTGCTGCTACTTTAAAGTAGTGAGAAGGGAATTTGAATTGTGCATGTCAATCTATAGAACAAATGGGGTTTAATGGATAGCTTAGTGTCACATTTGATATTTTTATGTTCTGGTCTTTTCCAGGACAGTTGAATAATAAAACACTGCATAATGATTGGCTTTGCATGGATTGTAGAAGGATTCACATTTCTAAGATATTTCTAAATACATTTTTTTTTTTTAACTATTTGCTTTGTCTTTGCCCATTAAACAATAAGTTAGATCAAGAGTTGCACTTATCAAGTTAAAAAAAAAAAAAAGGATCAAGAGCTGCATATTGAGAAATTGATTCTTTCTATCTTTGATCTTAAAAAAAGAATCAGATTCAATTCTAATTGCATTAACAAATTCTATTATTTTATATGGATTGTAAATAATATAAAATGTCTTTTTTAATGAATGTTTTATGAATTATTATTTATATTAGTTTAAAATATTATTGATTGATAATTGTGAAAGGGGCTTTTTATTTTTGCTCAGTTTTATGCTTTGTCAATGGGTGTCATGACCACAATCTAAAATCAACCTACCTTTGCAAGTAGAAAATTTGAATGGAAAAAAAATTGTTTTCCAAATATAATCAAATGAATATAATCTCAAGTTTGAATGGGAATTCTACATAGTTAGAAAAGTTTTTGACTCTGCTATAGAAACAGACAAAAAAAATTTAGCTTGAGAAGTGCATATTTTTTTAATATAGCAAAATTACAAATTTGATATCTAACTTCTACATGTTGTAATACATTTCTCAACGTGTTTTATTGACAAGCTTATATTAGTGGTACTTCAAATGAATGTAAGAACAACAAAGGAAGAAGATACAAAAAATACTTTAAAGTTTTCTTTCAATTTATTGGAAATTGATATTTTAGTATTTATTGGATATTTGAGGATGGAAAGGATTGAAATCCTAATTTTAATTTTAATTTAAGTTTGATTTATATTTTCCATTTCGTAATTTAATGTTTCATATCAAGGATAGGAATCCTAATGTGAAATCAAAGATGAAGAAACAAAGAATTGTTTAAATCTTTATACACAATAGCTTTCCCGTGCATCGCACCAGTTAGCGACTAGTTACTATAAAACTTATTACCACCAAAAATACTATTTAGTATTTAGGATTAGGAGTATGTTTTTATTCTTATAATTTGGCCTGTTTTATAATGAGCAATCCTACGTTTTAATGAGCTAGTGGGGGAAAAAAAGGCATACATGTATGAATCTTCAATTAAAACTTCCAGAACAGGACTTTCTAATATTTCCAACAGAGACATGTAATTGGAACTCCCTCCGCGACTCACTTAAGATGTATAAAAGTTCCTTCTCATCCATGCAAAAAAATGACTTGCATTGAATGAATTTTCTCAGCATATGGATTGAGGTTCACATTGCACAACAAATTAGCATAAATTGTAGCCTACATTGTTCATGGATCTTTAAATATACAAGGAGTACATAATCAACCTTTTGCAACCTAGTTTATCAATTAATACCCCATTGATAAATGGACCTAAGAAATACAGCATTTTAAAAATTAACTCAACCTTCCAATCCATCTCAATTAGGAGCTTTTCATAAATTATCTCATTCCTTCCAAATGCTTGTTGGATGATTTGGACAATTAGACCTCACAAAAAAAAGCATTCATAACAACATGTCTTCCCATCTTTTAAAGAATTTGGTGCAGTAAGTATACGATCATACTGTTGTTGTCTCAATAGGGGGAATATTGTATCTCAGGTTCTTAAATTTTCTATAGACTTCATCGACAAGATAAGTTCTATCCATAACATCCCTAATTTCATCTTCCCTGTCTTGGTAAAAGAAATTAATAAAAAAAATGTAAACCATTGCAAACCCATTTAAAATTATTTATCTCATTCTACCTCAAGTCTATTTGAATCTACTCCTAAACTAAGTTAATATTTAGTTGGCTTATGGAAATATCATAGAAAATTTATGATATCATGTTTACGTTATTAAAGTAAGATAGTGGTCAATTAAACACTCAGTGAAATAGTAATATCCTACTAATTGAATTTTATTATAATATTAACATATTTTGCCATAAAATATGTATATTTAAATGTTCATATATATTTTGAAAAAAAAAAATCTGGTTAAAAAATAATTTCTTCCCCAACCTGGGTCATATTGTGGAGTTGTTAAACATATCCAACTTGTTTAAATACAACATGTTTCCTCTCTTTGTTCTATCATGCTCGTGCTTAAAGCCAGCATGTATCCATAAAAAAATTAATTCATTTTTTATGTTTAATTGGCTTGAGTTTCATGAAGGCTGGCCTTTCAACAAAGCTAATTCAAATAAAACAAATAGGACTTTAGCCAATTTATATTTTGAAGAAGAGTGCAATGAATGTGAGGTGGAAAGTTAAATGAAAAAAATACTCTAAAAAGTGTCACATGGCATAACTGCATGGTCTACTACATAAGATTTTTACTTTCCTATATAAAATTTTAAAAAATACATATATATATATATATATATATAACCAGGGCGGCTCTACAGCCAGCCCAGGGGGTTCAAATGAACCCCCTGGCTTTGCCCCCAAAAAAAATTATATATAAAATTTTTAATTTTTTTTTTTTGTTTTGACCCTTAAAATAAAATTTTGAACACCATAACACTAAATTTTGTTATTTTGTTTAAACCCAATTGAAATAAACTTGAAATATGATCATGTTAGTGCTATTTTCACAATATTTTTACAATAAAGGTTAAGTAACAAGTTGTAATTGACTTTTTATCTAAACCCATATTTGACATCATTTTTTTAAGTACTTTTAACAACTTGCCATCTAGATTTTATTATGTAAATGTTTTGTCAATAGCACTACTCTTAAAATTGCTCATTTGTTAAAAAATAAATAAACCTTCTCTCTTGGCTCTGGCTTACTTTACCGTTGAGGGTAGAATAAAACTGTTTTTTTTCCTGCACTTTTCTTCTTTATCAACAAGAAGATTGCACCACTTGTACAACCAACTAATTTGTATTTACATCTATGATTTTTTTCTCATTCTCTATTTCTCCCTTCTGTATTTTCTTTCTATCTAATCAAGTAGTTTGATAAGTGTTCTACAGTTTTTTGAGTCCAAAAAGTCTTTTAGTGCGTGCTCCAATTCCAAGAGAATGACCACATGTGTGGTTAAAAATCCATACACTTTAAAAGCAAAATCTTATATAAGTTACTATTTATTTTGCTTAGTTTAACGTTTACTCTCAAGCCCACTCTTTGGTGTGTTACTATTCTTCTTTATCATATATTTTTATTTAATTGATATTACATATGATAATAATAAATTATTATTAATTTGACATATATTATGATTATTTATTTATTTATATTTATTTATATGCATTCTATCGTTGTTTTCTTACCGATTTTTAAACTATTAATAATTTTTTTAGACTATTTTACAATATAGTTGTATTGTATACTATTTAGAATACTATGTTAGATTATTGCATGTAATATGACAATTGTATATACAAAAAATAATAATAATAATAATAATCATTTTATTTTATTTTTTACTCCCCACAACAAAATCCTAGCTCAAGACATTATTGACACCCCTGAAAGAAAATTATGGAGCCGCCCCTGTATATAACCGTATAAACTACTTACAAACACGCGCATGTGCGTGCGTGCGCACACACACATATATAGATATATATATATATATATATATATAATTAGTGCACATTTATAAATAATTAATATATGCATTTGCTCCACTAAGAAATTCAATGAACTAAAAAGCTCACATAAATTCAAATTTATTGAGGTGGAAGCTTAAATAAAAGTCTCAAGAAATGTGCCACTAGGCAGCTCCATAGGCGTGCATTGCATTAATCATTTACATAATCTTTTGTTTAAAAGAACATAAAAATAACTTATATGGTTATTTATATAAATTTGATATATGAAACCATTTCTAGTTGGAGTAGTTATTATCCAAATAATATTAAAAATAAAGATAAACTTAAAAATACACCAAAATGTAAATATAAACATAACAAATAATATTATTTATATAATTAAGATTATTATGAGAAATTAGTACACTTTACCCCCTAAACTATATCCCATGTTACACTTACCTCCTAAACTATGCGATTGCATGCTTAACCCCCCTAAACATTATCCCCTACACACTTTGCACCTTACCATTAGCTAGTTGTTAATTTAGATGGAATTTAAAGCCATGTGACTTTCACATGACAACTCCAATAATGAAAACGACTGAATTAGCTTCATTTCAACTTCTATAAACATCACAAGACGCTTATGTGTTCTCTCTAAAGTCTTCCCTCACGCATAATATTTTGTTCATCTCCTCCTCTGTCTCACTCTGTCCCAGATCAGTTTATGCCTTAGTCTCAGATCAAGTCCAAAAAAAACCAGAAGATGCATAAAGACACAGCAAAAAAGTACCACACGTAACACAATACAATACTCATCAGAAAACAATTGTACATAGAACTATACAAGCAATATTCTATACTATGATAGCATGTAGGGACGAATTGAACACATTATTCCAGCCTACAACTAAGTTTGTCAACAGAAGTTAATAAATCTACCCAAAAAAATTCACCATGCGTCCACACCACATAAATTGTTATCACCCAATATACTGAAATGATATTCATTTTACATAGAATTCTAATGGTTCGTGATTTTCAATTTGGTATAACTTTGGTCTTAAGGTTTTTTGGGGTTGGGATTGAGGAATTGATGAGAATTGAATAGTTTACCTTTGTAGTTGATGAAAGCAAAAGACTTGGACTATGGGAGTGAAGCCAAAGATGATGAGGAAGAAGAGGCTGAAACAGAGAAGGAACCAGATCAGTTTATGAGCTAGGGCAATTCAATCATTTTTTATTATTGCAGTTGTCATGTGCAAGTCACGTGACTCTAAATTCCAAATAAATTAACAGCTAACTAACAATGAGATGTTCTATCTTTTCAGTCAAAAAAAAAAAAAAACTAATGTTGGTGCAAAATGCCCCAACAACTAACGATGGGATGCAAAGTATGCAAGGGATAATAGTTGAGAGGGTTTAAGTGTGCAATCGCATAGTTTAGAGATTAAGTGTAACATGAGATATAATTTAAGAGAGTAAAGTGTAATTTTTCCCAAAATTTAATGATAAACCTACCATTTAAACAAATAAGAATGAAAGATGTTTGGACTTTGGAGTGTAAATATGTATAGTTCTATATGCCCCCTCTAATGTTCTTCTAATCTAAGTTATTGAAGTGATATTCATGTGATTATGTTTATGAGTTTGAATTTGGTGGACTTATTTGATGAGTGTGTTTATGGTTTTTATAAATGGTGGACATTTAAGGTTTATTTATGATGAAAATTTGAGGTTTTGGATTTCTAACATGAAATAGCTGGTAAATTTAATTTTTATTGTTATTAAGTTTATTTTAGAGTAAGTTGAAGATTTAGATTAGCTTTATCATGGTGGATATAGTGATATATCTTGTTTCATGGGTTCCTCTTGAATATGTTGTGTAAATCATATGGGAGCAAACTTTTAAGGTGTTGGGAGTCTTGGGACTTTTCTTTTTCTTTTTTTCTTTTTTTTTTCTTTTTTTGAAAGAGAGTTTCAATCTATGGCGTCCGCTTCTAATAATAGTTCTTTATCATCAGACTAAGACACCAATTGGTTTTTGGTGTAGGCGGGAATTAAACCACAAATTTTCTATTCAACTATCAAAGACTTTATCAGTTGAGTTAACTAGAACCCACGGAAGTCTTGGGAATTTATTACAAAGGAGTGGATAGGATGGACTCCCAAATTGTTATTATTATTATTTTTTAATATTGAGGTTTGCCTAATAATCATGATGTGGGCTTTATAACTCATGGACTTCACTTCATGTTATGGGCCTCGTAACCTGGATTGTCTTCTACTTCATAAATTGAGTTTATGACTCGTGTCTTCTTTTGCCTCACAAACTAGGCTTACTGCCTATGTTCCTCCGTACTTTACGGACTGGGCCTTATGAGTTATGACTTATGACCCACCAAATTTTGCTACATTGAACGGGTTCACTGCTCACGTTTTCTTTCTGCACGAATTGAGCCTAGCAAGCCAGTTGGGCTGGTTGGGCAACAAATCTATACAGCCCATCAACATTCTTGCAAGCCCAAGCTCTACAAGTACAGCCCAAATCAGTTAACAAGCACCAAGCTAAACCGCTTGATTGGCTATGAAGAACATGTCTATTAAACTCTTATGCAAAAAGAACACCAACATTTTTCAGAACACATCCAGTTAGAATGAAGTGTTTGCTTACTGATGTGGCTAAGCCCTTGTGTGTTTTTCATGCAACATGTAGTCATTTAACTCTTGGCGTTGTGGACAAAGGTTTTATTGACCAAAACGCATTAATTTCTTCAAGCTACGGGTGCTTCTATTTTCTTATTCTTAGACTGTATTTAAAACTCAACATGCAATGAAACTACCATTCACCCAAATTTGTACAGTGTAAGCCTAAATTTGTATTCATTCCCATGTGAAATAAGGTTACAAGAGCAAATACATATACAAGGAGGGCAAACTTTAATGGCCTGTTTGGATGTTTAAAAAAAAAGGGGGAGTAGAGTAGAGGGAGGGAGAGTAATTCAATTACCTTGTTTGGAAGTTTTTTAAAGAAGGAGGGGGAGGGGTTTGAAAGAGTTTGGAGGGGTTTCAACTTCCTCTAACCCCCCATTTTTAATTTCCCCAAATTGGAGAGATTTGGAGGGGGAGTAGAGTACATAAACTATTGACAAAATAAATTACCTAATTTATCCTTATTATATTAACAAAATTACACAAGGGGAAGGGCTAATTACTCCATTCCCCCTTACTAATTTTAAAAACATCCAAACAAGGTGGAGGGGAATCATTCTCCTCTACTCTCCTCCCCACTACTCCCCTCCCCTCTACTCCCTTCTACTCTCCTCCCTCTCTAAACTTCCAAACAGGCCATAAGAAAAAGACAATCAAAGTGCAAAAGTAGACATTGGAAGAGAATTTGAAGTCTAGTGAAAGTCTATATAGGCTTCATCATCTCTACCCAAACTTTTATTTTAAGATAATAAATTATATGATCTCTCTATTGCAAACACACTTGTGGGTTGATGCATCTTCATCACCTACACCTCTCTTAGAGGGGTCTTTGTCTTTCTTTTCGATTTCCCAAACATACATAAGAAATTTCTGAAGATGTTCATATATTGAACTTTGACCATGAGGCCCAACTACACCTGGGAACTTGCATGCCAATGTTATGAAATGTACAATGAGAGCAAACAGGCATGCGAACCCACATATGGCAAAGAGACCCTGAAAGCTTTTAAGGTGAAGCTGGTACACTTCAGTAGTTGTGCCTCGCGCAGTGCAAGCACTTCTCATAAGCCATTTGTCATGAATTCTCTGGAGGTCACCATTCTCTGACAGTTTTAAAATGGCAGTTGACATGTCAATTGCTAAAGGTGAGTCCCGTGGAAAGGCCTGATGATCAATGAAGAATATAACCATGTTATTATAAGCCAGCAGCTACTAGCTACCATTAACAAACACACACACACACACTTTTGGTTGGTTAATGCATGATGCTAGGAATGTTAACATAGAGAATGATATATAGAAAGACTATGCTCAAATAATGCTGACTCAACATGTTAGGATTTCAAGTAAGCATGCACGTTGGTCAAATTTTGAAGATTGTTAAAATCTTTTAATTAGGACATTTTAAAGTTAATACTCCCCAAATTTCTCTTTCTTCCATGAAAATAAAGAATTGATAAGATACTTCAATATTCTTCATTTGTTTTCGTTAGAATTTATGTTGTGATTATGAGTGAAATTGATAAGAGATAAAGATAGAAAGTGAAAATAAAATTAACTTGATCTGGCTTAACAATCTACATCTACACGAACGTCTACATATGTACTATATTGAATAGGGTGTTACAACAAGCACATTAGGGGTTTATATAAATAGATTAACTTTTGACTAGCTATAGAAGCTAATTATAGACTAACCATAGAATATGGCATAAGTTAGGATATGTAGTACAATAGTACGAGGACATCCAACATGGACTAACATCTCTAACATACCTCTGCAAATTAAGGGAAAAGCTTGAGAACACCATAAGTTTGGAAAGAAACTTAATGTGTAGTAGAGCAAGCAAGACAAAATCAATTGTAGAATAATTTGGGCTTGACATGAAGTGGAACGTTGGAGATAATTGTTGACATTAGCGGCGGAATGGTGGCTCAAGGATGACATAATTAAAGATGATGTTGATAGTAGAAGAAGAGTTCAAATCTTCTGTCTCATCCTTTTCTATTCCATTTTATACTCCACAAATAAAAACTTGCCACATGTCTATCCATTTAATTAGATACTAATTTTCTGCCTTTTCTTATTTAAGTTTCCTAAATTAAATAAAAATTAAAAGAGAAAACACAACACATCCCTACCAGCCACAAACACCAGTCCACTACCGTCAACCTTTGCTGATGACACTTGCAAAAGATCGCTAAAGTCATTAATAGCACCGGTCACAACCATACTCCACACAAGTCACAGCCATACACCGCCACCAAATACACACCATTGCCACCTCGTCTTCAGGTCCATAAGTGGGTATTAGTTTTTGTGTTTAGTTCTAGTGAAAACTGAGGAGAGGAAACAAAGTGGAAGTGCTATTTTAGGTTACCGTTGAGAGGCATTATTGCATTGAGAAAATTTAGATTCCATGACTTAATTCTCGTACTTGATTTACAAAGACCGATTTTGGTTAGAAATTATAGTCCGATTGCTTGAAATTGTTTTGTTATTGGGTATTTTGATAAATATAGAGGTGGGAATAAGATAATTGGGTTTAATTTATACTCAAAAGTTATGGAAGTTGTTTGAAGATGGGCCAAATTGAAAATCTCTAGCTTCAGTGTTATTTATCTACTCTGTAACCATTAAATAATTGTGATATAGGCTTTGGCTATTTGGAGATCGTCATGTAATCTTCTTCTTCTTTTTCTGATGTACTGCAA
The DNA here is from genome assembly GCA_023621385.1 of Quercus gilva. Classification (NCBI taxonomy): domain Eukaryota; kingdom Viridiplantae; phylum Streptophyta; class Magnoliopsida; order Fagales; family Fagaceae; genus Quercus; species Quercus gilva. Next base: position 5,531,791 of record CM042482.1, on the reverse strand, counting down.
ATTGGACCGAGTGAATTTGTTAGTGGTGTTTGGCCATTGATTATGTCAGCAATTTGGTGGTGGCCAATGGGAATGTGTATGATTCTTTATTTATTTTAGGAAATTTTAATAAGAGAAGGCAGAAAATTAGTATTAACTCAAATAGATGGACAAGTGGCCAAATTTTATTCGTGGAGTATAAAGTAGAGCAGAAATAGTGAGATGGAAGATTTAGACTCGTAAGAGTAGAAGAATGGTACTTGGAGAACGACAACACTAACAATAAGAGGAAAGGGACCACTTTTCAAGAAGGCAAAATTTGATCATTATGTTAGTTATTAATACACATTATGATTCTATTTATATATGAACCTTTACCATTTAAAGGAAATATGATAGTGGCAAGATTCTAATGGAATATGTAAATTTAGGAAATTTTATAGAGAATCTTTATAGAATTTAAAGCTGATTATATATATATATATATAGAGAGAGAGAGAGAGAGAGAGAGAGAGAGAGAGAGAGAGAGAATAATTATGTGAAAATTGTGAGTTTTCAAAAGTTTATGTATCAACAATTTTCTTATAGAAGTAAACTAAAAGTAAAAGATTTTGGTTTTATATAGATGAAGAAAGTTTGGCTCCAAATATATTTGGAGATTTTTTTTTTCTATCAAATATGTCACAAATTATAGAACTATCCATGTGTATTATTTAAACAAGTTATATATTTCATTAAAAAAGTTATGTGACTAAAACTACAAATGAATAATCTCTTCAAATGCCACACAGTATGTTAGAACAATATAGCTGCAAACATGTTTGGAGTCACTTTAGACTATTTAGATTACAGATAATAAATTATAGTTGCACAATATGAAAGACAAAGTTTGGCTCTAAAATTATTACCAATAAGAAAATGATATTTATTGTTTGTCATATGCTATGAACATAACTCACTTAACCCAACCAACTAAATGAGTCATGTGCATTGTGTATGATAGGACATATGTCATTTTTCTATTGATAATTGAAGCTTAAGGCTCCAAACATATTTGGAACTAAACATTTTTCACAAGAGACGAGCCTAGCTAACATGAATTCCAAAAGCAAGTAGTAGTGCAATACCAGGAAGTGCAGTGTCATAGATAAAAGAGATACTTACAAATCCCCAACTAGCTTTGGTGAACTCTTGACCTACAATACTGAATTCACCACGAGTTGAGAGGAAGAGTTCTATATATGCACGGTCATCAACAACAGCAATAACACCACCCCTCTGTGGACCGTCTTTTAAGGCTTTGGCATAATCTTCAGCAGAGTTAAGAGGAACAAGTCTGGACTCATGAATACCAAGTTCCTCAACTAAATAACTTCGGGCATATGAACCTTGTTGGTAGCCAATGGGATCGTTGCTGTTAATCAGAGTTTTAATGCCTTTAATGGGAGAAGAAAGTTGTTGCAGTGTAAGTATTGAGCTCAAACTTGCAGTGTAGCTTGAGTTTATTATAAGAACGACAAATAACCATATAAGTAGCACAAAACGACTAGGGTTTCTTTCTGTTTTTTCCTCTACAAAAAACAAGAAAGAGGTTACTTAATGAGTGAAAGACAAACTACCATTGCTATACCTATGACCATTAAAAAATACAAGTAAATTAGAGCCAATTCACTTACTCTGGGCATAAAACAATGTTGAAAAGCTAAACCTGTAGAATCAAAGAAATGTAGGTGACAGGAGGATTAGACTAAGAAGATACAATCTAAAAATGATTGATTCATCAAATAGGCATATCGTAAGAAAGAAGGAAATTCCCAACACAAAAGACTCTCCTACAAATTACTATTTCGCACTTATGAATAGTTTGATCTCTATAGCAAAAGATAGCAAGGAGTTTTCTACTTTCCCTAAATCAAAAAGAATTAGTAATCTACATTGTACAATCTAATAAAAAAGATTGTACCCAGTGCACAGAAGTCCTATTATTTTGAGGCCTGGGAGAGGTGATTGATAAGCAGCTTTACTACCAATTTTTTAAATAAATAAAAAATTATAAGAGAAGTTGATTCGTGGAATCAAGCTTGCCTCTTTCAATCGAAGGCACTTACCATCGCACCAAAGTCCAACCTCCATTGTTACAATCTTATGTCAACAACAAAATTACATAAAAAGAAACTTTGAATTAATTTAATGTTGAGTTGTTTACACTATAAAAAGTAAAACTAATAGGATGAAACTTATCTTGATTATTTTTCACTTAGCAAAAAGCGACAAAAGGTATTTAAGCATTTAGCTCGGGGCCATGATATGTTTAATTCCTCACCATAGAACAGTGGAAATTTGTTTTTTTGGGGTACCCTGGAATTCTTCATTATTTCTACGCTCCAAAAACCAAACAATTGCTCCAACAACGAGGAAAGAGATAGTTGTGACAAGCCACATCATTGGAGTGAATGGCCAAAAAAATGCCCAAGCATTGGAATTCAACTCCTTAACTGAGGCCACTACTACTAGCCCTGACTCGATATATGGTTGTGTAAAATCCACCATTTTTGTTCGATCAGTAGTGATTGCGATGTCACCTATTGCTGCATCAAAGGCCTATATGGAAGAAGAAAATTAGAGAATCATAGAAATGGCCAAAATATTCTTTCGTCCTTGAAAAATAGTATATGTTCTATTTTCATTTCTAAAAATTTAAAATGTCACCCATTCATCTATTTCTATGTTTCCTCAACCATGTTTTATTTATTTTTTTTCCATCAAACTTACTCAAAGTGGACAAAATGATGAACTGTTGAAATCCTAAGTTTGAAGGGATAGAAATAGAGTTTTTTAAGCCTTAAGGATGAGGAAAGAACCTAAACTATATTTTAGGAACAAAAAGAATATTTTGACCTTGGAAAATCAATGAAAACTTCACAAAGTTCTGAAGCAAAAAAAAATTTTGGTAGTACTTACACCCGTCATGATCAAACGCACAAGCTCAGTGCGACTTGGGTTATTACGACCATCCCCAAATGGAACTAATTTATATGGGACAGCATATGGCAATAAACTCAATGCAGCAGTAAATACATCAATGCAGTATCCTTTGAAAATGTCAGTGCCTTCTACTTGTGACACAAATTCAAGAAAACTAACTCTTTTTGGGACTCCAATTCTCAATTGCCTTCCATTTTTCGAAAAAGCCCACCCTCGCGGAAGTTGTGTAGTTTGTCCTGGCCAAATTACATTATATAGTCTTTGATTTGCACTAGAACGATTAGGAGGCTTTGTGTAAAGCACTTCTGGAGATAAAACTGATAAGCCAGAATAGTTAGTCCAATAACCAACCCTTCTAAACCCTGTGCCAATGACATTGATGACTTCAAATGCAGGATTAATGAAGTCCTTATCGGGAGTAAACTCAATTGGTCCTGTTACACCATTCATATTGACCTGTAAAATGCTCTTAAGCAACAAATTCCCTCCATTAAAGATGTTTAAAGCATCAAGTCTCAAACTCCCTCCACGCAACTCAGTTAACCTCGAATCATTTGAGAATGAGATAACTCCTCCCTGATTGAAAAATGTATCAATTGCATGAGCAAGCAGCCAAACTGTGTCATAGGCATATAGACCATAAGTATTTAGCCCAAAAGAGGCATTAGCACTTTTTCCCTTGGTCAAGTTGTTCCATTTGGAAACAAATTTTCTTTTGAGTTTTGAATCTGGTGCATACATACGCAATGTAATAACTCCTTGAAAATCATCCATTACTTCTGAAGCTAGGGGAGAATAAGTATCTAATATGGTAGAGAGCCAATTAGTAGCTATCCACACAAACCCAGATTCCATCATTCCAAGATAATTTGCTAAATTAAGCACCATCAAACCTTGACCATCATAAGTGTGAACAATAATTATCTGAGACTCTATTAGAGAAACCTGTTACCAAAAAAAAAAAAAAACATTTAAATTCAAACATTCTTAATAATTTAAACATTTGGGATAATAAGTAATTTAATTAAATATCAAAGTTGGTATTCCTAATTTTAAATTATGTCTCTACTCTATCTCCCATTTAAAAGGTTAAAAATCCTATGTGTTGAATCCTATTTATTAAGGGGGTGGGTTAGCCAAATAGTTAAATGATTATATCTATCCATTCCTAATAGTTTAAAGTTTTGTTGATTAGTAATCTATCATAACCTTAATCAACACGTCGGTGATATCATCTCGGGTCGCTTCAGAGGGCATGGGTGCCTTGTATGAGATCTTACATCGTTTCTCAACAAGCTTATCCCTTAATGCAACAATCCCATTTCTGCCATAATCATCGTCAACATAGAGTGCAATCACCTCTTTCCATCCATAGTAGTCTACAATTTCTGCTACTGCAGCCATCTGAAAAAGATCATTTTGGGAAGTTCTAACAAAAAAAGGGAACTGAAGTGAAGACAACGTTGGGTCTGTTGCTGAATATGACAATAGAGGAACTTGGAGCTCATTTGAAATTTGAGAAATTACATGAGCTGTTACAGAATTTAAGGGGCCAATTATGGCCACTATATCTTTCTCCATGAACTGCAATGCTGTTATGATAAGTTAAAGAAAAAAAATTCACAATCGATTGGTGATTCGAGGTAACCTATCTTAAGAGAATATGACAAGTGAACAAACAAACAAGAGTTATAAACAAATAACTTACTCTCAACAATGCCCAAAAATCCATTGTAATTGGAGTCTTGCATTGTAAGTTGGATCTTAGTTCCAGCAAGAACAATTGGATCAGAATTCACATCTTCAATTGCAGCTTCTATTGCTACTTTTGCAACCTTTCCAATGGTAGACTTGTAAGAAAGAATAGCCCCAACATCAACAACACTAGGCCTTGTAGAGATATTTGTAACCACCCCATTTGAGAAAATCTCATGGCAAAAAACTACTAACACCATAAGCCAAACTCTAGTCATGGTAAATTATTTGACACAAACCTAATTCTCACATTTTTCTGCAAATAACACAAAACTACACCATCAAGAAATGAAGTATACAAAATAAAATAAAATATTAAGAAGTATATAAAAATAAATAAATAAATAAATAAATAAAAAGAGAGAGAGAGAGAGAGAGCATAAAGAATTAATATGGTTTGATCTGAGTTGCCAACATCAATCTCAAAAGGCCCAAATAACCACTATTTTACTATTGATCTCTATATGTTGCAATGAACTCAATGAAGAGTGCAGTAGACTAACCTTGGAGTAAGCCTAAGGTTATAGTAATATAATTTCGACTATGTATATAGTAAGGATTATGATTCTTTTTATGTGTTTGGATTCAACTGATCTCGCGTCTACGTTTAATCATTTCACGTTTCCTTCTCTCTTTTTTTCTTTTTCTTTTTCACGCGTTTCAGGAGTAAAGATGTCTATTACGGCTACTGTTCATGAACAGTGGCCGCAAAGGTTGACTTTTCAACTATGAATAGTGCACCCATGCACTATTTACGGACCCACAAATATCACTTTTCAGCAATTTTTTCATTAAAAATTGGTCTCACGGTACTATTCACACATTTAAAAATTATTTTGCTACAGTATTTTCAATTTTCAGTTTTCAATTTCAGCAAAATAAGTTCTATCCAAACGGACCCTTAGTACAATTTGGACTAGGACACAATATACTTGAATCTTGACTATATCTCTAACAATCCTCCTAGGTAGTAGAAGATTGATGACAACCTGAGTTTAGAAGGAAAGTGTGTCCAAGTGGAGTGAAAATGATATATACTGGAATGAAGGCAATGCCCATCCTTATGCATGATTTGAGAAACTTGACCAAAGATGAGAGAGATGCAAAACTAGAAAGAAAGTAAGATGGCAGGTAGGGGAAGTACTAGTTAAAGGAGTGGTTCATAGAGAAACCCGGTATATAAAGATGTTTGAGTCATGTGACAAGTAAGAAAGTCAAATAGAGGCTACCGATCAACGAGGGTAGCAAACTTCCGAGGCAAGCCAATAAAGGCAACAAAGGTGGTAATTAAAATGCATGATTAGAAGGAAATTAAGTCAGATGCTAAATACAAATCTTCTGTAACATTTATTTATGTTTCACTTTGTGATCCACCAGTGTGATTATGAGAAGCTTCAACGTGAGCTTATATGGAGGATGACTTTTCTTATTGGGGAAGGATGTGTGGTAGTGTGTATGGGTTTTTTTCGAATGAAGCTGTCCAAAGAAGGGAATGTATCAGGATAGTTAGGCTTAGAGATGACATGGAATTGTAATTTCAAGTTCACAAAAGCCTAAATCTAACTACTCTAAGACCTATAATAGGCTGACAACATTGGTAAGATGGTGCACCAACTTTGATCCCATGTTAAAATAAGAAAAATATATCAAGAAATAAAGAGAGAGGAAGAACATAATGAATTAATAATTAATACAATATAATTAACTAGGAATATAATAAAAGTTCACAATAATTTTACATCCTTAAATTAGCTTAATACCTCACACATGACCCACCACAACGTATAATTACTTTTTTTTATAATTTTAATTTAAAAATATTATGAAATTATTATGAATTTTTGTTGCGTCCTTAACATAACTCAAAATAATATGATTTAGCCTTTGTGGCCAGTTACCTCGAAAAGCATTAAATAACTACTATATCTTTATTATTGAACTCTGCCTATTATAATGAACCTATTGAGTGGTATACAATAGAAAACTCTAGATTAATCCTGCGACATATATATATATATATATATAAATCCTAGATTAACCTTAAAGTTATTAGTATAAATAGATTGTGTACAATAACGATTAAAATTCGTAGTTAAATTTTGACTGCAATAATACAATGGACTTTGACCTTGACTATATGTCTAACACCACAAAAGATATTTGTGATAATTTTTTTTTTTTTTTTTTTTGAGGGGAAGATATTTGTGATTTAAGAAGCAATTGAATGATATATCTAAGAACATGAAGCACAGTGGTAATAAAGGGCAAAATATAACTAAGTTTCTCAATTAAATTGAAATATGCGGCCTATTATTTTATTGGTCAATACACTTCAGTTGTGTATAAATTACAACTTTTAAGGCTATATCCTTTGGATTAAATTGAAAAGTGTAAGCTAGAGTACCTATAAAACGATATCTAAATTTTATCCAGAAATAAAATATGAAATATTTTAAATGGCACTTATTCAAATTCCTGTTCCCAATAAGCGCCGCTGCAATAAGTGCCATTTTTGTCACAATAAATTCCTCATATCACTTAAAAATTTTCAGACTTCCCACTAATTTTTTTCAGCTTCCCACTACTTTGGCCTCTCATTTTTGATCTCCCACCTTAACCCACTTCCCCTCCTTCTCTCTTCTTCTTTACTCAAAACCCACAATTTCTTTTCCAAAATTTCAAACACAAAAATACTACCCAAAACCATAAACTCTACCCAAAGCAAGGTAAGTCGCTCTAGCTCTCATTTCTATTTTGTAGCAATTTTTGTATATATATTTGTTGTTAAATTTCTGGTTTTTTTATTATTTTTTTCTATGAACATTGACAGGGGGGGTGTTTTATTTTTATTATTTCAAAGTAATTACTAAAGAATGACACATTATCTTACCGAGAAAAATTACATTGATAATCCAAGAAACACAAATCCTTTTTTTTTTTTTTTTTTTTTTGATTTGCATCAAATTGAGCTCTGGGGTGGTGGGGTTCTGCACTGTGCAGTGAAAGTTTTGCAGGATTTGGTAGTTGAGGATAACTGAAATAAGCCTGCCACAAGTCAGTGCTCATTAGCTTGGATGCTTTTGGTTCCCACCAAAATGCAAAAAGCAAAATAAAATAGAAAAATTCTTGGAACTTCTTTGTCAATTTTAGCTGTGAATATCCTAGTTGGTTTTATTTTGATATTATCCTAGCATTATTAAATAGCTCATGAACTACTACTTCCTCTCTATCCTCATTCCTTTTGTGAAAGTTTACATTTTTTTTTCTTATGTTAGTGTGCATTTGAAATGTAATAGAGCTACTCTAGCTTTTGCTAGTGATGCCAAAGAGAAAGGGAAAACATATTCTTGATTTGAAAAATGCCCTTATATTCTCTTCCTAATTGTATACTATGATATTAAACTAATAAAGTCTAGGCAAAAATGCAAAACTGACCCTCTAACTTTCATTGTTTTTCATTTTAGTCCTCTAACTTTCAGTTTTGTCAATTCAGTCCTCTAACTTTCAATTTTTGTCAATTTAGAGTTCCGTTACAACTCAGTTAGTGACTGCCGTTAGACCTCTTAAAACGACACCGTTTTACACGTTTATGGTTTTTTTTTTTTTTTTTTAATTCGGAATTAAAAGAAAATAAGAAAAATCTGAAAAAATAAAATAAAAAAAAAAAGGGGAACGAGTCGTCGTTCCCCTTCCCCTGAATCAAAACAAATGCCATCACCGATCACCGATTCATCACTTACCCAAAACAAATGCCATCACTGATCAAAACAAATGCCATCACCAAAACATTAATGAACTCACAAATGCCAAAACACACTAAAAAAACTGGGATTTCATCACTTACCCAAAACTTGGCCGGAGCTAGAGCTACGGAGTACACCCATCACTGATTCAGAGCTCCATCACTGATTCAGTCAATATAGGGATTCTCGGTCTAAATATCTCGGCCTCAATCTCTAAAATAAAATTATCATTTCCTTTCTAAATTAGGACTCCTAAATATATCAGGTGTCTTAATTAAATCCTCCAAAATCCATATAAAAACAAATTATAGAAATCTGAATATATTTTAAAAAAAAAAAATTGGGCTTACGCCGTCGTTGCAGCCGTGCAAGTGGAACTCCGATCAGTGATCCCTTCGACGCCATCGAAGACCTGAGCAGAGGAGTTTGATTGGTGAGCCATAGCCTTAGGTCGCAACAACGAATCAGCCTCAACTCGCCACCACCGTTGTCGCGGCGTCGATCTATATCTCTGTTGTGAACGTGCGGTATGAGTTTGTTCTGCAACTTCGATTCAAGATTGAGTCGGTTTGACCGACGTTCACGTTTGTTTGAATTCGATTTAGTAAAGTTTATTTTTTTGTGGCTAATCTTTGATTGTCTAAAAGTAGTTTTTACTTGCGTCATTCATCGTGTTGTGTGACACTTTTTTTTGGGTAAGTGATGAATCGGTGATCAGTGATGGCATTTGTTTTGATTCAGGGGACGACGACGTTTTTTTTTTTTTTTTTTTTTTTCAGATTTTTCTTATTTTCTTTTAATTCCGAATTAAAAAAAAAAAACATAAACATGCAAAACGGCGTCGTTTTAGGTGTTCTAACAGCAGTTACTAACTGAGTTGTAACAGAGTCCTGAATTGACAAAAATTGAAAATCAGAGGACTGAATTGACAAAACTGAAAGTTAGAAGATTGAAATGAAAATTAGAAGATTGAAATGAAAAACAGTGAAAGTTAGAGGGTCAGTTTTGCATTTTTGTCTAAAGTCTATTATCGATTCCCTACAAAAAAAGTTGAAATGTCTTAGTATTTCAATTTTTTTTTTAGGTGTGGAATAAGGGTCTCATGAATAAATTTTACCTACCTGAGAGAGAGTTTTAGTTTTATAATCAAAACATTACCAACATTTTTATATAGGTAAAATAACAATGGATGACTTGGTAACACTTATATGTCTCATCCGTTAGTTAAGATCCCTGAAACTCAGTGATATGGTCTATTCTCGTAACCAAACTTCAAATTCTCCCCTCTTATCATTCGTGTATTTCTTAAATTTTTCCTTTGCCTGAAAAGATGAACACATGGAATGATGAATGACAATGATTTGTGTAGTTTCATGGACAAAGGATTGTGTTTGCATTGACGATATTTAGGATTAAAACAAAATAAACATTCTAGTATAGTGAGAAGTTTTATAACCATTTTAAATTCAGGGAGAAAAAGTAATCAATAATCATTATTAGAAAGAGCATTTTTTTTTTTTTTCCAATCTGTACCAGGAAAGCAAAGAGGGCTAGGTGGTAAATTAAATCATATTTCTCCAAGTCAATTTAGTTTTTTATTTGATCAAAATGAGGTTAGTGGTAATCAAAAAAATAAACAAAAACAATGTTAGTGGTGCAAGTGCGTGAACAAAACCACACCCTCATGCACTCCTTTTTTCAAGGCCAATTTTGGAGGATCTACTCAACCATCAAAAGATTATTTTCATAAAAATTATCATTTTTTTTCCTTGGACAGTCAGACCTGTTCTATATATGCATACGTTTTAAATAAATAAATAATCCAAAGGTAGCATTCTTTGCATGGGCTTGGGAATTATTTATTTTTTAATACGAATTTAATTATTCTTTTCAACAAGGACGTGAAGAGCACTTCAACACTGCCAATAATTAGGTGTGCGGAATACACATGGCTTGTAGATAGCATGAGATTTCTTTTAGCAGAAGGAGATTTCTTCAAGGAAAAATATGAATCTGTTTTTTGCTTCTTTGTGCATTTTTATTGGAGTACTCTTATGGGTGCAATGACTACCTTAAACTGTTTATTTAATGGCAATATATGCCATGCCAATTTTTGCACATCCCTTTGCGAATTCCTATATACCTTTAAGATGATACTTTAAAGCTAATAAATATGAAAATTGCTACAAATGATTTATGATAATGGTAATTGATTAATGGAACCTCTTTTGCCCATTTATATTCTTGAACTTTTGTTGTTTATAAATATCTCTTGTATTTCATATGTCTCTGGTTGTATTTAGGAGTGTCAAATGGGTGGATTTGGGGTGGCATAATTGGGTTGGGTATATAAAACACATTTACCCATTAAAACTCATTTAACTAATTGCTTCTAACCCAAATCCAACCCAACCTAATTATTATGGGTAAACCCCAACTCACCCAATTACCCAATTATCAAAATTACCAAAATGCCATTAAAGTGAAAACTTCAATACTTTCTTGGATTCTCTTTTCCACTCTCTCTAGTCTTCATTCTTGGGATTAAAAAATTCCACATAAGCACATCCACATCAGCAATTATATTAAAAATTCAAATAAAAAAATATTTTCTTTTCTTTTCTTTTCTATTTTCTCTCACTTTCTTGGCAACCAAACAGTGCAACAATACAAAAAAATGTCATTTCAAGCTCAAAACTTTCCTGAAATTTTGAAAGCAACTGTCCTTTAAACAAATAGAAATCGGCATTAGTTTATATGAAATTTTCAATTGCTTGGTTCTATAATTTCTTCACAAACAGCTCGCAAATCCTCCCAAGTTCTTGCTCAACCTTTTCGCGTACCCACTCAATAAGTCAACCCAATCCCAACCCTGAAAAAAGTTGCCCAAACAAAACCCAGCAAACAAAGCCTGTGTCTCGGTCAAAACCCTAACCAAATGATGCTTCTACCCTTCGTCCTCCCCATTCTCCTCCTTAAACCTCTTCCCAAAACACCACATGACACAGCACATTGTTTGCCAAAGCGAAAAACATCTTACCCAGGTCGAGTTCAGACCCGAACTAAGCCGACACGAAGCCCAGCAACTGATTCACCTCCTCGTCTCTAACGAGTTGGAATGAGTTGACCCATTTGGAGCTGAGCAACTCGGTGACGCAAATCTTCCTGGCTTGGCGCCAGTAAGGGCCGTAGGGTGAGAAGGTGACGTCTGAGCAATTGAAGGAGAGGTATTGAGCAGAGAGAAGGTTCGGTCGGCTTGCGAAAACGTGGTCATGGGCTTTGAGGACGAGTTTGGCTAGGTTGGCTGAGGAGACAACGATGGTGGGGACTCGACTGAGTTGGAGGTGGATTATGGGGCCGAGTTTTTGGGCGAGTTGGGCTAAGGAGCGGTGGGGCATGTCGGTGAGGAGGTGGAGGTGACTGATTATTGGGAGGCTTGGTGGTGACAGTGGTTTCAGTGACTGTGGTTATGAGCTGCTTCGCCATTTTCTATACTACTATTTAAGGGGCTTCCCCTGTTTGGATTCCACAATTTTTAGTTCAAAAATGCCCCTACACCTTTATATTTAAGTAGAGACAAAACTAAAGGATATTTCAGTAAAAATTCACTTTCCTTTATTTTTTTTTAATGCCTAAAATACCTTCATCATACCCACTTACAAGTTTTTAACCAACGGGGATAGATATGTAAATTAAAACTCCTACACTTTAAGATCCACAAACTCACGTATGCTTTGCAGTTTCTATCTCACTTTCTATCTCTCATTCTTCTTCAAATTGAAGACATTTAGTTTAGCTCTACATCTTCTTTCTTTTTATTTAAATTAAAGATATTTACTGTCGGAGGCTTCAACAAATATTCAGGTTCTATCTTTTGCAAGTTCCTCTTTGTTTTCTTTTCCTTTGTTTATTTATGATTCACTTTCTTTGAGTTGTACTTTTTTTTTTTCCTTATATGTATCATGTTAACTCTTTTTTTTTTCTTTATATATTTTTTTTCTTTTTAAGAAAGTTTTATTTATTTTTTTTAAATATGTATCATGTTAACTATCTTTTTTTTTTCTTTTTTTTTAAAATGTAATTTTGAAATGTTGGTGGTAACTATCTTTTCTTTTTGTAGTCTTTTACTTTTTTGAGGGATTTCTTTCTTGAGTTTTTTTTTTTTTTGATGGAAAAGTTATGTGAATGTTTTGTCCAGTTCTTCTTCACTTCTTCATATATTCTTAACTTTAATTTTGTTAGCTTAAAGTACATAAAGTGAGTGTACGTGTGATGAATTGAAATTTGCCCAGGATATGTGCAATTTCATTGGTCTTTTTGATTTTTCAGTTTTTTTTTTCTTTAGTCTTATATCTTTTCTTTTTGTTACTTCTTTGAGGGATTTCTTTCTTCAGTTTTTTTTTTTTTTTTTTGATGGAAAAGTTATGTTAATGTTTTTTTTTTTTTTTTCTTTGTTTTTGCTTGAAGTTGCAAAACACATAGGAAACCAACGTTGATGGATTTTTTTTTTTTTTGCTAGAAGTACATAAAGTGAGTGGACGTGTGATGAATTGAAATTTGCCCAGAATATGTGCAATTTCATTGGTCTTTTTGATTTTACAGTTTTTTTTTTCTTTAGTCTTATATCTTTTCTTTTTGTAGTCTTTTACTTTTTTGAGGGATTTCTTTCTTCAGTTTTTTTTTTTTTTTTTTTTTTTTTGATGGAAAAGTTATGTGAATTTTTTTTTCCTTGAAGTCGCAAAAAACATAGGAAACCAACATTTTTTTTTTTTTGCTTGAAGTTGCAAAAAACATAGGAAACCAATGTTGATGGTTTTTTTTTTTTTTTTTTTTTGCTTGAAGTACATAAAGTGAGTGGATGTGTGATGAATTGAAATTTGCCCAGGATATGTGCAATTTCATTGGTCTTTTTGATTTTACAGTTTTTTTTTTCTTTAGTCTTATATCTTTTCTTTTTGTAGTCTTTTACTTTTTTGACGGATTTCTTTCTTCAGTTTTTTTTTTTTTTTTTTGGATGGAAAAGTTATGTGAATGTTTTGTTTTGTTTTTTTTTTTTTTTTTTTTTTTTTTTGCTTGAAGTTGCAAAAAACATAGGAAACCAACGTTGATGGATATTTTTTTTTTTTTGGAAGTTGCAAAAAACATAGGAAACCAACATTGATGGTTTTTTTTTTTTTTTTTTTGCTTGAAGTACATAAAGTGAGTGGACATGTGATGAATTGAAATTTGCCCAGGATATGTGCAATTTCATTGGTCTTTTTGATTTTACAGTTTTTTTTTTCTTTAGTCTTATATCTTTTCATTTTGTAGTCTTTTACTTATATCTTTTCTTTTACTTTTTAAAAATTGGTAAAATTTAAACTGATCCAAAATAACTTACCAAAAGACAAAAAAACTCCAAACAAACCATGTCTTCTAAATTTGCATCAAGTGTTACGTGTCCTCAATTTATAAATTTGCATTAACATTTTTTTTTTTTTGAGGGTGATTAGTCCTTTAACGTTGGTTTCCTTTTTTATTTTTTGCAACTTCAAGCAAAAAAAAAAAAAAAAAAAATCCATCAACGTTGGTTTCCTATGTTTTTTGCAACTTCAAGCCAAAAAAAAAAAAAACAAACAAACAAACAAACAAAAATCCCTATGTTTTAGGTATTTTAATAATATGTCAGTACTGTTTTACGTTTAATTTTTTTAAAAAAATTGTTTTAAGTATTTTTATTCCTAAAATTTTGCCTATTATTTAGATACTAAAGCAAGAATGATACTGGAGGACTTATCTTTAAAGATGAAATTTTAAAATTGTGCTGAAAATTGCTTCTAAATAAATAATAGACTACTTTTTAGGGGTAAAAACTTACACCCTTAAATATATCTTATATTTGATAGTTTGAAATGTTACTTCATTTAAAATTTTAGAAATTGGTAAAATTTAATCTGATCCAAAATAACTTACCAAAAGACAAAAAGACTCCAAACAAACCATGTCTTTTGAATTTGCATCAAGTGTTACATGTTCTCAGTTAATAAATTTGCATCAACGTTTTTTTTTTTTTTTTTTTTTTTTTTTTTTGAGGGTGGTGAGTCCTTCAACGTTGGTTTCCTATTCTTTTACAACTTCAAGCAAAAAAAAAAAAAAAAAAATCCCTATGTTTTAGGTATTTTAATAATATGCCAGCACTTTTTTACATTTAAATTTAAAAAAAAAAATTTTTTTAGTATTTTTATTCCTAAAATTTTGCCTATTATTTAGATACTAAAGCAAGAATGATACTGGAGGACTTATTTTTAAAGATGAAATTTTAAAATTGTGCTGAAAATTGCTTCTAAATAAATAATAGACTACTTTTTAGGGGTAAAAACTTACACCCTTAAATATATCTTATATTTGATAGTTTGAAATGTTACTTCATTTAAAATTTTAGAAATTGGTAAAATTTAATCTGATCCAAAATAACTTACCAAAAGACAAAAAGACTCCAAACAAACCATGTCTTTTGAATTTGCATCAAGTGTTACATGTTCTCAGTTAATAAATTTGCATCAACGTTTTTTTTTTTTTTTTTTTTTTTTTTTTGAGGGTGGTGAGTCCTTCAACGTTGGTTTCCTATTCTTTTACAACTTCAAGCAAAAAAAAAAAAAAAAAATCCCTATGTTTTAGGTATTTTAATAATATGCCAGCACTTTTTTACATTTAAATTTAAAAAAAAAAAATTTTTTAGTATTTTTATTCCTAAAATTTTGCCTATTATTTATATATTACTTAGAAGTAATTTTTTCCATGATTTTATACTTATACTAGCCTCTAAGCATGCGCATGCTCAGAAGCTCTTCTATTTTTTGGATAAGGGTTAATTTAGAGCATTTATTATACTTTGGGGTTATTACATTCTCCAATCACAAAAAAATCTAGGGGTGTGATGAGTATCATGTGTGGAGAAATAATTTTTCATCACACCCCTAGATTTTTTTTGTGATTGGAGAATGCAATAACCCCAAAGTATAATAAATGCTCTAAATTAACCCTTATCCAAAAAATAGAAGAGCCTCTGAGCACGCGCGTGAGCGCGTGCTTAGAGGCTAGTTGTAGGTTAAAGATCAAGAAGAAGATGGAAACAAGTAATAGTACTAGTGAGAGAAAGAGAGATTTATATGAAATTTAGCGCAAGAAATCGGTATTAGTTTATATGAAATTTTCGATTGCTTGATTCTAATTTTTTTATTTGTTTCAAGAGAGAGAGAGAGAGAGAGAGAAGTGTTTGGAGGCCGAGAAAATGAAGGAAAATAAAAACACTGAAACCTTTGAGGGCTTTTTTTTTTTTTTTTTTTAATTGGGAAGGACTAGGTTGAATTTGGGTATATTGTTTTTGAGTTAAATAGGTCTCAATGGGTTTTTAATTAAAATCCAATAATCACTGGGTCTAATTGGGTTGATGTCCATTTAACTCAACTAATAATTGGTTAGGTTTGGGAAGGCAAATGAGTTTAGGTTTACTTTGCCACCCTTAGATTATATATAAGTTCCAATACGTGTTATATATTAAAAAAAAATTACTATCCATACGACACTACACTTTAGTTGCACCTTGTGTAACTTAACCAAAGTTAGACGTTTTTAAACTTACACACAAGCTTTAGCAGCCATCGTGTTTGACCCACAGCAGCAACCCCAACAACTATAAACCTTTAGCCATGTTTATGAAAGAGCTTGAGTTCAGAGATCAAGTATGAGTTAATGAGCTCATGTTTATACACCTGGTACATAACAGTGCATGGGATTGGTAGCGCTGGAACGTACTAATAAGCTCATTTTATACACCTGGGATAATTACAAACTATTTTACAACATTTTTATAAACTATTAATATGACCAATTTTTTATGATTATCATCTGAACTCATCACTAATATCGCTTTTTCACTTATCAATAACTATTCACTACATCAATAATTTGTAAAATGTTGTAAAATAATTTATAACTCTAGCATTTTCTATATTTATGTGATGATATTTTTTAAACATCAGCATTAAGAAGATTTAGTTAAAGAGATACATCATATGTCAGTCTCCTGCGCACGTCATTTTCCATATTTATAAATGCACTTGTAATGTCACATAGAAGCAGATAAGACAATGAAAGAGACTAGTGGCTCTCATAACATGTGACATTACTAGACTCTTTCAGGCTAATTAAGAATATTACAAATCTAGCTTAGTTGATTGCGTCTAGAATCAAACACCTACTCCACAAGCTTGATTTTCTCATGTCAGTCAGGCTTTCATCCCTGGTAAGTGGATTTGTGGATAACCAAGTAATGGTCCAGGAGGTGCTTCATAGTTTCAAAGTGAGAAAAGTAAAAGCAAGACAAATGGCTATCAAATTAGACTTGCAAAAGGCCTATGATAGAGTTAATTGGAATTTCCTCAAGGTGGGTTGTTAGTTCAATTCAGGTTGATGCCTTCATCAGATGGATTATTATGTGTATCCTCTATCTCTTTTGAAGTCTTGGTTAATTGTGGTAAGTCAGAACAATTTAAACTGAGTAGAGGATTAAGACAAAGAGACCCTCTATGTGACAAAGGAGGGTTAAAATATTTAAGAATGGGTCAAAAAGCTAGCGTTGGAACAAGGATTTGAAAGGTCAAATAAATGGGTGGGAAACAATGGAAAAAGAAGGATGGGTTAGGTTAAAATCAATGGATTAAATGGGATAAATGTAGGATGTTAGGATAGGTGAACAAGAGGAACAGGTGCAATGGCTAGGAGGAAAGAGAAAAGTGTACGGGATTATGATACGTCAATATCTAATTTACTTCTTGCCTTATGATAGTATCCACTATCATGAAAAATGCTAAGACCACAATAAATTATACAACTTTTGTCACATTTACCTCTCACAACTCGTCATGTGACGAATTGTGATAAAGGTTATGTAATCTATTGTGGTCCTACCATTGTTGCTATATTGTAACTTTGTAAGTTGTAACCTTGATCGAGGCTACTCTGATGGGCTTCCCCCTAAAATAAATCAATTTAAGATCATATGACCCAATGGGCCACTTATCTTTCTTTTCTTTTTTTTATTTGATCAGTGACCCAGTAGGCCTATTATTAGATATTAAACAGATACGAATAGATTCTTCACTTGGTCTTAGCCCAAAAGCACTGGAAAAACTTGCAATATATACTAAATAGTAAGTATCTTTTTCCTCCTGCAAATAACATATAGATATTGAAGGATATTAATAAATAAAAAAAGTTTTATAAACATTGAAGGATAAGCAATATAAGATTAGCAAAAAAAAAAAAAAAAAAAAGGATATGCAATATGGTTTTCACTGAATGGATGCACAAGGTAAAAAGAATCAGAAGTTTCCTCATTCTTATGAAAGAACCAGAACTAGAAGTGTCCTCATTCTTATGAAAGAACCAGAAAACAAGTTAAGGATATGACATCAATGGTCTAGATTTTAAGTTAATTGCCATACAATTTTAAGAGAAGATTTCACAGTCTCAACAAGAAGACTACTTATTTTCCTAGGATCTTCCAGTGAGCCATGAAGAATGTAATTCAACTAATACAGGCATATAGCTTGTGAAAATGAAGAATGTAATGCTATGGACCAAAATTGTGGTACAGACAAAGGACTAGCTCGCACTACCTCTTGTGAAATATGAAGAATATTTTTCATTTCAAAATTGAGCATAAGGATACAAGATAAGGCGTGCTTCATCAAATTCACTTTTTTGATGATGTTCAGCTTTACAATCACTTATTTTTCAATTGAGAAAATCTATTTACCTTCTCTAGAGTACAAATTATGTCTGTGTATTGAGACCCTAGTTCGAGCCTTAAGCCAAACATATATATATATATATATATATATTATATGAAGCTCAGTCCCATTCTGAGAGCATTCAATTTTCCATTACCAATTTTATCATTTTGTCCCAGCGTTCTAAACGGGAGAACTTTATAAGTTTTAGAAACTCTATAGTCTTATTTGTATTCATGGCTTCAACTAGTTAATAATAATCAAAACTAGTTGTATTTGTTTAAGGGTAAATTACATTTTTCCACTCAAACTATTATTCTGATTATACTTAACCCAACTATTAAAATGCAACACTTGAATTTTTAAAAATATTAATCCTCTATTGTCTATTTTGCAATTAATTCTAACAAAATATAGTATTGAAAAACCAATTTATCCCTATTGAAACATAATGAATTAATTATAATTTTAGGATGTCAATTGCGTTGTGTCTTGTGTGTTTCAATAATCCAAAGGTTAAATGTAATCGGAATCATAATTAAGGTGGAAAAGTGTAAATTTATTCTATTTATAAAAAAAATGTGGTTAGTGGGTATTGTATTTTAATTATTAGTATTATATGTTTGTACCCAACTCTCCACTAAACTTAATTATCTATCCCCTTCTCCTCCCAGCTTCACTTCATCAACCCTTCTCTTCTTTCCCCCTCTCTCTTCTGTTCAAATTTTCATCATCGTCGGAGACTTGGGGGAGGAAAAAAGACACACCCTAGAAGGTACTTTGCTGTGTTTCTATGTTTTAAAGTAAAAGATTACTTCTTCCTCTGTTTTTCTCCTTCGTTTTTTGGAAGAACATAGATTTACTGAAATCTACTCCACAAGTCTCGACCTTTGCCTTTGCTTGTATTGTTGGCATCAATTTGTTCTTAATCCCATAATTAACTCTTTCTTTTGTTTCCCTAATTTGCAGTTCTCTATTCAAATTCATATCTAAATGGAGAAGACAATGCTGCCTTCCAACGAGGTAAAAATCATATCTTTCAACACACACAAAAAAAGAAAAAAGTTACTTTTTTGTACTTTGTAGTGCTGAATTTGAAGTTTTGTACAATTTATGGGATTCTTAACTGCTATAAATAATAATAACAACCTAGCTCCATGTTAGAAAAACTGTTTCTAAAGTTGAATTCTTTGGCAAAGATATGCTTTACTTACTTTTTCCTTGAGTGTATTTGGTGTCCGCGAAAAAAGTCAATAGGGGAGGACTGGATAAGTCAACTTCCAGATGAAATGCTTATATCTGTTCTTTCTTTCTTGACGCCGAAGGAAGCATTTTGAACTAGTGTTCTTTCCCATAGATGGAAATATTTGAGCCAATTCTTGATTGGTAGTTTGGACTTTGATGGTCTATATACAACGTGGGAAATTCAGGAAAGAAAGGATTTGAATTTTGAAAGGAAGAAATTCTTACAGTGGGTGAACCGTACTCTAAAATCATATCGAGTCTCAACTATAGATGAGTTCAGGGTTTGTTTTGAGTTTAATGATGGTTCTAAAAGTCATGTTGATGGATGGATTGACTTTGCAATCTCAAAGGGTGTTAACAGACTTGAATTGGACTTTACAGCAGCAGAGTCATACAAACGTACAAGATGTTATATGTTTCCAAATGAGCGTTTTACAAGCGAGAAAACTTGCATCAAGTCCCTCACATCCCTCACTCTTAAATATATACGCTTAACTGGAGAGCTTCTGGAGCACTTCCTTTCCAGTTGTCCCTTACTTGAAAGATTACATGTCGATCATTCTGAAGATCTAGTGAATCTGAAGATTTACTGTTCATCTTTGAAGTTGAAATACTTACACATAATGCGTTGTTTAGAATTTAAAAGTATTGAGATTAATGCTCCAAATCTTGAGTCTTTTGGCTATGTTGGTAAATTAATAAGACTGCACGTTCATTCTACACCCCGTCTTCTAGATGTACGTATTGGTGGGATGTATTCGCTTCCTATATATTATGCATTTGGCTCTCTTTCGAGCTACCTTTATCAGCTAGAGAGCTTGACGCTCGACGTTCGCTATAATTATGTAAACACTTTAAATTCGTTTGCAATCTCTTACATATATGTTTATTTAGATTTACACAATGTTTTCTCATCTTTTTTTTTTTTCCCCCTTTTCAGCCTGCTTTTAAATTCCCTGAATTTCAAACTCTTACCAAGCTTAAATGCCTTAAGGTGGCAGTTGGCACAAATGAAGGATCAAGCCTCCTCAGTTTAATACCTCTAATAGAAGCAGCACCTTTTTTACATAAATTTGCCTTTGAGGTTACTATTCTTACCTCGTAACTTCACACAAAGCATACAAGTAGCTTTTATTCTTTAATCTAGGTGATGCAATCTACACACTAATTGTTGGCTCGTGGTTTATCATCATTTTATCTATTAAAAAAAATACTACTTTGAAGTTTGAACAGATAAAAAGTGATAATTATTCCATTCCAATAGTTGATTAGTAGTTGAATCCCGTCTTCTGTATTTGATCAATAGTTGTTTGCTTGCAAATTGATGTTGCTCAGTTGTAATCTATTTGGGGGTTTTGTTAAAAAATTTCTTCATCATTTTTAACTTCGAATGGTGAAGATGATGACTACAATATAATTGAACATTCAATTCAACACCCTTTCCTTAGAAACACATAATGTCAATGTTTCCGTAAATGAAAATTTGAGTTCCAAGGAGTATCTTTATTTATTTCAAATAATTATATCTATTTATTCTTTAATCTAGGTGATGCAATCTGCACACTAATTGTGGGCTCATGGTTTTCTGTTGTTTTATTTATTTATTTAACAAATATGCCTTTGAACTCGAATTGTTCATATGTTGTAAGCATTTATATTATGTATTTCCAAGGAAAAGGTGTTGAAATGAATGTTCAGGTCTATTGGAGTCATCATCTTCACTTTTAGCATTTTCTAGCATAAGAGTTTTTATTTTTATTTTGGGACATTGAAGAAATTAAAAAAAAAATTTAAAAAAAAAAAAAAAAAAAACTCCAAAATAGAGGACAACTGAGCAACATCAAGCTGCAAACAAACAGCTATTTACCAAATACAGAAAACATTATTATCCACACCCACATAACACTCAATCTTAAATAGAAATCTTGACTTTATTACAGCCCTTAACCATTCTCAAACCTCCTCCCTAATGGCTTTAAATTTGGTTTCGTTAGATTTAATTTACCCTGCATCTTCCGATCATCATTATTTGTTTCTGATTCCAAAGAACTTAGCCAGTCATCATTATTTATTGTTTGATGGTAATCTATATTATTTGCTTACACATCCCCTTGAGAATCTTTGCTCTTTGTTTTGAAGTTTCTTACTTTCTTTTTCTAATTGCATGTGCGACATGATTCTAATTTTCTTTTTCCCAATCACAGTTGATATTGGGCGAGCGCAACGTAGAAAGGAAAGCAAGGAAGGTGAAGAAATGTCCCAATGAACAACTCAAGGAGGTGGAAATAGTTGGGTTTGCAGGCTGTGCAATAAACATTCAGCTTGTTGTTTACTTACTTGAAAGTACCGTAAACCTTGAGAAGAATTATTAATCCTTGTTCACCATATATAAAGGGAATCCCTTGCCCGGATAATGTGAGGACTACTGTTAAATGCAAAGGTGACAGAGAAGCCGCCAAGCGGCTAAAGGAAAAACTACTCACAAGAGCTGAGTTTGTTATAATTTAATCATCCTTGTTAATAATAGTGAGCGATGGTGTGTGCCGGTTAATATTTTTCAATATGTAGAGAGCATGAATTGTTTTTGTATAAGTGATATTTGATTTATATCCAAGCAGTTGTGACTTGTGACATGGACTAGTAATTGTTATACTGTGATGGATGTGCATTCTATTGTTTCTAGTTGATTTGTTTATGCTGTTATTCAAATTGAAAAGTAAGCAATGTCAATTTTTGTAGTTGATATTGACAATCCCCAATATATTTGTTTTAACTAGAGGTATTTGTGTAAATTGCAACCCGGATAAAACCGTTCAACCCAGTCCGATTCGACTAGAAATGATCAAATCTAAAAGGAAAATCGATCGACAACATGTTGATAACTCGAAGGCCTAGTTGAAATGGGTTTTAATGTCTGAAACCCATTGAAATAGGTAAAAGTTTTGTTTAGTATATATGGTCCACTCTTTTTTAGCTTTTTTTTTTTTTTTTTTTTTTTTTTTTGGTTTTGAACTGCACGTGACAGTGGCCAAACTAGAGGGGAACAAGCCCCACATGCAGTTGAAATGCTTTCTCGATACATGCAATGGCACTGCATATGCACATGTTAAGTAGTTGACATGGTTATTCACCCAAAAAAAAAAAAACTACTTTGTTGACATCATGGTCATCATCCATTATACCTATTACTATAAAACTGATTACCACCAAAAATACTATTTAGTATTTAGGATTAGGAGTATGTTTTTAGTCTCATAATTTGGCCTGTTTTATATTGAGCAATCCTATGTTTTAATGAGCTAATGGGAAAAAAAAAAAAAAAAAGAAGTATAAACGTCTGAATCTTCAATTAAAACTTTCAGAACGGGACTTTCTAGTATTTTCAACAGAGACATGTAATTGGAATTCCCTCTGCGGCTCACATAAGATGTATAAAAGTTCCTTCATCCATGCAAAAAAATGACTTGCATTGAATGAATTTTCTCAGCATATGGATTGAGGTTCACATTGCACAACAAATTCTCACAAATTGTAGCCTACATTTTTCATGGATCTTTAAATATACAAGGAGTACATAATCAGCCTTTCGCAACCTAGTTTATCAATTAATACCCCATTGATAAATGGACCTAAGAAATACAACATTTTAAAAACTAACTCAACCTTCCAATCCACCTCAATTAGGAGCTTTTCATAAATTATCTCATTCCTTCCAATTGCTTGTTGGATGATTTGGACAATTAGACCGCACAAAAAAAAAGCATTCATAACAGCATGTCTTCCCATCTTTTAAAGAATTTGGTGCGGTAAGTATACCATCATACTGTTGTTGTCTCAATAAGGGGAATATTGTATCTCAGGTTCTTAAATTTTCTATAGACTTCATCAACAAGATAAGTTCTATCCATAACATCCCTAATTTCATCTTCCCTGTCTTGGTAAAAGAAATTAATAAAAAAAATGTAAACCATTGCTAACCCATTTAAAATTATTTATCTCATTCTACCTCATGACTGTTTGAATCTACTCCTAAACTAAGTTAATATTTAGTTGGCTTATGGAAATATCATAAAAAATTTATGATATCATATTAAAGTATGATAGTGGTCAATTAAACTTAGTGAAATAGTAATATCCTCCTAATTGAATTTTATTACAATATTAACATATTTTGCCATAAAATATGTATATTTAAATGTTCATATATATATTTTGAAATGTAAAAATAAAAAAATAAATAAATAAATAAAAATCTGGTTAAAAAATAATTTCTTCCCCAACCTGGGTCGTATTGTGGAGTTGTTAAACATATCCAACTTGTTTAAATACAACATGTTTCCTCTCTTTGTTCTATCATGCTCGTGCTTAAAGCCAGCATGTATCTATAAAAAAATTAATTCATTTTTTATGTTTAATTGGCTTGAGTTTTATGAAGGCTGGCCTTTCAACAAAGCTAATTCAAATAAAACAAATAGGACTTTAGCCAATTTATATTTTGAAGAAGAGTGCAATTAATGTGAGGTGGAAAGTTAAATGAAAAAATACTCTAAAAAGTGTCACATGGCATAACTTCATGGTCTACTACATAAGATTTTTTTTTTCCTATATAAAATTTAAAAAAATACATACATATATATATATATATAACCGTATAAACTACTTACACGCGCGCGCGCGCACACACACACACACACATATATATATATATATATAATTAGTGCACATCTATAAATAATTAATATATACATTTACGCCACTAAGAAATTCAATGAACTAAAAAGCTCACATAAATTCAAACTTTATTGAGGTGGAAGCTTAAATAAAAGTCTCAAGAAATGTGCCACTAGGCAGAACTTATTGCTCTATGGGGGTGCATTGCATTAATCATTTATATACTCTTTTGTTTAAAAAAACATAAAAATAAAATAACTTATATGGTTATTTATATAAATTTGATATAAGAAACCATTTCTTGTTGGAGTAGTTATTATCCAAATAATATTAAAAATAAAGATAAACATAAAATACACCTAAATGTAAATATAAACATAACAAATAATATTATTTATATAATTATAATTATTATGAGAAATTAGTACACTTTACCCCCTAAACTATATCCCATGTTACACTTACCCCCTAAACTATGTGATTGCATACTTAACCCCCCTAAACATTATCCCCTACACACTTTGCACCCTACCATTAGCAAGTTGTTAATTTAGATGGAATTTAGAGCCATGTGACTTTCACATGACAACTCCAATAATGAAAACGACTGAATTACCCCCATTTTAATTTCTGTAAACATCACAAGACCCTCATGTGTTCTCTCTAAAGTCTTCCCTCACGTATAATATTTTGTTCATCTCCTCCTCTGTCTCACTCTGTCACAGATCAGTTTATGCCTTAGTCTCAGATCAAGTCCCAAAAAACCCGAAAATGCATAAAGACACAGCAAAAAAAGTACCACACGTAACACAATACAATACTCATCAGAAAACAAATGTACATAGAACTATACAAGCAATATTCTATACTATGATAGCATCTGGGGACGAATTGAACACATTATTCCAGCCTACAACTAACTTTATCAACAGAAGTTAATAAATCTACCCAAAAAAATTCACCATGCGTACACACCACATAAATTGTTATCACCCAATATATTGAAATGATATTCATTTTACATAGAATTCTAATGGTTCGTATTTTTCAATTTGGTATAATTTTGGTCTTAAGGTGGTTGGGACTGAGGAATTGATGAGAATTGAATAGTTTACCTTTGTAGTTGATGAAAGCAAAAGACTTGGACTGTGGGAGTGAAGAAAAAGATGATGAGGAAGAAGAGGCTGAAACAGAGAAGGAACCAAATCAATTTATGAGCCAGGGCAATTCAATCTTTTTTATTTTTGCAGTTGTCATGGGCAAGTTACATGACTCTAAATTCCATCTAAATTAACAGCTAACTAACAATGAGATGTTCTATCTTTTTAGTCAAAAAAATAAATAAATAAAATAAAACTAACGATGTGATGCAAAGTATGCAAGGGATAATAGTTGAGAGAGGTTAAGTGTGCGTGCAATCACATAGTTTAGGAGATAAGTGTAACATGAGATATAGTTTAAGAGAGTAAAGTGTAATTTTCCCAAAATTTAAAGATAAACCTACCATTTAAACAAATAAGAATGAAAGATGTTTGGACTTTGGAGTGTAAATATGTATAGTTCTATTTGCCCCCTCCAATGTTCTTCTAATCGAAGTTTTTGAAGTGATATTCATGTGATTAGGTTCATGAGTTTGAATTTGGTGGACTTATTTGATGAGTGTGTTTATGGTTTTTATAAATGGTGGACATTTAAGGTTTATTTATGATGAAAATTTGAGGTTTTGGATTTCTAACATGAAATAGCTGGTAAATCTAATTTTTATTGTTATTAAGTTTATTTTAGAGTAAGTTGAGGATTTAGATTAGCTTTATCATGGTGGATATAGTGATATATCTTGTTTCATGGGTTCCTCTTGAATATGTTGTGTAAATCACATGAGAGCAAACTTTTAAGGTGTTGGGAGCCTCGGGACTTTATTACAAAGGAGTGGATAGGATGGATCCCCCAATTTTTTATTATTATTATTTTTTAATATTGAGGTTTGCCTGATAATCATGATGTGGGCTTTATAACTCATGGACTTCACTTCATGTTGTTATGGGCCTCGTAACCTAGATCGTCTTCTACTTCATAAATTGAGTTTATGATTCGTGTCTTCTTTGCCTCACAAACTAGGCTTACCGCATATGTTCCTCCATACTTTATGGAGTGGGCCTTATGAGTTATGAGTTGTAACCCACCAAATTTTGCTACATTGAACGGGTTCACCGCTCACACTTTCTTTCTACAGGAATTGAGCCTAGCAAGCAAGTTAGGCTGGTTAGGCAACAAATCTATACAGCCCATCAACATTCTTGCAAGCCCAAGTTCTTTATTGTACAAGTACAGCCCAAATCAGTTAACAAGCACCAAGCTAAACCGCTTGATTGGCTATGAAGAACATGTCTATCAAACTGTTATGCAAAAAGAACACCAACATTTTTCAGAACACATCCAGTTAGAATGAAGTGTTTGCTTGCTCATGTGGCTAAGCCCTTGTGTGTTTTTCATGCAACATGTAGTCATTTAACTCTTGGCGTTGTGGACAAAGGTTTTATTGACCAAAACACATTAATTTCTTTGAGCTAAGGGTGCTTCTATTTTCTTATTCTTAGACTGTATTTAAAATTCAACATGCAATGAAACTACCATTCACCCAAATTTGTACAGCACTGCACGCCTAAATTTGTATTCATTCCCACGTGAAATAAGGTTACAAGAGCAGATACATAGAGTTTAAAATTGATTATAGAATTTAAAATTGATTATATATATATATATAAAATATTACGTGAAAATTGTGAGTTTTCAAAAGTTTGTGTATCAGCAATTTACTTATAGAAATAAACTAAAGTTTGGTTTTATATAGATGGAGAAAGTTTGGCTCCAAACATGTTTGGAGTTATTTTTTTCAACCAAATATGTGACAAATTATAAGACTATCTATGTGAATTATTCAAACAATTTATATATATCTCATTAAAAAAGTCATGTGACTAAAACTATAAATGAATAATCTATTGCTACATAGTATGTTAGAACAATATAGCTGCAAATATGTTTGGAGTCACTTTAGACTATTTAGATTGTAGATAATAAATTATAGATGCACAATATGAAAGACAAAGTTTGATTCTAAACATATTACAAATAAGAAGATGATATTTATTGTCTTTGTCATATGCTATGGACATAGCCCACTTAACTCAACCAACCAAATGAGTCATGTGCATTGTGTATGATAGAACGTATGTCATCTTCCATAGTAGTAGCACAGACTCAGGAAAAATGCCCAGGTGAGTCCTTATGGGCAGAATCGAAAGCAACTCTCTTAGCAGCTAGTTTGGCTCGTAAATAAGGTTTTGCTAGAGTTATGCTAGAAGGAAATGCCCAATCTGTGATAAAAGCTATCCTAAGCCCATCTACAACTCCTCATTGGTCCATCAATGCTATTATAGAAGATATTCGCGTGATTCTAAACTCTTTTGTATGTTGGAATGCCTCTTTTGTTTTTAGAGACTAACTTTGTAGCTCATTCACTAGTCCAATGATCATACTTTTGTAATAGTTTTGCCCCCCCCCCCCCCCTTCTTTCTCTGTAGTTTTGGGTTTGTGGAAGGAGGTGTAGGCTAAATCTCTCCCCTTCCCTTGCTTCTGTTTGTTTCTGCTTTCTTTTTTTTTTGCTAATATATTGCCTTATTCACAACAACAACAACAACAAAAAAAACATATGTCGTCTTCCCATTGGTAATTGAAGCCTAAAGCTCCAAACATGTTTGGAACTAAACATTTTTCACAAGAGATGAGCCTAATATGAATTCCAAAAGCAAGTAGTAGTGCAGTACCAGGAAGTGCAATGTCATTGATAAAAGAGATCCTTACAAATTCCCAACCAGCTTTGGTGAACTCTTGACCTACAATGCTAAATTCACAACGAGTTGAAAGTAAGAGTTCTATGTATGCACGGTCATCAACGATAGCAACAACACCACCCCTTTATGGACCGTCATTTAAGGCTTTGGCATAATCTTCGGCAGAGTTAAGAGGAACAAGTCTGGATTCATGAATACCAAGTTCCTCAACTAAATAACTTCTGGCATATGAACCTTGTTGGTAGCCAATAGGATTGTTGCTGTTAATTAGAGTTTCAATGCCTTTAAAGGGAGAAGAAAGTTGTTGCACCGTAAGTATTGAGGTCAAAATTGCAGTGTAGCTTGAGTTTATTATAAGAACGACAAATAACCATATAAGTAACACACAACGAGTAAGGGGTTCGTCTGTTTTTTACTCTACAACAAACAAGAAAGAGGTTACTTGATAAGAGAAGCAAAAACTACTATTGCTATACCTATGACCATTAGAAAATACAAGTAAATTAGAGCCAATTCACTTACTATGGGCATAAAACAATGTTGAAAAGCTAAACCTGCAAAATCAAAGGAATGTATGTGATTGGAGGATTCAACTAAGAAGACGCAATCTAAACATGATCGATTCATCAAATAGATGTATCGTAAGAAAGAAGGAAATTCCTAATGCAAAAGTCTCTCCTGCAAGTTCCTATTTCACATTCATGAATAGGTTGGTCTTTATAGCAAAGGATAGCAAAGAGTTTTCTACTTTCCCTAAATCAAAAAGAATCAGTAATCTACATTGTCACAATCTAATAATAAAAATTGTAACCAATGCAAAAAATTCCTATCATTTTGAGGCCTAGAAGAGGTGATTGATAAGCAATTTTACTACCAATTTTTTAAATAAATAAAAAATTGTAGGGGAGGTTGATTCGTGGACTTGAGCTTGCCTCTTTCAATGGAAGGTACTTACCATCGCACCAAAGTCCGACCTTTTACAATCTTATATCAACAATAAAATTACATAAAAAGAAACTTTGAATCAATTTAATGTTGGGTTGTTTACACTAATAAAAAAGTAAAACTAGTAGGATGAAACTTATCTTGATTATTTTGCACTAAGCGAAGAGTGACAAAAGGTATTTAAGCATTTAGCTCAGGGCCATTATATGTTTAATTCCTCACCATAGAGCAGTGGCAACTTGTTTTTTTGGGTGACCCTTACCCTGGAACTCTTCATTAGTTCTACGCTCCAAAATCCAAATATCTGCTCCCAGAACGAGGAAAGAGATAGCTGTGACAAGCCACATCATTAGAGTGAATGGCCTCAAAAATGCCCAAGCATTGAAATTCAACTCCTTAACAGAGGCCACTACTACTAGCCCCGACTCAATATATGGTTGTGTAAAATCTACCATTCTTGTTTGATCAATAGTGATTGCAATGTCACCTAGCGATGCATCAAAGACCTATATGGAAGAAGAAAATTAGAGAATCAGAAAACGGTGAAAAAAATCTTTTTCTCCATGGAAAATAGTATATGTTCTATTTTCATTTCTAAAAATTTAAAATGTCACCCATTTTATCCTTTCGTCTATTTTCGTATTTCTCTTGTATATTTTAGGGATGAAAATAGACGGTATCTATTACTATATCGTCCATGTTTAAGGGATAGAAAATAGAGTTTTTTAAACCTTAAGGATGAGTAAAGAACCTAAACTATCTTTTAGGGACAAAAAGAATATTTTGGCCTTAGAAAATCAATGAAAACTTCACAAAATTCTGAAACAATTTTTTTTGTTTGTAGTACTTAAACCTGTCGTGATCAAATGCACAAGCTTAGTGCAACTTGGGTTATTACGACCATCCCCAAATGGAACTAATTTATATGGAACATCGTATGGCAATAAACTCAATGCAATAATAAATACATCAATGCAGTATCCTTTGAAAATGTCAGTGCCTTTTGCTTGTGACACAAATTCACGATAACTAACTCGTGTTGGGACTCCAATTATCAATTGCCTTCCATTTTTTGAAAAAGCCCACCCTCGAGGAAGTTGTGTAGTTTGTCTTGGCCAAATTACACTATATAGTCTTTGATTTGCACTAGAACGATTAGGAGGCTTTGTGTAAAGCACTTTTAGAGGCAAAACTGATAAGCCAAAATAATTAGTCCAATAACCAACCCTTCTAAACCCTTCAAATGCAGGATTAATGAAGTCCTTATCGGGAGTAAACTCAATTGGTCCTGTTACACCACTCATATTGACCTGTAAAATGCTCTTAAGCAACAAATTCCCTCCATTAAAGATGTTTAAAGCATCAAGTCTCAAACTCCCTCCGTGTAGCTCAGTTAACCTTGAATCATTTGAGAATGAAATAACTCCACCCTGATTGAAAAATGCATCAATTGCATGTGCTAGCAGCCAAACTATGTCATAGGCATGTAGGTCATAAGTATTTAGCCCAAAAGAGACATTAGCACTTTTTTCGGAAACAAATTTTCTTTTGAGTCTTGAGTCTGGTGCATACATACGCGATGTAATAACTCCTTGAAAATCATCCATTACATCTAAAGCTAGGGTAGAATCAGTATCCCATATGGTAGAGAGCCAGTTAGTAGCTATCCACACAAACCCAGATTCCATAATTCCAAGATACTTTGCTAAATTAAGCACCATTGAACCTGGACCATCATAAGTGTGAACAATAATTATCCGAGATTCTATTAGAGAAACCTGCTACAATACCCAAAAAGAAAGAGAGAGAGAGAGAGAGAGAGAGATTAAATTCAAACATTCTTAATAGTTTAAACTTTTGGAATAATAAGTAATTTATCTTATAATATCAAAGCTAGTATTCCTAATTACAAATTATGTCTCTACTCTATCTCTCATTTAAAAGGTTAAAAATCCTATGTGTTGGATCCTATTTATTAAGAGGGTGGACTGGCCAAATAGTTAAATGATTATATCCATCCATTCCTAACAGGCTAAACTTTTGTTGATTAGAAATCTACCATAACCTTAATCAACATGTCGGTGATGTCATCTCGGGTCGCTTCAAAGGGCATGGGTGCTTTGTATGAGATCTTACATCGTTTCTCAGCAAGCTTATCCCCTAATGCAACAATCCCATTTTTGCCATAATCATCGTCAACATAGAGTGCAATCACCTCTTTCCAGCCATAGTAGTCTACAATTTCTGCTATTGCAGCCATCTGAAAAAGATCATTTTGGGAAGTTCTAACAAAGAATGGAAACTGAAGTGAAGACAACGTTGGGTCCGTTGCTGAATATAACAGTAGAGGAACTTATAGCTAATTCGAAATTTGAGAAATTACATGAGCTGTTACAGAATTTAAGGGGCCAATTATGGCCACTATGTCTTTCTCCATGAACTGTAAAGCTGTTATGATAAATTAAAGAAAGAAAAATCACAACCGATTGGTGATTCGAGGTAACCTACCTTAAGAGAATATGACAAGTGAACAAACAAAGAAGAGTTATAAACAAATAACTTACTCTCAACAATGCCCAAAAATCCGTTGTAATTGGAGTCTTGCATTGTAAGTTGGATCTTAGTTCCAGCAAGAACAGTTGGATCAGAATTCACATCTTCAATTGCAACTTCTATTGCTACCTTTGCAACCTTTCCAATAATAGACTTGTAAGCAAGAATAGCCCCAACGTTGACAACACTAGGCCTTGTAGAGATATTTGTAACCATCCCATTTGACAAAATGTCATGGCAAAAAACTATTAACACCATAAGCCAAACTCTAGTCATGGTAAATTATTTGACACAAACCCTAATTCTTACCATTTTTTCTTCAAATAACACAAAACTACACCATCAAGAAGTAAAGAGAGAGGAATAACATAATGAATTAATAATTAATACAATATAACTAGGAATACAATAAAAGTTTACAATAATTTTACATAACTAAATTAGCTTACTATCTCACACATGAGCCCACCACAATGTATAATTACTTTTTCCTACAATATTAATTTAAAAATATTATGAAATTTTTGTGAATTTTTGTTGCATCCCTAACATAACTCAAAATAATATGGTTTAATATCAAAAAGCATTTAATAACTACTATATCTTCATTATTGAACTCTACCTATTATAATGAAATTATATATTGAGTGGTATACAATAAAAAAGTCTAGATTAATCTAGCGACAAAAAATATATATATACACACAAGTGCTCTGCACGTGCGATGAGACTCTTTTTTTATTTTGAGTTTAATGTAACTTTTTAATTTAAATTTATCTATTGTTGGTGAGGTTACATGAAGGAATTTTTAAGAAACTAAAATTTAGGGTTTGAAATGAAGTAAACTGCTGAGTTTAGTGTATGCTAGTTTTTAGAAAAAAAAAATGTATCAAACGTATGTGAGATGTTTAAATAGAGAGTGCTAATTTTTAGGAAAATATTTTCTTTGGTAATTCTTTTTTTTTTTTTTTTTGAATTTTGAATTTTGTTAAATTACTATTTTAACCTCATTTTTTATTTTTTAAGAATAAGAATTATCTAATTAGGTTAGGGGTATTTTTGACATTTTTTGAAATCATAACTAACTTTCTAAATTCTCTTAATATATAGAAGATATATAAAAAATCCTAGATTAACCTCAAAGTTATTAGTATAAATAGACTGTGTATACAATAACGATTAAAATTCTTAGTTAAATTTTGACTACGATAATACAATGGACTCTCTGACCTTGACTATATGTCAAACACCACAAAAGATATTTCTAATTTAAGAAGCAATTGAATGATGAATCTAAGAACATGAAGCAGAGTGGTAATAAAGGGCAAAATATAACTAAGTTTGCTCAATTAGATTGAAATATGTGGCCTATTATTTTATTGGTCAATACACTTCTTTTGTGTATAAATTACAACTTTTAAGGCTATATACTTGAATTAAATTGAAAAGTGTAAGCTAGAGTACCTATAAAATGATATCTAAATTTTATCCATAAATAAAATACAGAATATTTTCACGTGTATTTGATTGCACTCGTTAAGAAGAAATTGAACAAATCACACTACCTTATAGAGTAGCAAAAACTAATTAGCAAATACATCTATAATTAAAAAGGAAAAAGTTAAGAGATGTCTTAAGGGTATTAGTTTAAAAAGTACTTTTAGAAATTTTTTTACGGGAAAATAAAAAAGTAATTGATTTTTTAAAACATATATTTATATTTTTTTCATAAAAGTGATATTAATTTTTTTCTTAAAATCATCTATTAATAAATGCCCTAAAGACACCCATTAACTGAACTCAATTAAAAATTATGCGACTCCCTAAAAAAATGAGTCGATAGCCAAAAAAATAAAACACTGAACTTTATCCAATTCACTTCAACTCTTGTTAACTGGACCCATAAAACCTACACGCACTCAAACTAAAAATTATTACCTCTAAAAGTAGCAAATTAAATAAACCGATATTGAATGTCTAGATGAAAAAATAATGTATAGACAAAACAAAAACAAAAATGAAAGCATTGACAAAAACTAACAGGACTAAAGGATTCAATCTCACACTAGAGACCATTTCGATTTGAGTCAGGAGAACAACATATTTCAGTACTTATTAATACCAATGTTTTGTTTTAGGATTACTACTCCATACATATATATAGTTGATGCAGTACTGATACAGTGTTGACTACCATAAACACAACCCAAACCACCACAAAAAAAACCTCCTTCTAGTTAAAAGTTTGAAAATCAATACTAAGTATATAACTGTGGGATCATAGTTATGTACTTAGGGCATGTTTGGTAGATTTTAACAAGTATTGTAATGTAATAGTTATTCCTATGGTTTAGTCATTCTTTAGTTGGTAATGTTTTTATTACAAGGAACAGTCATTCTTTATAAATAGCTATTCTTCAAAGTGAGGAATAATTATTCCTCTCTAATCTATATCTATATATATAATAATAGGTGAAGCAGAGAAAGTGTGAAATTGAATTTCAAATTAGAACTCTAATTATGTGTCACGTGTACACACCAATTAAAACTCTAATTGTGTACCACGTGTACACACCAATTCCTATCAATTAACGCTGTGCTCTTTTTTTTTTTTTTTTTTTCCTGAATAATACTAGGTTCACCTCCCCTTCTAGAAATTTGTGTTTTACATTAAATGTTATGCTATTTTTTTGGCTAAATAAAACCTTTTGATATCAGACACGCCTGATTCACCTCCTCTTCAACAATAATCAAACGCAAATTAGAAATACAGCTCCCCGCAGATCCAAAACTCTCAGATTCAACTTCTCCAGAACTCACACTTCGACCCCAACAACACCCACGATGACTTCTTGGAGCCTTCGTGTTCTTGGGGCAAACACGAATAGTATCTCGCTTCAGCTTTACCTTTTATCTCTCACAAAGAGACTCAGACTAATCCTCCCAGTATATAAATTGGGGCAAACACTGTTCAGATCCACATCCCTCTCTTCTTCTTGTTTGTTCACTTCTCTCTCTCTCTCTCTCTCTCTCTCTTTAGAAGAGAGCTTTTTTATTATTATTATTTGCAGGTTGAGTTTTGATTAGGTCAAGATTGAAATTCTCCGTGAAGGGAGCAGTGATGAGGAATAGAGATAGTCATGCACCACTCTTGACAGGGTTTAGACCCCTTAAACCACAAACAAATTGCGTAGCCTAGATTAATTAGCCAAGTTTTTACTTAGTCAAATTAAGCAATTCTAGGTTAAAACAATTACAAAATCATATCATGCATGTAAACATATAAAGCAGCGGAAAGTAAATAACACAATGATATGATCACCCAGGAAAACTAAACCGGTAAAAAACCTGGGGAGGATTTTACCCACCGATCCTCAAGGCAAAACGGAATCCACTAAGAAAGAATTGAAGTTGTTACAAAAGGACTTACAAGCAACCCCGCTTGACTTCCTAATGCTACCCACCAGTAGTAACTTCCTGACACGACCACGCGCAGGCTCCGAATCCACGGACTACTTCTTTCTTTGTCTTCCTTCAATCAGGTACAAGCTCCTCACTTGTTAATCTTTAAGTTCCAATGGCAGCAACCAAGTTGATCATCAAGATGTAGAAGAATCTTAATCTTGAAAACCCTAAGTTATGTGTAAAGGAAAGCTCCTCTAGATCTCACAAGAGATTTACACAAAACCGCAATGTATGAGCAACAACACAACTTGTGCAACTCTGAAAAACGTAGCTAGGGTTTGCCTTATATACCTAGGGCAAAAACATAAAAACCTAGACGTTTAAAGAGTTAGGGCTGAGTTGGAATTCTGCAGAAAAACGCATCTGGGCCGATTTTCGATCGATCGAGAATTACATTCGATCGATCGAGCCAGGCCGAGAAGCTCCAATGCTTCTACAGTCTCTCGATTCCAACTTTACAAAATTAAACCAACTTTACAAAATTAAACCAACTTTGAGCAAGCCTAAACAAGACTAAATACATTGTTTTGATCATGGTTTGCCAACATTACAAATTAGGTTCTAAATACATAAAATCCTAAGACCTTAAAACCTAACAACTCTGATGATGTTTACATCAATCTGTGCTGATAAATTTCTCACAACCCATATTTTTTCTGAGCTCCTTTCTTTTATTTTTTCAGTTTGTGTTTATTAGTTTATTTTCTTGGCAATCTTCTGGGTCTTTTATATTCTTTAGATTTTTGATGATGATGATTATTATTATTTATTTTTAGAAGAAAATTAAGATGAAAGAGAAAAAAAAAAAAAAAAAGGAACCAAGTGATGCGGTCTTCTGTTTCAGAAGATTGAACCATGATCCGAACCGTACAACATTTTGTTTATGGGGATAAACTTTGGTTTCTGATGGTTCCTTCTTTTCTTTCCCTTTATTTATTTATTTATTTATTTTTAAATTCAGTTTAACCATTTTGGTGTTTGTTTCATGATAAAAAAATATACAATCGAAATCTTCCAATTACAACAGATTTTTGTGTTGTAATAAGATTTCCTTTTTCGAGTTATGGCCTATTGGCTCGAAGAACAAAATTATTTGGGCAAAAAAATGTTACAATATTATTTTGGAATTTTATTTAGTTTAGTTCAAATTGTTAATTGAGGCAGTGTCAATCAAAATGCATACACTACCTATAGACAAATGAAAATATTAACATAATGTTTTGGTACCCTGAACCCCAGATAAATATGGATGTAAGATTTCAAGGGAATGGTTTAGGTTTCTAAGTCTAAGTAGAAGCAGTACTACCAGGTATAGTTTCTACTTTATTGGAACCATCACCGGTAATTTTTTTTTTTAATTGAATGTTAAATATACTTTATGTTTGGATATTTGGTTGGATTGGTTTGATTTTTAGGTATTTGGGTTAGAATTTATTTATTTTTCATTTAGGTATTTGGGTTTGGATTTTTTTTTTTTTTTTCTATTTGTTTTTGTTTTAAATATTAGGATTAAAATGGTTTTGGGCTATTCTGTGATTGATTTTTCAATTTGCATACTATGCTGCCAACCATGTCTTCTTGGCTGGATTCTGCTTCTCTCTTTACAACAATCTGAACCGAAACAGGTATATATTGTTTTAGACATTTCTTATATGATTTATTCTATTCTAATCTATTTGTTTATAGGACTTCTACTAGATGTTTCTTTGCATATATTTTATTTGAATTTTCTTCAATATATTTATTTAATGGTATATTGCTATGATCAACATGAAGATTAATTAATATTTTAGATGCCTCTTAGAAGTAGTGAATCTAATTTTTAATATTAGTTCTTCTCCTCAAAAGCCTAAATATGTGCACATTCTCATGGATTGATTCCTTAATGTACAGCTTTGCCCAGTTTTGAAATTGGTGGAAATATGACAAAAAAACAGGTATACAATAGTTTT
This sequence comes from Quercus gilva, assembly GCA_023621385.1. NCBI lineage: Eukaryota > Viridiplantae > Streptophyta > Magnoliopsida > Fagales > Fagaceae > Quercus > Quercus gilva. The sequence continues at coordinate 5,494,871 of CM042482.1, read as the reverse complement.
TGGTGGTAAATGATTTTAATATAGTTAATTTTTTTTTAAAGTTCTATTGCCATTTATAAATGGCCATTAATATCAGATTGAATTAATTATGAATCTAAGAGCAAGCACTGTGAAACTAAATTGAATTTTAGTATAGAACTTCGAAATGAATAGCAAAGTAGAAATTGACAATGAACATTTCACCTGACAATTATCAATGAATATTCCATGCCTTTATGTATGCAGAAATAATAATAGCTTAATATGTGTCTTTTAATGAACCAATGCTGTATTCTATTAAAAATACACCAAATTTTATTTTGTTTTCAAATACATCAAGTAGGCTTTAGGATTGAGATTGAATTTTTTTTCCCCATCAATTACATTTCAGGGTTTGCTATGACTTGAGCTACATTGTCCAAGGAAGTCAAACACTTTAGTGAGAGTTCTGTTTTTTTGTTTATGTGTCCTTAGTATGTTTAATTATTTGGTTGATTTATTAATTGACATGCTATATCAATAATAGGCTGTTGGTTGTTGCATCTTCATCGTGATCACAAGGCCTCATCAATATAGCTGTTTTGACATATAGAAAAAATGCTCATTTAAAACTATACAATGTTTAAGTTGAAAAGTGAAAGGTTATACTGTATGAAACAAACACGTCTAAAAAATTAAAGCCAGATGCTAAATCTCACACAAACGTTAAACCCACTCATCCAAAGCTAACTGCCATTAAAACTTCTTCCTCAAATAAACATATTTTTCAATATGTTTTTATCATCCTTTTGTCAAAGCACGAATTCACAAAGATCTTTATCAGATAAAATGGTGGGTATTTTGCAAAAAGATTACTAAATCAAAAGGTTAAGAACCGCCATTGTGAGATTGTCTTCCCACAGTCTTCAACCTTACTACTACTGTTAGACTGCTGGACCCGCTGCTGGTATTTATGTTTTTAAAATTAGGACGTTAAATATGATTTAGGCTTTTGGGAAAAGGGTCTTAGTGATAGAAAATTCATTGTTTTTCTATAAGTCTTATTGCCTTCTACAAATTAATATAGAATCTCTATATCATGTTATTATATTATGATAACCAGTTTAGCATATTTTAATTGAAGTTTCACTTCAAAATCCCTTTGAATATGCTTATGATGACTCCCTTTGTACTCCTACTAATGGTAACATTGATTTTCAGACGATGTATGGGGTTCTAGCAGGAAGGGCATAAGATATAGCTAGAGATTTGAGTTTTGCATTTGCTAGAGATTCTGCTTTGAGTTTGCTGGCAAGAAAAAGGGAAGGGTAGCTATGGTTCATGGGGTTTTGGATGGTTCACTGACTACATGTTTCAATTCCAAAGCCAAAGGAGTTGATGGATTTAGCAATTTTTGGAGAAGTTTAATATGAACTAATTGTATTTGATTGATGACAATATAGACTTCATTATTATTCCTGTTTCTTTTTCATCATGCGGTTTAGTGGCTTGATGAAAGTACAAATTAAAAAAAATCATGAATCTAAATATTTATGAGGATTGAAAAAATAAACTTAGGGAAAATAGTTTGTTTCCCATTGCTTTAAGTTTTACATTTAGTTTGCTTTAAAAATGTCCAATAGCATCACTTAAATAATAAAATGCAATATATATTTTTATTGTTATATCTAATTCTATCCTCCTTGTGATAAACCCAAAAAGACAAAAAAGAAATTGACCAATAGTATCACTATAGTTAACCATTCCTGTGCGGTAATACCAAAATACAATATATACGAGTTTATTAATATAAAGTATATATACTGTTAAGTTTTGTTAATGGAATTTTCTGGTTAATAATATGAATTTAGACTTAACAAAGCCTTTTAAACATGAATAAACTCATGATTAATAATATATCCATCCCGTGCGGTAACACGGGGCTACATACTAGTAGATTGTAATAGTTATCCCTTAGTAGGTGCAATAATTTCTAAAGTTAATTTATTTCCAAATAAACAAATTTTTCATATATATATATATATATGTAACAATTATAAAATAAAAAATAACTCATCTCTCTCTCAAATTTAAGAAATATTATTTTTAAGGAAATATGATTGTATAAGTAAGATATTTCCTAAAATAAATCTTAAGTTTTATTCTAATGTTACAACTTACAACCAAACTTATGAATATGTTTAGTTATTCTATTACATCACATTTTATTCCAAGTAACGAAGATTACAATTTCTCTTGTAATTCTCATTCAGTTTACCAAACGTGCTCTTAGTATTGAGGGTGAGTTTGGTTCAGCTTTTTAAAACTTGAATTTTTGAAAAAGTGGAGTTTTCAAAAAATGCAGTATGAAAAAATGTTTTTTTGAAAAAGATGAGTGTTTGGTAAAAGCTGTTAAAAAGTGCTATTTAAAAAAACTGAGTGTTTGGCTAGCACTTATAAAAGTGGTGGTTTTAGTGGTAAATTACCAAAAATGACAATGTATATATAAAGGAATTTATTTCATACTTAAATCAACTACTTCATAATACTTAAATCAATTTTTCTCTTTCTAAAAAAATTATTTTTTTCTCATCAATATTAGCTAATAATAACTTACCACTTAAGATTTATTGTGAAAGTATTGTGAAATTATTGTGATAATTGATACTGATTTTAATTTGAACGTACTATTACAATTATGTTTCTCTCTTTCTAAAAAAATTATTTTTTCTCATCAATATTAGCTAATAATAACCTACCACTTAAGATTTATTGTTAAAGTATTGTGAAAATATTGTGATAATTGATACTAATTTTAATTTGAACGTACTATTAAATTATTTTTTTCTCTTTCTAAAAAAATTATTATTTTTTCACCAATATTAGCTATTAATAACCTACCACTTAAGATTTATTGTGAAAGTATTGTAAAAATATTGTGATAGAATTTCTCGATTTTAATTTCTTATTCTTTATTTTATTTTTTTTCCTTTTTTTTTTTTTCTTTTCATCCGTATTTCCTTCTTTTTTTTTTTTTTTTCCTTCTTTTTTTTCCCTCTTTTTTCTCCTCCACACACGTACACTTACTTTTTTTTCTTTTTTTCCTTCTTTCCTCTTTTTTCCCTACCACTTCCTCCACACTCCAGAACATTCCACACAGAGCCTCTTTCTTCCTCTTTCTTTTTTTATTTTCTTCCTTTCTCCCTTTTCTCTTGCCACACAGAGCCTCCCTACCACTTCCTTCACATATTACTGGCAGTACCCAGTACCCACACTTTAACTTTGCCTTTTGAAACACAATGGGCAATTTGGGAAGAAGACGAAGAAGATCGGTCCGGATTGGTCAAGAGAAACATTTACCTACAGCAGCACGGTTTGGATTGTGTAGCAGCACAGAGGAGAGGCTTGTTCTTGAAGATGAGATGAGAGGAAGCCGTGACTTTCTAGCTACAGACCTTGATTTATCAAAGGGTAAAGTTAGATTTTCAGTAAAATGTGAAGTGCAATTTGGTAATTGCACATAGAGTCTAACGGATATAAATCAACGCGCACGGGCTTTTTCCAAAATGCACCTCAGAGTTCCTTTTATGGCTTGCACGTTCTCTTCACAAACCCAAAACGCAACTTTTTTTCAAAAAATTGCGTTTTATACGAACCAAACGGGTTTTTTAGTTCAGCTTTTTTTACAACAGGCTTTTTGGGTTGGGAAAGTTGAAACAAACGGGCACTGATTTTACAGAAAGTAAAAAAGATAAGAGAAATCTGGAGAAATTTTATCCAACTAGCAAGGGAAAAAGAATTAAACTTACGCAGAAGTTTTAGCAATTAGCAGCCATTGTTTTTTACCTACAGCAACTAGCAAACCCAACAATTAGATCGCTTTAACTATGTTTATGAAAGAGCTTATGTTCGGAGATCAAGATCAAGTGCGAGTTAATGAGCTCATGGTTATACATTTGGTTAATAATGTGTGAAAAATATAGAAAAAATTATGTCATTAATTTATTATTTTGGGAGATATTTCTTACTATACTTAATGTACGCATAATGCCCACATAAAAACGAATAAGACAAAGAAAGAGACACTATTGGATCTGATAACATGGGTGGTTATGTTATGACCTAAAAGATTTCTATTACTTATATAAAAAGCGGCTATGCCGCTACAGTGATTTGTTACTATGCATATAACGTGTTTCACTGTTCATATACAGTGCAAAGTTTCGTGAGTCCTTATTTTTTGTCCGTTTGTGGAGGGCTAAACGATGCATTTTGACTAAAGATATAAAACAATAAAAGGGAGAGAAACATATAGCGATGAAAGGGAGAGAGGCCAAAGGGGATCTGGAACTCTTTGGATATCTTCTCTCTTTTCTCTCTGGAAAACTCTCTGTATCTCTTCTCTATCTTTTCTCTCTATCATTTTAGTACGAGAGGACCATATCGGCTCAGGAATTTCTGGTTTCGTCAATCATTGCCCAAAAATATCTTATTCCTCAATTTTGATAAGGAATCAAACACAATGTAGTTGACAACTCAAACCCCATCATAATCATTCAAAAAGCCAAATATACCATAAAAAGAAAAAAGGAACAAAGGAAAACACACAAACACAAACAAATTCACAATCTTTCTCTCAAAAATATCTTATTTCAAATAAAAAAAAAACCCTTTAAAAATAAAAAAATAAAAAAATAAAAAACTAAACTGAATCCATAAAAGTACATAAACAAACCTCAAAGATTCTAGTTTCATCAATCACTGCCCAAAAATATCTTATTCCTCAATTTTGATTAGGAATCAAACACAGTGTAGTTAACAACTCAAACCCCATCATAATCATTCAAAAAGCCAAATATACCATAAAAAGGAAAAAGGAACAAAAGAAAACACACAAACACAAACAAATTCACAATATTTCTCTCAAAAATATCTTATTTCAAATCACAAAAAACTCATTTATATATATAAAAAAAATAAAAAAATAAAAAACTAAATTGAATCCATAAAAGATCATTCAAAACCATTGAAATTAAAATACATAAACAAACCTCAAAGAAAGCATTGTAAGGAGGAGCATCAAAATTGGAAATCTTCTATAAAACTTCCTGAGAATAGCGAAAAGGAGAGAGGAAAGAGTGATGCTCCAAGAATTGTGATATTAAGAGGCAGAATACGGTGGTAGCAAGTAGCAAGTAGCAAGCAATGGAGGTGGAGGCAGAGAAGTGAGGAGAGAGAAAAAGAGAGGAGGTAGACATATGGGAGAGGGAGAGTTTGGGACTTGGGCGGTTGATGAGAGAGTGAGGAGGTGGGTATCTAATTCTAGGGTTTAAAATTGTATTGCCGTTTTTTTTTTTTTTTTTTTTTTTTTTTTTTTTTTTTTAAGCTAATACCAAAACGATGTAGTTTTGGAACTAACACTTTATTCTTAAAAACATGGTAACTACAATGCCAAGTGGCACTGTAGCTACAATAGCTACAGTTTTTTTTTTCTTCAGTAATCGGTTTGTGTTTTCATCCTTGCTTGGAATTGCTTCCCGAGCATTTAAAAGAGTAGCGTTCAAATGCACCGCCCCTTTTTATTCTCGGCAGTGCCTTGGGGAGCGTCGCCACTGAACATGTGCACGGGAGTAGTAACCATGTTCCCAGGCCACCCCACCGCATTCCACTTCCACCTAACCACCCACTTATGACTAACGAGATTGGACCTTCCATTGCACTAACCAGAGAAGTAATCATCCCCTATCCACTAATTTAGAGCTATAAATATGAGAAGCTAGAAGGGGTGAGGGGATTTTTTTTCCCTTTATTTTCTCTGGGGTCTGAAAGGAAGAGAGAACGAAGAGGAAAGGGTGACTAAGCCGTTGAGAAAGAGAAAAGTGATCTCATTGAGTCTTGGTGTTGAGAATGACCCAAAATAGAAAATCCAAGCCCAACACACAAATAAGTTGTAAGCCCATTAGCCTCGTCTTTTGGCGCGTACAATCGGCGCCGTCTGTGGGAATCTCCTACGAAGCCATAGTTCAGCTGAGGCTCATGCACGAGAGGATGTCTAGGAGATGTTCGGGGAGCGATGTAGAAAGTGGTTCAGTAGGATCCTCTCTGGGGTCCTCCTGGCGAGAACGAAGGCAAAAGAGGTGCGAAGATAAGGATCAAGAACGGGAGGAAGAGATGTCCGACCTCAGAAAAGGGTCGTACCAAACGCAGCGGACGGCCTTTGGGCATAGGCAGCTCGACGAAAGGGATGAAAAGTTGGAATGGCTGTGCAGGTTGGTGAGAGATCTAGAGTTACAAGCGGCGCATAGGCACCATGAAAGGGACCGAGACGATCGAGAAAGAAGGTCCAATACTGGGGAAAATCTTCACAGGACGGGGTCCAATCAACCTGAATCCTGTCACCACCGAAACCATCCGTATTCACAGGAATCTGGTCAGCATCAAGACCGTTCGCGTTCGCGGGAGTATGCAGGTCGGGGTTCAGACGCCCTAGAGGAACCATGACCCCACAATGCGGCCATGGACGTGATGAGCCATGCACTACGCAGAGCTGCTCGGTCGCTGTTCTCGACAGACATCGAGCTGGCACCGATGCCAGACAGGTTTACCAGCCCCCCGTTCAACTCCTATGATGGGAAAATGGACTCGGTAGAGCACGTTAGCCACTATATCTAGATGATGCCTCTGCATACCCGTAATGACGCGCTGATGTGCAAGGTTTTTCCCTCGAGTCTCGGCCCCACCGCTTTGAAGTGTTTTAATGGGTTACGCAAGGGCTCCATCAATAATTTCGCTGAGCTGATACAGGAGTTTGGGATTCGATTCGTCACTTGTAGCCGAGTGCCGCAGTCGGTGGACGCATTACTATCAATGAGAATGAGGGTAGGGGAGAGTCTTCGAAGTTACGCTAGCCGATATTGGGAGCTTTACAATGAAATCGGAGGGGGGAATGAAAACTTGCTGCGAGTACTTTTAGAATGGGATTACCCGAGGATTCCAGGCTAAGGGAATCGTTGACCAAGAAGCCTCCCGAGGATATAAGGCAACTAATGATGCGCATTGAGGAATATAAGCAGCTGGAAGATAACCAGCTACAAAGCAGAGGTAAAGCGCCGATGGTAAATCGTCCTCGGTAAAGTGGTTTTCAATCAAAGGCCCGAGGGAACTTGAGGATTCAAGAATCAGAAACGCCGGCAGGGGAGGTAAACGTGACGTTTAAGGAGCCAGTGCACAGGATCGTAGAAAAGATTAAGCACAAGCCATACTTCCGATGGCCGAACAGGATGGGTGGTGACCCCTCTAGGAGAAACCAGAACTTGTACTGCACTTACCATAAAGACAAGGGCCACACAACCGAGCAATGTCGAGTGTTGAAAGATCATCTCGGGCAGCTGGCCAAGGCAAGGCATTTAAAGGAGTTTGTGCTAGACGCAAGGGATCAAGGAACGGGGCAAGGTGTTTCGCAGAGGGGTAACCCTCTTCCACCCCCTCTCGGCATGATTGAGGTTATCCATGCTCCTCCGAAGAGCCTCGCTGTGGCAAGGAAGAAGGGGGTGTTAACCGTGGTCCTAGTGTATGGAAGCCCAGGTGCACAACAGCCGGGGAAGAAGATGAAAGTTGCCCGGGAACCTATCGCTTTTGATGATAACGATTTAGATGGGACGGTCCAACCACATGACGATGCATTAGTAGTAACTGCCCGTATAAGTGGCTTCTTAGTAAAACGAGTGATGGTAGACCAGGGAAGCGGGGCCAACGTGATGTATCCGGACCTGTTCCCAGGGCTCGGATTGAGTAATGGGAACCTGTCTAAGTACAATACGCCCTTAGTTGGGTTTGATGGAAAAATCGTAATACCTGTGGGGCAAATCTCTCTGCCCGTGAGTATGGAAGGAAATGAGGTGGTAGTAATGCTTATAGTGGTTTCTTCTTTCTCCCCGTACACTACGATACTAGGAAGGCCGTGGATCCACGCAATGGGGGCCGTCTCGTCCACGTTGCACGTAAAAGTGAAGTTTCCAACCGAACATGGAATTTCTGTGGTAATGGGGAGCCAGCAGACGGCAAGACAATGTTTGGTTGCCATAGTTAACTAGAGGAAGGAGACAGCCAACCATGGAGGGCATGTCGAGCATAAGGACCCTCTGCGGAGTGTCCCATTATAGCAATTACAGGATCCCCAATGAGAGAAAAGGGGCGACTGTGCCGAGGAAATGATGAGAGTAAAGATACTCCTCGATATCGACAGGTGTTTCCATATAGGGAAAAGCATGGACAAGCAAGATAAAATAGAAATGTTGTTGCTCCTAATACAGAATGTGGATGTGTTTGCGTGGAATCCATATGAGGTGCCCGGGGTGAATCTCGAATTCATTGTCGATAGACTTAGAGTTGACCCTTTGTTCCCTCCTAAGAAGCAGAAGCTAAGGAGATCGGCCAGGGAGCACGCCGAGGCAGTAAAAGTGGAAGTCCAAAAGTTGAAGGATGCTGGAGCAATAAGGGAAATCTTCTTTCCGGAGTGGTTGGCGAACACCGTGGTGGTAAAGAAAAAGAACGAAAAATGGAGGGTTTGCATGGACTTCACAGATTTGAACCGAGCATGCCTGAAAGATCCGTTCCCCATACCGAAAATTGATCAATCGGTAGATGCCACGTACGGGCATCCAAGGATGAGCTTTCTAGATGCTTTCCAAAGGTATCACCAAATCGCCCTGGCGCTCTAGGACCAACAAAAAACGGCGTTCATCTCCCCGAGGCCAATTATCATTATACGGTAATGCCTTTCAGGTTAAAAAACGCCGAGGCCACTTACCAACGAATGATGACGAGGATGTTCCGAGATAAGATAAGGCATACGGTTGAAGTGTACATTGACAACATGGTAGTGAAAAGTAAGCAGGTGGCACGGCATATTGAGGATCTTCAGGGAGTGTTCAAGATTCTTCGGCAGCACAAGTTGTGTCTTAACATCGAGAAGTGTGCATTTGATGTGAGGGCTGGAAAATTCCTAGGGTATCTGATCACCAACCGAGGAATAAAGGTCAACCCCGACCAAATTGAGGCCGTGAAAAGATTGAAGCCACCAAGCAATCCGAAAGAAGTGCAAATGTTGACTGGGATGCTGGCTGCCCTTAATTGGTTCATCTCTAAATTCGTGGATTGTTGCCGACCATTCTATTAACTCCTAAAGAAGTGGACGGGATTTCAGTGGAATGAAGAATGTGAGAGGGCTTTTCAAGATTTGAAGGATTATTTGGTGTAGGCACCCATGTTAACAGCACCAGAACCTGGTGAGGATCTGTTCGTGTACTTGGCAGTATCCCAGCATGCCGTGAGCGCCGTGTTACTGAGGGACCAGAGATCCCAGTAACCTGTTTATTACATTAGCAAGACTTTCATTGACGCCGAGATGAGGTCCTTACCTCTGGAGAAGCTAGTGTTGGCCCTAACACATGCTACGAGAAGGTTGTCGCACTACTTCCAGGCTCATACAGTTTATGTCTTGACCAAATAGCCCTTACAATCGCTATTGAAGAGGTCGGACTTCACGGGCCGAATAGAAAAGTGGGGAACTCGGCTTGGTTCCTTTGACATACGGTATAGGCCACGAACTTCGGTGAAGGGCCAGGTCCTTGCGGATTTTGTCACAGAGTTTTCGCCAAAGAATACTTAGGAGATAGTTTGCCATGTGAAGACTCACCCATGGACTGTATTTGTGGACGAAGCATCGAGTACCCTGGGAGCCGGTGCTAGGATTGTCATTATCACTCCTGAAGGAATTCGGTTAAAGCATTCTTTTAGGCTCGGTTTTAAGGCCTCCAATAACGAGGCCGAGTACGAGGCCCTACTTGCCGAGTTAAGAGCTGTTTTGGGAATAGGAGCTTGGGATGTGAAGATATATTTGGATTCTCGGTTGGTTGTTAACCAAGTCCAAGGGACCTTTGAAGCCCGAGACCCTCGGATGAAGGCGTACTTGCAAGCGGCAAAACAGATTTTGAATAAGTTTGGCACGGCGAAGGTGTCCTAGGTGGGCCGAGCATAGAATAGGCATGTTGATTCCTTAGCCACGCTAGCATCATCGACAACGGAGGAAGTTCCTCGACTGATTAAGGTAGAGTTGATAGAAAAGCCGAGTATTGACGTGATGAATGGCACTAGTGTTGAGGGAGCGAGGGTCACTGTGATTACAAAGGCTAAGCCGAGTTGGATGGACCCAATTATTGAATTCCTGGCCGAAGATTGGGTCCCGAATGACAAGAAAGAGGCCAGTAGGATTCGCTGAGTAGCTCCTCATTATTGGTTGTCGGCTGATCGACAGCTCTACCAGAGCTCCTTCGGGGGCTATATCTTTCATGTCTGCACCCAAAGAAGGTTGGTGAACTTTTGGCTGAGCTTCATGACGGAGTGTGCGGGAGTCATGTGGGGGGGCATTCGTTGGCACATCAGGCGATGACTCAGGGATTTTGGTGGCCACAGATGCAAAAGGATGCTGCCGAATATGTACGAAAGTGTGAAAAGTGCCAAAAGCATGCCCCATTAATCCATCAGCCAGCAGGGCATCTGAATCCGATTAGTAGTCCATGGCCCTTTGCATAGTATGGGCTAGATATTCTTGGGCCTTTTCCCTGGGCAACAGGCAATCGAAGGTTTGTGTTAATGGCCATGAACTACTTCACCAAGTGGGCAGAGGCAGAGGCTTTAGTGAACATTCGGGACGTGGATGTTAAGAAGTTCATATGGAGAAACATAGTCACGAGGTTTGGAGTGCCGAACTCGCTAATATCGGACAATAGGCTGCAATTTGACAGTAAGGCTTTTCGTGCGTTTTGCAGTGATCTCGGCATCAAAAACAGGTATTCCACACCAGCTTATCCGCAAAGCAACGGTCAAGCCGAGGCCACTAACAAAGCGATCTTGAACAGATTAAAGAAAATATTGGATTGAGCGAAAGGCAAATGGGCTGAGAAGCTGCCCAGCGTTTTGTGGGCATACCGAATAACCCCAAGGAGATCCACGAGAGAGACCCCGTTTTCCTTGACGTACGAAGCCGAGGTGGTAATACCAGCTGAAGTACACCTCTGCAATGCACGGGTATTAGGATTCGACCCCAATCAGAATGATGAGCTGATGATGAAGCGCTTGGACCAGCTAGAGGAATGCTGGGAATCGGCAACTATTCGACTGGCTGAGTATCAGCAAAAGCTTGCCCGATGATATAACCAAGGTGTAAGGACAAAGGAGTTTCGCGCTAGAGATTTGATGCTAAGGAAAGCGGTGGGGAATATTCGAGATACAAATTCTAGAAGTTGGCCCAAACTTGGGAAGGGCCCTACTGAGTTACCGCAATTGCCGACGTTGAAGCGTATTACTTGGAGGACCTAGACAAAAGGCCGTTACCTCGGCCATGGAATGTCTATAATCTTAAAAAGTTTTTTTACTGATCGGCTGTAAATCATGTTGCAAGTTGAATGAAATGCCATGCATACGTATTGCTAAAGACAACATTAATAATTGCCCACATATGTATACTTAATTCCATCATTAGCCTAGTCCATACCACCGAGCAGGCGGAAACCTTAAAAATTGCTCTAAGGACAAAAGCCTGCTGCCCAGTTCGTTCACTATCACCGAGCAGGTGGAAACTTTAAAATTTTCTCTAAGGACAGAAGCCTGCTGCCCGGTTCAATCACTATCACTAAGCAGGTGAAAACCTTAAAAATTTCTCTAAGGACAGAAGCCTGCTGCCCGGTTCGATCACTATCACCAAGCAGGTGAAAACTTTAAAAATCGTCCTAAGGACAGAAACCTGCTGCCTAGTTCGATCGCTATCACCGAGCGGGTGGAAACCTTAAAAATTGCTTTAAGGACAGAAGCCTGCTGCTCGGTTTGATCATTATCACCGAACAGGTGAAAACTTTAAAAATCGTCCTAAGGACAGAAACCTACTGCTCGGTTCGATCACTATCACTGAGCAGGTGGAAACTTAAAAATTTTTCTAAGGACAGAAGTCTGCTGTCCGGTTCAATTACTATCACCGAGCAGGTAGAAACCTTAAAAATTGCTCTAAGGACAGAAGCCTACTACCCGGTTCAATCACTATCACCAAGCAAGTGGAAACCTTAAAAATCGTCCTAAGGATAGAAACCTGTTGCCCGGTTCGATTGTCATCACCGAACGGGTGGAAACCTTAAAAATTGCGCTGACAGAAACCTGCTGCTCAGTTCGATCACTATCACCGAGCAGGAGGAAACCTTAAAAATTGCTCTAAGGACAGAAACATGTTGCCCGGTTTGATCACTATCACCGAGCAGGTAAAAACCCCAAAAATTGTCCTAAGGATAGCAACCTGCTGCCCGGTTCAATTACCATCACCGAGCAGGTAGAAACCTAAATTAATCAAGGTCAGAACCTGCCCCGGGATTAAATCACCTCGTCGTGTAGAACGCATACGAAAAATGGCCTGCGAACGCAGTGAATGATACACAGGCGTGTATGGATAAAATAAAGAATTAAAAAAAAAAAATTTGCCGTAGCAAAATATTTACAAACCCAATTTAAAGCAATGTATAAAATTTAAACGGATGTTTAGTTACTATGACACAGTAACCAATAAAAAGTTAAAAATTGTCTTGTTGCCACAACTCGGCGACTTAGGTATAATTGCTAAAAGGAAAAATTACTAAAGCAACGGAAAAATAAAATACAGGAAGTTCGGTTTGGCAGTCAATTTGAAGAATCCTTGGGCTGGATATGAGAAGCATCCCCAGAAGGCTGATGGGCAGCTAGTGTCTAGACATCCCCACCAAATTGATCCCCAACATGAGGGTTGCTAATGGCCTCCAAATCAGCCGGTTTTACATGGGAGTCAATCGCCTCCCCCAACTCCCTCATGCTGGTGGTCTCTTCTTCATCAATAACATTAAGGGTGTTTTGCACGGGAGCTAGAGGGTTCGGAAAGGGAATCTGGCTTGGGTTCCTTAAAGGAGAGTCCTCGGGGACTCCCATGGCCTGAAGAGTAGCTAACCACCCCTCCTCAAATCCGAGCTTGTGGGCTTAACAAACAACTGGCTCCGCGGAGTTCTCGGCATCTACGAACCCTTCGTTGTACCACTTGTTTTCGCAAGCTTCCAACACGTCCTTTAAATCGGCTAACTCTTCTCCTAGTGCAGTGTTTAGACTTTGGGCCTCTTCTAGCTTGAGCTCGGTTCCCCCCAGCTGCACCTCCAACTCTGCAGATTTCCCCTCTACCAGAACCCTAGCTTCTTCGGCCAAAGCCGCCTTCTTCTCTGCATCCTCGACAGCCTTCAATGTCTCCTTCGCGTTGGCCTCAGCAACGTCCTTCAGAGCCCTTTCCCGCTCGGCATCTTCGAAAAGCTCTTTTATCCTCCCATCGACGATGTGGGATAGTTGCGCGGCCTAAACAAAAATAATAATAAAGGGTACGAAGAAAGAAAAAATGCGTGTGTGCGTAAGCTGAAAGAAAAACCAAAAGCAAAATTCTTGAAGTTTTACCACAATAGTATGCCACTGCAGCCGCCTTCCTAAAGACTCATCTGTCCCCTCCGTGAGGGTGTGTACATCCTCGGGAAGAAGGAGGCTGCGCGCTAGACTCTGAGCAACATGACCCCCGCGGCCCTTGTCCCAGACTCTAACACTGGCAAACATAGGGAGAGGTTCGCCGTCGAGCTGGAAGGAGGGCTGCCAATTCGTAGGAGCTCGAGAAGAATACGCCACATTCGTCCCGGTTTGTACACCGGCTCACAGATGATAATGCCTGAGGATGGTCGGGGTGGTGTACTAATGGGAAGCTTGCTCGAGCCCGCCTGGGTTTGTTTGGTTGTGCACTGCCTTTTTCGGGTACGAGCCATTAGAGCTGGAGGCGACGTAGGATCTTAGACGGGAATTTCCTGTTGCTGAGCAGGTGGCTGGGCACCTGGCACGAAACGGCTGATTGTCATCATCTTCCTCGTCACCATCTCGTGCCCGCGATCGGATTCTGTTTCTGAGGAACTGACTAATTCGGTTGCTACACGCACGAGTTCCTGAATGGGAGCCTAGAACTCTACGAGAGCCTCAAGTTTGGCGGGAGCTTCAGGTATACCAGTTCGTGGGCCCGTTCTCGCCGTGCTCGAGACACTCGCTCGGCCAACTCGTCATGTATAGGCTGACGCTCGTCTGAGCAGATGTACCGGGGATCGTGATCGCACGCCTCGCCTACTGTGAATCTTGGGGGGAGGAAGTTCGCGTGCCGCACGTCTATGTAGGAAAGGAAGGGACTATCAACCAGCAAAACTTGACTGAATGCTTGCCAAATGGAATAAACGGAGTCGACACCAAGGATTAGGTGCGATGCTCGGAGTTGTTCGTCCGAGTGAACAAAAATCTCTGACCTGAGCACAAAATTCAGGTCCTATACATGTACTGCTCTGAGATCCGGCTTGAACATTTTGTTCTCTGCACAGAAGCAACACCGAAGCTGGTTAGGGATTACTTATCTGGATAAGACTCAAAGAAATAGTTAAACAAAAGGCGTTTGGTACTGACCGACATCGCGTGGTGAAAACGTGCAAGGGAGCTCCTTGGCAAACCAATTGCCGCTCACCCGTACAAAGTCCTCTGAATTTCTATTCGAATCAGGCAGGTAAGAAATAAGTCGTACCGTCATATCCCTTGTCTTCAGATAATAATCCGAGGTGATATTGCCACACAAACTATACATGAAATTGATGTCGTGGTGATTCAGTTGCAACCCGAACAACTGATTCAACCTATTGACGCAACTTACCACCCAGTAAAAATTGGGGGGAAGTTGGTCGAGGCAGAGACCATAAAATCTTAAGGTACTTAGGATTAGGGGGTCGACCGGGAACCTAACCCCACCCTCTAAAATAGCCATCAAAGGGAAGAAGACCGTATTCACGCCATTGCGCCTTTGGATGTCAATATCGCCTTCATAACAATAGGCAATATCAACATCCCTAGGAACATTATACGCAGCCCTAAAACTGGCCAAAGCAACCCCAGAAGATAGGAGATGAGAGTAGCCCATTCTCTAAGCAAGGGTCTTTAAAAAGGAAAAGAAAAACTACGATTACTATAAAATTGAATGAAATAGAATAAACAGGAAGGAGAGGAGAAGGAACTTACTGTGGGCTCTAAGGAAGAGGGGTGTTCTGGGCTAGGAGATGGACGCACAAATGTAATATGCTCGGCAGAGTGAAAATTTAGAGGATGAAACATGCAAAAATGAAGGAAAGAGTCAGAGATGACTATTTATAGAAACAGAAGGAGAAATAAGTAGCATTAAAGAACCCTTTGGCGGGAAACCTCATGGATCGACACCCCAACTGCCACACGTGTGACGCCTCGATTCACGAACCGTCAGACAATAATGACAGACAAGCCATCAGTCAAATTTGACACATCTTTTGAGAGGCGCATTAATGTATCTCTCAACCGTCGGATATTTACCCCTCTGACTTCCCAGGCGATCACTGCTTCCCGGGTTCCTTGATTCATCCCCGAGAGTGGAGGACGAATCAAGGGGGGACTATTGTACGACACTATTAACCCAAGCCCATTTGGGCCTAGGACTCTGACATGAAGATGCGGCCTATAAACTTGATCTCTTTTTACCCAGAAGCCCATACCGAGCCTGCAGAAGCTACGGGCCTAAATTCTACCGCTTCATCCCTGCTCGGAATTACCTCCCGAGCATTTGAAAGAGTAGCGTTCAAATGCATCGCCCCTTTTTATTCTCGGCAGTGCCTTGGGGAATGTCGCCGCCGAACATGTGATTAGGAGTAGTAACCAAGTTCCCAGGCCGCCCCACCGCATTCCACTTCCACCTAACCACCCATTTATGACTAACGAGATTAGACCTCCCATTGCACTAACCAGAGAAGTAATCATGCTCTCTCCACTAATTTAGAGCTATAAATATGAGAAACTAGAGGGGGTGAGGGGATTTTTTCCCTTTCTTTTCTCTGGGGTCTGAAAGGAAGAGAGAACGAAGAGGAAAGGGTGATTAAGCCATTGAGAAAGAGAAAAGTGATCTCATTGAGTCTTGGTGTCGAGAACGACTCAAAGTAGGAAATCCAAGCCCAACACACAAATAAGTTGTAAGCCCATTAACCTCGTCTTTTGGCACGTACAAGTATATTTGTGATAAATTACCTTATGTTAGATTTTATGGTTTTGGAATTATATTATTAATGCTTACAGATTATAATATATAGTTTCATGGTATTATTTTGAGAAATTTTTTGTTTCATCATTTAATCATTCTTGTTACATTATTATTGAAAATAATCTTGCAGTATTCAGCTAGCAATTTCCTAAACTAAAACATGTTTTGCAAACTATTTATCATCATGAAACTTGCGCTTCCCCCACCCCCATTAATTATGCTACTTACTAGGCTTTAGCTCATCCCACTCTTCAACAGTTTTTCAAATAAATTTGTCATACCTCGAGCATGGAGCTTGTTTAATTGGTGGTGATTGGAGTACCATGCTAAGTGGGAGATTTGTGCTATAAATTGTTGGTGCTCAATTTACTAAATTATTCGAGACCATAGCTAATTCTACTAATGGTTAGGCTCTTGAGGTTTGTCAGCCTTGGGCATGATAGGCCTAGATTTTCTGTTGAGATTACATATTTTAGAAAGGATTGTGATTTTGTGTTTATTTATTTGGAGCTTTGGATTTGCATGTATATTTAGAGACACATGATTTGTAGTTTGTATTGTTTGTAAGTGTGTCATAGGGCTTTGACTTATATTGTGAAGAGATCAATATATTTATCAAAAAAAAAAAAAAAAAAAATCACTACAATACCTCTTAAAGGCTCGGTCTTTCATGCTTTGAACCTTTTTGGGTTTGGGGTGTGACAGCAGATCTCAATACCCTAATTGATGCCTATCGATCTATCGAGAGTTAATGAACCTTGATACCTTCTTGACACCTCTCGATCTATTGAGTCTCAAGAAAATTGAATTTAAAGTTCAGTTTTTGATATGTGCTTAATACCTGTTAATCTATCGAGAGTTAATGAATCTCAATACCTTCTTGACACTTCTTGATCTATCAAGTCTCGAGAATGTTGAATTTAAAGTTCAATTTTCAGCCCTTGATGACTTAGCTCTCTAGGGATTCGTGTATCAGGGTTCCAGAACATATAAAAGACATATTTTATAAATGTCATCAAGTACACAAAGAGATACACACATAATAGGAGTTGCCATGACGTTTTCCCACATCAAGTACACAAAGACATATTTTACTATGAAGGTTTTCCCATCGTAATCAAATTGTCGAGTCAAACTTATTTTTCAATGCACTCTATTTAGTTTATTGATTTGATTATGCCTTAATCTGATTACAACAAGGAATCTCAAAACCTAACACGCTCAAACCAAATGCCAACCATCATCTTCTGCCTTTCCAAAAGAAAAGACAACGTGCAATGAAATAATCGTTCACCCAAATTTGAACAAGTTCACACCTAAATTTGTATACATTCCCACACGTGACCTCAGGTTACAAGACCATGCATGGAGGCATGCAACAAATGATAATATTACTCACATATATATTCACAAAATACCCAAAATGACATACATATATTTACAACTTTAGGAGAAGCCAATTAAATGTGCAAAGGTAGACGTTTGAAGAGAATTTGAAGTCTACTGAAAGTATATTTAGGCTTCATCACCTCTAACCAGGCTTTTATTTTAAGATGATTTAGAATACTTTCTTTTAAAACCTACGTTTGGATAAAGGAAGATGAGAGAGAATAAAGAAAAGATGTTTAAAAGTTAGTATATTCCAACCACCTTCTCTTTTCTTCTCCAATCTCTGACCCCCATTTCTCTCTATTCCAAACACACAAGTGGGTTGATTCATCTTCATCTAAACCTTTTTTTGAGACCCTCTCCATTTGCCTTCTCTTAAAGCGGTTTCTGACTTTCTCTTCCTTTTCTCCAAGAAACACAAAAAATTTCTGAAAACGTCCAATTCTTGAGCTTCTACCAGAAGACTCAAAGTACTTGTTGAACTTCCGAAACAATGTTATGAAATAAACAAAGAGAGCAAGAAAACAAGCGACCCCACATAGACCAAAAAGGCCCCAAAAGCTTTTAAGCTGAAGTCGGTCTACTGCAATCGTGGTGCCTTGTGCAGTACAAGCACTTCTCATAAGCCATTTGTCATGAATTCTTTGGAGTTCTCCATTTTCTGACAGTTTTAAAATAGCAGTTGACATGTCAATTGCTAAAGGTGAGTCTCGTGGAAAGGCCTGGTGATAAATGGAGAATATAAACAGGTCATTATAAGCCAACCACTGCGATTAAAAAAAAGAAACACACACACACATACTTTAATTTGTATAATTAATGCGTGGTGCATGGCATGTTAACCTAGTATGATATATTCAAAGATGTGCTCAAATAAATATGACTCAATATGTCTAGATTTAAGGTACTCGTAACAGCATGTTGAAAGAATTTGAAAACTTGTAGTCTTTTAGAACATCTTTTAAGTTAATGCTTCCCAAATTCCTCAATCTGCAACAAAAGTATTGAATTGATGAAATACTTCAATATTCTCCGTTTTTTATGATAGGATTGACGTTGTGATTAATTATGAGTGTGAGAGAGAAATAGAAATCAAATTTAGCCTAATAGTCTATTTCTACAACTAAAACCATGAACGTCTCCATCTTTATGATATTGAATTGTGTGTTACAATAAGCATATTGGAGGTTTTAGGGTAACCAGGGATTAGCCCTAGGCTACACAAGTTATGATGAGCAATAAAATGGTACTACTTGTATAGGTACATTGAACTTAAACTCGTATCTCTAACATATCCCCTCAAACTATGTTGAAAACTTGAGAATATCTTAAGTTTGAAAAGAAATTGTGATTGTATATGAGAGCAAGCAAGACTGAATCAAAATGTAGAATAGATTGGGCTTGATGTTAAGTGGAATGTCTGAGACAGTTGTTGGCAATAGTAAATGACAATTATCAATAATAGAGGCTAGAAGGATGCACACTGTGCAATTCACATGTTGTACAATAGTACAAGTAATCCAAATATTTTAATTGAACTAATTGAAACCCACTTAAATATTTTAACCTTATGAAACTTCAATTTTAGGCAAGGATAACATTTTTTGCCCAAGACCTATTGTTTTTCATTGACTTAATGAATTTTCCATTTGTAAAAATTTTCCATCATACCATTCACAAGAATACTAAGTGCCTTTTGCAACAAAAAAAAAAAAAAAAAAAAAAAAAAAAACGTTTTATGTTGAAACAAATAGAGAGTCCAGATTCCAAAATAATCTAAATATCTTTCTTACACTAAATGACTCTAGATGATTTTGAAGAGAGAATTCACATTAGCATATTATCATAATATAGGTGCAAAAAAGCCTAACATGATCAAGAGATACTTACAAATCCCCACCCGGATTTGGTGAACTCTTGACCTATAATACTGAATTCACATCGAGTTGAGAGGAAGAATTCTACATATGCACGGTCATCAACAACTGCGGCGACACCACCTCTTTGGGCACCATCTTTTAAGGCTTTAGCATAATCTTCAGGTGAGTTTAGAGGAACAAGTCTGGACTCTTGAATATGAAGTTCCTCAACTAAATAACTTCTAGCATATGAACCTTGTTGGTAGCCAATGGGATCCTTACTGTTAATTAGAGTTTCAATGCCTTTAATGGAAGAAGAGAGTTGTTCTACTGTAAGGATTGAGGTCAAACTTGCAATGTAGCTTGAGTTTAATATAAGCACGATAAATAACCATATTATGAGCACAAGACGACTAAGGTTGCTAACTGTCTTTTCCTCTACAAAAAATAAAAAATAAAAACAAAGAACAGAAAACAGGTTGCATGATAAGTGAAACATAAGATACCATTGTTACCAATGAGCTATAACTATTAGAAAATACAACTAAATTAGAGCCAGTTCACTTACTTTGGACAGGGAACAATGTCGAAAAGCTAAACCTGTAAAATAAAAGGACACATGTAGGTGATTGAAGGATTAGACTAAAAAGATGCAATCTAAACATGATTGATTCACTAAATAGACATTATGTACCTACACAAAACAATCCTGATGCAATTATGTCAACAACTCTAAACCTGTGTTTTGCATCTCTCGTCTCTACAAATAATTTATTTCACAGGAATAGACTTTCTCTATAACCATGTTAAATTTTACGTTGTGCACTTGCTATTTCATTCACTAGTAGGATGAAACTCTAAGCAAATAGTAACAAAAAGTATTAAGCTTAAGCATAATATGTCAAAGTCCCCACCATAGAATAGTGCCAAATTGTTTTTTTGGGGAACCCCAGAAATCATCATTTTCTCTACGCTCCAAAATCCAAACGACTATGCCCACAATGAGGAAAAAGATACATGTGACAAGCCACATCATTGGAGTGAATGGCCTTAAAAATGCCCAAGCATTGGAATTCAACTCATTAACTGAGGCCACTACTACTAGTCCAGTCCCAATATATGGTTGTGTAAAATCCACCATTTTTGTTCGATTAGTAGTGATTGCGATGTCACCTATTGCCGCATCAAAGACCTATATAGAAGAAGAAAACCAAACAATTAAAAAAAAAAAAAAGACTAATGAAAGTTTCACAAAAAGTTCTAAAACAATTTTTGTTTGTAGTACTTACACCAGTTGTGATCAAATGCACAAGCTCAGTGTAAATTGGGTTATTACGACCATCCCCAAATGGAACTAATTTATATGGGACAGCGTATGGCAATAAACTCAATGCAGCAGTAAATACATCAATGCAGTATCCTTTGAAAATGTCAGCGCCTTCTACTTGTGACACAAATTCAAGAAAACTAACTCTTTTTGGGACTCCAATTCTCAATTGCCTTCCATTTTTCGGAAAGGTCCACCCACGAGGAGGTTTTGTAGTTTGTCCTGGCCAAATTACACCATATAGTCTTTGATTTGCAATGGAACAATTAGGTGGCTTTGTGTAAAGCAATTCTGGAGTCAAAACTGATAAGCCAGAATAATTAGTCCAATAACCAACCCTCCTAAACCCTGTGCCAATGACATTGATGACTTCAAATGCGGGATTAATGAAGTCCTTATCGGGAGTAAACTTAATTGGACCTGTTACCCCCACTCATATTGACCTGTAAAATGCTCTTAAGCAACAAATTCCCTCCATTAAAGATGTTTAAAGCATCAAGTGTCAAACTCCCTCCGCGTAGCTCAGTTAACTTCGAATCATTTGAGAATGAAATAACTCCACCCTGATTGAAAAATGCATCAATTGCATGAGCAAGCAGCCAAACTGTGTCATAGGCATATAGACCATAAGTATTTAGCCCAAAAGAGGCATTAGCACTCTTTCCCTTGGTCAAGTTGTTCCATTTGGAAACAAATTTCCTTTTGAGTTTTGAATCTGGTGCATACATACGCAATGTAATAACTCCTTGAATATCATCCATTACATCTGAAGCTAGCGGAGAATCAGTATCCAATTTGGTAGTGAGCCAGTTAGTAGCTATCCACGCAAACCCAGATTCCATCATTCCAAGATACTTTGCTAAATTAAGCACCATCAAACCTAGACCATCATTATAAATGTGAACAATAATTATCCGAGATTCTGTTTGAGAAACCTGTTACAATACCAAAAAAAAAAGATTAAATTCAAACATTCTTAATAATTTAAACTTTTGAGATAATAAGAGGGTATTTGGTTTGTGTGTTTTCATCACTCAATACTCAGTTTTCATTACACATTTCTCAAATTTTGTGGGTTCCATCCGAAGTTGTTTTGTTTGGATTAGTTTTCTAACTCAACTTCTATAACTCAAAACTAAAAAATAAAAGAGTTAGAGTGATGAGAATTGAAAACACATTTTAAGTGTTTCCAAATCATGAAAACTGAGATATAAGGCATTTTTCGTAAATATTTGGTAAAGTGTGGGACTCACGGCCAAACCACACATACGCTCCACCACAATTTTTGTTTTTTTCTTGTTCACTTTTTATCTCCCAACGTACTGAGAATTCTGATACTTTCTTCTTTTCCTTCTTTCTTTCTCTTTCCTTTTTACTCTTTTCTTTCTTTCGTTCTTTTCTTCTTCACGCTGGGTTTTTGCTTAGTTTCTTCTCTTTTTTTCATTTTTTCTTTTCTTTTCTTTCTTTCTTCTTCACTCTGGTTTCTTCTCTTAGCTTCTTCTTCTTCTTTCTTTCTTTTTTCTTCATGCGGTGATAGCTGAGATGGTTGAGTTTATGGGTTTTATTGGATAATTTGTTGTGGCGTTGTTTTTTCTTTTTTCTTTTCTTTTTTCTTTTTTTCTTTTTTCTTTTTCAGCTTCTTCTTCTTTATTTCTTTCTCATTTTTTTTTTTATATATAAGAATTTGTTGTGGTGTTGGAGGTTTTGGTGGTGTGAATGGATCTTGGATGGGTTTGATTTTTTGTGATTTGTATGGTGGTCTGTTTGTGGGTTGTTGGTGGTGGTGTAGGTGGGCTTAGCTGGGAATCACACCTCCTAATTCTAGAGGAGTGAAAGGCAGAAAATGGAAGGAGAAAGGGATTCAATGTTACCATTTTTTATCTGCACAGTGTTACTGTTCTGATCTTCACAGTGTGTGCGCTCCACCACTTTGTCAAAATTATGAGTTAAGCACTGAGACATTCACCCAAGATTTAGAACCAAACAAAAATTAGATAGAGTTATGGAAAAAGGAGAGACAAAGGATATGAGATATGGAAACTAAGTTTGAGTGATGAGAAATGAGATATGAGATATGAAAACTGAGTATTAAGTTAGAAGCAAACCAAATAAGTTCTAAGTAATTTATCTTATATTATCAAAGCTAATATTCCTAATTTGAAATTGTCACTACTCTATCTCTCATTTAAAAGGTTAAAAATCCTATGTGTTGGATTCTATTTATTAAGAGGGTGGGTTAGCCAAATAGTTAAATGATTATATCCATCCATTCCTAACTGGTTTAACTTTTGTTGATCAGTAATCTATCATTACCTTAATCAACACGTCGGTGATTTCATCCGGGGTTGCTTCAGAGGGCATGGGTGCTTTGTATGAGATCTTACATCGTTTCTCAGCAAGCTTATCCCCTAATGCAACAATCCCATTTCTACCATAATCATCGTCAACATAGAGTGCAATCACCTCTTTCCATCCATAGTAGTCTACAATTTCTGCTACTGCAGCCATCTGAAAAAGATCATTTTGGGAAGTTCTAACAAAGAATGGGAACTGAAGTGAAGACAACGTTGGGTCCGTTGCTGCATATGACAATAGAGGAACTTGGAGCTCATTTGAAATTTGAGAAATTACATGAGCTATTACAGAATTCAAGGGGCCAATTATGGCCACTGTGTCTTTATCCAAGAAGTGTAAAGCTGTTATGATAAATTAAAGAAAAAAAAAAAAAAAACACAATCAATTGGTGATTCAAGGAAACCTACCTTAAGGGAATATGACAAGTGAACAAACAAACAAGGGTTATAAACGAATAACTTACTCTCAACAATGCCCATAAATCCGTTGTTATGGGAGTCATGCATTGTAAGTTTGATCTTAGTTCCAGCAAGAACAGTCAGATCAGAATTCACATCTTTAATTGCAGCTTCTATTGCTACCTTTGCAACCTTTCCAATAGTAGAATTGTAAGCGAGAATAGCCCCAACGTTGACAACACTAGGCCTTGTAGAGATATTTGTAACCCCCCCATTTGAGAAAATCTCATGGCAAAAAACTACTAACACCATAAGCCAAACTCTAGTCATGGTAAATTATTTGACACAGACCCTAACTCTCACCTTTTCTGCAAATAACACAAAACTACACCATCAAGAAATGAAGTATACAAAATAAAATAAAATATTAGGAAGTATATAAAAAAAAAAAAAAAATGTGTGAGAGAGAGAGAGAGAGAGAGCATAAAGAATTAATATGGTTTGATCTAAGCAGCCTACATCAATCTCAAAAGGCCCAAATAACCACTATTTTACTATTGATCTCTATACGTTACAATGAACTCAATGAAGAGTGCATATATATATATATATATAGTAGACTAACCTTGGAGTAAGCCTAAGGTTAGAGTACGTAATATAATTTCAACTATGTATATGGTAAGTATGATGATTCTGAGTACAATTTGGACTAGGATACAATATACCTGAATCTTGACTATTTCTCTAACAATCCTCCTAAACTCTAGGTAGTAGAAGATTGATGACAACCTGAGATTAAAAGGAAAGTGTGATAAACTGGAAGGAAGGCAATGCCCATCCGTATGCATGATTTGAGAAACTTGACTAGAGATGAGAGAGATACAAAACCAGAAAGAAAGTAAGATGCCAGGTAGGAGGTACTAATTAGAGTGGTTCCTCAAGAAATCCGGTATACAAAGATGTTTGAGTCATGCGACAAGCAAGAAAGTCAAATAGAAGCTACCAATCTGACTCTCGCGACCAAGGTAGCAAACTACCAAGGAGAGCCAATGAAGGCAACAAAGGTGGTAGTTAAAATGCAGATTAAAAGGAAATTAAGTTAGGTGCCCAAGTGGCGATGCCACGTTGAAGTCAGGGTGTCCCCAAGAACAACCTGACCTGAAAAAAAAAATTATATATAATAATTTAACTTTTTTATTTGTTTACCCTTAAAAAATAAAACAGGAACACCCTCAAGCAAAATCAGGAACACTCTCAAAAAATTTTATGCCAAACAAATTTTGAACTAAAATCTTAAAAAAAAAAAAAAAAAAAAATTGTAAAACCTTATGATTTTACCGAACAAATTTGTTTGGATTTTACAGAGCAAGCCCAAAAAAAAAAAAAACCCAACATCAATCCTAAGCAAATACCCAAAGGCCCAACCCAAACGTATTCTCAAAAAAAAAAAAAAAAAACAAAAAACAAAAAACAAAACCCAATACGAATACGCGTCCTCCTCATTCATCAAAGGGTAATGCTAAAGCAAAACCTAAAATCAGAAACCCTAAAGAAAAAAACCTCATCAAGGATTCAAGGACAACGCCTTACGCCTCCGCCTCAAACCTCATCATCAAGCACATAGGCGCACGCGGCGACGGCGCCTCCGCCTGAAACTCGAGCAACAAAGCTTGGATCGGCATCGGAGATCGGAGATCAGTCCGATCGGATCAGAGCTTGCGACGCCTCAAGGTATTTTACACTTTACTTCTCTGTTCTCTCTCTTTTTCTCTCTTAATCTTTGAGTTTTGCTGTGGAGTGTGGTGTGGACTATGGTCTGAGACTGAGAGAGAGAGGGCGACCTTTCTTTTTGAACTGATTCACTCTCTTTTAAGTTTTTATAATTATTCAATTTATTTGCTGTTTTTTTTACTTTATCCGGTGGTGTGCTACTGTATTGGTCAGTTGGTCTTGGTGAATTTGTCTTTTAGTGTTTGTGATTTTTGACTTGCTGATAAGAAACATCAATTTATTTGCCCCTGTTTTTTTTTTTTTTTGACTTTATCCGTGGGTGTGGGCACACATGATCACTTGCTGTTAAGAAACACCAATTTATTTGCCCTGTTTTTTTTTTTTTTTTTTACTTTATTCGTGGGTGTGTGCACACATGATCACTTGCTGTTAAGAAACACCAATTTATTTGCCCTGTTTTTTTTTTTTTTTTTTACTTTATTCGTGGGTGTGTGCACACATGATCACTTGCTGTTAAGAAACACCAATTTATTTGCCCCGTTTTTTTTTTACCATATCCGTGGACCGTGGGCGTGTGCTAACGTGTGCTAGACGACTAATAATTAGTAAAAAACAATTAACAAATCAACTAAATATCAATAATTAATAATTTAATTAACTAATATATTATAAAAGATAAACAAATTAAATTATTTTAGGCTAAATAACAATTAATAATTTAATAATTAATAAAACAACAATACAACAAATTATAGTTTATAAAAGACAAATAAATTAATGAAACAACTAAACAATAATAATTAATAATTTTATTAATATTTCAAATGAACTTATAATTTTATTAATGAAACAACTAAACAACAAATTATAGTTTATAATTTTTTTTTTTTTAAGCACAAACTTATGTCGGCTAAATCTTGAATTTCGGTCAGTACATCCCGAAACACCCGAAATAAACCGACATGACCTGAAATTTTTTCAAAGTGGAATAGGAACACCCTAAACAAAATTCCTGGAGTCGCCACTGGCTCAATACAAATCTTCTATAAAATTTTTTTTATGTTTCACTTAATGATCCACCAATGTGATTATGAGAAGCTCCAACGTGAGCTTATATGGAGGATGACTCTTCTAATTGGGGAAGGACGTGTGGTAGTGTGTATGGGTTTTTTTTTTAAGGACGTTGACCACAGAAGGGAATGTATCAGGCCTTAGATCCAACTCCTTTTTAAGCATTTCTTCAATATAATATGTTCAAGCCTCTTAGATCCAACCCATACTTCAGATTCCAAAGGACATGTAATCCAAACCCTAGCCCCCAAATTATACCAAAGAACATGTAATCCAAATCCTAACCCCCAAATTATACCAATGGTGAGGAAGAGAAATATCTACCGATGGAGAGAGAGAGAGAGAAAATGAGAGAGAATACCAAAAAATTGTTCGGATAGTTCTGCTATGTAATTTCCATAATTTCTCGGGAAACAAACATAGAAAGACAGACCTGTAATCAGAAAATGGGGTGGCGAAGAGTGCTCAGTCTATCAACAGCTCGCTTGTTGTTGGAGATGAGATAGCTGACCACCGCAAATCAACACATCGAAGATGAGATGAGCTCCGATCTTTGAGTTTTCTGAGATGAGCTCAAATCAATTTTGAGAGAATTTTCTGAGATGAGCTCCGATTTTGAGAGAATTTTCTGATTGTGGAGCATTAACAAAAATGAGCTTTCCCTTATGTATTTTAATTTTGGACTTTATTTCAAGGGTTGGAAATTTTGAGATATCTTCTATCAAAGGTTGTGATAGGATGCATTGAAAAGTGTTTAAATTTGGAGCTAAAATTAGCGTTGGGGTGTAAAAACTAGCCCACCTAATTTTAATAAATTATTCCAAGGGTTGTATAGGTTTATTTCGAGGATTTTAATGACCCTTGGAATAAAGCTAATCAAACTTAACCGCAGGCCCCAATTTTTAGTGATTATTTCTCCACTTTTTAGTCAACCCTTGAGAAAAGTGAGTTAAAACAAGTCAAGTTTGTTGTAGTGAGGATAGTTAGGCTTTGACAGGGACAGAACCAGGATTTGAACCTAGGGGGGGCCAAAGCTTAAAACAATTTTTTTTTGTTTTTCATGAAAATAAAAACTAACACCTATTTTATATTCAACAAAATACTACATATAAAATAAGTGTTTCTTAAACATTTGATATTATAAAAATGTTGACAAAGTATAACGTACAAAATAAGTGTTTTTTAAACATTTCAACATATTTATCAAAATGGAACTCGACACTCTTTTAAGTCTCAAAAGTTGTCTATGATTGATTCTGTACCAAATTTTGCAGTAATCTCATTCTTAATGTACAAAATCATAGAGATATTACTAATAGACAAGCACTTACTAAAACCAAAATAATCACAAACAAACAAGCACAAGTTTATATATATTACTAATATTAGCCACATCATACAAAGTGACAAAGACAAAATTTTTTATAAAACCAAAACAATTAGACCAAAGAGTTGGTCAATTGGTCTCACAAAAAAGCCACTTATTACTTACCATTTGCCAAAGACTAGTCTTCACAGACTACTCTCACAATTCAGTCCTCACATCTTGTTGTCCTGGTCCCACAGTCCCACTTTATTTCTTTATAGATAAAACCAAAAAAAAAAAAAAAAAAAAAGTAACAAACACAAGTCTAAAACCGGTCCACACAATCACAAAAAGCCATAAAACACAAAGCCACAAACACAAACTAGTCTACAGTCCACTATCTAGACATGACACAACACACCAATTCATAAAACAAAATTAAAAAGCCACAACTCACAAATAACAATCAACAAAATTCATAAAAAAATGCAGAGAGCAGAGCAGAGGGCTAACCAACTGGCAGAGCAATATAGCAAACACAAAAAAACAAAAATATCTTGAGAGATGAGAGAAATTTCTTAGATTTACCGTGTGTTACTGTGATCAAGGATCTGAGAAGCAGTAGCAGCAGCAACAGTCCGGATCTGATCTGAGGAAAAGAGCAACAGGCAGCAACAACAACAGTGATGAAGGAGGCGTTGATGCTTGATGAGGTTGAGTAAAGGAAGAGTGAGGTTAAGGTAAAATTTTGAGAATTAAAATTTAGGTTTTCAGTCTATATTTATTTTTTATTTTGTAGTTTTTAGTTTGTCGGTTATTTTATTTATTTTTTATTATTATTATTTTTTTGTATGAGAGTTAGTTGGTGATTTTTTTTTAAATTGATTCGTATACCAATTTTTTTTTTTTTTTTTTAATTTTGGCGGGGGGGGGGGGGGGGCCTGTAGGTCCGTCCTTGGGCTTAGAGATGGGATGGAATCGTAATTTCATGTTCACAAAAGCCTAAATCTAACTACTCTAAGACCTATAATAAGCTGACAACATTGGTAAGATGGTGCACCTAGCTTTGATCTCATGTTAAAATAAGAAAAATATATCAAGAAATAAAGAGAGAGGAAGAACATAATGAATTAATTATTAATACAATATAACTAGGAATACAATAAAAGTTCACAATAATTTTACATCACTAAATAAGCTTACCATCTCACACATGAACCCACCACAATGTATAATTATTTTTTTATAATATTAATTTAAAAATATAATGATATTTTTGTGAATTTTTGTTGTATCTCTAACATAACTCGAAATAATATGGTTTAATTAGCCTTTGTGATCTACTACATTGAAAAGCATTTAATAACTACTATATCTTTATTATTGAACTCTACCTATTATAATGAACCTATGTATTGAGTGGTATATAATAGAAAAGTCTAGATTAATCCCGCGACCAAAAAAATATATATATATATATATATATAGACACATACACACACACACACATAAGCGCTCTTTACGTGAGATGAGACTCTTTTTTTTTTTTAGTTTAATATAATTTTTCAATTTGAATTTATCTATTGTTAGTAAGGTTACACATATAACGCCCCAAAACCATAAATAATAAATGTCTATTCAATCTAAATAATTCATAAAAATATTAAATAAATGTAACCAACAACCTAAAATCTCATCACAATTGTCAGAGCTCTAATTCCACCAAAGATAAATATCATCAAAATAATTCTCCAGTACAATATTCAATACCATAAAAATAATAATGAAATCCTCAGTTTCACAATGTAATTTGTAACTATTGTCCTCCAAGAATCTCTATTCCAATGATCCCTCTAATGTATCTGTAAAGAAGAATAAAAAGGGGGTGAGATAACTCAATAAGTGGAATTCACTAACATTGGGGTGTGAGAACAAACCTTTCAAATAAATAATTCTTAAAACAAATTCATAACTTGTAACTCATCAATATTTTATCATCAAATAATTCATATAAAAAAAAAAATCTTTATATTGTGAGCCATCATAATATATATATATATATATATTAAAACCATCATATAAACAATTTCCTAAACTTTTCTCGTGGTCAACGTTTACGCCCTGTTGACAGGATTGTGCTGTCCCCTTTTAGGACTGAAATCCCATTTTCATCCTCTTTCTTAAGGGTGGCTCCTTTGGAATCTAAAGGTGCACTCCCTTGCTAAGGAGCTTCCTTTTTGGATCCTCAATAGTATACTCGCTTGCTAAGGAGCTATCAAATGTGCACTGTCCCCTTTTCTATGACCATCCCTTGCTAAGAATTAGCTGCAATATGATTGTCCCTTACTAAGGACTAAATACAATACTGAGCTTTTAATTACGACTTGCCATAGGTTTTCAAAACATATTAACTAAATACAATACCGAGCTCTTAATCACAACTTGCCATAGGTTTTCAAAACATATTCAATATGCTCACAAAAATAATTCATTCATAATTCTCAAAAATATAAAAATATATCCACACATACAAGTTTAAATAAATTTAGGTTGTCCCACAAGTTTTTTATAAAACAAATAGTCAATGTGCACATCAAACATTTATAAAATATCAATTTGTATAAAGAATATCAACATATTTCTTTGATATAAAATAGTTTAATAATCAACATTGTTTTGGGAAAAACCTCCAAAATTAGTAAACACCACTTACCTCTTATTTGCAAAAAATATGAAACCAACCTCCCTTGAATCACAATAACTCAATAGGATTAGAACCTAGCAACACCAAATATAGGTCCATCAATATACAGTTTTCTATTTAAAATCTGTTTTCACACTTAAACAATTTTATCCTAGACAATACTGATATATCTAAAATTCTCCATTTATTCACTTAACTATCCAATTCACTTTCAGGTTTGATCAGATTTTTGGACTTAAAAATATTGTTGTGTAATCAGATTTTTCCATTAACGTAATCATAGATATTCATGAAACTTCATTATGGTTGAATGATAGATATTTGATCAATTTAATATATATAGTTGAAGACAATATTGTTCTTAATATATCAATCCCATAGCCAGCCCATTATTCCCTTAATACCGCCAAACTTAATGATAGAGCTGGACAAGTTTTGAACATTGGCAGGCCCACGACAATACATGAGATGGAATTGGCTTGAGCATGGTCAGCCAATCTGAAAGAAACAAAACCAGCATGGCCATATGCAGAAACTAGAGTTACAAGTGCTTTTGAATAAGCTCATGGTTATACATTTGGTTAATAACATGCGAAATTTATAGAAAAATTTCTTTGTCATTAATTTATTATTTTGGGAAATATTTCTCACTATACTTAACGTACGCGTAATGCCCACATAAAAGCGAATAAGACAAAGAAAGAGACACTATTGACTGATAACATGGGGTGGTTATGTTGACCTGAAAGATTTTTAAATTAAATGCACTGTCATGCCAGTTTCCAGACTGGACTTCTTCGACTAACAGGATTAATTGGGACATTCTGGCCTTTTGCCCATTTTGGGCAAAATAATTAGCGTTGTGCCCCTGTTTCGAAACTATATAGGGGCGTGCCCCTGTTTCGATACTCGATCATCTCATAGCCGAGTTACTTAAAGTACTCGATTGTAGAAGGGCCGAGTTCAATGCAGGTCCTTGCCACGCTGCTCGTCCACCGTGGATTTTGGGCAATAAAATATTCCCGCCTCACTGTTTGTAACTCGCTGATGAGGAAACCGAGTTATTAATATTACTCGTTTCTAGTATAATCGAGTTGCTGTGCTTTTCATATGAAACTGAATCCGATGATTGGGAAATCGAGTTATTAATTTTAACTCGCCTTTGCTGTACTCGAGTTGTCCTGCTATTTCCTCTTCATCACCTTTCTCCTCATTATCAGAATTTTTTATCATCTCAGGTGAGAAACCAATTTTATTCTTTGAAATACATAGAGAATTCTCTGTCATCGACCAGTGCAACAAAAATATATATAAATCTTGAGATCACTGAGGTTGTTGAAATAATTGACAAATGTATATTTCTAAAATTTATAAAAACAAAAAAGTTTAATAAATAGCATATACTAACTCACAAAATGCCATTATCTTAATATTTTCTTCAATGATAAGAATGGTAAAAAACATGATCCTATACAAGAAATACCAAAAATACATGCAAAACAATTTTCATAGGATAATTTATCTTTAAATAATATGAAGGCAATGGTAAAGATAAAATGCATTGAATGAAATCCTACGAAACAGGTTTGTTAATCATTTCAAATTATAATCATCATGTACATAAAAAAATATTAATACATCATATTATTTACATTAAAAAAATACATATTAATTTCAAAGTTTATTGCAAAATGTGAACTGTTAGGGTATTGCAACAGTAAGTCACAATGATACAACAATGAGTTGGTATTACATTTTGTGCGTACTTTGTGAAAGGAATGTCAAACCACAAGTAGGATTATTTTGGTGAGCAAAATGTGAAACAAAAACAAATATTTCTATCTCAACGTTGGAGGCACTCACATCAACTACATATTCTCCATATATATATATATATATATACACACAATTGCAAACTACTTCAGATACAATATTCAAATTGAATTTTTTGATGCACTAACAAAATAAATTTTGTGATATTTGATCGAGATGCCAAGAAAATCCGAAATAAATCTACAAAAAAGAAATTGAGGTACAACTTATTTAAATTATTGTAAAACTATTTATATTGGAGAAGGAATCCCACATGATTTGAAAAAAAAAAAAAAAAAAAAAAGGAAAAAATGGATTTTCCTATTTCATTTGAATAAATTCAATCTAAATGATAGTTTTGAAAATTACATAGTTGCTAAGATTTTTGATACACCTTCAAATGACAAAAATGTATAGAAGGAAAAAAAAATATGCACAATCCAATATGCTATATTAATTCTTTTTGCTGCACTATTCCAAAATTAACGACAAAGTCCAAACTTCGTAAGATCCAATCAAGAATCTCCCCATGCCAATTCATTAGTGATTAACACAAATGATGGAACAAAAGGAAAAAGGGATGGAAGCTAAAAAACTGAACAAATATGGACGGACTAAACTTCAAACGTTGACGATGGAGAAACTGATGATGATAACAAGCATCACGATACTGCAATAACAAAGCACTGAAGAAACAAAAAAAAAAAAAAGATTTTGTAATGAAGCTTTTTATTACATCACATAATAAATATCAATAATATAGAATGAATTAACATACTTTTGTCAATTTTTATTATACATTATTATTCCAAAGTTGTTTTAATTATTGCTCATTACTTGAAGAAAATAATTATAATAGATATATGTGTGCAATTTACAATTGTTACTTTTTATGATGAACTCATTACTAACAAAGTTTTATAATAAATATGCTATAATCTATGTATAATATTTTCTAAAAACAAATTTACAGAAAACATTACAACATTATCCGTGCATCGCACGGACAACTTACTAGTTATATGTAAGGGTAAGTATTCACGTGAATACAGATAAGTATTCACGTGAATACATATGATATGACTCGACAGTCTATTGTTTAGTGAGGTGTCGAAGAGCACATTCAAAATTGCGAACATGACTTGGCTATACAGTGGCACCTGTTGGTGCATGTGGTTTGCTGAGGCAGCTGTTTCATATGGCTATATCATGTGCTACAGTAGCGGGTTGGTAATGTGTACTGCAACGGAGGTTGTCTATTTATTCACGTGAAGACTATTCAGAATCCCTATGCTTCATCTGACATGACTTGATGGGACAGTTCTGAGCTGTGGTAAATGTATCATAAATTTTTCAGGGATGCTCTGCGTCCTTGAAAACGATGCATCACAGAGGGATGCATATCTGTGTATTGACGTGCGTGTAGGTGATATGAGTGGATAGGGTTCATGTGAAGACTATTCAGCATTCTTGTGCTTCATCTGACATGACTTGACGAAGCAGTGCCGAGCTGTGTTAAATGTATCATTAACTTTTCCAGGAGGCTCTGCATCCTTGAAAACAGTGCATTGCAAAAGAATGCAATCTGTGTATCGACCTTATCCATGTGGGTGATATGACTGGAAACAATTCAACACCACGACACTGTTGAGTAGCACATGCAGCACTGCAAACATCAGTGCTTATGGGTACTTCTGTGCAGGGTTCAACAGTGCTAAGCTATCCACCGTAGCTACATTCACTGCTCCCTATGGTGGTATTTGGCAAGTGGGATTGAAGAAAGCTAATAACAACATTTGGATTTGTAATGGTTGGCAGGATTTCGTTGAATACCATTCTATTCGTTATGGTTATTTTTTAGTGTTCAGATACGAAGGAAATTCAAGCTTCCATTTTCTTATATTTGATAAGACTACCATTGAGATTCAATATCCACCCAGCAAGAACTGTAAATTGGAAGATCATTAGGTAGAAATAATAGACTTAGATGAAGATGATACAAACATATCTCAAACATGATTTGCCCACACCACATGAATCAAAGAAAATTTTGTTACGAAAAAAGTTTCGTGTACATAACGACGAAGAGAGAATGAGTGGTTAGTCTAGTTTGGATGAGTTTGTATGTATGAAGTAGTACAGTAGCAGACCTAAGATACACGGATACGGGTATATGATACAGCGACTCACGGTGTCATATATTTGAATTATTCGTATTAATAATCATATGCATGGTTGGTCTGTGGGGTTTGGATGAGCCTGTATGTATTGAATCTATTAATAATTTCATACAAGTAATGTGCAATAAATCTAAGTTGGGTGATGAGTGTTATGTGGGTAACATTTCAAATTACACAGACAAAATATTGGAAACATTATCATATCTAAGGTTTTTCCTACACTACAAAGCAGAGGACATTGTCCAAACAAAGCAAAAGAATCATACATAGCAACAAAGAATAGTAGGGAAAAAATGAGCAAGTGATTTCTATACACTTAGGCAATTCATTGAACACATTGCAACATACTACCATAGCAATTTAAAACATTAGCAGTTTCATGTCATGCATGGTGGAGTATTATTTTGAACAAATGTGAGTGTCTACACCTTGATGGTGATGGTCCCAGTTGG
The DNA here is from genome assembly GCA_023621385.1 of Quercus gilva. NCBI lineage: Eukaryota > Viridiplantae > Streptophyta > Magnoliopsida > Fagales > Fagaceae > Quercus > Quercus gilva. The sequence continues at coordinate 5,460,143 of CM042482.1, read as the reverse complement.
TCTGTGTGGGTTCGATGAGTTTGTATGTATTGAATCTATGCGTAAATATTCATATAAAATTTTTATATGTAGCAACAAAGAACAGCAAGGGAAAAATGAGAAACTGATTTCATATAACCTTAGCCAAAACTAATGAACAGTTATTCTTTAGATTTGCAAAAGTTTAACGTACATAATCATCTGTTGTCAAACATTAACAACAACGTCTAATGTTCATAGGTAGAAATTTTTGGAAATCATCATTGCTTGAATCTGAGAAGTCTGAAATATCTCTGTCATCATCTAATGCAGTAATTTCATTAATAGACTTCATGGCTCGCTCTTGCGCCTTCCCCTTTAGATGCTTCCTAGCTTTTTGGATTGCGTGAAAACGATCTAGTCGCCTTTGCATTTGATTGTTCTCTTGTTGAAGACGAGCAAGTATGTTGGCAGGTTCATCTCTAGGTAACTCGGCTGAGCGTGCCTTAGGAACTCGTAACCCATGCCATCGACAATACACCTCCAACTCACACCTCTTCTCGTATAGGGTTGACCATGGTGGTTCTGATACGGTAAACTCTACTGCGGTGCTATCTGTACTTAGTTTTGTAGGTTTGCCGACCATGATGTGCCCGACGCTTCCAAGACTCTCGTACGTGTATATTGGCATATTAACGAAATCTCTTTTCTTCCCAACCCATTTTCCTCCATAGTGGTCTGTGTATGTCTGTAGTTGTTGATCTGCTGGAACTTGTGAAGATCCACATGTTGAAGTAGATCCAAACTTGTTTCGCATTTTAGGATTTGATGTTGAGGCATTGCGACTCATAGCTTACTCAACGTACGAAGTTAGTGGATAGAAAGAAGATAATTATTGTGGTGCATTTATAACCTCATTTCGTGGTCCAAGCATTACTATTTCAGTTACTAGGGCTTGGCATGTCAATACAGGCTAGAAAAACACTATATGAACAGGATTTTAACTATTCCCAATGTCTTGTGTTTAGATTAATGTGGGGACCACAATAATTTAAATATGAAATATAATAAATCTTCCTCCATCCGTGTAAATTTAACCGGGATTCTAAATTTTTCTCACGTATTTTTAGGTTCACCTGCCCTTCTACAACAATCAAAACCCAAAATCGTTCCTCTCCTACACAATTTTCAGTAACATGTTCCCAGTTACCGCACTGATTTAGGCACCTTAACATACAGATCCCGTCTTCATTTTCGTGTATAACCATTTCACCATCAAATTCTTGTATAATCATTTCGAAATTCGTAAATGCATTAATATTATGTATTGTTATTTAATATGATACTATGAACCTAGTACAAATCATTTTATTATAAATAGTAACTGAAATGTTATAACACTATTTAAAGTAAAAAAAAAAAATATCATACCCTTTTTTTTGGTTGAAATATTTTCGAAAGTAGGCAAAGATTCGGCAACACTCTTGGGGAACATTAAGTTAAGGTAGAAAAAACTATTTTCCCAATTTGTATCTACTTATTTATTTCCCTCTATATAAATTATTTAGTCTATTAATTTATTTTTTTCGTTTTTCTTAATTAGTTGTAAACGCTTAAATAAGTTAACAAAAAGCAAACTAATTCTCCAACAAATTCAACTGACCCCATTTGTCAATCACCTAGCTCTACCACACGACAAATAAAAAACCCTAAATTTTTAGTACTATGAAGCAGGAAATCCCAATGCGCTACTGATAGTGGGAAGCTGCATGAATAGCCCTGTATCAAATTCCAAACTTTCAAGCATGCCACAAAATTGTAATGGGACATTGGAACTGATATCAACCTTATCCTTACAGTTATGCAAAATTTGTGGTTACGTGCAAAAGATGCTCAATCGACCTTGAAATGTTTAAGTTGGTGAACAGGCTTCTTTAACTCTATTTTATTTTATTTCTTTTCCCTCATTGTAGCATCACTTAAATAATAAGATGCAATCTTCTGGTTTTTTTATTAATTGTTTGTTAAGCTTTGCAAAAGTTTTACAAGTATGATTTCCTTAATGGTTTGCCAAAAGGAACGATTATCAACTGTATAAAATTGAAAGTGTAATGATTCGTTATCCTTGTGATTATCAAAAATTTGTACTTACATCTCATTGAATATAAAAGCCATAGTAAAATCCTTTTTAAGATTTCAGCTAAACTCTCATTTCATCCCATAAAATTTTAATCATTCGCATTTTCTAATAAAGTTTGGTAAATGATAAATTAGAACCATCATTTCTAACTAAAAATCTCTGTATTTATACATCTAATCTAGCAAACAATAGTACTAAACAATTAAGCAAACTGTTTCTTGTCCAAAGCATATTTCATGTCACTGTGATGACAATACATCTGAGTCATGTGGAAGCACACATCTATATATTAGTAAATGCTGAAACGTAGCGTTTAATGTTGCTGCTGTCACGTTGCGCCACATCAGCTGCGACGTCATTTTCTTTAAAAAAAAAATAACGTTTTCTTCAATTTTAAAATGGTTTTTACAAATTTCAGCCCTATAAGTCGTAGCCCTAAATCACCCTATAATAAATTTGTATAATTAATTTAGTCCACATCTTATTTATTTAGTTCCACTATGAAGCCCAACCCAAAGCCTTTTCAGTTCAGCTTAAAGGAAAAAGAAATTAAAAATACGAAACGTGCAAGCCAGTTTGGAGGAAAGGGAAAAAAAAAAAAAATTCAAGGAGGCGTTCAAGGTTTTGCGCGACCAAAAAGGAAGGTGAGTAGAGAGAGAGCTTGAAGATTGTAACGTAGAGGGAACTTAAAGGGAGGACAAAGAAAAACCGTTGAAGCCTTCAAGTGAGAAAACAGGGAATTTTCATTCAGCTTAAAGGAAAAAGAAATTAAAAATACGAAATGTGCAAGCCGGTTTGGAAGAAAGAAAAAAAAAAATCCATGGCGTTCAGGGGTTCGCATGACCAAAAAGAAAGGTGAGTAGAGAGAGGGGTTGAAGATTGTAACATAGAGGGAACTTACAGGGAGGAAGAAAAAAAACGTTGAAGCTTTCAAGTGAGAAAATAGGGAGTTTTCAGTTCAGCTTAAAGGAAAAAGAAATTAAAAATATCAAACGTGCAAGCCAGTTTGGAAGAAAGGAAAACAAAAAAAATGAAGGGGAGGCATTCAGGGTTTTGCGTGACCAAATGAAAAGGTGAGCAGAGGGAGAGGTTGACGATTGTAACGTAGAGGGAAGCTTAAAGGGAGGAACAAAACTATGTTGAAGCCTTCAGGTGAGTCGGTTGAGAGTTTGAAAGCTACCCACCTTCATGCTCTACCGTTTCGCAGTAACGGTCGCCACTTATTTCGTTCCTCCCTTTATTCCTTTCCACATGGTTTATAAATATTGACAAAAGCTCCCTGCTTTAGCAGAGGTATCTCTACATCTCAATTCCTTTTTTTTTTTGGTGCAAAACTTTTATGCTCTGTTTATATTAATATGAGACCTTTTTTGTTTTTTTTTTTTTTTTTTTTTTTGTTCGTTTGTTTGTGTTTGTGTTTATATTAGATGAGCATCATTGGCATGCCATTGATGTCTTTGTCAGATTGCCTGAATGTCGATTCAATAGTGCTATAATTTTACAGCAAAAAAAAAACTATTTTAAACCTTGGGTTATTTGGAAATTTCTCGGGTCTCACTGCTTTAATGTGTTGTGGCTTATTGGAATAATGTAAGACTCTGAAGCAGTGGAGTGTAAAGTGCTGGTGGCACATCTGAAATCACCTTCCAACGTATTTCAACATGTAAGATTCCGTTTCTTGGATTGATCAAATTGTACTTGTCATTAATATGTCCATTGTATACTACATCATTTAGTTTGATGTCCACTTCCAACAATTGATATTAGAATCAAAGCAAATTGTTTTTGGTGTTTCAATTTTTTTGGTCAGCTTTATGCGTAATTGTGCATAATTTTACTGCATAATCCTTGGCAACCAAAAAAACTTGTTTATTTTATAATCATTGTGGAGATATGAATACCCATAAACTTACATTAGCTTTAGAGCGGAGGGAAAAAAAATTCCAGAGTTACAGAATCAGACTCACTTGAATACCTGTAGTAAAATTAAGCAATCGAATTTGTTATATAAAAAAAAAGTCACACACACGTACACATTGACTATGAGAAAATTTAATATTTGTGAAGGAATGTTTGGGAGAAAATTCTAATCCACAAATATGATGTTGAACATAGTTGACTTTGTGGCCAATTATTTTAAAACTCTATCATAACAATTGCCATCTACTTATTGAGCAAAAAAAAAAACATAACAAATATATACGAAAAAAATTCCATTTGCATCAATTATATGCTCATATTTTGAAGTTCTTTTGGAATTTCACAATTCAATGCAACATTAGGCTTGGAGTTAAGAAAACAATAAGCAAGAAGTGTGGTTCGTAAGTGATTGGAGGGAGAGGAAGCTCAGTTAAAAATACTCATTCAAATCATTTTATAGATTGCAAGGAAAACAAGTAGGCTACTCAACATTGGTTTGTAAGTTTTGAATTACCCTTACCCTTACAGTTTCAATCTCATTTAATGAGCAACCTCATGACTATGAACACTAAGTTTTCTATGTGGTGGTACTAATTGAACTTTTCCCTAACAAGTGACAATGTTGGTTGGATATCCACGTTGTTTAGAGAGTTTGGTGGTGGCATTAGAAAATTAATTGATGTGGATTCCTATTATCTCCCATATTTGCTGGGTGTTTATCATGTTTGACTAGATTGTACTGCCTGGACCATGTCTCAAAACATATTTACTTTTATGATAATGTATTTGCAAAAACATTAAAGTAATTTTGTACATGTAACAATTTGTCGCACACCATTTTCATGCTATGGTAGGTACCTTTTTTTGGAACGAATTACGGTTTATTGTTAAGAGTTAATTGTATAGCTGCTTAAAGTAACTGTATGTTGGTTTTATTAACTTTAGTTGGGTTGTAGCTAAATTTGTTGATTTCGTTCAAGTTGGTTTGGTTAATGTGTGGGGAAGTTCTCAGTAGGGATAAGCCACAAAATTGTGTGACAATCATGTAGTGCAAAATCAGGTAATATTGTAGCAGCTGTAGAAAATTTCCCAATAGGTAGATTTGTATACCTATAAACTTTCTTTCTAACCATTGTTTCTTGCCACAAACTGTGATACAAAAGCCACATCATCACCTTCCATAGTATCCTATATGCCTTTTGGGATATGATTTTACAGATTCTGTTTTGTAACGCACAATAAATAACTAAAGTGGAAACGTATATATGTTTGGATAATAAGTGACAGGAAACAAGGAACAGGAAACAGAGGTGTTAATTATTAAAATAAATCTATATAACTTCTCTTTCACTGTATAGACGTGTATAAGTACGGCAAATATAATCTAATATTAACTATAAACTACCCTTCGAGCATGCGCGTGCTTAAAGGCTAGTATATGTTTAATCTACTTTTATGATCTCTTTTTCTTTTTTTGGTATAGCCATTGCAGAACTAATCGATAATGCAATGATGAGGTAGGTCCCTTTCTGTTATCATTTCAATGACTGTAGGTTTTCTTCAAATATGCATATGTTATCAGTTAGGTTACCTTATCCACATTCCAGTTGAAGGAAAAAAAAAACAAAGAAAATGATCATGCAATATAAAATAAAAACCATGTTTGTGGAGCTTGAAGAGTAAATATAATAATATACAAATACTAGTAACTCACATTAAATTACTTTCATATAATCTACGCGATCGGTACAAAAACGACTCTCCCCCCTACACTACAATCCCTACTTCCCCTGTCTGTTATGCATTGCCAAAGGCAAACATTAAGGGTCAGAGGGTGGAGGAGGTGGAAAAGCACTCCTATACTCTGAAAACTCCGCTCTCAAAGCAGCAACCTCAGCAATAAGCCCATCTAAAAGCTGTCCATGAGCTGCTTGAGTTGTCATAAAGGTCTCCATCATAGCACGAAGAGAGTGAGGAGGAGGAATGGTGGGCTCCGCAGCTGCGTTGTCAACATGTACCTCATCATCACCATCGTCAGCAACAGCAGCTGTAGGATCAATAGGACTCTCCTCATCATGAACATCTCCAGTAGTGGACTGTACTCGTGGTCTTTTTGATGAACCAACACTCGGTCCAACATTCTTCTTTTGTGCACTCCGCTGTTTGAGAAATGTGGCTCCTATAGGGGCTGTGATGTGGATCAACTCTAGGGAAGGAAAGTCTTGTAAGTGTAAATACTCTAGAACCCTATAGACAAAAACTGGAAAGAATAGACCATGCTTCTTACACTTGCTCCTACGCGCCTCAGCCATCGTTTGAATGAAAAGGGATGGAAAACAGATAGAGGCATCAGTCACAAGGGCGTACAAAAAGTAACACCTCTCTATAGGAATAGTATGGACATGGGAGATGGGGAAGATGTTGTGACAAGCTATCCTAAACAAGATATAATGAAGCTCGGTTAACTCACTCGAGTTAATTCTTCGGTTAGATCCCCATGTCACTGATCTTCCGCAAAGAAGAGTCATGACATCATATATATTAGGCCGCTCCGAGTATGGATAAGTAGGGCTACGAATAAGAGGTACATCAAGAGCGTTGGAAACATCGGCCTTAGTTATAATGAAACTTTGACCTCGAATCCAAGTAGTCAGATTACCATCAGTGGGGCGAATATTGAGATTGGAATAGAACTCTCGAATTAGGGCAGCTGGAGGGGGTTCTACAACTTTACACAGAGACAACCAATTCCTACACTGTAGATTCCTATGGACAGAAAGAGGTAATTCATCTAGATTGATTTGTCGTTCCGGCCAAATATTCCAATGCTGAATTACATTTTCAAACCTTTGCTCGTCTGAAATTGTTTGAAATCTTATTTGATCAAACGCAGTTGCAGGCTTAGATGAGGAGGCAGACACTCTTTTCGCTTTGGTTTTAATGCTTTTAGACTTCTTAGGAGCCATAACTAGGATCTATAGAGATGGAACGAAAGCACAACAGAAACCCAATATTCAACATTGCGTTAGAGACACATAAAACAACAAAATACATATGCATGAGTATATAATATACATGATGCATGGATACAATTTGGGCATGACTGAATGCATTGTAATGATCAATTTTTGAATAACCCATGTAGTCAACTTATTTGAAAAACATGCGACACCCACACTATACATTGTGCAGCGGGTTAAGTTCAAGCAATTATACTCAATTCAACAAAACATGCTACCCAACCAGTAAGTACCAATCCATGAAATTGGCAATGTTTATCAACTTTTTCCCAATTATACCGTATCCAACAAAACCCCAATCTACGCTGTTACCAAAAGATTGGCGAATGAACCAACATGCATACCCAGATGTGAAATAACCCAATATAAATGATACAGAATGTGTCACCAACATGCATAAACAACAACTCATAACCCAGTTCAGATCAAACACTAGTCCTATTCATCAGAATACCCAAATTCCCAATATGAATACATGAACCCAACTTTCATGGCATATTTCACAAATCATGACTTCTTTGCAACATTACTTGGTACAAAACGTGTGTACAACATCCAAACCAAAAAACCCATTTCATCTTTCACGTGAAATCACCAACACCCATGAAAATCCCCAAATTCCATATGAACACTTGAACCCTAACTTCATGTGTTCCTTTACAAAGCAGTTATGTTTATGTAATTAAATGGTACAAATCGTATGAACGTTTACTCCTACGTAAAAACCCATTAACCATTTCAGACCACAACACCCAAAATCATGTAAATCCCCAGACTTCCATGGTTCGAACTTTCACAATAAGAGGGACAATAATGCAGGATTTTCCTTTAATTTCTATGGAAAGCAAGGGTAAAAGAGTCTTACTACAGGTGAGGATCAATGTTTGGAGCCCGCGAAGTCGCTTTCCAGCCTGACGAATCGAGAGCAATCGAAGCGCTTCTTCGTCAAACAACGGAGCAGTCGAGTGCAGCAATCCAACACCAGAAATAAGAATGACTGGTGCAAAATATATGCACATAACTCGATAGTACAGTTAGCGAGTATTACAATACTCGCTTACCATAGTATCGAGTTATATATAAATTTGACCGATCCATCACCAATCGCTTGCCAATCTAAGTTTACAGAGAAGTTTGGCGGGATCTGGTGTTTTTTTTAATACTCGCTAACTGCAAAATCGATTTCTATTTATGATACTCGCTACCTACAAAATTGAGTTACATGAAACTTGGCCGATCCAACACCAATCGGTTACCAATCTATTTTTGCAGAGAAGTTTGGCTGGATCTGATGCTTTCTTAGATGGGTCGAAGGCCATTCGACTGATCCAAGAAATTTGCCAGAAATACTCGGCTACAGTAAGGTCGAGTAGTAAGTAACTCGCTTCTTGTAAAACCGAGTACTAAGTTTAATTTCCACTAACCGCAAGTAAAAATTATCCATTTTTTTATTTTTTTTTATTTAAGTTTCATGTTATATCATCAATATGCAGAGCATTCCTGAAATGACTATTACTTCATTGATTTCGTAACAAATTCAATGGAACTCAATGGATGGGTGCTACCTCTCAATAATTAAAAATTACATTTCCCTAAGTAAATGGCAAAATACCAGTTTCTTTGATTATTTTCTTTCTTTCATTTTAAAATTCTTTTCAACTTTTACGTTGCATTATATGCATGAATTTTTATGTTTTATAATTTCTATGTGTGTGCAGCTCCCCTCTTAGAGACTTGAATTCTAACTCCTATCCTCTACACCCCACAAACACTTATACTTTAAAGTTGTTGAAAGCTATTTGGTAATCAATTGGTAAACAGGATTTTATACATGAGCAAGAAAACGCTAAAACAAAATGTAAAAATATTAGCACTGGTGACATATAGTTTGAACTTTTTTTTGGTAGAAAGGGGAGATATATAAGAACTTATGTGGCTACTTCCACAACATACAAATACGGTTCTAGGAAAAGTAAACACTTTACTTTGGATGTTGTACTTGTGTTATATGTACCCGTGCTTTGATGTATTGTTGTAGCATACTCGGACTCATACCTTTCTAAGTTACTTCTTCACCTCTCTAAATCAGTTTTACTATTGCAGTTGTGAATCATATTAATAACATTCTTAAAGTGATTTAAGTGGAGGAAATTTTGTCTTCTGCTGTGTAAGATGGTTTTTTTCCTAACCTCGCCAAAAAATAATAATCCATGTAAAATGAAGAGCAAAGAGGACAGGGATAGACAAACACAATATATGACTACCAAGAGTATACATCGATGTCGGTAAGTCAAAACCAAGTTTTTAACTTCTTCTTTTGTTTTCCTTCTTCTAAAAAAGAGCTAGGTTTTTTTGAAGATTACCGAATATAGAGTTGGTGGGGGCTTATTTTTAATAATTGGTCATTTGAAACATTTTAGTATGGAGATAGTGGAATAACTTGTTTTGAAACATTTGGAAGGGTTAATCCTAGATGCTGAACCATAATCTTCTTTGTCATACACTATCATACATATATATATATATATATATATATGGCCGCAAGGATGAAAATTATAAAACATTTTTATTATTCAGACTCTGTTTAGTTTATGAGATCCGTATATATTGTGGTCATGACATTGTAAAAAATATCAGTTTGAAATGTAAGTAAGAATAACCTAGTAACAAGTTGTTTGATTAGAATAAAAACAACCTATTTACTTAACCAATAAACTTAACTCAACTCAAATAACCTGTTACCATCTCGCACACACATTATATTCATAATTGAACCATAAATCAAGTGATAAAAATTCATCCTCGTCAACAAAAGCAAATACTTATTTCATTCAACCATAAAGATTCAATTTACTAGTCCAAAAGGTTCCACCCTCCATACTATCAAATTTATTAATATGGCAAAGTTCCATAATTCATACCCCGAAGATTATTACATGGACAAACAGTTCAACTGATCCAAAAACTAAGAAGACATTACATATTGGGGCAATACAAAACCAATGTGATTACATGGCATATCAAAATATTGCTGATTATGCGCCATGATCATCCCGATTTTGACGGTTCCATTGAAGATCCGGCGCCTTCCTTGTGCTCATCGTTATTGATATTCATGCTCATTTTCTCTCCAGTGACCTCTTCCACTTGTGATTGTGCTACATCAAATAAATTGGTTCTCTCCTCATTACAAACTTATTTATGAAGCAGTTCTAATTTTAAACAAGTCAGTTGCATAGTACTAAGAACAAAATTTACTATCAACAACTGCTAGTGTCTACTATCTACCAAGTCTGCCAACAAAATCTATGAACTATTACTTTTTCAATATGCATGAATATATCTTGTGTTAGCATTGGTCAACCATACCATGATGCATCATTCAACTCAATCTATTCCATTTACAATCTCAGTAGTATTGTGCATATTCGATATGTTCTATTTTGATAACTCAAATCCTTTGTCAATAGAGCAGCTTTACTGCCATTTAAAGTTTTATTACACCTTGTCTATTTAAAGGATTGAAATCTTGACATTTTATGGGAAATCCGAAACCTTTTTCGCATATATGTTATTTTATTCTTTAAAAATAATCATAAAACTTATAACTCATTCAATCAACATATAAATCAAAAATACATTACCTATATCTGCCCCTGCAGAAACAGGAATGCCCAATGGCACATCAAATTTCCTTGGACAAGCCCAGTCCAAATGGCGCTTCATATTTTCAGTGACATCTGCTCCGGCAGCAATAAATCCCCAGCCACACTTCTTGCATTTGCATTTCCAAAGAGTTGAACTCCCCCTCCTTTCGTAGAATTTGAGCTCAGTCTTAGCCTTCTTTGCTGGAGGCAGTTCAGCCACTTCATCAGGTTGGGCATCTAATTCAATGTTTTTTCCTTCACGCTTAATGTCAGTAGGAATCGTCTTATCACTTTCCATCTACACCGATTTAAAGAAAACTTACTGATAAGGGATTTTGTAATTCTACGAACAGTTAAAAAAGGAGAAATGAATTTAAAAACACAAGAAAACAAACAAACAAACAAAGCTACTATTACTACTACACAGCCAACATTACAGTGATTATATGGATCTTCAATTATACCCAATTAAGATGTCAGAAACAGTTCAAACTTGAATATATAGGAGTTAGAGCAAGACAGATTATTTCATAATCAGCAACAAATAATCAGATAATATTTTAATTGTTATACCAAGATCTCCTATTACACTAAAAATCACCAGTATAGTGATAACACAAAACAGTACTCAACTTCTCTGCACAGTATCTGGTTTGTGCACAGTGGAGTTTTCTGCACAGTCTTATTTTCCAGACTAAAGATTGGAAAAAAGAACCTAGGACAGTGCAACAACAACTGAGGGCTAATGTATACTGCCACAAGCTCTACTATATATACAAAGATGGGTACAACAGAAATGACCAAAAACGTTAAGCATTCTCTGTAGTTACTCAAACAACTAACCATGCGGACAATCTTTACCCCCCAATTTTATACAACAAATAAGACCTTTTATCCCAAAAGTATCTCTCACCTCACCATAAAGTACATTATACCTTTTAATTCTACTATAAATCAGACTCCATTACCAAAGTTCTAACTAGTTTGTTATTATATATACTTTAAGTAAGATAATGCTACTAAAGAACTAATTATATGAAGTTTCTATATTGCCAATTTATTAATCATCAACCAACAACATGTTTCTTAATACTTTATTTATTCAATTATGATGATATTTATGAATTCTATTTCTAATGTTATATGTGAACTGATATTATGTTCATACGCTACACAATTTAATAAAACTTACATGTGAATCAACAAATTATATTACTAGTATAATCAAAGTTATATTATCTTCATCATTAGCGTGGCAATTGAAAATTAAAACTGTAATCGAATTGTGCATGTATAATAAAGTAATCATCTTAATTAATATAAGTCACATGGCAGTGACACAACATATATGTAACAACATTTCACAAATCATGTTAATTACTTGACAATGACACAACATAATATATGACACTAACTTTTATTATATTAAATGCAACATATGATATATTATCCCCAACTAATTTAAAATAATTCCTGTTAATTTTGGTATTCTTCGAATTATTTGTAATAAATTTTTTGTTGAGGCCAAATTACGAAATTATTTATGAAAGTGAGGTATAAATCATTTGTTATTTTAGTAACCGTGTGTAGGTGATATGATAAATTAAATATGTCATTTACAAGTGCTAAAAATTACATCTAATAAAACCTCCATCTTCCCATTTCAAAAAAAAAAACCAACATTTGGTCCTTAAAAAAAAAAAAACAAATACGCAATCAACGTCGTAGCAATTAACAACATAAACGAACGGATGTACAACTACAACATTTTAAGATGACAAATACAACAAAAACTTGAAAATAAATCATAGAGCAAGACCCAATGAATTTAAAATCAACATAAACTGACTAACACAGTAAACGAATTCTACAATGTATTGGGAATTTCATACCTTGATAGTGGATTCGGAGGTTGAAAGCTGAAGACAAAAGAGGGCAGCCACCGTATTTAGGAGAACCTAAACTAGAAGGGGCGGCTAGGGATTTCAGGGGAAGAGGGAGTAGAAGGTTCAGAGACATTTGTTATGTCTCACAATTTATAGTGTCCAATAAATATTTAGTGGAGTGGATGGGAAGACGACGATTGGAGTTTTGAGGAGAAGAACAAGAGTCACAGACGGCGTAGACAACGAAGACGAAGAGACACAAGAGATTCACCGAGATTCACTGCATTGAGAAACCAGATGTCTGGTAATTTGTTCCAAATACTCGATTACATAAGAATCGAGTTATATTTATCATACTCGCTACCTGCAACCTTACAAGCAAGGTGGTTAGGCTATTATACTCGATTACTAACTAATCGGGTTCCATACTCGCTATATATAAGACCGAGTTTGTAGTCTTGACCGATCGATTTCCAATCACACAGCAATCAGGATGTACAGAGATTTTGGCTAGACTGAAGGATTTTTTGACCGATCGCAGACCAATCGAATAGCAATCGAATTGTACAGACAAATTTGCTGGATTCAGGGAGTGTTCGATGGGTCGAAATGCAGGTTGGACTGATCTAAATTTCCTCTACAGTACTCGAATACCTAGGTATCGAGTATTATAATAACTCGCTACTTGTATCACCGAGTATTTGCTTAGCATAGGCCTGCAAAGTACTCGATATTGTAAGTTACGAGTTACTTAATAGTACTCGATATATGTATCACCGAGTTATTTAGAACACACCAACTACTCTCAATACACGGTCTCTATGCATGGTTCTGTTGTTGTCACCTACAGCTCAGTTCTATCAAATGGAAAACCCCAGCTGTGCATTGCAATTAACTTGTTGCTTTGCCCATCAAAAAACAAAAAAAATTTAACTTTGTTGCTTTTGAGAAGCTGGAAATCATAATAAACATATTACTTTACTGCTTCTATTACTACATGTTACATGTAACTGAATTGTTTGCTTGATAAGGAGCTGAGTGAAATCTACTCTAGTACATAACATTGATGCCATTAACAAGGTGCATGACCACATAAGTACATAACAAAAGTACAGAACATCAGCTTCCAGGCAAAAAATGACCAATCTAACACTGTCTTCTCGTCATGAGACCGAGTTACTGGTGTCCTTTCCGGGCTTTTCCTATGGCAGTAGGGATCATCCCGGGTGCACAACATACGTCTGTTATGACCCATCCACCTCCATGTTGCATGTACCTGCTGTAAACAGTTCAAATATGTCATGTACATTGCCTATCCGTGCATGCATGAACACCAACGTTTGTTTCATAAGTACTCCAAATACTTACTATGCCAATAGAGAACAATTTACTACTACTCAGTTGTTAATAGTCATGTAACGATTTATGTGATACCAGTTGTTAAGAAATGGAAGCTTTACCTATGCTACAACTCCACCACTTGTTGACTCCACATTCCGAGTAGGACATGTTCTACGGTTGTGCCCCTCTTGGTGACAAAACCCACATCTTGATTTTGGTCCATTCTCGATCCATAAGGAGCTCGGCAACTCCCTATCATTATCGTCCTCATCCATCTCATTGCGGATACGTGTGGACTTTGGCCGACCTTTCTTCCGGATCAATCGTGGGTTGGGCATCACTAGTCTAGTTTCTTCTGGATCCGGCCATGCTAATCTGTCTTTCAATGGCTGGAATACCGGTTCGTAGCTGTGATACCTATGAGTCACGTTATAGCAAGGATCAATAAACTGCTGCGCATCGTGCTTATACTTAGCACAAATTGCTATTACGTGTGAACACGGGATCTTGAGAGCTTCCCATTTTCCGCACGTGCATGTCATACTCCGAAGATCAACCTTATGCGTGTGTTGTCCGCCCCCACCATTCAGAGGATTACCCGGTGTGTCAACCTGATATATCCGCGCTTGTGCGGACATCCGTGTCACCATATGGTCCTTTGCCTTCGCTTGATTGTGTTCAAACTTGTCCATGGCATATTTGCACCATTCTTGACCCGCTTCCAACTGTTCTAGAGTGAGATTACGACGAGCATCAAAATACGAGTTCACTTTGAAAAAGGTGAACCTGACCATTGCCGTTATTGGCAAGCTGCGTGCACCTTTCAGTACTCCATTAAAGCACTCTGATAGGTTGGTTGTCATTGCTCCGTATCGACGCCCTTCGTCGTGTGCAAGTGTCCACTTTTGTTTGTTTTCAGATTCAAGGTACCTGTGTGCAGCCGGCTTAACATTGCGAATTAATTCCATTGTGGCTTCAAACTTTCTAACTTGATTGCTACCTGCGGCCTTCCATACCAAGTTCTTCAACTCCGGACTTTTCCATTTTGTGTTCACATTGCTGACTACATGGCGGAGGCAGTACCGGTGATGGACCTTGGGCGGCCACAACCAAGTCATACTTGTGTCATCAAAGCAAGCTTTTATCCCCGAATGTCGGTCAGAGATGATGCAAAGATTGGCCCGGTCCGTAATAGTGGTCAACCATGCCAAGAACCATCCCCACGTCTCCTTGCTCTCACTCTCAACAACGGCAAACGCAAGCGGATAAGCCTCGTTGTTAGCATCTGTTGCCATTGCTATCAACAACTTCCCCTTGTACTTGCCGTACAGGTGCGTTGCATCGATGCTTATCACCGGCCTGCAATGCTTGAACCCTTCAATACACGGACCAAAAGCCCAAAAGGCACAATTAAACGTGCAAGTGCCTAGCACGCTACGGTTGTCGCACTTCAACTGTGTCACTGTGGTTGGATCTGCATCTTTTAACGCGGCCAGAAATCGAGGTAAGTCTGCATATGACTCATCGAAATCCCCGTAGATGGCCGCAACCGCCTTCTGTTTTGCGTCCCAAACCTTATAGTGGGATGCCCAATGCTCGTGCTTCGCATGCAAAAGACTACGTAGGGTTGCTATTGTTCTTGAAATGTCTTCCCGCACGTATGACTCAAGTGTGATGGCAATGAACTTCGAATCCATCATCCTTCCATCATGGTCCACCTGCAGTGACGAGCAAGTGTGGGGACCCTTACATGTTGTGATCTCCCAGAACTTGTGTCTTTTGCTGTTGATAGCTCGAACTAACCACGGACATGCATCGTGTACACATGTTACAACCAGTCTCTCAGGGTCTGACTTCATGTACTTAAATTTCTTATTAAGGCCCACAGAGAACATGGTTAACGCATGCTGAACCGCAGCTTTACTCAAGAATAGCATCCCCTTGCTTGGTTCGTCCCCCGGTTGCCAACTCATGACACCTGTATCCAACGAAGGTGATGGGTCATGAATGTTATCCCATGTGTTTGACGTGAACCAGTCAGGGTTGGGGTTCAGATTGGGGCAAGTATCCACGTTGTTTTCAACTTGTAGTTCATTTAAAAATTCCGGATTGTCCTCCGGTCCATCATTATCAATGAACTCCTCGTACACATCTTGAGTGTCATCCATTTCAATTGCCTCGTTGAAGTACATTTGGGTGTCTTCATTTTCTTGTGTATACCCTTGACCCTCAGGAGTATGGATAGACCCTAACACTTCGGCGGCTTCATTATTGTCCATAGCAACCGCATTGCGTGGTCCAACGTTGTGCGGCAAACCCGGCTCGGCTGTAACTGAAGGGTACATCTCGGTTACAGTAACTGATTCTTGCTCCCCAGCTCTACTGGCATACTGTGAACCCCCGTCGACATTACACCCAACAGTGTCAACAATTACATACAAGTCAGAACCTATGAATTGTGGAGCCCGCTGTATCACTCCCCACATGATGTCCACATCATCGTCGCATTGTAACGGAATTGAATTGTAGAAAACTTGGGTACCCACTAGTTGCTGAGGAGCTCGAAATACAATGGAGATGTCATGGGAATCCTTGTCTAACCCCAGAGCTGACATTATCTTACGTTTCAGTTTTCTCATGTGTATCCCACGTTTCACTTGAATAGGTGTCTGCTTTAGGTTCGGACCTCGGTATGATAGCCCATGCAAATCATGAATATATGCCTCCCCATCGTAGTAAATGTAGAAGTAATAACGACTCATAACGGACCTGAACCACAAATAGCAATAGTTGTATCATGCTGTGTACTATTGTGAAACTATAGGCTAGCTATATATGCCCTATGTGTAGGTGTTCATGCAGGTAAACAAACCTAATTCCCATGATGTGGTAAAAACCCATATTGTTTATCATAAATTTTAGGGGAGCCAAAAATGATTGATGCTAAAAACATTCTATGGTAAAATCGTATGATGTAGTCCACCAGACACATAAATTCGAAAATGAAAATGTTCGCACAATTTGTTTGGGTTTCATGTAGGATATTGTTAATCAAATAAGAATTATGAAGCATTGCAAATAAGGAAAATTTTCGTACCATGCAACATGTACTGCAGTATTATGATCATATACCCCCCATTCTTCCAACAACATTCAGAAATTTGTGTTATCATAAATGGACTCATGCATTATTATGTTCAGATACCCTTATTGAAGACCCACAACAATCACATAATTGGTGTTCTCTTAAATATTGAACCACAATTCCATGTTCAGATACCCCCTCCCACAACAATCACAGAATGTGTGTTACCTAAAATTCTAAACCTCATTCAGTATTATGTTCAGATGCCCCAATTGAATTCATAAGTACATTCACTGACTTTGTGTTGTTATACATTGTTATGAGTTGTTACCTATCAGGTGAAATGTTGACTGAACGGAGAAGACAATGACACAACAAAGAAAGTACTGCACTTTACCCAGCTAGTGAATTGAAGTTGAAACTGGCAGTAGTAGAAGTTGACACAATGGTAGATGGCACAGACCGGTCCACGTTCAGAAGCTAGCCACACGAAGAAGTAAATGGCAATGGTCAGTGGTCCCATAAGGTGGGGAGGAAATGAGAAAATATAACACAGTACTCGAAAATACGTAAATCGAGTTTATATAACTCGGTTATGCAAAGACCGAGTACAATTAAGCCGTCGTACGATTCTCTGGATAACTCGCTTATATGGATATCGACTATAATATACTCGCTTATGCGCATATCGAGTATAATTTACTTCACCTAACTTTGGTTGGCCAGTAGTTATTTGTACTCGTCTTTGTAGTAATCGAGTTTTAAGTCCCATACTCGGTTTAGGCATAGTCGAGTATTGTACGCTTCATTTAAAAAGACAGCTTCCTCTCATTCTACTTGGTGGGTATGAGGAAATCAGTCAGGGATGGAGAAAAGAATCCTCCTTTGCTTCTAAAGGTAACATGCCAACACATTTTACAGTTTTAATGGTACAATTATTTACCACTGTACAATT
Source organism: Quercus gilva (assembly GCA_023621385.1). Classification (NCBI taxonomy): domain Eukaryota; kingdom Viridiplantae; phylum Streptophyta; class Magnoliopsida; order Fagales; family Fagaceae; genus Quercus; species Quercus gilva. The sequence goes on along the minus strand of CM042482.1, from coordinate 5,442,191 downwards.
ATATATTATGCAACTGTTTATCAGATCTTGGAATAAGCAACGTGCATATTAGTTGCTGTAGTCTACCGGCACCTGTTGGTGGAGCGACATGGTACATGTTTTATCTAATAGCTCAGATTCAAAACTTGGTAAGTTCTAACTCCAGCACAGCTCATGCAGTTTTAACATACAATGCTATTGTGTGTGTCCTGTTTTAGGGTGGCAAATACTATGTTGTTTTCGTTGGTCGTGCTCCTGGCATATACGACAATTGGGCAGAAGCAAGTAGGCAAGTTCATAAATTCGCAAATGCCGAACATAGGTCATACAAAGATCGACGAGAAGCAGAATCTGCATACATGGAGTTCATGCAACGTACTGGTAGGAACGTGCAGTATGGTGCTTCCCCATCATGGGCATTTCCTACTATGTCGACGTCAAGCCCAAGGGGAACGTCTCAAAGTGAAGGAACCAGCTATTGCGATGGAGACGTTAGGAACAGATTGTTAAGGTATCAGTTAGACGTTGCCATTGAGGAGCGTGACCATGCAAGGAGGATTGCAACCTTGAGTACTAACATGCTGAGTGAAGTGGTATCCCATGTTATGGGGGATGATGAAGTTCATGATTCAACACAACAAGGAAGCGCAAAATGAAGGCGAAACTGTAGCTCATGGTTGTGGTAGTTATGAATCTAGTATTATTACCATGTGTGTTTATGAGTTATATTGCCTCAAGTTTGCAGTACATATTGGCTGTAGAAGTTGTTGAATAGCCTGTTGGTTTCTCTAAGCACAAAGTTTATTTTGGAATCTATGTTGACTTGTAATTGCTTGTACTCGTTGTTAACATTGGCTAGATTGTTTTGGTAATTGTGCTTGGCTGTGGATAGCTTATAAGTACTTTGTTTATATCTTTGTGCCTAGAGAAAAGAAAATACACTTCTTCTGAAGAAGTTGCGAAATAATAGGCAATTGGCAAGTCATAACGCTTATGTAATATACCTCCTGCCTATTATGATTTTGCAGCATGAAATGAAGCCATCTTGGAACGGAAAATCAAGAAATGAACACCACCTAGCAACGAAACAAAAAACGCATTTGCCAAACTCTTTCATTACCTAATATGCTCTCATGTTGCACATAACCTAGTAACATATAGAAATGTACGTTTGCATTGCATTTAATTATATTTGTCATTTTACATTTATCATAGTGCCTTAGTAGAAGCTGTTCAAACATCTGTGTATAGAACCTAATGTATGCACATAATACTCATTCAACCGCTAGCTGTCACGTGTATGTGCAATATATTGTCTTCTAGTGACACTAACTGACTAATGAAACCAACTCACACCTGGAAATGCTGTATATCTCTTCAAGGGAGATTGGTACATGTATTCAACTCAAAAATATTCCACTTATTTAAATTGCAAACATTCTAATTTCTGGTATATTAGTAAGTTGTAACAGTAGAATTGCAATGAAAGAGAAACAAATTCCTTGACCATAACAAATCAAAATAAACAAAGATCATTTCCACAGAACACAATGAAGCAAACTAGCAAACTCACAACAAAGAGGAATAGAGTACATTACAAGGGGAATGAGATTAAGTTCCCATTCCAAGAATTCCATAAGTCACTTTCTCACCAGAACTACTACTTCTTTGCCGCTACAGGGGCATTAACTGCCTTAGCATTTGTAGCCGGTTTTCCCCCACCCTTTTTTCCTGGCTTCTGGAGCAACTACGACTTCTATCTCACTATCTTCATCATCATCACGAAGGTTCTGGATAAACCTAACCTTGCTTTCCAACATTTTCAAACTCCATTTCACATTTGTTCAGTAGAAATTTCTGCACAAAATACAAAAATTGCAATTAATAATTGTTTCCCTAAAATATGGCCGAAATGAATGCCTATCAGCTCTACTCTTTTGCTATTAGATTAGCATAAGTGAGCTCACCTTTGTTTTCTCATAACATTCAAGTCTTAAATGAAAAAAATCTGCAAGAACTGCAGGAAGACAACAAATTCTAATGTTACGCCATCACAATTCATATAAAAGTCCTGCAGCCAACATTAATTTTCAGGAGAATGAATAATAAAATTATTATAATGGGGCTAGTCCGGCAGCCCGCATGAATTGTTTTGCCTTAGAATTGTTTATATGTTATTTTTAGTACAGAATAATAAAATTGGTTACATAGTGATTCTAACAAAAATAATTGGTTATACAGTAAAACGTAACTAACTTAACCTATTGGTTAATTACACTGACTACTGGACATGGACAAGCAAAAGACAAGAACTATACCTGTGGAGGGTCTTGTAACTTAATTGGCACATTTCCATGTATAAAGTACTTCGGGTCTAGGGGGGAAAACGATTCGAGATGCGGGGTTAGCACCCGCATATTGTAACTAGCTACAACAAATTGTACCTTAGGAAACCATAACAATTGAACTACCGTCGTTTATGCAAAATGTAAAAGAAATTCAGGAGAATAGTTTTTGCATTGTTTCAATTCGTTGACAAAAAAATTATGCAATACAAGACAATAAGCTGCAATTATATATTCAAATATTTAAAATTTCGTGTCTAATTCAAAATTCGTTGAAACTTACTTGAATCAACTTGGTGCATCCGCTGCTGATCCTGGGCATCAACTTGGTGCATCCGCTGCAGGACTAGCCCCATCAAATTCCATCAGTGTAATTAATTTTAACTAGTTAACTGAAAATACCAACCTTCACAATAGGAGTGATAAACTCAATTAAGGAAGATGAAGCTTTTAACATGATCATATATACGAATTAATAAATTAGATTTAAAATTTTATATTTGTTGAAGGCTGTCAGTGTGCCTTGTAGAGAGAATTGTAAGCATAAAACAAGAACAAAACAATAAGAGAAACTTAAAGGCGCACCTGATCAGTCATACTGTGTATAAAATGACCATCTCTCAAAGAGTTTACATTGTTGTATTCTTTATGCTGCTGAAGTCCAAGAATCTGCTTGATGTACCCAATTTCGTTATAGAAAGTGAGCTGTGTAGCAGTGGCCTCTCAGTTGAACTTTTACCATGGTTATGCTTGTTGCTATAGTTATCATTGGTTGTTTCTTTTTAATGCACCCTTCTCCACTTTTAGAAAAAGTTCAGAAGACCAACTTCTCACGGGCTCATAATATGCAGAGAGAATATAGTTCCTCAACATTATAGGGGCTTCACATGCCATTCATGGAGTGTTAGCTATAACTATTGATGCCCTCCTAAAAGTGTCTCTCACTTCTCTAACACTTGCCCTCATGGATCCAATAATTGTCCTTGTTCTTGCATTTCTCTTCACTCATCCACTTTCTCTAATATTCCAACCAACAAATATCCCCTCTCGGATTACTGTAGGGGGCGTTGTTTATTGTGATAACTGTTCCAGCAACACTTTCTCAAGACACAGCTACTTCTTGCCAAGGAATTAACCCCTAATCCACATCTACTCTATAGTTTCATTCAATCTTCCAAAAATAAAAAAGAAATAAACGTCTTCAACATTGTTGTTCCCATAAACATGTTAGAAATTAATCCTAGAGAGTAATTTATAGGTTTAGTGGATTATGTGAGTCACCACAAAAAGGAAAAAAAAAAAGAGGGTCAAATCAATATGAAATAATGGGTCTAAAAAAAGGACAGTAACATGGTTAATTGTAATTCTGAATTAAAACTAAATCAATGAGTAATTGTCAATTTTTTTACTTTAACCTGATCCAAATGAGACCTCTTCTTCCAAGTTATTAAGTGTGGAGTTTTATTGATCAGGTGCAGATGTTCAAATACAATGCAAGTTCAAACCGAACTCACCCAAAACCAAAGAACAGATCACATTATCAGTCAACAGAACAATAAATAAGCATGGAGTGTGTAATCTGGGTCTTTCAACTAAGCGGTAACGGCTAATGGTGCAAAGTAAGCTTAATAAGGAGCTCCTCTGCAGCCTAGAATGTGCCAATGTTAAAGACAATGTCAAATGTGATTACAGTGAAGTCTAAGCAAGCCAATCCCTATATATACAACGTCAATGCAGTTTTTAAAACAGCGCCAAATGTGATTACAGTGAAGTCTAAGCAAGACAATCCCTGTATATACAAGTTGAATGCACTAAGTTATAGGCCATCGAAGAAGACTGCTAGTCTAGGTGGAAATCAGTAGGAATTTTCAAGATCTTTGAATGCCTGAAAGTGCGTTCTTCCTTACTTCCCACCATATGGATTCCCTCTCCCTCAATTTACATTCCCTCCACTGCAGTTAACCCTCCATTACCCTTTCCTCCTCTACCACCATTTTCATCGCTACCCTTTCCTCCACTACCACCTTTTCCATCTTTGCCCTTCCCATTCCCAAGACTCCCTCCGTTTCCTCCAACTCCCTCTCGTTTTTTTCCCACCTCCTCCACCTGCACTTAATATAAGCGACCCAAGAACTTCGATACCTTATTTTGAAGTCACTGTCTCCTCCTCCACCACCAACATCTAATCTAATCTTAGACACATACAAAAACTTGGATACCATATATCCCTTCATCCCCTCCCCTCCATCCCCTTCTAACGACCCTCAAAATCAAAATCCATAGCAATTGCTTTATTTTAGTTGTTATTCAATTGTTCCAAACATATGATTAGTGCTACTCGGTTACAAAACCTTCTATGTTAATGTTGGAAAACAGATGCATATAGAAACTACGATAAAATTTGCCTAACTACATTGCAGCTATAGAAAAGGATTTCCATAATACTCCAAAAGTTTTGTATGATTCTACAAAACAAGAAGAATAAGTAACCACATATATGTACAAATTCTATATTAAATTTGTGATTCCCTCACCCTAGGAAAAAGAAAAACAGGAAGAATTTATGAACAGAGTGTGAAAGACACATAAAGATCACCTAATTTATGAGTGCAAGTTTTGTCCCAAAAGTTTGAGTTGATAAATTAGTAAAACCCACCCATCTCATCTCACTAATTAATATTTAAATTGAAGAGCATCATTGAGTATTCTTATTTAATGGCTTCTTATATCGGGTAGGGGGGTGTTGCTTGTATGATATCAGCAATAAATTGGGCTACACAACTCAAAGAACAGGGAAAATTATAGTTCCACAAAGAGTAGATAAAATTTGTAAAATAAGACCCTAACCCTTTGTCAACATCAATTCGTAACCCACCACAACACCTAGTACAAATCCTGCCACCCCCATAAATTGACCTCATCCTATTATGAATTGGTCCTTAAAACCCTTGTGAACACCTACTGAAAACCATCCTCAACATATCAAAACAAGTTTGAACTGGTGGTCGTTGTTGTTAATTAATAACAAAGTAAGAAAGAAACATAAGGCCAAACCAACTGTGGCTGGAATTTTACCCCCATATGGTCCACATCATGCCGAGCTTCAGCGATCTTTTCGTTTCCTCACAGCTACCTTGGCAGGTCTCGTCTTACCTGAAATTGAAAGCAGAGCACATTACTTGAATGCACACATTCCCTAACAGCCAAAATAGAGTTTAAACATAGGGATAGACCATGTTTTGTACTGAGTATGTGTATGTGTCTTATTATTAATATTTTTAATAAGAGTGCTTTTTACAGAGTAAATTTTCTGACTAAATAACCATATACACAACCGTAGTCATTCACAATTACTTCACAATTATTGGCAATATTATATGCAACTACGACAATTGGCATATCTGTTTGAACTATTAGCTCGACGTTAATGCAACATTTGGAGGGATGGAAGTCTACATGAAGACAATATCTAACTGCGCTATATGTACATGTACATTGGGTAGCAGGGGAATGCATGGTATTTACCGTCACCGGTCCCGCAACCAGGGGGATGTATGTCAGTGCGGAGTGATCTTCGCAACCCATGGACCGGCTCAATATTTTCACTCCGTATTTGTTCAATCTGTGCAGCCGGTTCGTCGGGGTTAGGAAGTGAAGGTTCTTGGGTGGGCTCAGCCTGAACTACAGGTGGGGTCGGTCGACCAGGTGTGGGTACAAATATACAGCCACCCGCATGGGCAGAGCCGCTGAACAATGGGGGAGACAGCGGAGTGGGTAGTGGGGATTGAGGGTGAGCCTGAGCATGGGATGCATGTTCTGCACTATCATCATGGCCAAAGGGATGGGATGCCTGGGCAGTGGCGTCAGAGGTGCATCGCGATGACCCGGCGCCATCCATGTACGTGTCCCAATCGGCCTCCAATGGCTCATCATCTGTACAAAGACAATTGTATTTATTAAGATGACAATGGAAGAATTGAGTCACTAAATAAACGAGATAAGTGAGAATCGTTTCAGTATTGGTAATAGAGTGGAGTTTGAGCCATTGAAATTGGTGAAATCAAAAGAATGGGATATCGTGTGTGGCTGTGATAAAAATATACTTCGTTACTATAATACATCCTCTAAATAAATTAAAACTGAAAGTACTAGAATTGGAAGTCAATCAATAAGCTAAGGAGGTGTTAGAGTTGGAAGTTACCCAAGTCATCCTCATCATCAGGACCAGGTCCACGACCTCCACGACCTCCACGGCCTCCACTACGTACACGCCCTCCAGACCCACCACCTCGCCCGCCACGGCTTGTGGCCTGTGTGGTCGCCTCACTCGCCATGGCACGCGCATTATCCAAGGCCACTCGGTTCAACTCCCCAACAAGATCCAGCGTCTTCATCAGCTGGTTGTAAATATCAGAACCTGGTTGGCATTGCAATAGCATTTCCACATTCGACTCAACCTACGGAATAAAGGAGTCGCATTAAAACTTTTCTAGCGCCTTTAAACATTGAGAAAGTATAAAGATTTCAGGTCAAATCGTATGATATTTGATTATATATCTTGGTAGGTAATTCAGGTCTAATTTGGAAAAAGATTATGCATGATGAGCTTATTCATATATATATTAATATTCATAATGCTCTTTGCAACACACGTATAATATCAATCCATAAAAGAAGCATTGAATGGTTGCCTTACCAGGATTTCCCAGTACGCCGACTCTCGCGTAATATACCGTCTGGTCGACCTTCGGTACTCGGCCATGTATGCAGCAAGGTACGTCGTGTCCCCATCCAAAGTGGGTGCGTTGGCAACATGTTCCTCTCTATGGTCCCATCGGTCAATGTAGATAGCATGTTCTCGCACCCAATCCCTCTCTAATTTACCTTGGAGGGAGATTTTGTGGAGTTCAACTGACGTATCCACCAAATCCGGTGGCGCTTGCTTCATCCCAAACTGACGAAAGACACGTTCGGGATGATGATCCTCTATTATCCAAAAATAGATCAACGGCACTGTGGCCCTCCACACATGTCGGCCAGCAGTGCAATATGGGGGCAGTGAGTCTAGGACATCCCTATACGGCTCCCAAACAACCTGAATAAATGTTCAACAAAAACAAATTAAAAATACGTACTTATGTGTGGCAATCCTCAATTTAAGCAAAAATATAAAAGACCATTGAAGAATCACTTCACTAAAAAAAATCCTAAGTCATTATTGACCCTGTTATTGGATTTTACATGGTAAGATGCACCCGAATACTACTGGTTGCACTAGCTGAAACTGAGGGGGAAATTTGAAAGGTTCACAGCTAAATATGTGTGGAATAAAAACCACAAACATCAATTCAAAAGAAGGCCAATGAAGGTACTTTATATTGACTGCCCACAGTTGTGAAATGATTGTAACTAATTCCTTGTATATATATATGGTCTACTTGACCAACGTTACATTATTAAGTATACACATGCAGTAGTTGACAAACCACCAGGTGAAACAAGAAAACTAGGGAGAATTATATTGTTGTGACATGAAGCGGTAGAATACCTGGTGTGCCCGTATGCTCGAAAATGACGCACGATACGCAGCTAGTACATGTGTGGCATGCTCTGTCGTGCTCTTCGGCCCCTTCCATCTAGTAAACATACAATTGTGTTAAATGGTCATTAGTTAATATCAAACAACGATGCTGCCATAAGAGTAAAATGCTTACCAAAAATGAAGCCAGTAATTAGCTTTTACTTTTTCGTTGGAAAATACTTATTACAAATAAGTAAGGAAATATGGTTTCTTTCTTTTTTCCTCCATACAACAGTCATGCAGCACAAGAATGATTATCAATTTCAGTTTGCATTTTAAATTTTTAATAGCTTACTCGTGGATAGCCAGCAGTAGCATAAAGGACAGAATAAATCTATTTATCAAGCAACAAAGTAATAGATGGATTAAGAAATCCACAACAACCAAATCAAAGACACTCTCCTAAGATTCTACCAACAACAGTCTTCCCTTTGTTTTTTTTGTTAGTCAGAACCAAGAAACCATTTTCCTCAATCAAAGAATTCATTTGCATTTCATTCACTATTGTATCTCTCTACCAAAGCCATCTTCTCTCTCTTGCAAATCTGTTCTTACTAATCAAAAGTCCCTCAGGTTCTCTCTAAGACTCTGTCTATAGATGTGTGTGTGTGTAAATGAAATGAAAGTTTTGATATTTTTGGGTTTTCGGTGTATATGTGTATGAAAGAATTTATGGATTATGGTTGTTGTGGCACTGTTTATTCAATTTAGTTCGGTAAAAGGAGTGGTGGGTTGGTTAATTTTTGTGGGTTTTGCATGAAATGTATGAAGGGTTTAGTTTGCTTTTTGTTTGACTTTGTTTGCATTTGTGAGTAGTTGATGTAAAATCTTGGCAAATAGAGCATGGGAAAGTGCGTGTGAAATTGCATTTAGGAGTGATAACAGTGGCAATGAGTTTACTGTGGATGAAATTAGAGACGTTGTGATGCAAAAGACTTGAACTTCGGAGCTATATGAGGATTACCAAAAGTGGGTTGATGAGGTTTATGTATTTTATGGCTATTTGTGCTAATTAGTAATAGGTATTTGTTACATATAAAAATAAAAATACATAGGTAATAGGTGTTTGTTTTCTATGATGCTTAGTCGTGCAAATGGAGTTATTGGATCGCAAATTTTAATGGGTTTTTCTTGAAATTGTGAAATAGGTTGGTTTAGGATTTTTCTTAGTTAAATGCATGTGCATTTGTATGCTTGTATGTTGAGCTAGAACTACATTATCCCCCTATACCCTATAATAATGCAAAATATCAACATGATCGGAGCATATTGTAAGAAACAGTAGCAAACTAGGAATGTAAATGGGTGATCAGAGCATATTGTATATCTATTTGGTTACTTGGTTACTTGGTTATGGTCAAAATGTAAATGGGTGATCAGAGCATAAATAGGTGATTTGGAAGATTTTAATACGACCTTTAAAGCGATAGGTATGGGTGATTCTTTTTGTATCTACTGATTATGTGCCAATGTTCATACGAGAGAGAGAGGGCGAATAAATAGATAACAATATTTTCTCTTCAACTTCCTGATCTTAGTACTAGTATTAAATTTCTATATAAAAGAAAGTACTAGTATTATATTAAAAATTATAATATGTGTTTCACAAAATGGATTTATTATTAAAGTCAACTATAGAGACATGCACGGTGAATGACAACTGCCATGACAATTGAATCAAACTAATCAGAGAACATACCGACAGGCGAGGGGACCTGCATCCATCGGTGGTTGTGGTGGCCTCGTAACAGGGCATATCAATGGGAACCTTGAATACGCCCATAGTTGCACCAACATCAGCGCACCTCCAATCTGCTTCGCCTTCGTCTCCGATGCCTTGCATAGGTGCCTGTACAACCAGGCTAATGCTCCACTACCCCAACTGTACCTCTTCGCGTTGCTGATTGGGTTCAGTAACAGTAGAGGCCTCACTGACACCCGATCTGCTGACTTGTCCATAAATAGAATGGACCCCAACAACACGAGTATGTGATAGCGTGCATGTTGCTGCACTACCTCCTCAGTAGCATCCATAGCAAGGGGATCTCTAAACTGTTCCTTCAGCCAGCTGACTCTTAACCTCGCCCCAGCAAGGATAGACTTGTTTTCATGGGGATGCGGTACTGGGTCTGGAGGAAGGTGACCCAGGAAATCACGACACAATGCAGGCCAATTCCCCTTGGCACTCCCAGTGATGGGCAACCCATCAACAGGTACCCCTAGCATCACCTCAATGTCTTGTAAGGTGATACCCATCTCTCCATGCGGTAAGTGGAAGGTATGCGTCTCCGGACGCCAACGCTCGACCAATGCTGTGATCAATGCGTGATCAACTTCCATGTTTGGAACCTTCGATAACCCTTCAAAACCTGCCTCAGCTATGTACTGTTGAATCCGTGGGCTTAGCCCATGGGGTAACTCCCAAGATCGGCGTCTACACTTTAGCACGCCTGGCACTACCTGCACAAGAAAGAGCTAAGGTTGTCTTAGGATAGTGCACATGAAATAACTATAAGAACTATACATATTGACAATAATATGCAAGAAACAGTATGCTAACTGGTTAGTTATGATCAATACCATATCGGATCAATAAGATGCAAGAAACAGTATGCTAACTGTTTAACTGGTTATTCACTCTACCTCAATAGCATATCGGCTCAATTCAAGGTCAATGACATTGTTTAAAATTAGCAATAAATGGGTATTATGTTTTGAAATGAATAAACACAGTGCTTCAATATGTCAAATGGAGTATAATAAGAATTAGAATTCAAAAGTCGGTTGTCTTATGTGTAGCCACGTGGGGTTTGTGTGCGCACCTTTGGGAAAATAAAGGCAGCAGATTTTAATTGATTACTATAGCTTTAAAATGAGATCTACTCACTTTGAATATACCTTCTCATTAGCCACTACTAATGTTTAATATTTTTTGTAGTATTAGTAGTTCCAATTTATCCGGAAATAAGACTAGATGCTGTTGATGAATGAGTGTTTTAAAATTCACGCTTCATACCATTTTCTCTTTTGATTAAATAAGGTGCTGCCTAAACCAAAACATAAATGATACCATTTCAAACATCTATCTACAAATAATGAAAGAACCCTACAAAAAGAAAATGAAACGATTTCGACACGTCCGAACTTCTATACAAGTACGTACCTGACCGACAGGTGTCTCCCACAGTGCCGTGGACCGATGCCCTGGCTGCTGCGTCAACTGTGTACCAATTGCGGGTCCAGGTTCCACACTTTGCAGTTGCTGCATATCTGACACGCATGCAATCATGTTAATATACCGTTGACCACAAGCAGACATTAACAAAGTTTGCTGCACTTGCAATTATTAACATTCATAATTTCCAATACAGCCAAGACTTGCGAAAAACATGGAACTTGTTTCAAAGGGAATATAAGTTAACTTTATTACATATTAACTCTGAAAGTATCAAAAAAACTTTGAAAAGATAAGGATATTTAAAAAATTACAAAATGGTGGGAACGTAAAGCATTCAACATATTCCATATACTTTGTTCCAAGTTTAGAGAAAAATCTGAATACAGAAAAAGCTAACAGGCAAATAGCAATCACAGCTTAGAGTCTTCATTCGATATAATTTGTTCCAAGTTTTTATAATTTTCTCTATTCTAGAATCTATAGTTGGCTATACTGTCTGTTTTGTAGTGTAGTAGTGTAGTAGTGTTACGTGAATGCCAGGTTCTGAAATACAATGGAGTTGATAAGGTTTCACAAACATATGTATTCCATATAACAAAAGAAATTGAGATTCTGAGATTCTAGTACTAGCAAAAAAGCATAACAGAACTAGGAACAAATCCTTCTTAAATATATTATGAAATTCATGACTCCAAGTGATAGAGTAGGATTACAATAATTCTATGAAAACTAAAAAAATTAAGCACAGGATAATCACATCACCAATGGATAAACACATTACACAAAGAGCTGTGATTTAAATCCAATGTAGCGTTTTACAATATGGATAAATGAGGTCAGTTCCGGGGGGGAAAAGAAGCAGAAGAAGGAAGGTAAGAGTCTAGTTCCAGACTTATGATTACAACTCAATGTCTCTGTAAACATGTTAAAAAGTCCTATTTCAGCTTTTGAACATATGTTCCCAATCAGCAAATTCCTTACACATGCAACCACATAAGTCTAATATGCATTCAGTCACTCAAAGTCTAGCAGACAAGCACAATTTAAACAACTGACATTAATTTTTCCAATAATTTGAGCCCAAGTTCTATTCATTGGGAGAATCAGGCAATGCCTTAGCTAGAAGGCTCTTGGCATAATTTCATATTTTCTTTTGACAGCTAAAAGTTAGCATTATTAGAGTAAGAACAACAATTCAACATCTGAAACCCCATGAAAGGCTGTAAATGTGAATCTTACTCAGAACATCCCAATGAACCCAGCAAATTTCCATATTCTCTTTAACAAAAATCAGAAAAAGAGATAAGTAAACATCAATTACAATGACAAACACGTTTTGGATACATAATACAAAAATTCCGTTCACAAGTCAGTATAATTCATCAAAACCTGACTTACATGACAACACATATACAGGGCATTTATGAGTTCACTATAGTTCAGTGACTGTGGATGTCCATTATGTGCATTTTATGGTCTGTGTATAATTTGTGAATAATTTGTGGATACTCTCTGGAAGCGTGACATGCACTTTCAAACTATGTAAATTAAAAATCAATTTTCCCTAATAATGAACACCATTGTCATGCCAAATTAACACCCATACCCGTACCCAAAACCCAGTTCAAAACCAAACCCAGCAAAGCTAAAACAGCAACAATAATAATGAATAGAGATAACTCTAACAGATAAAAACTTCATAAACCACACCCACACTCAAATCAGAGTACATGCACAAGCTACCCATAACTCAGATTAAATGCAAAGGGAAAAAAAATTGAACTCAGCATTTACAAATTACCTTAATAACTTTCTAATCCTTTAACTCTGAAGATGGATTGGGTTCAGCTTCGGCGATGGTGAGGGTTATGGTGAGAGTGAAAGGTGTGGGTTTGGGTTGAGGTTCGGAAAGGGTATACTGAACGGTTTGGTTTGGGTACAGGTAGAAATAATAGAACTTCAAGATGAAGATGCGTTGAACTGAGGGTGGCTACTGATCGGACTGAGGAAGGAGGAACACAGACTGTTTGCGAGACGCACTGAGGAAGGAGGAAGACAAACTGTTTGGGAGACGTTACATTCAAAAGGGGATTATATTCAGCGTATAACTCGGTTTCCTCATCAGCGAGTTACAAACAGTGAGGCGGGAATATTTTATTGCCCAAAATCCACGGTGGACGAGCAGCGTGGCAAGGACCTGCATTGAACTCGGCCCTTCTACAATCGAGTACTTTAAGTAACTCGGCTATGAGATGATCGAGTATCGAAACAGGGGCACGCCCCTATATAGTTTCGAAACAGGGGCACAACGCTAATTATTTTGCCCAAAAGGGGCAAAAGGCCAGAATGTCCGGATTAATTGTGTGTCTGCGGTCTGCACCATGCTTTGCTAAAGTCCTGTTTTGAATACGAGGGGAAGGGTCATATCAATCAATATATATATATATATATATAAGCAGAGAACTCATACAGAGTATATGAGATCTTGTTAAGTGGCGCTCTAACTTTGCATTTAGTCTTTTTTTATCTTTTTCATTAAGTTTTTCTATATTAATATGTGCTGTGATGGTCCCAACGTTTTCACTTTTCAGTTTTCTATTAAAAAGTGAGAATTCACAATTTGATCGATTTGTCAATATTTCATACTTTTCTTTTCTTTTTTTATGAAGTTTCATACTTTTCTCACAACCCATAATTTTGAGAAAAGTTTGTGTTCTATAAATTTTCTTAGCACAATCCTTCATACGATCCCATTATTTTTTCAAAGAAGACATTTCTTTTGAAGAAATTGTTTAATGCAATCTTTCTATGTACAACTCTCTCTTCTTCTCTTTCCCTTCCATTACTTTTTCCTCCCTTCTTTCTTTGTCATATCCCTTATAACCAAATAGGATATTAGTTTCCAAATTCAGCTAATAAAGAAAAGCGTTTTGAGGATATTAATAAAAAGAGTCTGAATTTTGTAAGAATGGGGTGTAAAATTCGTATTTTACACTATCTAATTAGAGATGTCACATCAGCTTTTTACTTAAAATTCAGTACGTCATACCACAATTAATAGCATCTTAATAAACTTCCAATTTGGTTGAATTTTCATATGAGCATTATAATTGATTAAGTGTGGTTGTTCTTATTCTTTAATACGTAATAAGATGATGTGGTATGTTGGAATTAGAGGGTGTAAAACTTGAGTTTTAAACCACATCCTTATAGAATTTAATCTTTAATAAAAATAGGTAAAAATATGTTTAATTACCGTTTTAGTCTTTAACACTTGTACTATGTATCGAAATGATTTTTAACATCTTAAACGTGTCGATTTTGTTTCTAAACTTTTGGTATTGTGTCAAAATAATCTTTATTATTAAGCGGTACATGAAAAGAATTGATGTATCTAACATTAATATCAAAATAATATTTTTATGCCATCTAAGCTATCCTTTGAATTATCGCGTGTCCTTAATTAGAAAATAAAATAAAATATTTGAAAATATATTAATTGCATTTCCATAAGTAAATGAGATGTCATTTTATTAGCAGAAATTGAAAATTCTTTTCTTTTCTTTTCTTTTCCTCTGCTTTCTCGGCAACCAAATGGAGTTTAAGTCTTGACTTTTTAGTTAAAGTGCTCATGAACATCATCTAAAAAAGATACTATTTACCTAATTTTAAAATGAAAAAAAAAAAAGAAAAAAAAAAAAGAAGCCAAATGTCAATTTTTTACATTATCATTTTTTTAAGAAGTTAAAGTTATTACCAATTATATTATAAAAATCTTGTAAACTAACATGTTAATGAATATAGTTCATGTCATGTCAACAAGGTAATAAATCAATTTCCTAATTATTTTTCTGTTTTGTGTTTAAAAATTGATACATTCATTTAATAAAAGTAGTGTGTAACTCCGTGCATATGCACATGTCCATTTAAAAATAATCACAATTATATATATATATATATATATATATGATTTAGAATCTAATTGGATCTAAACTCTTCGATTTTTGTACAAAATAATTTACTTGCTACAAAAATTAAAATATTAGATGGGATATATGGCGCGAAATTGAACTCCAATTAAAATTCAATTTAGAATCTAATTGAATTTAGAATCTTTGATTTTTGCACCTAATAATTCACTTGACACACAAATTTAAAAATTAGATGAGACATGTGGTGCAAAAACTCCAATTTAGAATTTAATTAAATTTTCTCTCAGTTTTGGCTATATATATATATATATTTATATTTATATTTATATATATATATATATATATATATATTTATGTATGTATGTATATGTATATGTATTGCAACCTACCATCACTCTATTTAAAATTACATGTTCATGAAATCACAGTCCCATATATGGCCCTTTTCTAGGAGCCACTGTCTCATCAAAAAAACTATCTCATAAAAAAAAAAAATTTAATTAGTATATTGCAATGCATTTGGAATGGTGAGTCCATCAGTATTTGGAATCAATGTTTTTT
Source organism: Quercus gilva (assembly GCA_023621385.1). Lineage (NCBI taxonomy): Eukaryota > Viridiplantae > Streptophyta > Magnoliopsida > Fagales > Fagaceae > Quercus > Quercus gilva. Next base: position 5,426,615 of record CM042482.1, on the reverse strand, counting down.
TTTTAACCTTAAATTGGATACATGGTGCAAAATTAGACAACAATTGGAATTCAATTTAGAATCTAATTAGATTTTCTCTCAGTTTTGGCTTTAATTATATATATAGACTGGCTATTGGCCTGTGCGTTGTACGATTTTCTTTGGTATGATCTTTTTTGGTAAATATTATGACTGGAGAACATTTTTTTGGGAAAAAACTTCTTTCATTTTTGCGTAGTGATTTTAAAAAAATACAATGAAGGGTTTTATGATAAATTTTGTTAATTTTATGAAATACATTTATATAAAATAAAACTCAAAATGCATAAGATATACGTAAAGGTATAATTCATGACTACGCATGAAATTTGTTGTACTTTTTAATTTCTATTAGCTAGATCACATTTCTTAAATAAACTGAACAACCATTTCATCAACCCATTGTGCACGTAATGATTGGAATTTTGTTAGTTAGTACATAATTGCTTGGTAAACAATACTAAGTAAAAATTATTTTAATTCTATTTAAGAAAATTTTTGTGAAATTTTCATTTTCTTGTCCATTTTTTTTAATCTAATAGATTTAATTTTTCATGTTAGTTTAATTGAATAGTATTGTGTCTATACTTTTTTTCTTAACTACAATTGATAATTCACAAAATGAGTAAACAACTTATTGAGTATTGCAAAAGATACAAATATGAACATTAACATGAGCATGAACATGAAGGGAGATTTCTATTCATTTTTTTGGAGAAAAAATGTACTTACAGAAAATTCAAAACTTTATTAGGTAAAGAAGAATCAATAAACCAAAAATTTTAGGAGCCTAAGAGGAGCCATTACTCATTTGAAACAATCCAAAATACTCTAGGACACAAAAAAAAAAAAAAAAAAAAAAAAAAAAACCCATCCACTCCACACTTCCATCGCAATTGCTTTAGCTCAAGGAAAACAATATATATCTTTATATCTTTTTATTTATTTATTTAGAAATAATTACAATATGCTGCTAACCCCGCAGCTTGAACCTTTTTTCCCTTAAACCCCAGACACTTTGTATATGGAGAGGTGTCAATTCAGCTACATGGCCCTCAACATATATATATATATATATATATAAATATAGAACTTTTAAAAAAAAATTAATATGTTTATCATAATTAAAGGAAATCCTAATGGGCACTTCACTTGAGCATATGTGAAAAAGGCATATACATACCACAAATGATAAAGGAGAAAGAAAAAGTTGCTAGTCTCTTTTAATATGGTTAATTGTTTTGCCTCAATCAGTCGCCCAAACAACATACCGCTTATTCATATTATAACCACAAATGACAATGCAGCATTAGCCATCTGTAATTGCTAATCTAAAAGTACAGATTTCTTTAATAGCTCTACCTTCGTTTCTTTTGGCTAATATGTCTTTACTGAATCAAAATCAAACCACAAAAATCATATAAAAATCACTAAATTAGCGTTTGAAATTATAATTAAATTTTTAAAAGAAATCTAGGCACAATTGCACAAAAGTTCCATGTAACTAAGTCACACTTAGGAATATTGTACCCTTTTTCCTTTGTATAAATAGGGGGGTCCCAATGGGATGAGGGGGCTAACTATTTTCTCTCCAAAACATTTATTGTAGGAACATAAAAGTTTTTCATTGTAGACTTTTCACTATTAAAGAACATGACTTGCCAACTAATCAAACTAAAGTTTTTAGTACCTACAACAATTTCACAACATCAAGAACAAACCCCAGTGTATACAGTGTCAAATTCCATAGTCTCCTGTTACATCAAATGAGTGTTTAATTTTTTTCGCAAAGTATTGAATAGTAAAGCTTTTGGGCCATAGTCTTAATTACAACTCTCAATTATGTTGGACTTGGATGACACCTATCAACAACGTATTATTATGAGATGCAAAAAAAAAAATTGGAGTGTACACAACGTTTAGTGTGAATGGAAAGAAATTTCGTCATATTCCAATTGGTTAGGTTAGTAAGGCACCTATTCCAATTTAATGATCCCGAAATTTTGTATACAAGTAATAATCAAGGAAACTTTCGCTTAAAATAAGTCAGACTTTTGGCAAGAGACGAAATTGATGTCTAGACAAATCAAACTAAGGCCGACCAAAATGGACCATATTCTCAATTTCTTATCTCTATTTGTTCTATGTACAAGACTTACAGTCAATGCTTGGCGTATAAAAGTTGAGCATCTTATCTAAAGTCCATCCTTTGAAAGCTTGAGAAAAAATTCATTTAAACCAACACAATATATAAATTATAAATGAATCAAAGAAAAATTGTCAAAAATAATGAAAATTTAATCTATTCTTAAATTCTTATAAGGATGAACACAATAGCAATATCATTTTTTTTTAAAAAATAAAGATAAAAAAAAAAAAATCTATGCTTATTTTGTACGTATGATAAAGTCCTAACACAAAGTTTTTTAAGACTCATATTGATTAGTGATTAGGAGTTATAAAAGAATAATCATCAAGATATATATATATATATATATATATGCATATATATATATATATAAGCAAAGATCTCATGCGAGAGTGCATGAGATCTTGTTAAGTGATGCTTTAATTTTGCATTTAGCATTTTTTTACCTTTTTCATTAAGTTTTTTTTATTGTTACCCAAAAGTTTACATTAACTTATTTTACTGTTATCTCATTAGTCTCTCATTAATTGCCTAAACTTACATCATACATTTCTCTCTTTTTCATGTCTTTTAGCATAGCCACCATTTTAATATTTTAAAAAAAGTAAAAAAAAAATAATAATTACAAATTAATAGTAACTAGTCGCTAACCCGTGCGATGCACGGGGTTCTTTAAAAAGAAAAAAACAATATGGCAATTATCATTTGCTGCACTAAATCAAAATGTCTCAAGACTCACTAATCAAATAATACAACTAAATAGAGAAGACCCAAGCATAACATAAAATCTTCACTAATTCAAATATTAAACATTGTCAAACCTAGTACACGCTTGTGCCCAATAAAAAATTATAAAGACAAATAAGGGATAAAGAAATCTTGTATATCATCTTCATAAAAATATCTGTGGTATCTTGTACACGCTAAGATACCATAGATATTGCTTTTTCAAAATCACGAATAGACTTGCCAATAAAGTCTTCTCTATGTCAAACCCTCTTGCTTTGCCTTGCAATAGTTCCTAGAAAACAGCTGCTTTACCCAAGTTAGGGGCTTTGAGAACAGAAGAAGAGTTATAGTATCTGAGAAAGTGCGATAACCACAACATATTGGTGTTATTTTCATATATAACAGATAATGAAATGTAAAAACACCATTACTAAACAAAACCTATTCTTTAAACTCAGAAAGAATCATTAACACAGGCAATTCTATCAACTTCTTCTCTCTTTTCTTAAGGGAAAAAAATTTGCTTTTCACCTACCATAGGCAATAGGACCCTAATCCAAAGCTTTACCCAAATACAATTTAGGATAGTGAAGGACAACCAATATGAGAATCAACTTCAAAATAATTAAATAAGAAATAAAGACCACCAGAGCTCAATTTTTAAAGTAGCTTTCCTCATAGACACATGCATAAGAAATAACCATATCAGACGGATAAAGAAACAACATTTAAAGCAACCCAAATGGGATTTCAAGAAAAATAAGACTACCCCAAATGTAAACTAACCTCAAATGTATCAAAATCGCCATTATTGATAACAGTGAAACTCAACTCTTAGAACTGGGAGTCAAAAGCAAGCAACTTCATTCAGACAAAAAGTACATCTCTTAATAATGTGGATCTCTTTTTAGGTGAGGAACGAACTATGTGCCTTATCTTGATGTTTTTCAAGAAAACCATATTGGGTGAAATGGGTCAGTATCAGATTTGTCGGTTTTGTAAAAAAGTTTAGCTAAATTTAGCTAGGGAATTAAATCATTTTTACCTTTAACATAAGCTTCTCAGCGAGTTTTAGGTGTGTGGATATAGTTAAGTATCTTTTTGAGGAAAGAGTGAGATAAGAGAATATAAATACATGTAAATTTATGAAAATTAATAAAAGGTGAAAACTTTTTGTGTGTGTGCAAGTGCTACCATTGTTATTTTGCTGAGATTCCAAGTAGTGTGCAATGGGCTTAGCTTTGATTGAAAGTTATGCTCATGCCCACCAAATCTTTCTAACCCAGGACTTTGATTTAGATGATGTTGTAAAAAAAAGTTGAAGATTAAAGATATTAAGTAGACATTAAACATAAGTTATTCACAATTAAAAAATTAAGCATAAGTTATTATATTTAAATGGCGGCCAACACAATTCAAAGCATACCACATCAATGATTATGTTTGTTCAACATTAAAACAATGCTAGAATGGAGGGGCATAAAGCATTTGAACAAAAATTGACAGAAGATTGAAAGCAATCACCAACCTTATTAGATCTTAGAATATCTATCAGTCCACCAGTGAGCTTCTGATCAATGGCCATGTGATAAGGAGAGGACCTTGTAGCCTCCTCTAAGTCAAATGGATTGTCTATGCATGTGGCAGCTGCAAGCGGTGTATTTTGTGAAGCTGCCAAGGCTTTGTGAGTATTTGTTATCTATGTCATTGATTGTTAAAAAAGTTTGTTTAATGATTTATATATGCTTCATATTTCACCATTAATCTGTTACAAATATATTTGTATTTTAGTGTTCATAATTGTATTATTAGTAAAATCTAACGGGTCACTACTAAACTGTTCCAATACCAAAACTTATCTTGTTCCTATTAGGGACATAAAACATGGTCTCAATCAACACGCCACATTCTCCCTCAAATCTACATTTTAGTAGAAGGATCTCATTCCTAGCCAAATCATTTTTCCTTTAATACCAAGCAAAACAAAAACAAAAAACAAAAGGTATATTATGTCCAGATAAAAGCAATCCTCAAGATTATTAAAACCTAATGTCAATAAGAGCACCTCAATGTTCCACACATTCTGCAACTATGCAACAATATTGGTTCCTACAGGGAAAAAAAAAAAAAAAAACCCAAATATATAATCCAACAATATGCACAAAATGCTCTTCTTTTCTAATAAATCAGATCATTCACATAAGGCAAAAAAGAAATTAGAATTAGAAATTTGAATAAAGAAATACAAACAAGAAAACTCAAGACAACCAAAAAAGATGTAATCTTTATCTTTCTTTAAAAGAAGGGAAGGCATTGCTTCCCACAAGGGCCACAAAATTCTGCATAACAATCTACAGGAAAATCAAAAGATTCCATCAACAAACTTCTCAAAACTTTCGGCTGATTCATGGTTATGGTGATTTTACAATATAAAACTGCATAAGCAATAAATTCTTAAAAAGTTTTAATCAAGAGAACTGTGCTTCAGTTTATGAGGTTATGAGGTTAAAAGAAGTATGGCATGCGTTAAAAGATTGATTATAAGGTTAAAAGATTCCGTGAACAAAAATCGCAGGTATTTAAAACTATGATTGCCAGTACTAACAGAGAACAAACATCTGAGAGTATAGCTCTCCCAGGCATTCCATCAAACACCTATTAGGAATCTCAAACAGCTACAGCAACCAACCCCAACCCCAACCTTCAAAACAAAAATAAAATTCCCACAAAAACACAAAATATTTTAGTCATATAGCAATATGCAGCAAAACCCACAAAAAGAAATTTTGATTTTTGGGGTTATATCATCCTCCTTCCTCTCATTCTAATAATTCCGATTCTCCAACAATAACAACCATGAACGGCTAAATAAAAACAAATCTCAAGAAAACCCAAAACCTAAATCATAATGTCCAAATTTTTAAAACAAAAAACGATTACCAATAGTAGTCTGACGGTGGCGAAATGCATGCCTGACAGTGGGCGGTGGCTCTTTGCCTTACGGACTTGCTTCTCTCGATCTCTCTTTACCCAATGACTTTCATTCTCAGAATCTGAGTTTTGGGTTTTGGAGAAAGGAAAGGGTGAGTTTTAGGTTTAAGGGAAGGATACAGCATCTGAGGAGATGGCGTCTGAGTTTTAGTTTTAGGTTTTAAAGAGTAATCGGGTTTTGTAAGGTTTATTTGGTGGGGAAAAAAAAAAGATTTATTTTTTATTTTTAATAATGCACGTGAGTAAATGGGTTGAAAAAAAATCAAAACATATAAATCAAATTTAAAAAGTAGAAAAAAAAAATGATGACGTGGAAAATTGTGGGAGCTTCAAAAGTTTCGGTTATATATATATATATATATATAGATAACCAACCAGATAAAGCCTTGGAGAGATAGAGAGATACAAAAATGTTGTGGATTGTTAAATAAAAAGCATTGTTTCACTACAAAATCAAAACACATTATTTCACTATAGAAGACCCGAGACTGACGAAACATTTGAAAGAGAGAGAAAGAGAAATCTGAGAGGCCACCGCCTCCGTCATATTGGCCTCCCACCACCATCAAGACGCTGAAACCCCTATGGGTATTTTTTTCTCTTTTTAATCAGGGGATTAAATATGATTTAGGTTTGGGTAATTTGGATGGATAGTTTTTGTTTTGAGTATATAAGTAGAAAGAATATTTGGTACGCAATGTAAAACCATATTCTACTATGGTTTTAAATCATTTGTAAGACACGTGCATACACACTTACCCACACCATGTTTTAATATCGCACTATCAATGAGTGAAAGACAGTGAGAGAGTTGGACATACTTTTATTTTATAGTATTAAATATGTGAACACAACACAAATTATTTGATTTTCATGATCCCGTTACTCTTTTGCATTTATTTTTGGTTTCATGATTCAAAAAAAAAAATTTAATCTTACCTTGAGAATGCTATAAATATGCAATGAAATAACAATTATAAATTACACACACATAACCATTATAATTATTCAGTTCAAGGAATGAGTTAAAAAAAAAAAAAAAAAAAAAAATTGGAGGAATATTGTAGAATAAAAATTGTTACAAAATGTCTCTCTCTCAAAGATCTCATGCGAAAGTGCATGAGGTCTTACCAAGTGGCACTCTAATTTTGCATTTAGTCTTTTTTTATCTCTTTTATTATTATTTTTTTTTTTATTGTTACCCAAAAGTTCATATTATCTTATTTTACTGTTATCTCATTAATATCTCATTAATTGCCTAAGCTTACACCACACCTTTCACTATTCTTCATGTCTTTTAGCATAACCACTGTTTTAGCATTTTTTAAAAAAACAAAGAAACAAAAAAACGAAAAAAAGAAAAAAGAAAAAAGTAAGGACTAATAGTAATAACTAATGAGATAAGACTCTAGAAAGAGATAGAGAGACATAAAAATGTTGTGGATTGTTAAATAAAAAGCACTTTTTCACTATATATTACCAAAATAAAAGACCTGAGACTAACAAAACATTTTAAAAAGAGAGAAAGAGGAATTTGAGAGGTCACCACCTCTGTTATACTGGTCTCCTACCACCATCAAGACATCGAAACCCCTATGGGTAATCTTTTTTTCTTTTTAAGATAGGGGCTTAAATATGATATAGGTATAGGTAATTTGGTTAGTTTGTTTTTGTTTTTGGTATATAAGTAGAGAGAATATTTGGTGCACAATGTAAAATCATATTCTACCATAGTTTAATTTTAAATCATCTATAAGACAAATGCATACACACTTGCCCACACCAGGTCTTAATGTCGCACTATCGATGAGTGGAAGATAGTCAGAGAGTTTGGTATACTTTTATTTCATATTATGAAATATGTGAACACAACACAAATTAGTTTATTCTCATTGTCCCATTACTCTTTTGCATTTATTTTTGGTTTCATGATTTAAAAAAATAATAAACTTACCTTAAGAAGGCTACAAGTATGCAGTGAAGCTACTAAACCAATTTTTAATATCTTAAAATTTATATGTTTCTTTACTTTAATTTAGTTTACTTTTTCTTTATAATTTATGTACAACATTATTCAAAACTGTTTTACATAAAATATCACAAAATTATCCGTGCATCACACAAGGAACTTACTAGTATATATATAAAAGCAGAGACCTCATATGAGAATGCATGAGCTCCGGCCATGTGACGCGCTAATATTGCATTTAACCTTTTTAACCTCTTCTCATTAAGTTGTTTTTACTATTACTCAAAAAATCATGTTAACTTTTTTTTTACTATTATCTAAAAGATGAGTTGTCGTTGAAAATTAAATCAAATCTTATGAAAAACTCAAACTCGCTTATTCTCTTACATATTATGACATAAGCATGATCTTTTCTCATGTGTAGATGAAAACCTAGACCATAAACTACTTACAAACTCTCTTTCTCCTCCTTGACTCACTTAGAAGCTCTCTTCCTTCATACAAGCTTTCCTACGTATTACACACACTCTTCAATTTCTTTACAAACAATGGTTTGTAATTTGGATTCACTAATCCTATCTGACCAAACCAACATTCTTACTCATTTCTTAAGTCTTAATTCAGCCCTTCTATGTAAACAAATGAAGATTTATGGTCAATGAAGATATACAATCACTTTAAAAAAATAAAAAAATTATACAGTCTAACCTCAATAGTTCCATCACTTTATAAACATTACAATAAAATAATATTTCATTCAACTACCCAATACATACACAACAACCAAAAAGTAATGTGAACATAAAATGAAATGCATAAAAATCAGAGCCACGGAGGAAAGGAAAGTGGTGTGAAAGAAAAAAAAATAAAAAAAAAATAGTGTGAACGCAAAGAAGTATTTATTTTATTGAGTCAATTGACGCGGGGCATGTGAACCAGCATAGTGTACGGAAGTCATTGACCACTGACCTCGTTCCCAAAGCTACACGGTCATCAGAGCCACGGAGAATAGAAACGTCGTGTGAAAGAATAATAAAAAAAAAAAAGTAGTGTGAACGCAAAGAAGTATTTATTTCATCGAGTCAACTGACGCGGGGCATGTGAACTAGCATCGTGTACGGAAGTCATTGACCATTGACCTTGTCCCCAAAGCTACACGGTCATTGTTATACAATTTCTGGGGGTCTGAAAGTCTTTAGACGCAAACTGTGTCCTTTTGGATAAATCTTCAGTCTTAAAATTTTTTGTCAAAAAGCAGTAGGGTCTAGATACAAATTGATGCTAAGATTATACTAGTATCTTTTAATGTTTGTGGTGCACCATCACTATTCACTATTTAAGTTAGGCAAAAAGTCAGTTTTAGTCATTATATTTTCAAGCAGTTTTTATTTTAGTTCTTATATTTTATTTTTATCGCTTTTAGTTTTTATCCTAAAAAATGCTTTTCGTTTTGGTCCCTGCTGTTACATCAAAAATAGAAAAAGCTAACGTAGCAAATGGTAGGAATAAATAATAGTAAATTAATGTCCACGTGGCCTAAATAGCAGTAGGGTCTACATACAAAATGATGCTAAGATTATACTAGTATCTTTTAATGTTTGTGGTGCACCATCACTATTCACCATTTAAGTTAGGCAAAAAGTCAGTTTTAGTCACTATATTTTCAAGCGATTTTTATTTTAGTTCTTACATTTTATTTTTACCGCTTTTAGTCTATATCCTAAAAAACGCTTCTCGTTTTGGGCCCTGCTGTTACATCAAAAACGGAAAAAGTTGACGTAGCAAACGATAGGAATAAATAATAGTAAATTAATGTCCACGTGGCCTAAAGTAATAATAAATAATAGTAAATTAATGTCCACGTGGCCTAAATTAATAATAAAAAAATGTTTTTTGGCATTAAAAAGTACCATGTCAGCATCTAAATTAAAAATATTTATTTATTTATTTTAACTAAATAAAAAAAATTTAAAACTAAAAATTAAAAAAAAAACCCAGAAATAAAAAAATAAAAAAAAACCCAGATCCAACCTTCGGCTCTCAGTTCCTTTTAATAAAAATTTGCTAATTTTTATTTATTTAATTAAAAGAGAGAGGGGATTGGATTGGGGGGTACTTGAGAGCGCAAGCATCGATGTCGAAGTTCTTGGCAGAGAAGAGATTGGGAGCGGGGAGGATCTTCTTGGCGCGGTGGAAATGGACGTCGGGGCCGGAGAGTTCTTTGGTTTTCTTGGACTTGTCCTGAGGCTTGTAGAGTTGAGCCTTAAGTTCGAGAATAGAGGAGGGCCCCACACCAGCTATGGCCCGTTGTTTCTTTGGCATGATCAATGATTCCGTTAGCCATCCCAGCGATTCCACTACCCTTGTTGCTTCTTCCTCTGACTCTCCTCACCCATTTTTTCTTTCTTTTCAAACTTAAAAACTTTTGAACCCCAATTTGTAATGCTAATGGGTATTTGCCTATTTTGTTACTGATCAAAGGAAATAAATTTTTTTTTTTTTTAATCTCTTTGTCTGTGGCGAAGGTTGGATCTGGGGTTTTTTTTTTTTAATTTTTAGTTTTAATTATGTTTTTAATTTTTTTATTTAGTTAAAATTAATAAATTAATTTTTTTAATTTAGATGCTGACGTGGCATTTTTTTATGTCAAAAAACATTTTTTATTATTAATTTAGGTCGCGTGGACATTAATTTACTATTATTTATTCATGCCGTTTGTCACGTCAGTTTTTTCCGTTTTTGATGTAACGATAGGAACCAAAACGAAAAGCGCTTTTTAGGATAGGGACTAAAAGCGGTAAAAATAAAATGTAGAAACTAAAATGGGAATCGCCTGAAAATGTAGGGACTAAAAATGGCTTTTCGCCTTTAAGTTATTTGGAAGAGACAGTGAAATTTCGATATTCTTCATACCAAGTTTATGTTGATTTAGATGTTGATGCCGAAAATTTTTGTTTGCATTTTTATTTGTATTGCAAAGATACATTGCATAACAATGATATCAGAAACAAGAGAAATTATATAGTTCTCATGGTAGATCACATCATTTATCCACCATTCTAATAAAAGACTCACATCTATTTAAAATTGCTTAGTCAATATTTAATTTTTATTTAAAACTCAAAAAACTATCTTATCCTATTTTATCACCTCAAAAAACTATTTTATCAATTATATCATACCATTTTACAATACTCACAATATCTCAACTTTTATTTTACCATACTACACACTAAAATAATATAAATTATACAATAAAAAAATTATATAAAATTATCTCTCTCTTTCCTTTATCCTTAATTTCTGTCACTTTTCCTCACTGCCTCTCTCTTTCTCTTTCTCTTTCTCTTTCTCAGCCACACCGCCACCAACAATAGGCACCACCACACCAAAACCCATTATTTAACCACCAACAACCCAGCCAAGATTTTTCTCAAAAAATAAAAAATAAAAATATATAAAAATAAAAACCAAGTTGTAGGTTTTTAGACCCCTTAAAACACAAGTTGTTTAACCTAGTTTTTTAGCCAAGTAATTACTTAGCTAAATTATTCAAATCTAGGTTAACACAAGTAAATCATATCATGTAAACAATGCGGAAAATAAATAATACAACGATGCAATTGGTATAACTACAAATTATTTTACAATATTTTTACAAACTGTTAGTATGGCCAATTTCTACTAATTATCATTGTTATTGATTCTGTTCCGTTCCAACCGGAACGGCCGGAATTTTTCGTACCGGTATGCAAACCGGTACCGGAATACTCACATTCCACCTCGGGTCAAATTCCGGGTCATTCTGGTCCATTCCGGCCATTCCGGTCAATTCCGGCCAATTCCGGGCGAGATGCAAATTCCGGCCGGTATCGGATTTGGCCTATTATTAAAAAAAAAAAGGAAAAAAAAAAGAAAAAAAAAAGAAAAAGAGTAAAGGTCCAATGGGTGTTGGTAGTTCTTGGGAGTTCTCTTGATGATGAATTTGATCATTCTCTCATGGATGATGATGAGGAGGAGGAGTAAATCTTGTATTTTTTTTATATTTAGTTATTGTCTTGTAAATCTTTTTATTGTGTGATGTTATATTGATGTTTAAGACTTAAGAGTTAAGACTAAATGATTTGTATTATTTGATATTTAGTTATTTATTTATTAGAATTGACAATTTTATGTTCAACAAGGATATATATAAATTATTTTTTAAAAACCCCGAAACACCCTAAAACGGTACGCCGAAATCGGCCGGTACCGAAATATTCCATTCCACTGGACAAACCGAAACGGGGTCCGAAACGGTATTAATAACAATGCTAATTATCATCTGAACTCATCACTAATATTGGTTTTTCACTTATCAATAACTATTCACTACATTAACAGTTTGTAAAATGTTGTAAGATAGTTTATAGCTTTAGGCATTTTCCATATTTATATATGATGATTTTTTTCAAACATTAGCATTAAGTAGAATTAGTTAAAGAGATACATCATATGTTAGTCTCCTGCGCACCTCATTACAGAGAAAACGAGAATTTATTTGATATTTATTATTTCGGGTGTAGAATATGGCTTGAATTAGGAGTTTGACTCCTTGTTGGATTTGATAAGAAAGGAATTTTATTCCTCTTGGGTTACTGTTGTTTGAAGTTATCAAACTCTATTAAAAGTCTTGTCTACCACTTGATTTTGAGTTTTATTTGGAATAGGAGTGATTCTCCTTTTTTGTGTAGAAAAGAAGTCTAGTTCTTCTTAGTTTTGGATATGCTAGCCGACTCAAGTCTCTTATATAAATAGAGTGCTGCCGTGGCAAATTTAGAGAGTGTGTGTGAGAAAAAGAGGCTCTCTCTTGGTTTGGTTCTTTGATATTTGTGGCTCTCTCTTTGGTTTGTGTGCAATTCGTATTTGGTATTTGTGAACCTTTGGTTCTTTGGTTCGTATTTGATTCTTTAGTTTTGTATTTGTGAAAGAGAGTTATTTGGGTGTATTTGGGATTTGGATTTGTAAGAGTGCCTCTACACCAATTTGTATTATCCCAAATTTGTTATGGTGAAATTTGTTCGTTGTCGCCTGTGGATGTAGGCTATTGCCGAACCACGTAATTCTTGGTGTTTTGTGTCTATTTTCTTTTTGGACTAATTCTCTTCGTTCCTATTGATTAGTTTGAAGATCCTTCTCAAGCCTAAAATATTTTCACAATCAATCTTGGTAATTTGAGCTTCCGCTATTTTACAAGTTCGGGGCCATTTTTCTCACTATACTATAAATGCACTTGTAATGTCACATAGAGCAGATAAGACAATGAAAGAGACACTAGTGGCTCTCATAACATGTGACATTACTAGACTCTTTCAGGCTAATTAAGAATATTACAAATCTAGCTTAGTTGATGGTGTCTAGAATCAAACCCCTACTCTACAAGCTTGATTTTCTCATGTCAGTCAGGCTTTCATCCCTGGTTGGTGGATTTGTGGATAACCAAGTAATGGTCCAGGAGGTGCTTCATAGTTTCAAAGTGAGAAAAGTAAAAACGAGGCAAATGTCTATCAAATTAGACTTGCAAAAGGCCTATGATAGAGTTAATTGGAATTTTCCCAAGGTGGGTTGTTGGTTCAATTCGGGTTGATGTCTTCTTCAGTTGGCTTCTTTTGTGTGTATCCTCTATCTCTTTTGAAGTCTTGGTTAATTGTGGTAAGTAGGAACATTTTAAACCGAGTAGAGGATTAAGACAAAGAGACCCTCTATGTGACAAAGGAGGGTTAAAATACTTAGGAATTGGTCGAAAAGCTAGGGTTAGAACAAGGATTTGAAAGGTCAAATAAATGGGTGGGAAACAATGGAAAAAGTAGGATGGGGTAGCTTGAAATTAATGGATTAAATGGGATAAATGTATGAGATAGGTGAACAAGAGGAACATATGCAATGGCTAGGAGGAAAGAGAAACATGTACGAGTTTATGACACATCAATATCTAATTTACTTCTTGCCTTATGATAGTATCTACCATCACAAAAAATGCTAAACCCACGATAAATTACACAACTTTTGTCACATTTACCTCTCACAACTCGCCACGTGGTGAATTGTGGCAAAGATTGTGTAATCTATTGTGGTCCTACCATTGTTGTTATATTGTAACTTTGTAAGTTGTAACCCTTGAACGAAGCTACTCTGATGGGCTTCCCCTAAAAGAAATCAATCTAAGATCATATGACCCAATGGGCCACTTATCTTTCTTTTCTTTTTTTATCTGACCAGTGACCCAACGGGCCTAGCCCAAAAGGCCCATTGGACTAGATATTAAATGGATAGGAATAGATTCTTCACTTGGTCTTAGCCCAAAAGCACTGGAAAAAGGTGCAATAAATACTAAATAGTAAGGGGGTATTTGGTAATGTTGTTCTAATAACGTTGTTTGTATTTTTTGGAAATACGTGTGGGTGAAAAAGTGTGTGAAAATACGTGTAATGTTGTTTAAACATTAAAAACTATTGTTCTACTTACACTACCAAACAGCCCCTAAGAGTCTTTTTCCTCCTGAAAATAACATATGTATATTGAAGGATATAAATAAAACAGAAGGTTTTATAAACATTCAAGGGTATGCAATACAAGATTAGCAACAACAACAAAAAAGGATATGCAATATGGTTTTCACTGAATGGATGCACAAGGTAAAAAGAATCAGAAGTTTCTTCTTTTTTATGAAAGAACCAGAACTAGAAGTGTCCTGATTCTTATGAGAGAACCAGAAAACAAGTTAAGGCTATGACATCAATGGTCTAGATTTTAAGTTAATTGCCATACAATTTTAAGAGAGATTTCATAGTCTCAACAAGAAAGACTACTTATTTTCCTAGGATCTTCCAGTGAGCCATGAAGAATGTAATTCAACTAATACAGGCATAGCTTGTGAAAATGAAGAATGTAATGCTATGGACCAAAATTGTGGTACAGACAAAGGACTAGCTAGCTAGCACTACCTCTTATGAAATATGAAGAATATTTTTCATTTCAAAATTGAGCATAAGGATACAAGATAAGGCGTGCTTCATCAAATTCACTTTTTCGATGATGTTCAGTTTTACAATCACTTATTTTTAGATTGAGAAAAGCTATTTTCCTTCTATAGAGTACAAATTAGTGGTGGACTGATGTTTGTGTAGCTAGAGAGCCCCTAATTTGAGCCTTAACCCAAACACACACACACACACACACACACACATATATATATATATATATGAAGCTCGGTCAAATTCTAAGAGCATTCGATTTTTCACTACCAGTTTTATCATTTTGTCCTAGAGTTCTAAACAAGAGAACCTTCTATGTTTTAGAAACTCTACAATCTTATTTGTACTCATGGCTTCAGCTAGCCAATAGTAATCAAAACGGGTTGTATTTATTTAAGGGTAAATTACATTTTTTCACACAAACTATTACTCCAATTATACTTAACCCAACTATGAAAACGCAACACTCAAATTTTTAAAAATACTAATTCTCTATTGTCTATTTTGCAATTAATTCTAACAAAATTTATTATTGGAAAACCAACTTATCTCTATTGAAACATAATTAATTAATTATAACTTTAGGATGTCAATTGTGTTTTGTATTTCAATAATCCAAAGGTTAAAATGTAATTGGAGTGATAATTAGGGTGGAAAAGAGTAAATTTATTTTATTTAAAAAAAAAGGTTAGTGGGTATAGTATTTTTATTAGTATTATTATATTTATACCTTCTCTTCTCTCTCTCGCTCTCTCTCTTCTTTTCCATGTTTTAAAGTAAAAGATTACTTCTTCCTCTGTTTTTCTCCTTCGTTTGTTGGAAGAACATAGACTTACTGATATCTAGTCCACAAGTCTCGACCTTTGCCTTTGCTTGTATTGTTGGCATTAATTTGTTCTTAATCCCATAATTAACTCTTTCTTTTTGTGTCCTTAATTTGCAGTTCTCTATTCAAATTCATATCTAAATGGAGAAGACAATGCTGCCTTCCAACATGGTAAAAATCATATCTTTCAACACACACACAAAAAGAAAAAAAAGTTTTTTTGTACTTTGTAGTGCTGAATTTGAAGTTTTGTACAATTTCTTGGATTCTTAACTGCTATGAATAATAATAATAATAATAATAAGAAGAAGAAGAAGTTAACAACCTAGCTCCATGTTAGAAAAACTGTTTCTAAAGTTGAATCCTTTGGCAAAGATATGCTTTACTTACTTTTTTCCTTGTGTGTATTTGGTGTCTACGAAAAAGGTCAACAGAGGAGGACTGGATAAGTCAGTTGCCAGATGAAATGCTTATATCTGTTCTTTCTTTCTTGACGTCGAAGGGAGCATTTGGACTTTGATGGTCTATATACAATGTGGGAAATTAAGGAAGGAATGAAAGGATTGAATTTTGAAAGGGAGAAATTTTTACAGTGGGTGAACCATACTCTAAAATCATATCAAGTCTCAACTATAGATGAGTTACAGGGTTTGTTTTGAGTTTAATGATGGTTCTAAAAGTCATGTTGATGGATGGATTGACTTTGCAATCTCAAAGGGTGTTAAGAGACTTGAATTGGACTTTACAGCAGCAGAGTCTACAAACGTACAAGATGTTATATGTTTCCAAATGAGCGTTTTACAAGCGAGAAAACTTGCATCAAGTCCCCCAAATCCCTCACTCTAAAATATGTACGCTTAACTGGAGAGCTTCTGGAGCACTTCCTTTCCAATTGTCCCTTACTTGAAAGATTACGTGTCGATCATTCTAAAGATCTAGTGAATGTGAAAATTTACGGTTCATCTTTGAAGTTGGAAGTACTTACACATAATACATTATTGTTTAAAATTTAAAAGTATTGAGATTCATGCTGCAAATCTTGAGTCTTTTCGCTATTTTGGTAAATTAATAAGACTGCATGTTCATTCTGCACCTCGTCTTCTAGATGTACGTATTGGTGGGATGTATTCGCTTCCTATATATTATGCATTTGGCTCTCTTTCGAGCTACCTTTATCAGCTAGAGAGTTTGACGCTCGACATTCGCTATAATTATGTAAGCAGTTCAAATTCTTTTCGCTATAATTATATAATTATGTTCTCTCATCTCTTGTTTTTTTTTTTTTTTTCGTTTTTCTTTTCAGCCTGCTTTTAAATTCCCTGAATTTCAAACTCTTACCAAGCTTAAATACCTTAAGGTGGCAGTTGGCACAGATGAAGGATCAAGCCTCCTCAGTTTAATACCTCTAATAGAAGCAGCACCTTTTTTACATAAATTTGCCTTTGAGGTGACTATTCTTACCTCCTAACTTCACACGAAGCATACTAGTAGCTTTTAGTCTTTAATCTAGGTGATGCAATCTGCACACTAATTGTTGGCTCGTGGTTTATCATCATTTTATCTATTAAAAAAAAAATACTACTTTGAAGTTTGAATAGATAAATAGTGATAATTATTCCATTCCAATAGTTGATCAGTAGTTGAATCCCGTCTTCTATATTTGATCAATAGTTGTTTGTTTGCAAATTGATGTTGCTCAGTTGTAATATATTTGGGAGTTTTGTTAAAAAATTTCTTCATCATTTTTAACATTGAAAAGTGAAGATGATGACTCCAATAGAATTGAACATTCAATTCAACATCCTTTCCTTAGAAACATATAACGTCAATGTTTCTGAAAATGAAAATTTGAGTTCAAAAGAGTATCTTTATTTATTCAAAATCATTGTATCTATTTATTCTTTAATCTAGGTGATGCAATCTGCACATTAATTGTTGGCTCATGGTTTTCCATTGTTTTTTTTATTTATTTAACAGATACTCCTTTGAACTCAAAGTGTTCATCTGTTGTAAGCATTTATATTATGTATTTTCAAGGAAAAGGTATTGAAATGAATGTTCAAGTCTATTGGAGTCATCATCTTTACTTTTAGCATTTTCTCACATAAGAGTTTTTATTTTTATTTTGGGACAATGAAGAAATTAAAAAATAAATAAATAAATAAAAACTCCAAAATAGAGTACAATTGAGCAACATCAAGCTGCAAACAAACAGCTATTTACCAAATACAGAAAACATTATTCTCCACACCCACATAACACTCAATCTTGAATAGAAATCTTGACTTTCTTACAGCCCTTAGCCATGCTCTGACCTCCTCCCTAATGGCTTTAAATCTGGTTTCATTAGATCTGCATCTTCTGGTCATCATTATTTGTTTCTGATACCAAAGAACTTAGCCGGTCATCATTATTTGTTGTTTGATTGTAATCTATATTATCAGCTTACACATATCCCCTTGAGAATCATTGCTCTTTGTTTTGAAGTTCCTTACTTTCCTTTTCCAATTGCATGCATGAAATTATTCTTATTTTCTTTTGCCCAGTTACAGTCGATATTGGACAAGCGCAATGTAGAAAGAAAAGCAAGGAAGGTGAAGAAATATCCCAATGAACACCTAAAGGAGGTGGAAATAGTTGGGTTTGCAGGATGAGCAATAGACATTCAGCTTGTTGTTTACTTAATCGAAAGTGCCGTCAACCTTGAGAAGATTGTTATTAATCCTTGTTCACCATATATAAAGGGAATCCCTTGCCTGGAGAATATGAGGACTATTGTTAAATACAAATGTGCCAGAGAAGCTGCCAAGCGGCTAAAGGAAAAACTACTCACAGGAGCTGAGTTTGTTATATTGTAATCATCCTTGTTAATATTAGTGAGTGATGGAGTGTGCCAGTTAATATATATTAATATGTAGAGAGCTTGAATTGTTTTTGTTAGTGTATTTGAATTATATCCAAGCAGTTGTGACTTGTGACTTGTGACATGGACGAGTGATTGTTATACTGTGATGGACTGATGGTTGTGCATTCTATTGTTTCTAGTTGATTTGTTTATGCTGTTATTCAAATTGAAAAATGAGCAATGTCAATTGTTGTACTTGATATTGACAATCCCCAATATATTTGTGTTAACTAGAGTTTTTTGTGTAAATTGCAACCCGGATAAAACCGTTCAACCCAGTTCGATTCGACTCGAAATGGTCAAATCTAAAAGGAAAATCGATCGACAACAGGTTGATAACTCGAAGACCTAATTGAAATGGGTTTTAATGTCTGAAACCCATTGAAATAGGTAAAAGTTTTGTTTGGTATATGTGGTCCACTCTATTTTTGTATTTTTTTTTGGAGTAAACTATATATTTGGTCCTTATCCTTTATAGCATATTTCAGTTTAGTCCCTAACCTTTCAATTGTATCAATTTGGTCTCTAACCTTTTAGCGTCATGTCAATTTAGTCCCTATTGTTATATTTTGAATGAAAATTGATAACATGTCAAACGGTCAAAATAAAATTATAGCGTATTATCACATCAATGAAAGCTAATTTTTTATTTTGACCATTTGACTCATTATCAATTTTTATCCAAAAAATAATAGCAAGAACTAAATTGACACGGTACTGAAAGGTTATGGACCAAATTGACACAATTAAAAAGTTATGACCAAATTGAAATATGATGTGTAGAATAGGGACCAAATACGTAGTTTACCCTTTTTCTTTTCTTTTTGGTTTTGAACTACACGTGACAGTGGCCAAACTAGAGGGGAACAAGCCCCACATGCAGTTGAAATGTTCTCGATACATGCAATGGCAATGCTTATGCACATGTTAAGTAGTTGACATGGTTATTCACCCAAAAAAAAAACTTTGTTGACATCATGGTCATCATCCATTATTCCTATTACTATAAAACTGATTACCACCAAAAATACTATTTAGTATTTAGGATTAGGAGTATGTTTTTAGTCTCATAATTTGGCCTGTTTTATATTGAGCAATTCTACGTTTTAATGAGATAGTGGGAAAAAAAAATCACGTATGAATCTTCACTTTTTTTTTTTTTTTTTTTGGTGAAATTATGAATCTTCACTTAAAACTTTAGAACGAGACTTTCTAGTATTTTTGATAGAGACATGTAATTAGAATTCCCTCTGCAACTCACTTAAGATGTATAAGAGTTCCCCACATACCAATTACCCTTCATATGAATATTTACAACACATTTGATTCTAGCAATAGAAAATGTATAACAATTACTTCTAAATGATATTTATTAAACTCATACAACCAGAATATAGCTGAAGAAAGGTTTGATAAAGAATAGTTACCAAATTAAGTGAGGAAGGAGAGGTATGGGAACTAATAAGTAATAAGCATATGCCTATATATCTATATTCCTATTGCTATGAATGAACATAAACTGCAAGGAAGCAAGAAGGAATGGAAGAACTAAGAAAGACAAATGGGGTACATATATATGGGAAATTAGTTAGGACATCTTCAGCTTATATTATATATGGCTATGTGTTTTATCCATATGATGGAGCACAGACGATGCAAGCAAGCAAGAGAATGGCGGAGGAGGCGCCATCTTCTTCAAGATTGGAGCTGCTTCTCTTGAACTTGCAGACCTTTCCTTTGTTGCACTGCATTTGCTTCTGCAATTGCTGCTGGTGAAATGGCTGCTGTGGTTGCTGCTGCTTTCCCTTCATGGCTTCTTCAACTTTGGACACCATTTCTAATTGTTTTTCTCTTGTGAGTTACTTGAGAAACTCACTATAGGTATGTGGAATTTTTGTGTGGATATATAAATGTGTGTATCAGAGAAAGAAAGACAACTTGTGCATGGGGAACAACATACATGCACCTCCTCTTTTTATAGCCTTTAGTGGTACCAAAATGCCCTTGGAACTTTATTAATAAATAGTGTGGAGATTGGGATCCTAGAGTTCCCACTCCACTTCTTTACTAAGATATAATTTTACAATTAATATAATATTAAGAAGAAAACGATTTTTGTACAAATGTTTGTAAAGAACCACTAAATAATCAAGAATATTAAAAGGAGGACAAAATAATACTATCAATAAAGAATCGACAAAGTGCCAATAATTTTATTGTTTAATGGTATTATCCAATTTTCTTTATAGGGAGAATCTAAGTTTGAATCTCCTTCTCCTCTACTTATTTTAAGTAAAATAAATTAAGGATTGCAAAACACTATATATAAAGAGAGAATAGAAGGTGGACATTGACCAATGGCTTTGTAAATTTAACACAAAGGAAAATGTGAAAGTTTGTAAATAGTAGTTATATTTCCAAGTTTGTTAAATGGAAAGATAGGGTCGAGATTAATTATCAGTTATTTGGCTAAGAGTGAAGCATCTAATAACTTGTGTAATATTTTTGTAAATCATGCCTATTACAATCTTATTATCATACAAAATTTTGGTTTATGACCATATCTAATAATGGGCATAAGAGATCACAATTCAATTTAGTGGAGATTACTAGAAATCTGCAATATCTAATGTTGCACCAAGATAATTTGAATTTAATTATTAAAAAAAAAAAAAAAAACATGTCTTTAGAACTTTACCAATCATCAACATCATCATCACATGTGTCATCATAGCTGTAAGGTTTTGGAAATAGGCATTGGATTCTCTTTGAATCCCCTATCATTGATTAATTAGTTAGTATCTTCTTAGCTGGTATTATAGCTGGTGTTAATTAAGTTAATCAATTAATACTAGTATATAGTTTAGAAGCTAGCTAGTTTTTTAACATGCATACTGATATATAAGAAAGACTAATTTCCTTAACAACCATGTATTATCATGATCAGACAAAGGCAATTATTTTTGATGATTGGATATTATATGTTTTTTTTTTAAATGTCTTCAGAATATCCTTGAGAAGAAAAATAAAGAATAAACAAAGAAAATTAATCAACGCATGAAATGCCAAAAACAGAGGCTAAACTGTTATATTTTTCAAGTCTGTGCCTTAATAGAGTTTGCTTAGCTAGTCCTTGTCGTCACTTAGTGAGTGGTAGAGCCCTTTCATGTGCAGAGCCATGTGAGCATGTGTCCAGGTTCTCGTCCTAGTTGAGTGAGTCTGACCCGCTTCTACAGACCCCAAAGAGAATTTTTTCCATTATCTAATTATCTTTGCCCACAGTTTCTCTTATTTGTTTTTATATATTTTTCTTAATATACATGAATACTAATAATCATGTTGCGGGTTCTGAATAATTCAATTAGTAAAGTCTTTTTTTGTCAAATAATAAGAGATTTGAAATTCAATCTTCATTTACACCAAAAATCAATTAGTATCTTGATTGGATAATAAAAAAACAATCATCATAAACTGAACATCATAAATTTGAAATACTATTGTATCTATAAAAGAAGAATTATATTAATTAGATATGTTCAATGATTCAATTTCATGTACTAATAATATTGAGTTTGAATTTTTTTTTTTTTTTTTGGCGCATATATATAGTTTTTACAAGTCCAATTTTTAAAGTACAACTGTACTTTTATCAACATTAAAAAAAAAATTAATAATTAAATAAATGTTCCAACAAAAAGCTAACCCAAGCAAAGTTTAAGTATTACTATATCCTTTTGGCTTAATTAGAATTAGATTAGGGATAAAATTACACTTCATTCTTTTCGAGGTTCACATAAACTTTAAAATGGAGTGCATCAGTGCATGCATGAATCTTCAGTGTATCGTTTTGTGGGAATGTATTAAAGTAAAATGGTAAATTTAAGTAGAGGTACATCTCCCTTTGTCTAATTTGACTGGCCTTTACGTGTGATTTGATCTCGAAAGGATGAAAATTCCATTCCACTTTGCTTAGTACTGACAAATTCTATTATTTTTTCCTCAAGCACTAACCTTAGTCCTAGCAAAAAAAATTTCCATTTAAAAAAAAAGGTCATTTGCTACATTTATATGTTAGTATTGATCAGCCTACTTAAAGCCATATCATGTAGATACTAGAAAGTAGCATATATGGAAACAATCTTTCAGATCCAAAACAAAGAATATGACTGACATAATTAATGTACTCCATCCAATGTCTTTTCAAAGATGCCTGTGAATGATTTTGCCAAAATTCCTTATTTCACACAATAATCAAGTGAAGAACCATGTAGCACCTATATAAGCCGATTGGCATCTTCACCCTTCACACATATATGGAAATAAATTATCAAACAGCTTAATAATTAAGTAAAAATGGAATAAATATTACTCAAACAGAAGTGAAATGAAAGGGTTGGAAGAGCCCAGGTACTGACACAAATTTTGTCACGACTTATTAAACATGTGGACCATCAATTTCACATGAACCGAATACTATTTTTCTATTACTCACAGTTCACCACTTTAATAAGTATCTATGCAAAAATTGTGTCCTTAGACTTTCTCTCTCATTTTCCTGTTTTTGATTAGCTTAAGGAGACCATGCATTAATTGATGTTTGCTGTAAATATAGAGTATCAATAACAGTAAGGTGCCAAGCTTCATAAGCTGATGACTGACTTTTGTTGTGATTGAAACAGACAAGCAGTAGTAGTATGGAGAGCATGAGGCCATGAGCTATCCCATAATTCTAAGCATGCAGGGCCATGGTTTCAGAAAATGGGATGTTTGCCATTCTGGGAACAAGGCTTTTCGGTTGGTTTGACCCTTCACAGGTTTCATAATGAACTTAGCCAACCAAACTCCGTTGCTATATTAACTTATTTAGATCTTTTCTTCGTTAGGTGTATGATCTTTCATTGTTATAGGGCCCCAAATACTATTGAGCCTTACAGAGAAGTTTTCCACAGTTTTGTAATGGTTGGAGTAGTCCTGGTCCTGGCTCTATGATTGATTAATACCTTTCCTAAGCTTCTTAAAGCAAACGAACTAAGTTAATAGCCTTTGCTTTGTTTTATCTTAAATGGCATCAAGAAATCCCCAAAAAAAAAAATCCAAAACAAAACAAATCCTGTCATGCTATCCTTTGTAGAATTGTGTGCA
Organism: Quercus gilva; assembly: GCA_023621385.1. Taxonomy (NCBI): domain Eukaryota; kingdom Viridiplantae; phylum Streptophyta; class Magnoliopsida; order Fagales; family Fagaceae; genus Quercus; species Quercus gilva. The sequence continues at coordinate 5,402,873 of CM042482.1, read as the reverse complement.
TATATATATATATATATATACGCATATCATTTTTCTGATATGGCAACCTTTGATTTTGATACCGTTTGTCTAACTCTGAAATGTAACAAAAAAAAAATAAAGAAGAAGAATATAGCTCATGTCATTGACTCTATTCTTAAAATTCATTCAATTAGATATAGAGACTATTGTATCTAAAATTTTAAAATAATAATTAAAAAAATACACATGAAATAATTTGGAAAACCTTCAATCATGTTTCTTTGAGGACAAAATTTTCTTCTAAACTGAATTGGAGAAATTTTATTTCAAACCATTAAGTGAAATTCTTTAAAATAAATAGTTTGTCATATTGGCATGAATTAACATATTTATTTATTCTAAAGCAAAACTCTTCAAAAAATAAATTCAAAGGAAATAATTTATTAAATCTAATACTTAAATTCCTTCCAAAACAGTTTTTCTCTCCTCTCCCTTTAAAAAAAAAATCATCAGTATCCTATCCTCTCTCTCTCTCTCTCTCTCTCTCTCTCTAATGTTTGGACTTGTGGATAAAAAGAACTGAGGAAGAAAGAAGTTGGACAACATCCCATCTTGGATTGGTTGGACTTGTGCTTCTTTAACTTTCCCATAGGGAAGCATCTTAAGTTAACAAGGGAGCCCAAAATTTTACGCCTTGAAATGGTTTAGGCCTGTAGTTGTTGGCTAACATCTTCCAAAATTGGGCCTTGCACCAATTACATTGAATGGCCCAGCAAAAGTGATAGACTATGTATCTGACTCGACTTAAAGACATTTTTCAGACATACCTAACAGGCTAACACCCCAAAAAAACAAAAACAAAAAAGATTGAAATGGTCCTCCAGTCTTTTAGATTTTTACACAAGTTATGGCCCCTACCCACTTTCCAAAAGAAAGAAAAAGGACAATAATAGATGATGATTAATTGAAATGTTACTCTTTTCTTTCCATCCTAACAAAAAAATGTTTACATTCACGATGTCCATTTCATAATAGGAAAGTTAAAATGTAGTAATACCAAATGGTAGTGTTCAAAATGCAATATAATGACAAAGCAACAATTTATATGCAAATGTTTCTATGTCTAGCCACCTATCACTTTCACTACAATGTTCTAAGACTTTTAGGTGTGAGATCCATCCACCACACAACAACAACCGAAAGCACACAAAATGATTTGACCCAGTTTGTTGATACTTGATATTATTGGTGGTTTAGCTTAATTCCAATTTTTTGAATCTATGACCCATAATTTTTAAGGTAAAATGTTTGAGTAGCTGAAAACATATGTAATACTGGTCAAAGGCTCTTTGGTTTTGTGTGTCTCCAGCTCCTTGAAAGCCAAGTTGAGGTTTGATCTAACAAATCCTTCTAAGAGTTTGATTTTCCAAAGCAAAAACAAAAAGGGAAACAAATGTAACATCCATTGATGGAAAAGATTGTAAGCCACAAAACAACCACGTTAGAGTAATGCTATGTATAAACATAACATTTTATTTTTTGTAACTGTTGAATATGTAAGTTGTCATTCATTTTTATGTGAGTTTATCATTGATACAATTTTATTGTCTATCATTAACAATTTGACATTTCACTGATTATGAAAATATTATGATTTTAGATTTATCAATTACCCTTTTTTATATGAATTTCCTCATTTATCATTGGCCAGCAAAATGCTAAATTATTGGTTACCTTAGTACAAATTGGACCCATTGTTGGCCATCTCAACCATATTATGTACAGATTCCAACCTAGAAAAGGACATGTCTTTGAATTTTGGAATTATCAATTCAACCCTAGGCCGGAATGGACTGTATCTTATCCCTACTATAATGATAAGAATATAAGATACATACCAAGAAACAAATTTGTCATATATAAAATCGGAAAGGTATACTCTGTACAAGGAATTAGGAGGTGCGTTACATCAAAGAATACACATAAGCTTGAATATACCACCTTGTCAAATAGCTGAAGTGCATTAAATATCAAGACACATCAACAATACATCAAACTAAAGTAATTCCTTAGATCTGGCAAACAAATTCCAACATCAAGTCTGTGGTTTTTTTTTTATCCAAAAAAAAAAAAAAAATTAGTGCCTCTAATAATTTTAGAAGTAGGAGGCCATTATCACTATATCCTTGTCCTTAATATGACCAAAAGTATGTTACTTACCATGTTGGGGTGGCAATTTGTGTTCATAGGTCAGGTTTGTGTCGTGTCGAGCTATTAGTATTTGGCCAATCATTTATCACTATATCAATAGTAGGGTTAACCCGAACCCAACCTATTTAGTAAACGTGTTAAGAATCCTCAACCATAATACGATTTGTTTATTAAACAAGTCGATCTGACACGACACGTTTAACCCGTTTAATTAACAAGTAATGTAAAGGTCAATAAGAATAACTTGTTTAATAACCTATTTGATTAATAAGTCATACTTGACCAAAATAACCTGTTATTAATTCTCATATATCTAAAATTAAAATACAATTACAACTATAAATATAGTAACAAACATATAATTACAACAAAAATTTAGCAATAATAACAAAAGCTAATACATTTATAAGCTAAACGGGTCAAATGCATCAAACGGATTCGCATGTTGAACACAAACATGACCCATTTATAAACGGGTTACTCATATCGAAATTGCGAGTTGTGTCAAATTTTGGCACCCCTAATCAATAGTAAAAAAAAATATGTTATTAATTTTATTTTTTTTTTAGAAGAAAATACCATTAAGATTTAAAGAGGACCATTCACAAGTAATTCCATTTTATGCTGGTAGTGTGACAGTGTAAGGTAAAACAACTGAACAAGTTGAAGATAAGCCATATCATATACTATAAAATAAAAGTGGACTCAGACACCGTGGTTGCGCCAAGTGACAACACCAAATTGCAGAAATTTTCTTAAATTTTTAGATTTTAAGAAAAAATATATATACGTTTTCTTCAACTATAATTTCTAAGTGGATATAATTTTTCTTCAACCATAATTTATAAGTGGATAAAAATCTTAATTTGATTAAAGTTGAATTACACTTGCTGTATTTCTAAGTGGATAAAATTCTATTCAATTAATATTAGATTTAGACTTTTTGTTCATATAAAATTCTTCAATGTGGATATATTAGTATTTCTAAGTGGAAAAAAATACAGCAACGTAGTGTTTATTTTGTCTAAGGTTGCAGCGTAGTGTTTAAAATTTTAGTTTATAAAATTATATTCAATTAATATTAGCTTTAGACTTTTTGTTCATATAAAATTCTTCAATGTGGAGTGTGTGTGTGTGTGTATATATTAAATAATTCATAATTAATACTCATCACACGATTCTTTTGTGTTATTATTCTCTTCTTCTACCTACAACCTCTATTATTCTCTTCTTCTACCTACAACTTTACAATTACATATTTGTTTACTCTACTTTTTTTTCATCAAATTCAATATATTTTGTGTATTTGTTTAAGTTGATTTCCTTAAGTTTAATCCAATTTAGAGAATTGTTACGAATTGTCAATTGATTTTTTTTTTATAATGTTAGTTTGATTGTTTAGAAACTATATAAGAAATTGAGCTTTCATGTCTAATTAACTAAGAAATTAGTTTTTGAGTCCAAACATAATAAAACAATAAAATATATAGTCAATATTTTCTTTTTTCCTTTTCTAGGGTTTTCTTTTCTTCTTGGCAAATAGAGCCAATATTTAGGCTTTTCTAGCCTTTTTTTTTTTCCTTTTCATGTTTTGTGGGTATAGATGATGAATGTTTTTTAATTGCTTATATTTATATTTATGTCTTTTTAATATACTTTTTTTTTTAAAAATCTCGAGAAGCAACTTTTTTAAAAAAAAAAAATCCTAATATATGTAGGACTTGGCCGTATATTAAACCACCGACACCAAAATATTATACACACACACACACATATATATATGTATATATATCTTTTGAATCCTTATTGTATATGTATTGATATATGATATATAATGATATAATTTATCCAAAAATATATACCCTAATATGGTGATTGTTTAGAATTTTTTTTAGATTTTTAGATTTTAAGAAAAAAATATATTCAATTTTTCTTCTCCTATAATTTTTAAGTTGATAAAAATCTTAATTTGACTACAATCCAAATTCTTCATCTAATCCATCTAATCCTTATTTTTTACAATATATTTGTTCTTATTAATTTCTTTGGATAAAATAACAATAAGTATATATACCCAAATAAGTGTTTTAAACAAACGTGCAACCTACAATAAGTATTTTCTGAAATTTCAAAAAGAGATTAAATTTGGTTGGTCTATCTAAAATATTATCACCAAATCCTAAAATGAATAGGATAGAATTACCAAAAAAAAAGGACAAAATTTCAATAAATAAAAAATACATAAAATAAAGCAAATAAATTTTGTGTATTTGTTGCCTTTTTATTGTAAGGACTCAAAATGTTTTGGACCTAAACAATAAGATTTGTAGAGCGTGGGTAAAAGGACTAAACACCAACAAAGCAAATAATGATTGGTTTGAGATTCACAGAACTAATAATCAAGGAATTTGGCTAAGTGTTTGTGAGGATAATAACGACGACTTCGGCTAAAGGTTTATGAAGAAATTTTGTTTTCGGCCTAGTCCGAGGATCTAGTCTGAGGAAGTCTTTGCTCAAAGCTGACATACATAAGGGTTGTCCTTCAACACCCGGAAGATTCCTCTTTTGGTTCTTGTCCTAATCGGTTTTCTTTTGAACCCCTCCCTCTCCCCCCCCTTTCTCTTGATGGGAGTGCGATCTATTATATAGTTTTTTTTTTTTTCTTTAGTTAATCTCTGCCGTCCACTTATTAATCATCCAAACTTATATTTGAGTGCCTATCCCATCAGCCGCCTTTGCAGGCTTTCTGTTAGTTGAAGCAACCAAGGCATCACTGCTGGCTGGTCAACTCACCGTTGATGTGATCAGAATGTAAGTGGAGTGCATTTAATGAGTGAGTGACAGCTCATCCTTAGATTATGCACTTTCCTCGGTTTGGACCTTGGGCCTGATGTCCCTAGACGAGTTGGGCAACGTTTGCTCATCCTCAGATTATGCCCTCTCCTCGGTTTGGACCTTGAGCCTGATGTGAAGTGGGCCGGGGTTGCCATAATATTTGGGGCCCCACATTTATTATATATTATATAATTTTTATCAACAAGTTTTATAGATAGGCTGAAATTCTATGTTTAATCTAATATTTTAGTATTTTTTTTAGACGTCAATATAGCAAGCAATATTTTTTATTTTCTTATGACATGATTATTTGTTGTTGGCATCAATATTTTGTTGTATATGGATTTAATTTTTTTATGGTTTTTGTTTGGTGCTTTGTTCCATATAATCTATCTTCTTTAATTAAAAGCAAAATTTGCTGTTAAACATGAAATTGGATACGAGAGAAAAAGAAGAATCTAAAAATGTTCTTTTATCCATCAGTCCAAATTCCTATGTAAATTTATCTTTACTTAACTCCGTTTTCATTTTTTTTAAAGTTCAGAAATTTGGATATTTTTTCATTAATGAATTAGGATTTTGGCTTAATTTTGTTTTCAATTGTTTCAATTATTGAATTCATTATTTTTTTTATCTGTAATATTAATATCTGTGTTTTTTTTATTTGAAAAAAATAATATATGTGTTCTTAAAAGCTAAAGCACAATACAATTACAAACATTATTTTAAGTTAGGGTGTTATATTTATTTATTAGTAAGTTAAAATGTTACATTAAGTTATGGTATTATATTTTTATTTATTATTAAGTTAGAATGTGTGATATAACTTATAGCCATTTGAATAAAATCAACACTAAAACAAATTATTTAAATATTAAAATAAGAAATAAAAATTAAATTTCTTTTAGGTGTACAAGTAAAATTTATTTTTTAATCTTAAATTTTGAATTAATTCTTTTAGGATGATCCCCTCTTCATAAATAAATAGGAATTATTAAAAAAAATTATGAATTTTTTTATTGATCATTGTAATTAGATATATTATATATAAGGACAAATATACAAAATTCAATTATCTTTTAGATTTAAAAAAAAAATAGATATATTTTTTGTTTATATCTTACACACACACACACACACACACACACACACACACACACACACACACACAGATTAATTGTTATACTATTTTTACAATTTGCATAGTTTTTAAAATATTTTATAATATTTGTTTTTGAAAAAAAAAATGCCAAACTTGAACTTATATAATATACATCTTCCATGTAACTTAATTTTTTTTTTAATTGTTATTCAATTTAATTATATTATCAAAATATTTTTTATTAAGCCATGCATCGCACGGGCATAATACTAGTACCTAATAAAATTATTGACTTGTTGTGGACTGCACATTTCCCTAAAGGTAAAAATCAATTGCCTAATTGCTTCCAATCTTAATCACTACTTAATTGCAAGAGAGATCTACTTTTCTTTTTAAGTTTTAAATTAGTTTTGATAACATATGGGAATGGTTTAGTGTGGTTGCCGACTAATGGCCAGTTTGGAAGTAAAAAAAAGGAGGGGGAGTAGAGTAAAGAGAGGGAGTGTAATTCAATTACCTTATTTGGAAGTTTTTTAAAGAAAAATGGGGAGGGGTTTGGAGGAGTTTCAACTACCTTTAACCCTTCATTTTTAATTTCTCCAAATTGGAGAGATTTGGAGGGAAAATAGAGTAGATAAAGTATTGATCAAATGAATTTTCCAATTTACCATTTTTAAATTAATAAAATTACAAACCAATTATATAATATAAATTCACGTTATTTCATTTTCTGTTCTTTTCAAAAGGTTCTAAATAAGGCAAAAAATTAGTAATTACACTAGAAAGTTCATTTTCTGAGCAACCAAACAGAGATTTGATACACATACTTCATAGAACGATCCAGAAATAGCATATAAACCCCAACCTTTCCTTCTATCCCTCACAATCTTCAACCTCACCTAAACACCTCGTTGAGTCAACCAATTCTCACACTCCAACCCACACCCACAACTCGGTCCACACTCATTCCCCATATCCAACTCATCCATCTCAAAAAAACAAAGACACCCATCTGGGTCCTCATCGTCACACCCAGACACGCTGTGCCCCAACTCATCCACCAAACTCACCGGTTCCACATCGAGTCTACTTGCCGAGCTGCTAAAACCCAGTGAACCCGATGATTGGCACTGGGGTTGTGAAGAAGAAGAAGGGAAAATCTGTGAAGGGGTGTAGATGAAATGGGCATATGGGTGGTCATCTATGGTGTTGTGGAACGGGATGGGGAGGTTTTCGAAGGATCTAGAGGCGTCGGAGGATCGGAGTGGTGGATTTGGAGAGTTAGTTTAGGGATTTGGAGGTTAGAGAAATGTTGGCTAATTCTATTGGGGTCAGCCATGGGAGGATTAGCTTGAAGCATTGGAGGAAAGGTCCAGTTGGGTTATTAGGCTCTTCTTGTTGTTGATGTTCATTGGTTTGGCAACGTGGTTTTAAAATTTTCTCGAGAAAAAAAGAAAAAACGATTTTCTTGAAAAATGGAAGGAGGAGAGGAAAAGTAGAGAGAGAGCGAGGGGATTGAGAAATCGAGGTGTAGTAGTAGAAATGGGAAAATAAAAAAATTAAATTCACGTAATAAGCAAAATAAAAATAATATATTAATAATAATAATAATAATAATAATAATAATAATAATAATAATAAATGAGAGAAACACTCAAAATTTAATATTTTGTTGATTTTTTCAGTAAATAAACAAACCAAACATTTTTTTCTTATTTTAATTATTATCAATTAAGGATGGTTTTTTTAGTATAATAAAAAAGCATAAAAAATATTTAATCATAGACCAATGTTGATTATTTAATTCACATTATCAAAAAAATTATCAAAAAAAAAATATTGTATGCTATAGTCATAATTATTTAATCTAACAAATTAATCATAGACCAATGTTGCAAATCCGTTTTCAAATATGGGTTAATTTGTCTATTTAAATCATTTTCTCTCATTTCCATCCTAATTTTAAAAACATTCAAACAAGAGTAAGGGCTAATTACTCCCTTCCCCCTTACTAATTTTAAGAATATTCAAATAAAGTGGAGAATAATCATTCCCCCCTACTCTCCTCCCCATTATTCTCCTCCCCTGTACTCCCTTCTACTCTCCTCCCTCTCTAAACTTCCAAACAGGCCATAACGTCTTTTTTATAGCCAACACACAAACTACAACATGAGGAGACACATTTCATTAGTCATGAAGGCTTTCTATTGTGGACGTAGGAATCTACAACTAACCCACATTTATTTTCTATATTCTTTTTCTTTTTCTTTTATCACTCTGTCATCGTTATTTTCTTATTTATATTTGTTTTTATATGCTATAATGGTATTAGAGTTATGCTTTATATTTTTTAATATACTATACTCGATTTCACTCTACGTGTGGTCCTTCCAAACCCCATTGAGTTTAGGAGAAAGATGTGCCTAGGTTTACCCAATGAAAAGTATCTCTCAAGGCTTCGACAAGGGTGCCCTAAAGACTGGTATGGCTTGTTTGGAAGTTTAGAGAGGGAGGAAAATAAAGAGAGTAGTGGGGAGGAGAGTAAAGGGAAATGGTTATCCTCCACCTTATTTGGATGTTTTTAAAATTAGTAAAGGGGAATGGAATAATTAGTCATTTCTCTTGTTTGGATGTTTTAAAAATTAGGATGGAAATGAGAGGAAATGATTTAAATAGAAAAATTTACCCCTATTTGAAAATGAACTTGCAACATTAGTCTATGATTAATTTGTTAGATTAAATAATTAGACTATAGCATGCAATATTTTTTTTGATAATTTTTTTTTTCTGATGTGAATTAAATAATCAACATTGGTCTATGATTAAATAATTTTTTTGCTTTTTTATTATACTAAAAAAAATCCTTAATTGATATTAATTAAAATAAGAAAAAAAATGTTTGGTTTGTTTGTTTACTGAAAAAATCAACAAAATATTGAATTTTGAGTGTTTCTCTGATGTATTATTATTATTATTAATATTAGAGCCCATTGAGAATGCCTTGTCCATCTAATTAATAAAACAAAATTTTTTTTTTTTTAATAGAACAAGGTCTAAAACTTTCAATAAAAAATATCAAGATTCAAGTGGTCCAGCAAATAAGGCAAATCCAGACCAAGCCAAAAAAGAGAGCCTAATCATTTACAAACAAGATTAAACCAAGGGCTGAAATTCCTGTACGATAACAAGACAATTTAAACTAGCACCTATACCAGTAAACAGTATTGAACAACCAAGGACATAACACAAGACCTAAGAAGTCAGCTCTTGGAGTCAATGACATTGTTTCATGCCAAACAACTAAAGATGTGAAAATCATAAAAATGAATGTAAGCAGACAAAGTCTTCAAGCCACTGAAAAAAGGATAGTGTTACAATGAGCTATGACCATATCTGTAATTGCTAATAGACTCTTTTTAGAAAGCAAAACTAAAAATAAACACAAGCTAGTGCCAAAGAAAAATTAATCCCAAGAGTTTACAGTTCAATGATCAATTGAAAAGGTTTTTAGAAGCTGAAATTGTCTTGGAACATTTACTTGTCTAACTATTAGAGAAATTTAAGGATCAGACATCATTGTAAACAATAGCTCCTTGCGCTCCTCCATTGGATAGCCAATAAAAGCTCTCAACATATCTGGATTCTTAATAAGATAGAGATAAGCCCTTATTCGCAATCTAGAATCAATTCCTATCTCATCCAAGAGATGGAACATCTCTTGCTCAGGAATGGGAAGACGTGCCAAGCTCCTCTCAAAAATTAAATTTCTTTCTCTAAGTGCTGAATTTCGTTCTCTCATTGCTAAAGCAACATCCTGAATTGCTCCCATAATTTTTTCCATGTCCTCATTTTTTGATGTTTTTCTCTTTTTGGCTTTTGAGGAGACTTCACCCACATTATTATCAGAGCTCTCCAAAGCAACTTCATTTTGAGCAACTAAATGATCAATATCTTCAATGTTCTCCATAAAGCCCTCTCCGGTTGAAGTAGCCCACCGTTGCCTCATCTTTGATGTAGTTTCAGATTGTTCCCCAGTTGCTCTATCTTTTCCATAAAGCTTAACCAATTTGTCGTAGTTTGGAATTGGTCTGTTCTTAAGCTCTTTTGCTTTAGGTTTAGCCTGTTAAAAAATGACAACAAAATAAGGTCAAATAAGAAAACACTCAAATTTATGCACCATAGTGTTCTACCGAACAAGCATACATGATACATCGGAGTCCTTTGAATCATTAAATTATGCACCATCTGGATTAGACTTTCCAAAACTTCCGATTTAGCACTCCACATTTTGGTGATTGGACTCCAAGCAAAACCACTCAATCCATTCTTAAACACATCATAGCAATTATCTCTCTCGTTAGTTCATCGCAAATGCTTCATCTTTCTAAACTCAAACTACTAATTGAATAAGTTACTTGTCTTCTTTGAGGCCTCCTTCGAAGTATTAACCAATAGGCAACGAGACAAACTATATAAGCAACTGTCATTTGACGTCTCCATTCCCAATCCCATAATCCACGTCTCCATTCTCAAATTTGCAATAAACATCTCCTTTTATTCTCTTGTCTATCCATCAAATAAAATTATCCCATGACAGCAAAGCTATTACAATCCATGATATGCATAAATACACTAAGCTATTACAATTCAGTGTGTTTTGTGTAATCTATTATATAAGAATATAAAACTTAGAAAGTATTTGGCTTGCTAGTGAAATGCCACTTCATGGTTATAGTAATGACTAAAACTAAAATCAAATAAAAGAAACAACTTCATAGCCAACATTAACAACTTTACAAGACAAATAAAAGTATCACCATAATATAACTTAATGAACATCATTGCTACAATAGAAACTGCAATTAATATACTGACCCTTCCTAGCTGCCGACATTAATTAAAACCAAAAAGCGAATGACATAATCAAAATTGCACAAAAGACAGCTAACCAACATTCAGAAAAACTCTAATTAGTTAGAATTGAACACATAAACAGGCAATTTAGCTTTCCAATCAATTAGCTAAAAAATGAAATAAGAAGAGTTACAACCAGTACAATGACATAAAAGAATGCAATCTACTAAGATGCTAAATCTAGTGTCCTGGAGATTGTAAAAACTACTGAACTATCAGATTGTGACCACATTGTGAGTCACTCTTTGAAACTTTAAAATTCTAGTCCTCATGCCTTGGATAAGAAAGAATCTCGTGGAAATTAATGTATATTTGGAAACAAAACCTAAGCCAGGAATGGAAGTTTTAACATTGAGGTTGTTCAGAATTTGAAACATTTCTAGGACATTTGAGATGTTTCAAACTACAAAACGAAACAGCAACAAGAAACAATGCAATGAAAGGATACTTAGAAATTTTAAACATTTTGAAAAGTAAATAACAAAAATTGGAAGTAATGCAGTCTTAAACATTTCCTAGAAGCTGAAGACATTTTGGACCACAAAACAAAAAAAAAAAAAAAAAAACAAGTAATTGAATGGAACCATATACAGAGTATTGGCAGTTACCTTAATGCCCTTATAGTAGTGACCCAGCTACCCTCACTTGTTGGAATGAGACCAAGACAAACACGATCAGCAATACCCTGGATGCAGAAAATCAAAAGGAATCAATCAAAGCAGTCCATCTTCTTGTACATTAATGCATGTTTTCATGATAAACTTTCCCTTTTGGACCAATGTAAAATATCAGCCACTACAAACTAGCTCATTGCATCAGTATTCTATATCAACAAAAGATGGTTTCACAATCTGTTGCGAACCAGCCATAAAAGGTTTCAACCATTGGCCGTGTGCTTCTAAATTTAATTTGAAGCGTCAAAAGATAACACATTCAACTGACACCTTAGAAGATCTCCTCGGACTTTGGCTTAGGCAACTATTAGGTGGGTTGTGGTTGCCTACATCTTTAATTCAGTTTTTGACTTAATAAAAAAAATAAATAAATAAAAAAAGCATCTAAGTATAATAATTCGTCTTCCAAATTAGGTTCAAATCAAGCATTTAAAAATGTTCATCAACCTATCAAAAAAATAATAATAATAATATTCATCAAACATTACACAGGAAAGTTGACAGGACAGCATCTATTAACCAATCATGACCTTCAAATATACATTGTCAGTTAAAATTTCCTCTCTACATCACTAGACAAGAAAATTTTCATTAACCTAAAATAACCTAATAGGAATTTAATCATGAAAATTTCATTAACTTAAATAACCTAATAGGAATTTAATCATGATATGCTAGCGCTGCAGCTTGACTATTTAGAATTTATTAACTGACAAAATAAATTAGTGTATGGACGTACTTTAGGTGTTGTAATCCAGTTATCTCCTTCAAGTATGATACAACGATCACTCACTAAATTAGCTTGTAGATTGTGTTGGAGTGCCTCAATTATGGCATTGAGATTCCATTCACAAGCATAAACTAGTTTTTGCATTGGCCCTGATCAAGGAAGTTTAGCAATCAGGTTACTATTAGTGTACAAATGATCAAGCAATTGAAATGATTCTGAAAGAGTAGACACCAAATTTATCAAACACATTGTGAGTAACTCTTTGAAACTTTAAAATTCTAGTTAAAAAAAAAAACCCCCAAATTAGAAACCCATTCACAAAAACAAGAAATTACCTAATAAAAATAAACAAGAAACACAGATCCATATATAACTACAATATACAAATTTATGCAAGTTCACAATCTAGACTCACTCAAACACTTTATCAAACACGTCATGAGCAATACTTTGAAACTTTAAAATTTAAGTAAAAAAAGCAAGCATATCTGAAACCCACCCACAAATAACATGTTATTACCCCATAAAATCAAAATTAATAAGAAATTACCCAATAAAATCACAATTTTAAGAACATAGTTATTTGATCCAACTCAAAAGAAACCCATGAAACAAAAAGAAAAATAGAGTTTACCTCTGAAAGAAAAACCCAGGTGTGAGAGATGATTGATTGTGAAGAAGTTGTGAGGGACAGCGTGAAGTGTGGAAGAAATCGTGTGAGAGAGAGGCAGCAGAGTCTTCAAGGCTGAGAGAGTTGAGAGAAATTTGAGATTGATGAGAGAAATAATGTGAATTTATTTTATATAATCGGTTTGTAATTTTGTTAATTTAGAAAGGGTAAATTGGGGAATTCATTTGGTCAATAGTTTATCTACTCTACTCTCCTTCCAAATCTCTCCAATTTGGAGGAACTAAAAATGAGGGGTTAGAGGTAGTTGAAACCCCTCCAAACCCCTCCCCCTCCTTCTTTAAAAAACTTCCAAACAAGGTAATTGAATTACTCTCCCTCCCTTTACTCTACTCCCCCTCCTTTTTTAAACATCCAAACAGAGTAGTAGTGTCACTAATTTTATGTAAATGGCATATAGCCCATGAAATCAATGCTCTTAATTGAAAGAAAGGGTCATTGATTGTTGAAGGGATTGGCTTGATCATTGAAGGACCAAAACAAGTGGGATAGGTCTCCAACTGATTTTTTTGGTAGCTCGAGGGGTTTAAGACAAGAGGATCCGCTATCTCCTATGTTGTTTTTTATTATGATGGAGGTGTTTAGTAGGATGTTAAGAAGAGTGGAGGGAGCTGGCTTGATCCGTGGTTTTAAAGTTGAGGGTAAGAGGGGTGGTGGAGAATGTGTTACACATCTATTATTTGCAGATGATATTATCCTTTTTTGCGATGCGGATGTGGAGCAAATTCTTCATATTCGATTGTTACTACTTAGTTTTCAGGTGGTAATAGGTTTAAAGGTTAATGTGCATAAGAGTGAAATGGTTCTAATAGGGGAGGTTGATGATGTGCATGCCCTGGCTAAAATTTTGGGCTACAGAGTTGGAGAGTTGCCTATGTCTTATCTTGGTATGCCGTTGGGGGCTTCACATAACTCCTTTTCAATTTGGAACCCTATTTTGGAAAAATTTGAGCAGAAACTAGCCGAGTGGAAGAAGTTGTATTTATCTAATGAGGGTAGGTTGATGTTACTCAAGAGCACATTATCTAGCCTTCCTACCTATTTTCTTTTGTTATTCACAATTCCTACTCATGTGGCTAATAAAATTGAAAAGTTGCAAAGGGATTTTCTATGGGGTGATAGCAAGACTCATCTAGTAGGATGAGATAAAATTTGTGTGCCTACAACCAATGGTGGCTTGGAGATTAGGAAACTTACTACTTTCAATAAGGCCTTATTGGGAAAATGGTTGTGGCGGTTTGGGAAGGAAGAGGATCGGTTATGGAAGAGGGTGGTAGCTTCAAAATATGAGGAAGAATGGGGGGGTTGGACCTCTAAGCTGGGTAGGGGAGCCCATGGGTGTGGTTTGTGGATAGGTATTTACATGGGTTGGGAGGATTTTAGCAAAAATTGTCAGTTTGTTGTTGGGTTAGGGAATAGAGTGAGGTTTTGGCAGGATGGGTGGTATGGGGATTAACCTTTTCAATTGGCTTTCCCAAGGCTGTATGGTATTGTCATTAATAAGGAGGTTTTTGTAAAAGTTTCTTTATCAAGGCAGGGGGCGGAGGATAGAAGAATTTGGGATGTTCGTTTTATTCGAGAATTTAATGATTGGGAGATGGTTGAAGGGTTGCATTTTCTTCATATATTGGGAGCTAATACTCCTCCAATGGATGTTGGAGACCGGATGAAATGGAAGTTGAAGCCTAATGGGGATTTTGACATCCGGTCATATTATAACAAATTAAGGGACTCTCCCTCAATTGTCTTTCCTTGGAAAGCTATATGGAAAGTAAAGGCCCCTAGAAGAATTTCCTTTTTTGTTTGGTGTGTAGATTGGAATAAGATCCTAACGGGTGATAACCTGAGATTGAGGAGATTGGTTTTTGTGGACTAGTGTATTATGTGCCGTCATTGTGGAGAGACGGTAAACTATTTACTTCTTCATTGTGAGTTGGCTTATCGGTTATGGAGCTTTGTCTTTATAACTTTTGGTTTGTTTTGGGTTACACCTAGACGATCACAGATTTGCTTTTTGGCTGGTGGAATTGGTTGGGGAAGCACTCGTCTCAGATTCGGAATTTAGTTCCGTTGTGCATCCTTTGGTGTATTCGAAAGGAATAGAATCGGCGGACTTTTGAGGATTTGGATAGTTTCGGTGATCAGATGCTTGCTTCTTTTAGTGGAACTCTTTTTGATTGGTCTCGGGCTTGGGGACTCACTACTAGTGATTCTCTCCGTTCTTTCCTTGACTCTCTTTCTCTTTGTAATTAATATGTTGGTTGGTTTTCTTTCTTGTTTCTTCTCTGTTTTCTTCTTCTTGTATTCTCTGGGTTTGCTCTATGTTCTTCATGCATAAAGTAGCCTTTCATATATATAACATTCTTACTTATCAAAAAAAAAAAAAAGGGGGTAGACGAGGTCAATGAGGAGAAAGACCACATAGACCCACTAATCTCTAAAAATTGGTAACATGGGGGCAAATTGTGTATACATTTCTGACATGGTAAGTAATATACTTTTAGTTATATTAAGAGTCTGTTTGAGATCCGTTTATATTGTTAAAACTGAAATTTTTTTACTAAAATTACTATAGATAAAGGTAAAAGTTAGTTAAAATAATACAGTGAGACTCATGAATAGTACCAAAAAGTATAATAAGACTAATGAATAGTAGTAAAAATAAGTTGAATAGTAAAATAAGCTTGCAAAATTAAGTCATGCCAAATGTACAGTAAGGATGAGTAATTATTTAAAAATTATATGAGATAGAAATTATAACTAGAAATCCAACCGTAATTTGAAATACCAATTTATCATTATCTATCTAAGGATTATGGTTCTTAGTAGATTGAAGGATAACTCCATAATGAAGTTTTTAAATTGTACTAATCAATTTTAAAAATGAGTAGACTAAATTTTACTAACTTATTGACATATAAACAAATCATTTCAATATTCATTTAATTATTGACAATATGATAAACTTTATCTAATTAATTTCAAAATAAATTGATAAGATTTTAGAAATTAAATCTTAAAATTCTTTTAAGAACTTTAATGACAATCGCATTATCTTATGACTCTTTTTTCTTTTGATTGTTTGGGCAACATTACAAAAATTTAAAATATTTATTGATTCTCAAGGGTAAATCTTAGATAGTCTCAAAATAGTGTTTCGAACTTTCATAAAACGTGTTAGACTCAAATATAAGGGGAAAATGAATATTTGTTCATAATTTACAAACTATGCAACAAAATGCCTATATTTTAAAACTATTTAACAAAATGCTCTTATTTTTTAAACTTGATTTTAACAAAATTGAGTTACAGATGGAGCTCAATATTTGCAATGTCGAGTTCTATGCAACTTTTTCTACTTAAATTTTTTTGAAAATTTAAATGAAATTTAACATAGAACTTGATTTTGAAAATATTGATTTTTACACTGAACTCGATTTTGTTAAAATTGAGTTAAAAAATGGGACTATTTTGCTAAATAGTTTCAAAATACGAACATTTTGCTACATAATTTGTAAATTGGGAGCAAATATCAAATTTTTTCCTAATATGAGTCTAACTTGGGAGAAATTATAAGATCCACATAGTGGATAAGTGATGCGGTCCACTATTTTACTAAAAAATTTTTACTTATTTAAAATTGTTAGTTAAAAAAAATTTTAAACAGAAATTAATTACTGACTTAATAATTTTAAATAAATAAAAATTTTTTAGTGAAATGGTAGATAAATAACGTGGTCCACCAGAAAACTCTATAATACATCCGCGGAACGAGAATACTTTCAAGGTCAGGAAAACTTCTAGACTCCAGGTGTCAGGTAATCTTAGGCCTAGAACCTCTAACCCGTGACGTGGCAATAACCCCACCCCCACCGCCACCGGTATTCCCGGTCTCCCATTTTCCCCTCTTCATTATATTAAATGTTTAAACCCTACAAATCTTCATTTACCTCACTAATCTCAACCACTCTCACAGTCTCACTCAAATAACTCTCACTCTCTCTCTCAACAAAGCCATGGGTAATAGCAACAATTTCAGCTTTTTTTTTTTTTTTTTTCAAATTTCATGGAATATTGAATCGCTACGATCTCTGATTCTCACTGTGTTTTTTTTTTTTTTTTTTTGGTGTTAAATTACAGGGAAGGTCAAGATCGGAATCAACGGTATATGATCTTACTATATTTTCGAACGATTTGATTTTTTTGATTTTTTTTTTCACTTTCTTCGATTTGGATCTGATGGATTTTGGAAATGTTTGTGTGAAATTGGGAAATTTTCAGGATTTGGAAGAATTGGACGTTTGGTTGCCAGGGTTGCTCTGCAGAGAGACGATGTTGAACTCGTCGCTGTTAACGATCCTTTCATCACTACCGATTACATGGTATTACTTTGAAATCGCTGTGTATTGGCTTTAGATCAGTGGATTTCGTTCATGAAATTGACCTTTTTATTTGAGCTTTGAGATTATATGGTTCATTGCTTAGTCTAGTGCTCTGTTTTTTTTTTTTTTTTTTTAATTTTTTGATCTCGATCGTTTTATTTAGTTTGATGTGTTTGGATTTCATAGGATTGTTTGGTTAACAATAAAGATTTTCTTTCAGTGAATGGTAAGCAATGGTGCTTCTCAATTTGAGTGTGAATCGCTAGTAGTAATAGACATGCATATTTTCTATGTTTTTGGGTAAAGGTTAATAATTTGTATTTATCATAATTTAGAAATATATATACTTTTTATTTTTTCAAACAAATAAAAAGGATGAACTCTAGAGATAAGCCGTAATTTTTGAACGGCAAGGGAAAAAAATCTTTAATTTTAATTTTAGGAATTCTGTTTTTGAATTTAAAATGAAATTTGTTATTTGACGTTTATGACCCTATTTCTAAATGAAATTACTTTTCATTAATGAGGGTATTTTTGAATTACATAAAAGGGGGAATCCTCCTATATATATATATATTATATACATATATGTGTGTATGTAAATATGTCTCTATGTGTGCGTGTGTGTGTGTGTGTGTGTGTATATATATATATATATATATATTTAGTGTGTATTTATTTATTTTTTTTTTCCCATAGCTTCTCAGTTTGAGTTGGAAACTATGAGAATTGCTAGTAGTAATAGACATCCATATATAGGGTCTGTTTGGTTAGACATTTTGGGAGCTTAAAGCAGCGTTTTTAAAATCCAAAGCTCTGTTTTGCAACCACAACTCCTCATAGCTTTTTTACAAACACTCATTTTAAAGTCAAAACACTGCTTATACAAACGCACACCTAAATGCACATGTTGTTATTTTGGGGGGGGGGGGGGGGGGTGTGTGTGTGTGTGTGTGTGTTTGCCGTGGAATTTAATACCTGAGAACTATAAATTATAAACTGATAGTGATCCTAGGAGTTATTTGCATTTTCTGTGTGTATTGATTAATGGGGTTCTTTTGGTTTCTCCTTGTGTGTTTTGTGTGGGGTAGACCTACATGTTCAAGTATGATACAGTTCACGGTCAGTGGAAGCATCATGATATCAAGGTTAAGGACTCTAAGACTCTTCTCTTTGGCGAGAAGGCCGTCACTGTCTTTGGTGTCAGGTACTCTTCTAAACTCTCTGTGATAAATGAATGCAATTGTAATCGATACGTCTTTATATTAGAGAAAATGTGTTGGCAGATTATGGTTGTAAATGCCATTTGAACGATTTGTAGGAACCCAGAAGAGATCCCTTGGGGTGAGTACGGAGCTGATATCGTTGTAGAGTCTACTGGAGTGTTCACTGACAAGGAAAAGGCTGCTGCTCACTTGAAGGTTTGTCATTGTCATTGCCACTGCCCCACTGCCATGCTTCTATCATATAATTTTTGTTTATAGTTTTATTCCAACCTACTTTTGCGAAAACCACCCCCTCACTATGCCATCTCCCATCATTTGTAGTACATAATTACGGCTGAGCTAAATACTACATGTCATAATTTGTTCATTTAATTTTATTTTGAACACTAGCTGAGCTCAAGATCATCACTAAGCTAAATTACATGCTTAAACTTGGTTCAATTTTTTGTCAAACAAGTTTGAGCTTGTTTACAATCTACTTAACTGACTCATTATTTCCTTATTTATAGGAAACACCACGATTAAAAATGATCATCCCCTGATTAGTCTAAGCTAATAATTGATAATCATATTATAATTGAGATCATATTATTTGAGTTAATTGGATAGAATTATTTTTGTTTCAGAACTAATAAAAAATTAGATTCACTAACCTTTTAGTATTAAGATGGACTATTTGTATTATAAATAAGTTGTAAATATAATTTGTTCTCTGATGAGCATATTTACAATCTTACACTATCCAGTTACAAGGCCATGTAATTATATCTACATTAATACATAGACATATAAACATAAGTATCATCTGTGAGCTTGGATTATCTAATAGTCCGAGTTTAAACATGGGCTTTAGTTTGGCTCATTTGTCAAATAACAACTACAAACATGTCTTTTCTTGAGTGAAACCTGAGTTGTTTATAATCAGCTCTCTTCACTTACAGCCCTACGTGTCGCTTAGTCAATGTAAATCATTTTGGCATTTGTTGTGTTAGCCTACCCAATATTGGTCTTATATTTCGTTTTTCAAGTTTATAATCTCTCTCAATATAGTGTTGCCTTGATGCCGTTATCTTACTTGAGTTGGCTTGGTTTGATTGTTAGGGTGGCGCAAAGAAGGTCATCATCTCAGCCCCAAGCAAGGATGCTCCCATGTTTGTTGTGGGTGTCAACGAGCATGAGTACAAGCCTGAGCTTAACATCATTTCCAATGCTAGCTGCACTACCAATTGCCTGGCTCCTCTTGCAAAGGTTCTTCTATCAAATTATCTCACACTTCATTTTACGCAATACTGTCCAACTTTGGCACTAGTTGCATTAGAATTCATTTTGTTATCTTAATTTATCTTGTATCAATTTTGCAGGTTATTAATGATAGATTTGGCATTGTTGAGGGTCTCATGACTACTGTTCACTCCATCACTGGTGGGTCTACTATTGTCAGTTTTCTCAGCTATTATTCATGAATTTGCTTCATCTATTAATTTTGATTTCATTTTTTATACTCTCTGATTCAGCCACCCAGAAAACTGTTGATGGACCATCTAGCAAGGACTGGAGAGGTGGAAGAGCTGCTTCCTTCAACATTATTCCTAGCAGCACAGGAGCTGCTAAGGTATGGAACTTTATCATTCTGTGTTAAGTTGTAGTTATACCCTCTAACAATTTGTATTGTGTACGGTTTTGGTTGATCTGTATCTGGCTTATCATATTTTAAGTACTAATTCCTTTTCTTTTTTATGTGAAGGCTGTTGGAAAAGTGTTGCCTGTATTGAATGGGAAATTAACTGGAATGGCTTTCCGTGTTCCTACCGTAGATGTTTCTGTGGTTGACCTCACTGTGAGGCTGCAGAAGGGGGCAACCTATGATGAAATTAAAGCTGCTATCAAGTAAGGGTGGTGAATAATTTTGTGCTATATGCTTTAGTATCTTTGTTTGTATGGTACGTGTTATTGCCATGTGAACCGTGTGGACACGTGGTGATTAATGTTAAGCTGCTTTACCTTCTGACAATTGTGTGGTGAGGGGTGTCTCACCTTGTATTTCTCTTGATTTTGGGTGGTTCTCAGGGAGGAGTCTGAGGGGAAATTGAAAGGAATCTTGGGTTACACCGAGGATGACGTGGTTTCCACTGACTTTATTGGTGACAGCAGGTATGGATAAATGTACATATCTTTTTAATGGCCTGTCCCACAACTGGAATATTAAACTGACCTGACGTTTGTGGATATTTGTCTTTCAAAAAGACATGTTTAGGAAAAGATATCTGATCTTATTGGGCCTTTTTCTATGATCTTATCTTCAATCTTTATTGTCTTGTACCATTAACAGAGGGAACACTTTATTCTCTTGCATCTCATCTGCTGCATTGTTCAATGAAATTTACCAAATTATTGATTATTTGTTTAACCTTTCAGGTCAAGTATTTTTGATGCAAAGGCTGGAATTGCTTTGAATGATAACTTTGTTAAGCTCGTGTCATGGTATGACAACGAGTGGGGTTACAGGTATTCACTCAATTTCCTTCTTGGATAGATCACAGAACATACGTGTCCACTGTGTTAATAAAAAAAAAAAAAAGAAGAAATGTGTCCCATATTGGTGTATTGTAGTTTCATTTCTTTTGAGGCAAATTAGAGGGAAAAAAATTGGAGAAGCATGGTGAATATGTTGCTTATGTTGCACTTTTTATGGTATTTGCAGCTCACGTGTGGTTGACCTGATTGTCCATGTTGCATCCAAGTGTGGTTGACCTGATTGTCCATGTTGCATCCCAGTGAAGACGGCAACGTCTTGTGAGTTTGTAGTTTGTGTTTTTCTCTACAGCAGCTATGCGAGTGTATAAGGCATGGGTGGTAATGGCGGCAAGTGAGAATAAAATGGTTTTTTCAAGAACTACTTGGTGTTCAACCAAGTCTTATCTCTAGATGTGAATTAGGACCAGTGTAATGGTGGGTTAGGTCTTCACCTTTTCTCTTTGCGGAAGTGGTGTTTGGATATTACATGCTTGCGTGTGTTTTGCATTGTTATAATATTCTGAAGATTTATTACTCGCTCCTTTCCCTAACCCGATTCCTATGTGTCATTCATGAGTTTAGCTTCTTTTTTTTATTCTCCCTCACTTTTAACCAATTAAAATAATTTAATTTTTAAATTTTCATCCAACTTTTAACAAATAAGATGGTATGCTGTTGAAATGATGCCTATGAGAGGTCATTTAGAAGCGTCTTAGAATATAAGCGAATTGTCCTTGGTAATCCAGGAGGGAATCCAAAGAAAATAAGTGGGAATATTTTATGGGATAGTGAATATAAGGCAATCATGTGCAGAAAATTTTGTAGAGTTGGTCTGTAACACAGTAAAGCAACAAAAAGAAATTAGGTACATGGACATAGGAAATGCACGGCATGGTTCGTGAACTTTATGTCATTATTCAGTCTTTGCTTGTCTTAATTTGTACGTCTAAATGAGGCTGAGCAAGGCTTCAATCAATCAGCCAAAACTTCAACTCGTTTGGATTATCTGCTTATGGAGCACATGTTATTTGAAAAATCATTTTTCCTATTTGGAGAGAGTAGAAATTTCGTCATGAAAGGTCAATCTCGGTTATAAAAATACTATAGAGTTTCTGTGATATTTCTGAACACATTGTCTCACTTTCTTCCTAATCCTCATGTGGTCAGATATCAATGATGCTTGGGTTTAAGTTCTTTACAGCTGTTCTAAAAGAAGTGTAAGACCGTGCATTTTAGTCTAGATATGAAATCAAAGCTTATTTTTGATTTAAGGTGTGTGGTACAGATTAAATTTTATTAATGCAATGCGTTTTACACTCGTGATGCAACGGGAAACCTCTACAGATCATTTCAGCAACTTTCTGTGCTTTATGAAAGATAAGTCAATAATCCGTGAGCACTTCAATTTATTAGTAAACTGACGTCGTTTTCTTTTCTTTCTTTTCCCCCCAAATTTGCATAGTTATTAAGCGTTTTATTGAGAAGAACTACTTTTAGGAATTACAGTAATTGAATCGAAATCAAATGTAAATTAGCATTTATAAGGCACAATTGACAAATCAATACGAATGGTTGGAATAGAAATTAGAAAATGGAGGATGTTAACCAGCACCACTCGGTGCTGGTTAAGTGCAGAAATGACAAAAAAAATTTGTGAGAAAAAGTAAAAAAAAATCCGAAATTGTACCTACCAAACTGATAAAGTGGCATAAATTAAAAAAAAAAAAAACAAAAACAAAAATTGTGTCAGAAAAAGTGTGCTTAACAGGCATCATGCAGTGCCGTTAACACAACTCTTAGAAAATAGTTTTTCTATCATGTCAATTATTTATTTATTTTTCATAAATCCATGGAAAGTATGATGTCAAATTGAATGCGAAATATGACCTGACTGACTTAGTTCGCTAACCTTACAAAACCCTTTTTGACCAAAGGGAAGGCATGAGGCATGTGAATTTGTGTACAACCATAACCTACCTTACAAAATTCCAATTTCTAACAGTTTAGGTTCTAATTCTAAATAAGCCATTTGCGTCATTCAAGGAGTACGTAAGGCCATTTTAAGATTTTGAGGAGTTCAATTCAAGAAAAACTCTTATTCACCCCCTAAAATTTGACCCCTTTGTCTACAGTGTCAATTATTTAAAAGCACTAAATGCCGATTTTTTTTTAATCTTTGATTAATCCACCAGTGAACATGAGAGATGGAGAGTCAATAATGAAGTAATTGAGAATTTGAGATTGGATTCTTTACCGTTGTTGAGTTGGGTTTGACAGTACATGTAATGAGAGTTATGCTGTAAAATATTGCTATATGATTTACTATAAATGAATAATAATAATAATAATAATAATAATAATAATGGCATTAATAGTGTAAAAAATTGATCTTCATTTCTTCTATGGACCATTTTTTTATTTTTTATTTTTGAGTCAAAAGAAATAGGATCAAGGGTATGTTACAACAGGCAAGACAACAATTTTAAATATATGATTCTAATCCAACAGAAAGAATTGAATTAGTTGACCACTTGATTGTAACACCACTAACTCCCATTCCAAAACAATTTTTTTTTAAAGAAAAATGAAGATTATTATGAGTGGTACAAAAATATAAGTCACTTGGTTCAAATTATAAACTCTTTGTCCTCTTGAATGATAAGACTTGACAAATTATATTTTAAACCCTATTTATAGAATGATGATATAAGAAATTAAATCTTGAGATTTTTTTTTAAAAAAGTAACAAATTAAATTTTAGAATTTTAAAAGCAACAAATTAATACTTGAGATTTAAAAAAGTAATAAATTAAATCTCAGCCCATTTAAGTGGAACAACATTTTCTTTTGTAGTTAATACAATCTAAAGTTTTACTTTGTTACCTTTTTAAAACTTCATAATTTAATTTGTTACCTTATTTTAAATTATATGATTTAATTTTTTATACTCTTAAACTATAGGATTTAAAATGCAATTTTTTTTTCAAAGATTTAAGATAATATATACATTAAGAAAAGATGTAATAAAAAGACTCCAATTGTATAATAGTAATTTACCCCATCCACCCTCCAATAATTTTTAGTGAGAAATTTAATCTAGTAATACAATATATATATATATATATATATAGAGGCGCACACACAACTTTTAATGTAGCAAACTATAATTTGTGGAGAAAAAAAATAGTGATTTATGTAAAAGTAACGAATAGCCTGTCACAATCTACAACTAAGTAGAAACTTGTAATAAAGGCTCTTTCTAAGAGAGGTTGAAATCTCTCACCCATTCGTCACATTGTTAAAAACATTATGTCTATAACGAGATCTCTTAAATCTCATTCTTTTTCTCATGTAAGGCGGTGGAGCAGTTTTGTGACCCATGCTTTAGCTAGAAGAGTAAGAAGCTCTTTTTCTTAATAGGTCTAGCTGGAGAATGTTCCACTGAATATGTTGCTAAAAACTAATTTAAAAGGAATATGTAAGGCGTTGGTCTAACGCCGTCACAATAGACGACAATGGACCCAATTGACAAATAAAGTACCTACCATTAAACGTTCAAATGGCAACGTCGTAATATGGAGCGAAAATCAGACCGATTACAGTCCAATCAAGTCTCTTCCCTCTTCTCCAACAATAACAGCTCCGTTTAATTCAAATTTTTCCAAATGTTCGATCTCTCCGCCAAATCAAATATAAAATTAAAACCTCTCTCTCTCTCTCTCTCTCTAAAACTTCAACTTCAAAAGCTCTCTCTCTCTCTAAAATTGGATTCAAATAAAATTAAATGCTCGAATTCTCTGATTCTATTTATTTAATTCTAAAAAACCCTAAAAATTACTGTAATTACGGTTTTTGATTCCTATCTATAATGGCGACATCGGCGTTCAAATCCACGACGAAGAGAACTTCGATCGGAGCTGCCACGTCATCTTCCACTGACGACTCCGCCGCCGCCTCCTCCAACCGCAGCTCCTCCTCCTCCGCCTCCGCCTCAGCTCACCACCGCCGCTCTCGCAGTCTCAGCCGATTCTCTCGCCCGAGCTACTCCGGACACGATTCCTTCGACGACGTCGTGGTTCCGGCGCCGAGAGGGAAGTTCGTCAACACGACGCGTGGCTCGGGGTTCCCGGAGATCAGCCTCGACGACCTCGCCATCGAGTTCTTCGACTCCTCCGGCGATCGGGGACGCTCCTCGGCTAAGAGAATCTCCGACGACGTAACCGGAGATTTGAAGTCTTCCTCGTCGGCGGCGTCGCAGAGGCGAGGGAGGTCGGTGTCGAGGCAGAGCGCGAGAGCTGCGAGTGGCGGAGATGGGAGGGGCAGTGTGTGTAATAATTCCGGCGGAGGAAGGGTAGTTTCGGAAAGTAATCCGAGACGACGTCGTTCAGTTTCGGTGGTTCGGTATCAGATTAGCGATTCGGAGGTGAAATTTTCTTTCTTTTCGAAATTTGAATTGAATGATTTGATTGTAACAATTGATTAGTTTCTAGCTTCATAATTACATGCTTTTGTTTGAGTTAATTTTCTGTGTTTTTATATGCATTAATACACAGCCATATAATGTGTACGCATAATTGTCTTTGCTTGAAATTTTACTGCAGATAATGTGATGTGCAAAATGGGGTTAATGTACTATAATGGTTATCGGGTACATCCGAATGAGTGACAATTACCATATTATGGTGTTCGTTTTATGATTATTGTTCTTTACCATCAGTACAAGACACCAATGACTTTCTTTTTTACATGGGCGGGATTTGATCTCATGTCACTTATTGAAGGACAAGAGACTTAGTTGAGTTGAGCTATCTAATACTCATAATATGTTGCGGGTTCATACTTCATAGTTATCAGGATTATGAGGTGATAAGTTATAGGCTTTGACCTCCTCTCATAATGTAATTATGAGAATTTACTGTTACATTCTAGTCTTGCATTGGAATGCTTTTCTATGAGAAACTTATAATGGGTTTTGTTCAACTTCTGTATATATGCTCTTTGCTATTGAAAATGATGAATTGTTTAAGGACATTTACGGAATACCTGGTAGCAAGTTTCATGGACAAATAGCTTTATTGGTGGTGGAGGTTATGTATTACCATTATTGCTTTGCTAATCAAGAGCGTGTATTTCTTCCTAGCTATGGTGAAGCTGAAGAATATATCTGACTTGTTTATGTTTGTTTATGGTTTTTTAAACAACAGAGTGATCTAGATCATTCTCAGAATTCTAGCAATCGTGCTAATACGAAGAGTGTTGGTAGTGGAAACAAACAGATGCGACCAGCAGTTTCAAATCAAAGACAAGTATTGAGAAGGTCTTTTAGTCAAAAAGATTTGAAGTCCCATGATGGCTATTCTGTAAGACTCTTTCTTCTCTTATGGCTTATAGTGTTATTACTCTTGTTTATCTATGTTGAAAATGGTGGGGAGACAAAAGGGCTTGGAGTTTTATAATAAAGATGTTGACAGACAGGTTCTGATGCTTGGGTATAGAGCTGTACATACCTATATTTAAATCCTATTTAAAATTGTTTAAAGATTTTCTCATCAGACTCGATCTGAGTTGAATTTAAAACAATGTCTGTGGATCTTTCAGAGCCAGTCTTCAGTCCTTACTGATGATGAAGGAAGGGATGGTCGATCCAGTAGAAGTGGGATTGAGAAGACAATACGGGCAGTTTATGCACAAAAGAAGGTTGATTATTTTGCATAAAATGGCAGTTATACAATAACATCAGTCAGTTGTATATTTTTACCTAGACCAAAAGGGAAAATAAAATTGTATTGTTATGTCAGTTACTAAGGGGCCGTTTGGTTGTGTTGTTTAGACAATAGTTTTCGTTGTTTAAATAACACGACACGTATTTCCACAACACTTTTCACTTACATGCATTTCCACAACACTTAATCAACGTTGCTAGAACAACATTACTAAATGGGCCCTAACTGTTCTCATCCTTTTCACCCATCAGGCTGAGCACCCTTCTGAGGATGATGTTAATGATGGACTGTATGCAGTAATGAGAAATGAACTTAGAAATGCTGTGGAGGAGATCAAGATGGAACTCGAACAAGTCAGTAACTTTAGTGTGATGTAGAACTTGTCAATATGTCTTTAGTTGTGAATTTGGTTGAATCTTTGTTATGTTTACAGAAACTTACTAGTGCTCCTTGCAAGTTATGCAGGCAATGGTGAAAACAAAAACCTCTGATTCAGCAAGTGGGGATTGCATGCAGTCCAATGATTCTGATGTTCTTCAGGCCGTCTCTTCAATCAGAAGGAATTACTCCACCAAATTGGGGCAGGTATTTCAATCTATTTTAATGGTGATTGGTAACTTCACCCCTGGGTGTAGTACTCTTGTATATACAAAAAGAAACCATTGGAAACTCTTTCTTTCATTGTTTTTGACCTGCAAAAATCTTTCCAGCTTTCACTTATGGGGTGTTGTTGCATGTATCCTTTTGTCAGTTTATGAAAATTAAATCTTGTTAATTTTTTGACATAAACATGTTATCTTGCTGAATGTTTGATTTTAATTTACAGCTTTCTAAGCTTGTGTTGCAGTATTTTGATCATTTGTGGGTTGTCCATTAATTAGCCTTAACTGGTATTTAGGATGGTGTTGTTGCGTGTATCCTTTTTTCAGTTTATGAATATTAAATCTTGTTAATTTATTGACATATATATGTTATCTTGTTGAATGTTTAAATAAATTGGCACAACTTTCTAAGCTTGAGTTGCAGTGTTTTGATCATTTGTGGGACTAATTGGGAAAGTAATACTGGTTTTTCCAAACTTTCTAACTGTTAAACTGATGCCTTCATTTGATGTGTTTTAGTAAGTGGTGAAACTAAACTGCTTTATGTATCAGCTCTGTTAAACTGATGCTGTAATTCGATTTGTCTTTTAGTAAGTTGTGAAGTCAAACTGCTTTATTTATCAGGGTTGCCTTTGACATGAAAAAGAGCCAATTAAATTACTTTTTAACTAGCTAATGAAGACAACACATGATGTCTGTTATTCAGGGCAGATAATTATCTCACACACACACACACACACACCAGCCATTTTCTTTGGGTTCTATAGTATGGAATTGCTTGTTAGAGAATATATAATTTGATTTGAGTGTTGTATCCAACAAGTTACTCTTGAGACTCATCTTTTGAAGAAATTTTTGAATACTGATGGATCTTATTATGTGACTTCACAGTCAGAGAAGCGTAAACAAGATCTATTGGCTAAAATAGTATTGGAGGAGCAACGTGGGAGGGGGCTGTCTAAGATTGTGAAGGAAATGCTTCCTGATACAAAGAAAAAGGAATTACTTCCTGATCCAAAGAAAAATGCTGTAGAAAAACCTGCACGAGCCAGAAGGGTACTCTCTTTTGCACTGTAGTAGGGTTGCATTTATGTCTCAAGTCTTTTGACAGTAGTTTGATTTTTTCAAAATAATATTCCTCTCTTCTGAGGGTAAAATTTATAGACTTTATTAACTTTTTATTTGATATATGTTTTGCCAGAGGAGTAATGACCGAAGTAGGATGTCAAAGCGATTGACTGAGGAGGCAGAGAAGTATATTGAAGACTTCATTTCTAGTGTTGAAGATACAACAGACATTTCATCTCTTGACGGAGAAAGGAGTGATACTAGCTCATCTATAGGAGTAATTGTAAAGCCAGAAACTCTTTATAGTCCGGCAGTATCTAATTCTCTTCCTGTTGAAATGGATGGGGTTGTACTGCCTTGGTTGCAGTGGGAAACTAGTAATGAAGGTACTCCTCAATCATGCAAGAGTAAGGCAGAGCCTCCTACGACTCCAAATACATTACGCAATGCAGCTCAGGTAATCTCTAATTACACAACTAGCATAGTAACATGCAATTCTTACTTCATAAGCCGCAGATAAATGTTTAATTTTAAAATCCAATCCTAAAGCTTTTCTTTTTCTGTACCTTTAATCATCATTTGCCTCATTTCTTTGAAATGCATATTATAGGAAGCGTATACTACACAAGACCAAAGTAATCGTTCCACCAGCAGTCGTGGGAGTTGGAGCCCTGGAGATATTGTCAACCTGTCAATGAACATAGAAGAAGATACAGGGAGAAAATTTGGAGAACCTGGTAATTATCATAGTCAATCTTGTTCTGGTGAATCGAGAGGGGGGTTATGGCTTGACATGGATGATTATCTCAAGCCTCAAAGCACTGAAGAATTTATCATTGAAAGGTGGAAGCAAAAAGAGAGAATTAGTTCAGGCAGTCTTCTGCTTTGTAATCACATGTTTTTTTAGCCATAATCCCTTTTTGAAGGTTTTGTCCCCCACATTTAGACTACAGTAATTACTTACTACTCTGTATAGATAACTTGTTTTTAATATCTTTTTATTTTTATTTTTAAAAGTAGCTGCAGACATTCATCTCAGAAAAGTGCTTAGTGCACCAACTGATCCTTTCTATCATAGTATAGTTGTGTTGTATACCATTAATTATCTTATTATGCTTTGGATATATGTATCCTCTCTCAATGTGTGGATCTTGAAGCTGTGTGAGATCAACAAATTGTGAGAAACGATGTATGTAATTATATATCCGTTGCATGAGATACTTTTTCATATAAAAAATTTCTTTAAAGGTCAGTATACTAACTAACTGACATGTATGCATTCTTTTGCTTCGTAAAGATTTTCATTAGTTCTAATTTAAAAACATGACAAATCTCATTGCTTTGAGGCTAAGTTATAATCTTTGTTTGCTGTAACCCAGTGATTTTGTTTAGTCAAGAGTACAATTCTGGGAAGGGAATAAAAAATCTAACCTTACTTGTAAGTCGGGCTTCCACTATGGTAAAAAGTACCCATATGGTTTTCCAGTCTAAATCAGTTATCATGTTATTTGGGTCATGAATTGTATGGTAAGGGTTTTTTTTTTTTTTTTTTTTTTTTTTTTTTTGGAGATGAAATTGTATGGTAAGTTATTACTAGTAAATAAACACTCATAAAATTTCCTCACTAGTAAATAAAAGTGGAGAAAATAAAAAACCTTTGGAATAATTTTGATGAAGTTAAGAGCTTTATTACTATTATTAAAATTATTATTATTTGTTAAATTCCTAATTTATTTTAATTAGTATTGGATGATAAATAATGATAGAGATAAGTTTTATTTTATTCAAATAAATGAGTTTGGATTAGGATGAGTTTTATTGATAGATTATAGGCATTAAGCTGTTATTATTTAATTTATTTGGAAAGTCTCTTTAGGGAGGTATTAGTTCCCTACAAGTAAACCAAAAATAAAAAATAAAAAATAAAAAATTGTTCATGTTTGTCTTTGTTTGTTCCACTGTTCTTATACATGGCATCAAGTGCCTGCCATGCCTTTCTAAGCCAAATGTCAATCACGCAAGTGTTACCCAAAATTTCAAAGAGTTGGTTTCTTTGGTTGAAACAATTTGCTCATACACACATTTTGTGTCTATACCGGTATACCCAATTACTCAAACAGTCAGACCTCACAACTACCTGATTTTTTTTTGCACAAGATTTTAGGAGTTTTTACATTTTACATGAAGATGCTTGACTAATTCCATCAACAACTCAGATTCTCAGAATCATAACCGACTTTGGTCTACATTTCAAATAGATCCATTTAAAAGTTCAAACAAATATTAGTACAAATTTAAAAGTATATTTAATGTTACATTATTGAAAGCCTCTTAAATTAGGATATTAGAGGATTAAGATCCTCTAAAATTCTTCTAAAAAAAAAAAAATCCTCTAAAGTTTGTAGGTAACTCCATGTTCCTAAATTTTATCCATTCATTTTGATAAAAAAAAAAGAAGAGATTATTTTGATTGACAACAGATCAAATGGCTTTGAAATAGATCCATTTTTTGTCATGTAAGTTTGGCAGCTTTAGAAGTGTGCTATGCGTACATGACTTAGTCCCATGCATTTGAAGCACGTTTTTTTATTTTGTTTTTATTTATATTTTTAGAAACAAACACACAATAATTACACTCTCATTTTGTTTTGTTTTTTGATCAACGATATTGAAGGACGTTTAAGTTACCTAGAAGGAAACTAACTCTTAATGTTTGCCCTTATTATACGGTATATAAGTATCTATTACAACTCCACTTTGCATTCCTTGATTTGATGATGGGAAGCCAGTCATCAAGATCTTTCACATTCTTTGATAATTTCTCCTCTGGATTCTGAGACTCTATGTTTGTTTGCTTGTTTGTTTTGTTTTGATTGTTTGTTTTGTTTTTTTTTTTTGTTGTGTAATAGATTCTTCCGATTCAAGATTTTGAAATTTGGGAATCTCAGTAATTAAGGACTTGTTTGGTATGAGGATTTAAATATAGTTTTAAGAAAATTGCATCATATTTTCCTGGTTTAGAATAAGGATTTTGAAAACTGTAGAGATGATGTTTGTAGGATACCGAAAATATTTTTAATGGCATAATTGTAAATAATTTAAAAATAGTGGACCCATAGATTTGTCCAAACTCTTTTATCTCTAAAATTAAGAAGCATATCTTTATCACAAAAAAATTCTCATACTTCAAATTAGAAATTATCATTATATAAATAAATAAAAAATCTAAAAAAAAGTGCATGATATGTATTCCCTTATCATTATAAAAATAAAATGTAATATACAGATTTATCCAAACTCTTCTATCTCTAAAATTAAAGAGCTTATTTTTATCACAAAAAAAATTCTCATATTTCAAATTAGAAACTTATCATTATAAAAAAAAAAAAAAATGATATCTATTCCCTTATCATTATATTAAAAAAAAAAAAAAAATTGTAATATACAGATTTGTCCAAACTATTCTATCTCTTAAAATTAAGGAGCTTATCTTTATCACAAAAGAAATTCTTACATTTCAAATTAGAAACTTATCATTATATAAATAAATAAAAATTTAAAAAGTACATGATATCTATTTTCTTATCATTATTAAAAAAAAAATCTAATATATAGATTTCAGACGTTACTTTTTGTCACTTCAAAAAAAAAAAAAAAACGTTACTTTTTGTAAACTTTTTCAAAAAAATAATCTTAGAAATAGAAATGGCCTCCCAAACATTTTTTTCCCTTAGTATTTTGAAAATTGTTCTTAAAAGTAGGAGTCAAACACATATAATATAAAATTTATTATTTGAAAACTAGTTTTAATTTCGATTTTTTGAAAATTGTTTTCATGTTGTTTTGAGAACAAAAACAAAAATCTTCCTACCAAACTGGTAACACACACTGACATTGGGTTTGGAATTTTTGAATCTCTTATCATTGACTGACGCTGATATTGGATTTGTTCACAACACAACCAAAATAACAAACAAACATGGAGCCTCAAAATCCAGAGGAGGAAGTATCAAAGAATGTGAAACATCTTGATGACTGGCTTCCCATCACCAAATCAAGGAATGCAAAGTGGTGGTACTCTGCTTTCCACAATGTCACTGCCATGGTTGGCGCTGGAGTCCTTGGTCTCCCTTATGCCATGTCTCAACTTGGATGGTATGTCATATTTTAACTATACAAACTATACATGGGTTTTTGCTAGTTCAACTTGTAATATCAAGAATTTGATTAATGTCTTGGCCTAATGGTAAAAAACAATTATCATGGAGCCGATGCTATAGACTAAAATTATATTTTTATGAATGGTTCACATGTTTCACATCATATCCGATACATGTGTGTAAGTTTACATATATAAAAATATATAAACAATTTGGTGGTAAAGAACAATTATCATGGAGCCGATGCTATAGGCTCAAAATATATTTTTATGAATAGTAAACATGTTTCACATATATGATATATGATTAAAGTTTACATATATAAAGTATATAAACAATCGGGTTTATATATATAAAGGTGTTATAGTGTTTTAAATTTTTTAGTAGTTAGAACATCTTCTATTTTAGGCTTGACATTATGAGATGATGATTGTGACTATGGTATTGAGGTGGGTTTGTGTGTATTTTAGGGGTCCTGGTGTTGCTGTAATGGTTTTGTCATGGATTATCACTCTGTATACCTTATGGCAAATGGTGGAAATGCACGAGATAGTACCTGGAAAGAGGTTTGATAGGTACCATGAGTTGGGTCAGCATGCTTTTGGTGAAAAACTAGGCCTTTGGGTTGTGGTGCCCCAACAACTAGTGGTCGAAATTGGTGTGAACATAGTGTATATGATCACTGGTGGGAAATCCCTGAAGAAGATTCATGATATATCATGCCCTGGATGCAAATCTATCAAAACCACCTACTTCATCATGATCTTTGCATCAGTTCAATTTGTTCTTTCCCACCTCCCTAGTTTCAATTCAATCACCGGTGTCTCTTTTGCTGCAGCTGCCATGTCCTTGAGGTATTATCTTCTTTTAAGAACAATTTCATATGATTCTTGGGGTTTGCTTTGAAATATGCACTTGTATCAATGAATATACTTTTAAGATCATAGTAAGTTAGTAACCAACGATAAACCTTCTAAGTATCAAAGAGAATTCCACCCCAAAGTCATTACTACTAAAGTTTTATTTGAGAAATGCTAAAATGTTACCTGGAAAATTTTAAACTATTACAAATTTTACTTTGAAAGTGTGTCACATCAACAATATAATAGATAAATTCCTGAATTACTTTTTTATTCCGTATTTTAAAAGTAGAAGACTACACTTATTAAACTTATTCTTATATGCAAATGTTGACATTATGACTAATTGTTTCCACAGTTACTCTACCATTGCTTGGGTAGCTTCAGCTAACAAGGGTGTTCAACCAGATGTGCAATATGGTCCAAGGGCTTCAACCACCACAGGAAGTGTGTTTAACTTCTTTTCTGCTTTGGGTGATGTAGCTTTTGCCTATGCTGGACATAATGTGGTCTTGGAGATCCAAGCAACCATACCTTCTACACCTGAGAAGCCCTCCAAGAAACCTATGTGGAAAGGTGTAATTGTGGCCTATATAGTGGTGGCCATTTGTTATTTCCCTGTTTCCATGGTTGGTTATAGGGTTTTTGGAAAGGATGTTGAGGATAACATCCTCATATCGCTTGAGAAGCCCAAGTGGCTCATTGCAGCTGCTAACATGTTCGTTGTTATTCATGTCATTGGTAGTTACCAGGTATAATTTAATAGGAAAATACTACTGTTATAAAGTTTGTGCATCAAGTGTTAGCAAAATTCATCCCTACTGATTGTTTTCAAATCTAGTTCAGTTGCCACATATATAACTTTTTGTTTTTAGAAAATCAATGTCAGGGTTGAATTTCTTGTACAATTTTTTTTTTTCAAATAACATTCTTTAATTCATTAATCACTATATATGTTTGATATAAAGCTTCCTTGAGCAGCATTTTTATTTCTTTTAATTAATAAACGCTATGTTTGTGCAATGTAGATTTTTGCAATGCCAGTTTTTGACATGATAGAATCATTTTTCGTTATGAAGATGAATTTCAAGCCGACTAAGTTCCTTCGTTTCCTAATACGCAATGGATATGTTGGTAAGCGTTTTTCTTTACCATTGTTTTTCTTGATTGTGCTTAGTTCTCTTACTCTTTTGGAGTTTCCTCTAGTGTTAGTATCAACACTTGGGGGGTTCTTTCCAGATAAGCCTCATGAAGAACCTTATATTCCTTGGGGAGACTCTACTTCAACCCCATGGAAACACCCTTTAATAAATAATGACAATTAATGGATGTTCATTCATCTTTGGGTGCAGCACTTACCATGTTCCTCGCAATTACATTCCCTTTCTTTGGTGGGCTCCTCAGTTTCTTTGGAGGATTTGCTTTTGCTCCCACAACGTACTATGTATGGCACAATATCTATATTTTCATAATGTAAGAAATTATATAAAAGCTTTGGTTATCTAATTCTCATTGTTTTGCAGCTGCCTTGCATTATGTGGTTGGCCATTTGTAAACCAAAAAGGTTTAGCTTATCTTGGTTCACAAATTGGGTATGTTAACAAGAAAATTTCTTTCTGGTCTTGTACATTTCCTTTTCTAACACCTCTATCTAGATTTTTTTTATGCCATCTGATTTGATTTTTTTTTTTTTTTTTTTTTGTTGGCAATTTCAGTTCTGCATTATAGTTGGGGTCACTTTGATGATCTTAGCCCCTATTGGTGCTCTGAGGCAGATCGTACTTCAAGCCAAGGAATACAAATTTTACTCTTGACTGCCTTCTTGGAAGGATGGTACAAAATGCTTTGATCTAACCAATTGTCTGCTGTGCTTGTGATGTGATGTTGCATGGCTATTTGGCGGGTTTTCTTCAACCCCCACCCCCAGAATAAAAATAAATAAAAAAGAGAGAGAAAAATGTTTGAATGTACATATGCTAATTTAGATTGTGTTGGTAGCTAGTGTGGTAATCAAGAAGACTTTATTGATGTTGTGAACAATTTGGTGTAGGATTTTAGTATAAAAAAGCTCAATATTTAAGATTTGGGCAAGTTCTGGATCCCCATGGCAACAGGGCTCACCACATCAACTATAGGAATGACATATGCAATGGGGTTTGGGATTTGATTTTATCTGCCTTAAACAATAAATAAATCCTAGGGTCGAAATGATTTACATGTCAATGGAGATTTGAGTTTTTCTCATATTTTCATGTAACCTGTTTCTATATACAGTCCTTAGGTTAGTATCCAAATGTTCTTGATCAAAAGACAGTATCATCAATAAGCAAAACAGCCTGAATTCATATTTCTAAACAACAGAATGAGCATAAACTCTATTGACTAGTTGTGACATTCATGTAACAATAAGGACTAATCTATTTTCTATTCAATCCTTATCTCCATATAGAATAACTTCAACTAAACTTCATTAATTTAAATAATAAGTTTTGAGTATAGAGTTACTATACTAAGAGCATCTGCTTATCAAAATTTTTATACTGTTTGGACAGTGAACAATGATATTTAGTTTTTACCTATCTATTTTTTCAAATATACTTTATAATATATTCTCTATCATTTTCTCCACCTCATTTAAATATTGTTTCTTCATTCATTCCTTATTCTTTTTTTAACAACTACACATCTTCCAACATTTTTTTATTCAATGGCTGATTAATTTAATAGAAAAAAACATTTGAAGTGTGAACAGTCAATGCTATAGTGTTCTCTACTTGTAGAGAAGCACTATAACAAATCTAGTCTAAAAAATGGAGATGGAAAAGCTGTTGGAGTGGATTTTTGGGGTGTTTTCTCTCTGAAATTGACTTTAAAAAAGCCATTAGAGCTAACCATCTTATTATATAAAATTGCTCTTTGAACACATTAAATGGCTGCATATATGTATGCTGTATAGAGTAGTGATAAGATACCATTATTTCTAGTTTAGAATCTATAATAATGGGAAATTTCCTACCATGCATGCCACCATTTTATTTGTTGAAATAGAAATTTTCTATGGTTTATTGCTTGTTGTAGTAAACCTACAAAATTTACCACTATGAGTCTATGATATTGTTTTATGACAAAATTTTATGATCCTATTTTGACCAGAAATGATAAACAGTGAACCATTTACAATTACACCTTGGCTTTCCATAAAAGACAGTCGTATAGATTTCGAAACAAAAATGACACATCGACTTTGGACCCAACAAAGCGGCCCACTAATTGTATCTACCTATGAAAGGCATTGATTCCACAGTGTAAGAAACTAAGGCCCATGTTCAAATTTACAATTGTTCCTAAATGAAAAACTTAAAAATTTAAAAAGTTTAAGCTAAGCTATTTCGTTTTTTTTTTTTTTTTTTTTTGGGGGGGGGGGGGGGGGGTTAGATTTTATTATTGTTGTTGTTCTTATTTTCTCTGTGTGCTGCTCTTGCAGCATTGAACTAATCTAAAATCATTTATGCTTACATGATAATTGCTATTGTCCACAACAAATTTTAGATGACAGGTTGTTATAGGCTGTTATCATAGACCAAAAAAAAAAATAATTTTAGTAGTGGATTCAAATTAAAACCAATAACAACTATCACATACGATTTATTGTAAAAATGTTATGGATGTAGTACTTCTCATGCTTATATTAGAAATATGAAGAGTTTAATAGAGGAGGAAGACAATTCTGATTATGCACCAAACACTAGGGGAAAAAAAGGCTTATTTTTCTATTATAAAAAAGGTTCATTTTTAACATTGCCATATAATCTATACTACTATTTAAGTGGTTTCTAGCCAAAGGTCTTGTAGTTGAATTAACATATCCACATGCACAAAGTGCTTAGGATTTAAGATGAGAAAGAGTTCAAGTTGCAGGGTTAGCAGTATGTTGTAATTATCTTTCAAAAAAAAATTAAGTGGTTTCTCCTGTTTCGGATCCTCATTTTGTGGTTCAAAAATACTCCTACACCCAATGTTTAAATAGAGACAAAATTGCAGGATAACTCAGTAAAAATACATATCTAACTTCCACATAAAACATGACCTACAAAATAGGACCACACTTGTTGGTTTTCTAACTCAACTCTCTCATATTCCTTCAATCACTAGAAAACTCACCACATGTTTTCATTTCCTTTTTTTTTCCCCTTTATCAAGACTTATATATGTATTCTGTGTGTGTGTGTGTGTGTTAAACACAACTTCCTTATTAGCCTCATCACATGCGTTTTGCGTGTGCAATGAGGCTCTTTTATTTATTTATTTATTTATTTTGTCTAGTGTAAAGTGAGATTAGGAATTAAGGAAACCGGAAATTTAAAAAAAAAAAAAAAATAGAATGTGGTCTTGAGGGAAATATCAAAGTGGACTGAGAAGTTTTTTTTTTAATTTTAATTTTAATTTTAATTTTAATTTTTGGATAAGTTTGTTTTGAAGACATGTATTAGTAGGAGAGTGTCCTATTTTGTAGCCATTTTAAACGGAGTTAGAGATATATTTTTACCAAGTTATCCTCAAGTTTTGTCCTTATTAAATATAAAGTTTAGGAGTATTTTTGAACTACATAAAAGTTCAGTCTAAAGAGGGGAATCCTCTCTCTCTCTCTCTCTCTCTCTCTATATATATATATATATATTTTCTTGAATGGCAAGACAACTGCCAAAGCAAAACATAAATAAATGTCCTCTCTCTTCCTTCTCTTTTTCCTTAAGACATAAGTAGAGATAATTCCTTAGCACTCATTTTTTATTTTGCATATTTGTATGCGTGTCTTTATTTTATACAAATTTATAGTACTGAAAGGATTTTCCTTTGACTCTCTTTGGTGTTCAAACTTGAAAGTTGAAACACTCTTCTATACTAGAATTGATGTGTATTTCAAATATTCATTTTGTATATAGAAATATAAAGAAAGAACTGCAAATACAAAATAGAAACAAAAATTGTTTTTTGAATTAAAAAAAAAAAAAAAAAAAGCCCCTGAACAAGCGTGTGTTGAGTTATATTTCATTTTATTATTATTATTATTTTTTTTTTCTGATACAAGATAGAATTTCTACTTTAGCCTAATTTAAGTGTATATGTGTGTGAAACTCCCTCTTGGAGACTTGAACCTCGGCCCTTGCCTCCCACACCCTACAAGCATTTATACTTGTGGAGTGACCACTGCACTAAGGGTGCGAGGTGGTATATTTCATTTTATTAGTTAATTTGGTTTAAAGGTGTACATTTCTTTTCTACATTGAAAGTTATAAAGTTAAATGTAGAAGATGAATAATTACCATCAATGTGATTGTGTTTATATTTAGGTACATGTTGAATTGGTTTGGTATACTCATTTATTTCCTTTTCAAGAACTTGGTTTATACACCTTTACAATTTCGGTGGAATCGTGAAAGAGTGTTATTTTTTGCAATCAATGGTTAATGTGGGTTTTGGGTTGAGTTAAAAGAGATAAATAAATAGAAAATTATGACACTGAACCAAAAAAAAAAAAAAAAGTCTCATTACATGCGCGAAGCACATTTAATGAGGCTAGTTATTATTATTAGGCCGATTTTAGCCCATTTTGGACTCGCTTTTGGGGTATTTATTTATTGTCTTAGGGTGGGGTTTTATGTATTTTTTTTGAGAAACAGGTTTTATGTATTGATGTACTGTAATTGTCGCAATGCTGCTTCATAAATGACAGAGACAAATCAACACACCAATAAGTGGTAGAGCTCATATTTTTGGGAAAAAAGGACAAGTAGTATACGGACCAAAGTCAAGAGTCATGGCCCTACCGTTTGCAATTTACCAAAATGTATGAACTTATTTATGTATTTTTGAGGTAAAGATAGATATATTATTGATGTAGTTTGTATACAAAGAAGTATAGGCCCTGGGGTCAGTCAGGGGAAACAAAACAGTACATATGGCTGGAGCTAAACTACAACAAAACTAAAACCAGTGCTGCCAACTAAACCCAGTGCCGAGAGGGAAATCAGTGCAGAATAAGAAAACAGCAGCCCACACGCTACAGGCAGCAGCTATCTAGTGTAGAAACCCAGCAGCTACCCAATGCAGAAAAACTAGTGCAGAGGAAAAAAACAGCGATACCCCACTGCATGCAACAGTAGAACCCGACACTGTGTATCAAGAATTTCTTTATGCAGTCACAAGGTTCTGGTATTCGTGCAAGAAAACAACAGCTCCGTCCAGGATAGCTTTGGGATGGGCTTGGATCTTCTCAAAATAAAACTTATTGTGTGCATTCCAAATCCCCCATGATACCGTTGCCCACTTTTCTAGCTCAGGTTTTGATAACTTTTTTGCCAATACTTGAAACAACAAGAAGAAATCCTGGCTTCATTTGGGCATTTTTGGATTTTTCTCGGACATAAAGCCTAAACATTTCTCACAAAAGGGCACTCCCACAACAAGTGTCCTGCAAATTCAAGTTGCTGGAAACACAGCTCACAGCGCGCAT
The DNA here is from genome assembly GCA_023621385.1 of Quercus gilva. Lineage (NCBI taxonomy): Eukaryota > Viridiplantae > Streptophyta > Magnoliopsida > Fagales > Fagaceae > Quercus > Quercus gilva. Next base: position 5,362,709 of record CM042482.1, on the reverse strand, counting down.
CCACCTTCACCCTCCTTCATTGCAAGCTTTCCCTAGTAGGCAGGATATTGGAGCAAGCTCGCCAGATAAAATTCCTAATCTTCGGGGGCACATTCAGCTTCCAGATTTGCCTCCAGTGGGTCTGGCCCCTACTAGCTGTAGAATGTTCAATCTGGGTTTGCTTCTTTAACCTGATGGCTACTTGGCATGCAAACTTGATTGAGAAAGTTTGGGAGTTATTTTCTTTCCACATCAATACATCCCTGTTTGGATTATCTTGCAATGAGATTGACAAAATTTCCAACCGTGTCCTATGTGCAAATAGGTTGAAAACTTTATCTCAATCCCATTGTAAGGTCGTAGCATCAATAAGGTCCTTCACCATCAAGTTCTGTTGTTGCTCTCCTAGAAAGATTGGCTTATGAGATAGCCACCTATGGATAGACACCTCAATGGAACGGCCATCACCTACCCTCCATTGTGCCCCCATTATGGATTATGTCCCTTGTAGCTAGTAAACTCTGCCATACATATTATGTGTTGTTTCTCAATACAGCATCCATGAACGAACAATTAGGGAAGTACCTAGCCTTGTAGACTTGGAAAAAAATAAGGAATGGTTATTTATGGTTTAGCCTCCAAGCTTGTTTTGCCAGCAAAGCTAAATTAAAAGCTTGTATATCCCTAAACCCCATACCTCATCTATTCTTTGGGTTGCACAACTTTTTCCAATTTATCCAGTGAATTTTCTTCTCATCCTTCGTTTTCCCCCACCAGTATTTTGCTAGTGTGGTGGAATTAATGGTTTCACATAAGACTTTTGGGATTTTGAAAATACCCATAAAGTAGGTTGGTATAGCTTGAGCAACTGTTTTGATGAGTATCTCTCTACCTGCTTTAGAGATAAATTTTTCCTTCCACTCCATAACTGTCTTGGTTATCCTCTCTTGTAAATCTTTAAAGGTGTTAACCTTTGATTTACCACCAACCATAGGTAACCTAAGATAAGCCTCACACTCCTCCATAACCCTCGCCCCTAGTAGGGCCTGGATATCTAGTTTCACCACCTGTCTTGTATTCCTGTTAAAAAATATGGAGGATTTTTGTCTATTGATGGCCTGACCCAAGCCAGCTTCATAACGCCTTAGAATCTGTAGTAGGCATTGCCCTTCTTCCACTGTGGCTTGGCAGATAATAAAACTATCATCAGTAAATAAGATGTGAGATATACAGATCCCATTTGTGCAACATATAATTCCATGTAATTGTTGTGACTCTACTACCTTTCTGATTAGAGAAGAAAGGCCTTCTACACACAATAGGAACAGGTATGGTGAAAGTGGATCGCCTTGCTTTATACCCTGGGATGGGGTGATATATCCCTTTGGTTCACCATTAATGAGCACTAAGTATGATGCAGTATGGATTGTTTCCATGGCTAAGCGCACCCATCGGTCATCAATTCTCAATTTGAGCATAATCCGTCATAGAAACTCCCATTCTACATGGTCATACGCCTTGCTAATGTCTAGTTTAATTGCCATCTACCCTTTTTTTCCCTGTTTGTTTGTTCCTCATTCTCTGTAAGACTTCGAAGTGTATGAACTATTAACATTGTTAAAGTATGCCAAGTCTGAATTTGAATAGGTAACTTGATCCTGTGATAAAGAAACTTTAGAAAGACAAGTTTAAATTATCGAATAATCACAATGCTAGAGATCTAATCTATATATACTATAAAATTGAAACATCTAATTTTTTGTTGACTTTATGAGAGCTTATCACATAAACTTTGAAGCTCTCACAATTTTTCAGATTAGCAATATTTTTATTTTTATTTTTATTGTTATTGTTATTTTTACTTTTTTGAAGTTTTATTTCTGAAAGACCCAACTCTTCGACTACCCTCCAACAATTTATGTTCTCTCTTTTCAATCTCATCTACTTGATCACAGATCTTCCTCATCTCTTACTAATCTATAGGACTCTTCATTTTGTCATCCAAACCCTTTGCTTCTCTCACTACTTAATCTGCTTCCTTTCTCTCAATAAAGATTCAAGCTCCAATCGTTTAGAATTCTCAATACCAAATTCAAACTCTTTCTGGTATGATTCAACCCTGCAAAACCCCATAACCAACTCATTATGCTCATATTCAACTCATCCAAACCTTCTAAACCCACCCATTATCACAACCCATTGAAAAAAATCTAGTTCAAGAAGATGACTAGATCCATCTTTCAATGAAGAAGGTTGCCACAATTGTCCTAAATCCAGGTCAAAAGGATAATCATTTGGGAAAAACTGATGTTGCGAAAAGTTGCCTATTGATACCATTAGGTCATCTATCCCAACCCAAAATTTTCCATCCCAAAATTTCTCTAGGTTCTTTTAAATTATATGGAAAATTCATAGCACATATATGGTTAATGGAAATAGAGAATTTATAAAGAATCACATAAAATTTGTAATTCATATGGAATTTGTTAATATTTTTTTGCTATTTGTATTTGATAGTGCTTGCTTCTCACAAGATTGAGTGAGAGAATTGAAAAAGAGTTAATAAATAACAGTTTAGAAAAGTCAATCCCACAAAGTATTGTCCATGAAACTATTATCATGATGTATGCATCTTTACAAAACATCAATATATATACAAGACCATCTCTACATAGTTAGATACATGGAGAGTGGGACAAGCCTGAAGTTAAAAAGGGATTCATTTTGAAAAATATATGGATTTCCTTGAAAACCTCTGGATGTTTAATTTCCATAAGATCCAGGCCTTGCTCGATTTGAAGTTACGGTTGCCAAGATATCGTGTCTGGAAGAGAGGTGACGCATGCAGTGTAAGAAATTCAATTACACTTTTTCTTGAAAAATTCATTTCTTCCAATCTGTGGCAAATATTGTTAAGCCCTTTTTGTGAGAGCTAGTCGAGACATCATACTTCAATTTTGTTCAGACGAATTACTCCAATTTGAGAAAACAAAGAGGAAGGGAATTTTAAGAAAAAGATTCATGGCTTTTCCTTTTAAAGAAAGAGGGTTTAATTTTTTTTTAATTTCCAGTTTCTTCTAACTGAATTAATGTTGTATATGGAAATAAAGGAATGTTTTGAATTATTTGGTTTCAATACGTTTCTTACTTCCTATTTGATTATATTAATAGAAATCAATTACATGCTGATGCTAAAAAATAAAATCAGTTATATTAACAATAAACATGTGATTATATTCCATAACAATAACCATAAAAATAACGATTACTAATTTTATAAAATTATGTTCTCATTAAAAAAAATTACTTTGCTTCATATGGGTAAAAAAACTAGTCTTTCAAGAGTTTAAAATATAATGAATGAATTATTATGAAATGGAGTATAGTAAAAATTATTGTGGGGCCCTGTTACATTAACCACGCTGGCCCACTACGCGCGGCCCAAGGCCCGAGCCGAGGATAGTGCATAGGCCGAGGACAACGGGAAAGAGCCCACAACATCCAAGGCCTAAACCGAGGATGACCTGTCCTCGGCACATCGACATCACTAAAGGGAAATATCCCCCATCCATCGAAAATATCCCACCAACATTCTGACCGCTTTAATGATGATGTGACCAACGAACCCAATTGCCTCTATTACTCCTACTAATAGAAAAGCCTGCAAAGACGGCTGAGAACTAACGTAAAGTCTACAAAAACAGACGATGGGACAAACTCTCATCTAGAGTGACCGAATAACCGACAGATGGACGACGGAGATTAACTAAAGCAATACTATATAACCAAGAGGATTCCTACCAAACGGGAGGGAGGAAAAACTCGGAGGAAAAATAGATCCTCGGCCTGGTCCGAGAACAAATAGCCTCTTTAGTTACATAGCCAAAGTAATGATCATTCCCTACAAAAATACTTAACCAAATTCATTTGATGAGATTCTTATTAATTTCTTGTCATCTATTACGTATCGAAACACCAAATTAACCGTTGTTCACTTCGGTGATGCCAAATCCATTTACCCACTTCTCTACAAATTTTATTATTAAGGGTTCATTACAAATTGGGTCCTTACAATTGGCGCCCACCGTGGGGCTGGAGTTGTGCGCTAGCAAGTGCAACGATTAGTGTAAATGAAAAATCATCAGTCAAGACCAACACGGTTTGTAGTGGCAACATCCATTCGAAGATATATAACTACCAGAAATGAAAATATAAAAAAAAAAAAAAAAAAAAACAAAGAAATAAATAATACAAAACAGGTCTACTTCTTTTATTCATACTGGAAGAAAAATTACATCTTTTACAAGTAAAGCCCAGGGGGCTTGTTCTAAAGCTAACTACAAAGGCAGACGCTTGATAAAACCAGCAGGGGAGCAAAGGATAGAAAGCAAAGCTGGTGGAGGAGCAAAAGAAAAGAAAGAAAAAAGAAACGGAAGAAGAGATGAAGAACAAATAAGTAGAAAGCAAAGCTGGCTGAAGATCAGAAGATGGAAAAGAAGTGAAGCAAGAGAAGAGGAAAGAGAAGAGAGAAGAAGGATTAGAAGAAAGGAAGGCAACCTATAAGGCGGAAGAGGCCGAGGCACAGGACGGTTCCGCTTTTAGGTTCCGCCTGGTTCCCCTCCCACCCTCTAGGCAGCCGGCTTGGGGGGTCAAGAACCCAGACCCAAGAGAGGGAGGTTACGTTCTCTCCGGATACTCCTCCTGGTGGTGAGGAGGGCTCTGTCTCCGGTTAGGTTGAAAAGAAGGAGAATCTTCGGATCTCCACTACACCCACCCCAGCGTGGCGCCAAGGGTTGAAGTGACATCCTCTGCTCCTGATAGGGGCTTTGCATCCTTAGGAGTGCCCTTTCCCAGGGCCAACTCATTCGAAGGGGCTCAGATGATTGTGTCTTGCGGAGCTTTTGATGGTGTGTTTTTAGGAGAAGTTTAGAACGAACGATTATCAGGTGTGAAGGGAAAGGGTGCCCTAGGAGCGCCTTTTATAGAAGGTGGGACATTAATGAGGGCCAATCCACAATAAATCCCAGGGAGAGATTTCCAGAGACCATTATTCCGCCCCAAATTCCAAATGGCCTAACAGCCGTTAGATCCTCGTAGATCCACGGCTAGCATTAATGAGGAGGCGCCTCATTAAATGAGCAGGCACCGAAGCGTCAGAACACGTTACCTGGACAACCCAAGAGACGCCTCGTAATCAGAAGAGTCCCATCAAAACGAAGAGGCAGAACACGGCAGGGTCTTATCCTTCACCAACTCTAGCTTGTATTTATTATTATTTCTGCTTGAAAAGTGTAAATTATCTGTGACTTATTGTAAACTATAGCAATAAAGAACCAAACGGCTACGGATAAATAGCTAAAATAAACGAATAAAATGAGAAAACTAGGTACTGGACAGAACCAAGGCCTTGCATGGTCCTCGGACCCAAGCCTCAAGGTGAAACCAGATACTTCAGATGATTCAAAAATGAGAAAACTAGGTACTGGACAGAACCAAGGCCTTGCATGGTCCTCGGACCCAAGCCTCAAGGTGAAACCAGATACTTCAGATGATTCAAAAATGAGAAAACTAGGTACTGGATAGAACCAAGGCCTTGCATGGTCCTCGGACCCAAGCCTCAAGGTGAAACCAGATACTTCAGATGATTCAAAAATGAGAAAACTAGGTACCGGACAGAACCAAGGCCTTGCATGGTCCTCGAACCCAAGCCTCAAGGTGAAACTAGGTACTTCAGATGATTCAAAAATGAGAAAACTAGGTACTGGACAGAACCAAGGCCTTGCATGGTCCTCGGACCCAAGCCTCAAGGTGAAACCAGGTACTTCAGATGATTCAAAAATGAGAAAACTAGGTACTGGACAGAACCAAGGCCTTGCATGGTCCTCGGACCCAAGCCTCAAGGTGAAACCAGGTACTTCAGATGATTCAAAAATGAGAAAACTAGGTACCGGACAGAACCAAGGCCTTGCATGGTCCTCGGACCCAAGCCTCAAGGTGAAACTAGGTACTTCAGATGATTCAAAAATGAGAAAACTAGGTACTGGACAGAACCAAGGCCTTGCATGGTCCTCGGACCCAAGCCTCAAGGTGAAACCAGGTACTTCAGATGATTCAAAAATGAGAAAACTAGGTACTGGACAGAACCAAGGCCTTGCATGGTCCTCGGACCCAAGCCTCAAGGTGAAACCAGGTACTTCAGATGATTCAGAAATGAGAAAACTAGGTACCGGACAGAACCAAGGCCTTGTATGGTCCTCGGACCCAAGCCTCAAGGTGAAACCAGGTACTTCAGATGATTCAAAAATGAGAAAACTAGGTACTGGACAGAACCAAGGCCTTGCATGGTCCTCGGACCCAAGCCTCAAGGTGAAACCAGGTACTTCAGATGATTCAAAAATGAGAAAACTAGGTACTAGACAGAACCAAGGCCTTGCATGGTCCTCGGACCCAAGCCTCAAGGTGAAACCAGATACTTCAAATGATTCAAAAATGAGAAAACTAAGTACTGGACAGAACCAAGGCCTTGCATGGTCCTCGGACCCAAGCCTCAAGGTGAAACCAGATACTTCAGATGATTCAAAAATGAGAAAACTAGGTATGATTCAAAAATGAGAATACGAATGCTGAACGAGACCTAGGCTCCTATACGGATCATGAGTTCAAAACTAAGGCGAAGTCAACTCCCTTTCAGGCACCCAGTGAATGAGCCCCATCAGGGACAAAAACCGTGAGAAATTGAAATGCTATAGCATAAACAACCCAAGCCTAACCAACCTCGGATGACACTTTGCGCAAAAAGAAAGCTGCAAAAGCAACCGAAATAGTGATAAACACTGATGATAAAATAGAACCCAACAGGCCGAGAAATCGCGCCGAGATAATCAAAATCCTCCTCCCTGCCCAAGGGGATGTGCAGCAGAATTTTGAGGGGCTATTGTGGGGCCCTGTTACATTAACCACGCTGGCCCACTACGCGCGGCCCAAGGCCCGAGCCGAGGATAGTGCATAGGCCAAGGACAACGGGAAAGAGCCCACAACATCCAAGGCCTAAACCGAGGATGACCTGTCCTCGGCACACCGACATCACTAAAGGGAAATATCCCCCATCCATCGAAAATATCCCACCAACATTCTGACCGCTTTAATGATGATGTGACCAACGAACCCAATTGCCTCGATTACTCCTACTAATAGAAAAGCCTGCAAAGACGGCTGAGAACTAACGTAAAGTCTACAAAAACAGACGATGGGACAAACTCTCATCTAGAGTGACCGAATAACCGACAGATGGACGACGGAGATTAACTAAAGCAATACTATATAACCAAGAGGATTCCTACCAAACGGGAGGGAGGAAAAACTCGGAGGAAAAATAGATCCTCGGCCTGGTCCGAGAACAAACAGCCTCTTTAGTTACATAGCCAAAGTAATGATCATTCCCTACAAAAATACTTAACCAAATTCATTTGATGAGATTCTTATTAATTTCTTGTCATCTATTACGTATCGAAACACCAAATTAACCGTTGTTCACTTCGGTGATGCCAAATCCATTTACCCACTTCTCTACAAATTTTATTGTTAAGGGTTCATTACAAATTGGGTCCTTACAATTATTATTCTGTTATATGTGTTTGGAGTTTATAAACATATAAACGAAAAGCACGAAAATAACTTTATTATTATATGCTTTATATTTTATTTATATTTTTTATTGGATAGGTTAAAGTTGAAATTTCTTTTCAAATGAAAGGGAATGGATTCTTTCACTCACTAAAGCCATAGAGAAAGATAAATAAAACAATCTATTAATCACGTTTCCCAATTTAATTGTTCTAAAAAGTTTTTTTCTTTCTGCTCAAATTTTTTCCTCTCTAAGTAATAAAATTAAAATATCTTATAATGCAACGGTTTACCTATGTAAAACACCTATATGCATAAACATTGTGTATAGTTCATAGAATTCGTTTAGATGAGTTTATTTTTGTCTACTTATCTATAAATATTATATAACTAAAGTTTCTAACTTTTTGTTGATTTCATGAGAGCTTGTTACTTCAATTTTGCAGCCTTCACAATTTTTCACCTTATTGTTATTTTTTAAATATATTAAAATTTTGGCTTAAGTTTTTTACTTCCCCGTGTTCCAATCCGATAAACTCACTCTCCTCCCAACAAACCTTTCTTCTTTACCTCGTTGCCTTAGCCATTCTCTTTGCCTATCTAAGTCATTCTCTCTACCTCTCTCAGTTCTCAAAACCTGATTCATTTTTTATCTTTGAAATTTTAGAATATATTAGGAAATTTTAGTGCAAAGGAAAGAATGGTGCAAATTTATGTTCTAAATTCTTTTTGAACAATTAATCATGATTTGTTTTTGTATTGCTTTTATTATTTTGTGAGAATGCTTCAAATCTTCCTTATTTGGATTGGTTTCAAATTTTGAAAATACAAGTTTTCCTTATATTTACATGCTATCATATATGACAATTTGCTCTAATGAATTCAATTATCTATATACTCTCAGAATGCTAAAGCTAAAACTTAATGAATGATAAGAGGACAGTGAAGTTCCAAATTGTTTGTTATTATTATAATATTTATGAAATTTCTTTATCATGTGTCTTTTTTTCTTTTCACCAGATAATAGTATATTACTCTGCATATATTATATATATTTTACATTTATGAAGAAACCTTTTCGTGCATAGTATGAGTTAGTGACTAGTTTTTTAAGTAAATAAGAATACACATAAGTCATGATTCTATTATATGGAATGGAACACAAATAAGAATTTAGACACACTATATCATGATTCTATTATATGGAGTGAAACACAAATAAGTAATAACATATCTATCTTATCAATATATAGAATCCAGACGACATGAGTGCCCCATTTCATATAATAGAAGTGTGAAATACTCATAATATATTAAATCTTATCAATACCTAGAATCACATATTATGTGTGTTAGGTTGTAACCTGTACTTATACACGGAAACTTTTAACAATAATGACAATAAAGTAGTGATTTTGACTTCGTGTTGAATATTATGAATGAGTTACTTGATAGGAAAATTAAGAAAATTAAAATGGGCACTTTGACGTAAAATTAAATTACAATTAAAAGCTAATATGGATTTTATTTGGATTTTGGTTTTGCCTCAACTTTAAAATATGGATTCTATCACCGCATACTCTTAGTGCGATAGTCACTTTACAAGTATAGGTGCTTGTAGGGTATTGGGGGCAAGGGCCAAGATTCAAGTCTTCAGGAGAGAGTTTCACACATATATACACTTAGATTAGGTTAGAGTAGAATTTCTATCTTACATATATATATATATATATATATTCACACACACATATACACACATATATGGATTCTATTTAGAATTTACCACTTTAAGCATATCCATCCAAAATAAACATCCACTTATTGTGCATCTATTAACCAACATTCTAGACCAATTAACAACACAATTATTCCATTGTAATTACTCAGAGACGGTAATAAGCTTTATTGAACTAAAATTTTTTCATAAGAGAGTTGCAATTACATATCAAACTTCAAATACTTTTTTTATTTTTTTTGAGAAGATAAAACTTCAAATTCTTGGTAAGCTAAAAAATTATATAAATTGGCCTAAATAAATAAACAATAAATTGATATAGAATTTTAAATCACACAATAAACTAACAATGCTATGTCTATATCAAACACTTTTTTTTGGGGGGGGGGGAGGAAACAATATTAAATGTTAATTCACTAGCAGATTGACTAACACATATTAGAGAGCACTCTTAACCAAATATGTACATGGCTAGTCTTGTGCTGATGTCAATTGCTATCTAATTCCTCTCATAAGTCTATCACTTTCCAAGTTGTTCAACCAATTAGAAGAAACATAAAACACTCAAAATCATATTATATTATATATTATTAATTTAGACAAACAAAAAAAAAGGGTCGCTTTTGCCACAAAGATAGAAGGGATTCCTCAAAGAAAGATTACAAAATCAATGAGAAAAGTTACAGAGAGAAAAATTCGATATTGGATAGCATATTATCAAATTAAACGAAAAAGGTAGCCTTTACACTACAAAGATATAAGGAATTTTTCAAACAAAGATTAACATTTAACAAACCAATAAGAAAAGTCAGAGAGAGAGAGAGAGAGAGAGAAATATTAGCAATTAGATAGCAAGATAGAGGGGACTAATACGTTGTTCATGGAGGACTCTTATGTGTGAATTGCATAATTTTTGGCAATCACGAATGTGATTCCTTGACATTTCATCTTTATACAAAATTAAAACACGCCAAATTCATTGCATTTATTAAAAACAAAAAATTGACTCTTTGATTTTTGTAATGTGATATATACTGCATCAAAATTAAGAAAATAAATTGATACAATGACGTATATGAACTATATAAGATGTCAACACCTTCCAAACGCTAGTAGCAGAAAAAGGAAAAAAAAATATAATAATAGTAATAACACTCTTTATCCACTCATGTAAAAACACTTCCACTCTCCACTCTCTCCATTCTCTACACTCTCTTCATTAATCTCAACACAACACTTCTACCAGGTCCAAATGCAACTCCTCCAAACCCCTCATTTCTTCACCTTCCCTAAACCCCTAAACCCCATTTCCAAATCCCATCACCATATCCGACCATGTCACTCTCCTCTCTTCCTTTCCAAAACCCCACTTCATTTCTCCACGTCCACCACCACCCCCCATTGCTTCAGCTCCGACGAGTTCCCTGTAGACGAGACCTTCCCCTCAAACTACGGCCCCAAAGACAAAGAAACCGAAGACGAAGCTCGAATTCGCAACTGGGTCGAGCGAGATTGGGCTCCATGGGAAGAAATCCTAACCCCAGAAGCCCGTTTCGCTCGCTTAAGCCTCAACGAGGGTGAAGAAGTCGCTCTCCAATCCCCAGAAGCCATTGAAGCTTTCAAAATGCTCAAACCCAGTTACCGGAAAAAGAAAATGGAGGAGATGGGTCTTACTGAGGATGATTATTATAGAAAACAGTTTGATTATAAGGGTGAGGTACCTGAGCCTTTGGAGACTTTGTGGGCTACTCCAATGATTGCACAACACGTGGTGCCGAGGGATTGGCCGCCGCGGGGTTGGGAGGTGGATAAGAAGGAGCTTGAGTATATAAGGGAAGGTCATAAGTTGGAGGGTGTGAGGAGAGTTGGGTTGGAGGAGTTGGAGGAAGCACAAATGGTGAGTAATGCTGAGGATGTGTGTTTTGATAGGTACAAGGTGTTTTTAAAGCAGTATAAGGAGTGGGTTGAGGCCAACAAGGACAGGTTGGAGGAAGAGTCTTATAAGGTAAGGAGATTTCTAAAGCTTCTTTAAATTTCATGACTTTACAACACTGATGTGGAAATGAATGTGATTGGTGACACTTCGATAACATGATAAATGAATCTCTCAATTACTTTTTACCGATTGGTAACATATGAGTTTGTAAATCTTATGTGGAAAATTTTGTAGTCTCTCTAGCTTCATTCATAAGATAATGTGAGATTGGAAACAATGAAAAGGGTAAAACTTATGTATAATTACTGTATCTTAGGTTCGCAATTAAATTCAACTATGTGGCTGAATTAGTCAATGCGGCACCTTTTTTCTGTAAAGACAATTAAATTCAATCATGTGATTTATTGGTCAATGCAACCATATGTTAAATTTAATGGGAGTTTAAGGTATAGCATCTAAAGAATTGTACCTAAGTTTTGCCCCAATGAAAAATTATAATGATGAAAAAACTTTTGGTTGTGTTTCTTGTTTTGTTGTGTTTAAGTGCTTATGTTTATTGTGATGTTTGTGCAATTATGGTGATGTAATTCATTTAATGCTAGCATGGTTTTATGTTAGTAAGCGAGGTTGGACTGAGTTATTTGTTTTGAGTTGGATTGAAGTTTATGTGAAGAAAATTTAGTGTAAAGTTGGCATTTTTGTGGGAATTGTAATAACATTAGAAGGGTAATTATTTTTTAAATGTTTAAGGTAGCTTTGGGGGCTTTATATGTGGAAGTGAAATATTTCATCCAAAAAAAAAAAAAAAAAAAGAAAAGAAAAGAAAACTTTATGAATTTTGGAGTTTACAACAATTAGGGATTATTAATTGAGGTTGATATTGTCAAATTGGCTTAAGTTTGCCATAAGTTTAGGATTTTGAATTTGTATATTGTATGGATTTCAGCTGAAATATATGGTTGTGAATTTGATGAAATCGTCATTCATTTTGTGATAAGTATGTCAAATAAGTATATTCTGAATTTCTGATTAGTTGGCTACAAAATTGGCTAAAAGCTTTAGTCCATCTGGACGGATTGGGAGCATTAGGCATATACAGATTTAGAGTTTTCAAGATATATGTTAGAATTATGATTAAATTTACCATTTCCCAACAAGTTAGACTTTGGGAGAATTAATAATTTAACATGATATCAAAGTAGGTGGTCCTGAGGTCAATCCTTGTCTTCACTCTACCTTCCATTTAAAATGGCAAAAACCCATGTGTTGGGCCTCACTTATTAAGGGGGAGTTTAGGCCCACATGTGAGGAGGAATGTTAGAATTATGGTTAAATGATTAAATTCATCATTTTCTAAAAACTTAAACTTTTGGGAGAATCGGTAATTTAACAATATATATTAAATTTATGTGCAATACTTGAAGCAACTAACTTTGCTACTCTATTTTCTACAAGTTTGAGTTGTCCATGCAGAAGACTAATATGCATGTTTTTAATGCCTTTACAGTATGACCAAGATTACCATCCTGGTAGGAGGAAAAGAGGCAAGGACTACAAAGAAGGAATGGTAACATAGGTCGCAAATTTTCTGTGTTTAGTTTAATTTGGATTGGGAGAAATGATGACATTTATGATCCTTGTTTTCTGCAGTATGAACTTCCTTTTTATTATCCAGGACAAGTAAGTTATTTTGCTTATTCTCTTTCCCTTGAGCAATCTCTCTCTCTCTCTCTCTCTCTCTCTCTCTCTCTTCCTACTGGAAATTGTACTTATAGGTCTCATCCCAATAATGCATATATGGACTTGTGTGTCCTCACTACCATCCTCATACTAGAAATATCATCTACTTGATGCTATATGCAATTTCATGGTATGGAAGGTCATTGTGGGAAATTTCTATGCAGATTTGTTCAGGGAAGGTGACTACCTTGCACCTTTATCAAGGAGCATTTGTTGACATTGGAGGTGTATATGATGGGTAATAATTCCCTGTGCTGGTATTCCTCATGGTTATGTTTTAGTAAAATATATCATACATACCTATGAGTAATGCAAAAGTTTACCTGTTAATTCATGTGTCTTGATTTGTTTCAGGTGGGTCCCTATAAAAGGTAATGATTGGTATTGGATTCGCCATCACATAAAAGTTGGTATGCATGTCATAGTTGAAATTCTGGTGAGTATTTAAGACTATCAGTACTGGGCTAGTTCCCCACTCCCTCTCCTTTTGTTTTTGGGAGTTGGGACCAATTATCCCTGAATATTGATTCCCTTTGTTTATACAGCATCCAGGGGTTAAAGTCATTATAAGAAATTGACCTTTTCACTAAGGTTCTCATTGTACATTTCATTGTTTTTGCAGGCAAAGCGAGATCCTTATCGCTTTCGATTTCCTATTGAAATGCGTTTTGTCGATCCAAATATAGATCACCTAATGTATGTAATCCTGTACTTCTGACTATTCTCCACACCTTCAAGTCTGTTTTAGAATATTACTGAGGTCAATCTCTATTCAGTCTAACGATAATTAATGATCTTATTTGATACTGTCTATAACTCCTAATTTGCTTACTCATTTATTTTTGACACTTGTGTCCATACTTCCAGCTTTAACAGATTTGACTATCCACCTATATTTCATCGTGATGATACTAATCTAGATGAATTACGGGTTTGTACCTTTCCTTTTATATAGTGCCACTATCTCTATTTTTCTACCTTTGATATGTCCATAATAAGTTTATCATATCTTTACTCAAGTACATGGGTGGTTTACAAACTCCAAATAAGCATCCATATAGTATTGGAAACTTATAAATATACAAAATCGTTGTTTATAAATATATTAAAATGCAATCATCTACCAATAAAGACAAAAAGAAAAACAAAATAATTTTTTTTTTTTTTAATCTGGGTTGGCTAGGATTTTTTTTTTGGGTTGAAATTAGAGCATTCATAGTGGTAGTGCTAAATATTTTAGCTTTTAGCACTTCAAAAAGTTACTTTATTTTTTTACCACCTCACTTTACAATACACACAATTAATATTAAATGTTCTAATTTTTTTTTTTATCACTTGATTTAAAATAATATAAATATCTCATTAAAATAATAAAGAAGAGAGAATTTGAGTTTTTTAATTGAAGGTAATAACTTGTTACAGTCAATTGGTATTTATGCTAGTTTACTGGAATTGCAAAAAATTTAGCTTTAACTTTTCCAATAACATATGATTTTTTAGTTCATTGGTGGTAAAATAGTTTTTTTTTGCTAAAATACAATCACTATTGTAAATGTTTTTATTGTTTTTGTTAAGTTTTCAGGTTTGATAGTTGCTACTTGGGTTAGGCTAGTTAGGCTGATTGGGAAGAAGAGGGCGTAAGGTTTTGGAAGGGGAGCCCAACTACAAAAAAGAAATATATAATATCTATAAAAAAAATAAAAAAGGGACCCGGGGGGGGGGGGGGGGCAGCCCCCTTGGGCCCCCACCTGGGTCCATCCCTGCTCCTAGCTCATTGGTTTATTTAAGAGGCAATGGAGAAGGTTTCCATTGTTCCAAACTTGTCAGTTTTGGATACATTTTATATAGGAAGTGGAGCAATCAATTTCCTGCATGTGCAATCTGCTTTAAGATTGTTTGTTCTTAAAATTTGTATTTTTCAACCATCCTTATGCTTTTGATTTTGAATGTCTCCGTTTGCAGCGTGATTGTGGAAGACCTCCGGTTCCTAGAAAAGATCCAGGAAGCAAACCGGAAGAGGAACCTTTGTTGTCAGATCACCCTTATGTTGATAAGGTATGTTTTTTTTGTAAGGAATTCTTTTTTTGAGAAGTCACTATATTATCAATGTTGTGATTCATTTGTTTTCAATTGAAGCAAAGGGGCACATGCATACATATAAGAGAAATGCTATGTCCACAATATTTTCATAACAAATCTTAAGTGGCAGGTTGTTATTGGTGGGGCAAAAAAGTCATTTCAATTGTAGATTCAAATTATAACCAATAACAACTAACCACCTATGATTTATTGTGAAAGTGTTGTGAAAATGTTGTGGACGTAGAACTTCTCTACACATAATGTTAAATATTTATGGCAAGCCTCACTGAAATGCATATTCATACGTGTGTACATTATGACTGCACCAGGAGCTGGTTGCCTATCACATCTTAAGAAAAAAATTTCTCTGTCTGTAGAATTTAGAAATTGTGGATGTACATATACATAATTTCATGTTATATGTGCTCCTTTCTCGATTAGAATTTAGACATGTAAGAAAGTCATGTAAGTGTATGCGAATGCATCATACATTTAAATTTCCTCCCTCCACATCTCCCTGCTAGCTCATGGGACTCTTTCCTTTTGATGTTGCTGCTGATTTCATATGCACATGCAGTTGCATGAACTCCCTAATGTCTTAATTCATTAAAGGCTAAAAAGAATGATGGAGTACATTATAGAGAAACATATAAAAACTATCTTAGTGGACCTTTCTCTTGTGTCATTAGTTTTAAAATTCTTTGATTTGTTGCAAGTTATGACTGAGTTTCCGCTGTCTTTGAACAATTTTTTGTATAATCAATATTTACCATTGTCATGGTCATCACTTTGGACTTTCGATTTTTTTATTTTTTATTTTTATACAGTTGTGGCAGATACATAATGCTGAGCAGATGATTTTGGATGATTTGGAGGCTAATCCTGAGAAATACAAAGGCAAAAAATTATCAGAGTTAACTGATGATGAGGATTTTGATGAGGAAAACAGTGTCATACACACCAAAGCTTATTATAAGAAAGCTTTACTGCCAAAAGTGATTCTGGTGAGCACTTTTCTCCAGTCATTGTATTGACTTGTATGCTGTTGCATTCACCTGCTTTTTATGTATATTAATTGGCAGAAAACAAGCGTTAAAGAACTTGACTTGGAGCCTGCCTTTGCTGAGCGTCAGGTTAGCCGTTCCCTTAAGTTTTTGCATGTTTCTTGGTCAAAATGTTAAATTACCTCAACTATTGGATATTTATATTTTCTTTTCATGTTGCTTGATTTTCCATTGCTTTGAAATTTGAGAAGGTCCTTTCCGTTTCCTGTTCTTGTGGATACAGCACCATAATAAACTAAGAAGGGAAGCAGAGGAAAGAGGAGAGAAATACAAAATTGACAAGCTGAGACGAAATAATGAAATGGATGAGTATGACTTATTACACTGGCGTCGATCATTTGAAGAAAGGGAAGCTTTGATTAGAGACATCAGCTGGTATTCCCATTGGCATTATTATATTAATACTTGATATTAGATCTCTCACAATCTTATTGACCTCTCCTATTGGGTTCTCTCCATTATGGTGCCTGCAAATAAAGCATTTTATTTCAATTTGACCATCATACACTTGAGATTTCCAATTTCATATATACTGAATTGTGGGTAAGCTGGTCTGCATAATTAAGGTAGTCAACTTTTCCATAGAGAAAAGTAAGTGATGCTGACACATACCTTTTCCACAGTTTGTTCCTGGAATAAAGTTCGTTTACCAGCATTATAATTGGATTTATATAATATAGATGAAGCATTGATATATGGTGACTTGAGTTTCCACTCCTTATATTTAATTGTGCAACTGCAGAGATATCAAGCTAATTGTTAGACTGATCTCGTGCTTATGTGAGATCAGACTAAGTTTAGAATTTAGATAGCCCTGAGCCCTGTGATGGTCGCTTAAATAAACTTAATTTAAGCTGCACAACTAGGTTTAGAGGCATGCATTTAGTTCACAGAAGGTGGATTTCTACTTTACATTTTGGATCAAATATATTTAGGGAATCCTGCAATGCAGTATCAGTGAACATTTTCAGACTAAAGAGTCCTAAAATGTATCTTGCTTTGCATTTACATGATATTCACTACCTTCTGTTGCCGATTTGCTTTAGCTGTCCCTTTTATATACTCCTTTTACTTACTGAAAGCTGTACTGTTTTTTTCTTTGGCAGCCGTCAAGCTCTTGGTCTACCATTGGAAGAGCCAGGAAGGTATAAAGATGCCAATTTCTTTGGGAAGGATAAATATGACCCTTCAAACCCTCTATATCGATATGACTACTGGGGAGAGCCCAAGAACTCAGAGGAGAGTAAGCAAGAGCGGATGACAGATGCCCACAACAAATCTATTGTGGGTAATGGCGTTGTCTGGTATGAAATGTCATATGATGATTGCATCAAGCAGAAGATGAAAAGAGAAGCTGAGGAACAGGCACAAAAACAAGCTGATCGTGAAGATTCAAAAAGAGACCATGATGAGGATGAGGATAAGGATGATGATGAAGATGATGACGACGACGACGACGATGACGACTATGATTTGTTCAGCATTTTACGAAACTATAATGTTGATGATTCTAACCAACCCCATGTTAATGGGACTGAATCTTCCAGAATATCAGATGAGGGTATGTTTGAGGATTAGTTCATGGTATAAGCGAGTATAGAGCGTGGTTTTCTGTACAGTTGTTTATATAAATTGTTAATGAGAGGAAACCCATTTACGGTATTGAGAAATGCTCTTGTTTTTCCTTTTGGGGAGATGGTCTTTTTTTTTTTTTTTTGATTGTCAACTTGTACCAGAGCTTTCATTAATGAGGACAAAAGTCCAAAGCAATTACATCATTCATGATTTGGTTCTCAATACAGGGTGGGGAATCCTCTACCCAGATTACACATTCTTTTACATTCTTAGCCTCTCTAGCAAGTAGGTGAGCAGCAGTGTTGTTCATTCTATTCGTGTGGACTGCTTTCCAAGAGCAGAACATCTGCAGGTACCTCCTAGAGCCTTCAACGATCTTTATAATTGGGAAGGCAGGTGCAGTAACGCCATTAATAGCTTGAATCACCAATTGGGCGTCTCCTTCAACTATAATATTCTTTAAACCCAGGTCCCATGTGAGGAGAATACCAGCTTCAGCTTCTAATGTCCGCAACGGAAACTCCACATTTTTACTCATTGCCTTGGGGAGATGGTCTTGAATATTATGTGAAGTTGTAAAGAGATACTTCTTCTTGGGTATAACTTAGGTTCTTTTAAGTTGTTAGCTTAGTGTTCCAAGGGATGCCCTAGTGATTCCAACACCTCTTGCGGCACCTGAGCACTGGGGTTCGAACCCCACCAACCGCCTGCCCATATTTACTAAAAAAGAAAAAGATAAAAAAGAAGACAAGTTGTAAGTTAAAAGTATTTTCTAATTGTCTTAGCTATTGATAAGTTACAAATATATATCCACTGAGACTTGCATTACATGTATGGTCTCACCGTGTTTGACAGTTCTTTAAAAATTGCAAATTTATTTATTTATTTATTTATGTGTTGTTTAAGTTTCAAGTTAAAAAACTGTATCCATCTTACTTTACATCAATGAACCGAACTGAAATTCAGGAAGGCCTAATTTCATTTATTCAGATTTAAGTGAATCACAACAATCTTGTAAATCTTAGCTTCTGCATGACATTGCAATCTTAAAACTTTCATCTTTGGAATTTTTTGTGCTAGTGAGTCCGACCCATCACTATCAATCCTTGAAGGCTCAAACCGAACAAATGCTCTCATTGGGTTGCAAATAAGAAAACTTTACAAACAGATGTTGGGCTTGGGCCAAGGTATTTGCTGCATGCATGCCGTTTACAATGTGAGCCTCACACATTTGTGAGATCCACTTGTTATGAGAGGCC
This sequence comes from Quercus gilva, assembly GCA_023621385.1. Lineage (NCBI taxonomy): Eukaryota > Viridiplantae > Streptophyta > Magnoliopsida > Fagales > Fagaceae > Quercus > Quercus gilva. The sequence continues at coordinate 5,343,719 of CM042482.1, read as the reverse complement.
CTTTGCATACGATGGATGAGATGATTATTGTGCATATCATGCAATTGTAACAAAACCCATTTAATACTAATAATAAGCCTGTACCTCTTCAGATTGATTATTGTGTCAGAAGCATGATTGAACACAGGTATTAAGTACCAACCTTAAATCGGGGTAAAAATCAACATTTCCTATACTTCAAACAAAAACCTTCTTGTTTCTGCTTAATAATTACTGCTACAACCTAAAACTAATATATAATGAAAATTGATAAAAAGCCTTTTCAGTCAGTTTTCTTGTAAGATGAAGCTGGGCAAGGGTCTTGGGACAAAGCGGTCTACATCACCATTCCTCCATCAATGGTAAAGACCTGCAATAAAGCAATACATGCATTAGAACCCCTAAACAGGAGTAAAATATTAAATGGCGGCCATGAGAGAAAAAATCATTTGTTAATCAATACCTGCCCAGTAATGTAACTGGCAGCTGGATTAAGCGCCAGGAATTCCACTAGTCCTGCAACTTCTTCAGGCTGGCCATATCGCCCTGCAAGGACAGTTAAATATTTAGATAAGCAAGCATAGTATTAAGATCTGAAGCATTTCAATTTCACATGAATGATTGAATACTAATAGTAAAATCAACAAAGCACGATCATCTTATAGGATCTTGCTTCAACTATCAATTAGTTTAGAACCTCCATGTTAAAATTTGCCAACTGACTGAACTAAAATCAATGGATGACTGGGGCAAATCTGAAGGGTATGAGCTACGGGCTTTATCAATGAAATCACATCATAGTTGTTCCATTGATTATAATTTTTCTCTAATAAATAATTCTTAAGTAATTACAATAGATTTCATAATAATGCTCAAACAAAAGTAGTGATATATGCAATTTTAATGATAAAGCAATACCACCATTAACCTTAAGAAGTTATCTTTTCATCTCACCTAAGGGGATGGTCTCCAAAATTTTCTTCTCTATGTCTTCTCCAAGCTTGGCAGTCATATCAGAGGAAATAAACCCAGGAGCCACAGCATTAACCTACAGAAAGAGAAGTTTTTCTGAGTTGCAATAGTCAAGTGGATGCAACATAAACCTGTGAATAAATGCTAACTAATAGAATAATTATACTTGAATAGCACAGGAAGTAGCATTGGAAGTATGTTGGAGTATATCTTGTAACTCAAACATAAAGGTATTCATCCTAGATACTTACATTGATATTCCTGCTTGCATATTCCTTTGCAACACTCTTTGTAAACCCAATTACCCCAGCTTTTGCGGCACTGTAGTTAGCTTGTCCAGCATTGCCAACCAGACCAACAACGGATGCTATATTGATTATTCTTCCCTGAAAAACAAAGAGCAGAATGCAAAGGATGTAAAAGCAAAAGAAGAATGGCCTGGACATATAATTTCCAGTAAAAAGTAAAATTACTCAGACAAATAAATTTCAATTGCATTTGTCAACGAGAAAAGTCAAAACTATATTGATTGAGCTGAAGCCTAAATTAAATGCATGAATCACCAGATGAGGCTTTTAGTCTTGGTTTTTTCTTCTTTAGTGTTTGTTGTTGAAATGTGTAAACAAAGATTAGCATTTTGTTTTTTTGTTTTTGTTTTTACCTATTCACAATTATGAGGTACATTACAAATGCTTGGCTTATGGGCATGGCCATATCTAGCTCCATCACCCCACTGAAGGACCCGATTCCACCATTATCCCCACTACAACTTGATCTATACATATTACATCTACAGGTGTACTGACTGTGTTACAATTGTACCATTTCAGAATATTATGAAGTTGTGGCACCCTATTGGTTTTACATCGTGCCAATTCATTTGTTTAGATCATTTGTCTCTATTGTCAAAAACGAAAGTGCAGATGATAAAAATACCTTTTTCTTTTTTATCATTATTTTGGCGGCAGCCTGCAAAAAGTATTAACAATGTAGGTCAAAAAACACAGAACCAAGCTTTAAAACACAAAAACGCTAGATAATCAGTCTCCTGAACACACACCTGTGTGCAGAGAAATACACCAGTAAGATTCAGATCAATAACCTCCTGCCATTGGGATTTTTTCATTCTCATCAATAATCCATCTCGTGTTATACCTGAAAGATTTGCCAAACAATTGGTGGAAATTACCAAAAAAGAAAAGAACAGCCGAAATAATATTAACCTGCATTATTTATCAAGACATCAACTGTTCCCCAAGCATCAACCGCCTGTAAATATGAGAGTTGAGTGACATTGCAATGCAAACAGTAATTGAAAGGCATTTCCATCACTGTAAATTGCATTTTCTTACAGTTTTAATCATCAATTCCACATCTTCTTCTTTTGAAACATCAGCCCCAAAAGTAAGAGCCTGACCACCGCATGCCACTATCTGCAAGAAAAGACATAAGCATTCACTCTCTTGTGTAATCTCATGACTGAGTAACAACTTGGTGTAGTGGTGTAGCCACTTATTATTTATAAGCACAATTTTATTATTAAAGAATGATATAATGGAACAGTTACAATTAATAATCTGGCATATCCAGATTACTGAAGCAGCAGTAAGTAAACACAGCCACAAACCAAGGTTGGCTGGAACTTATAAGCAATTAAAGATTGAGACAGCAAACCAAGAAATATATACATATAGACACACACAAAGAACAAAAGAGAAACACAAACAGAAACAGAAAAAGAGAGCACACCTCCTTTGAAACTTCTTCAGCCTCCTTCGACGACCTTGAATAGTTTACGAGGACCTGTAACATGACGGAATTGAAACATACAAGAGGTATTCACCACTACAACTCTTATAAAGCTTGATAGTGGGCATGATTGACCACCTTCACACATAAACCCAACCTTTATTATAAATAGCAAGTAGTAACAATCTGAAAGCCAAACACATTTGAGATACCAAGTACCTTGTTCAGATTGAAGCTTTCAAACAAATGGACATATATACTGATTAGAATAAAGCAATACATGAAGCATTCTCATCATTTCATATGCTCTATTCAGATAAAATAAATCAACATACGATGATGACAGAATCCCCATGGTTATGCTTCTTGGCATGCAACAGTGTAACTCAAAGATGTGGTAAAAGCATAAAATCCAGTAATTAAATGTAATCCACATAAAATCACCTACCTTACTTTTCTAAGGAACATGTGTTAGACATATCAAAAGCCCAATGTCCAAGCCCATTCTAATTGGTCTAGATTCAATATACTACGAGCTACTTGTAGTGCAAGTAAGATGACCCTATGATTTGCCTAGGTTTAGTCCTGCTCTATGAAGCACAGATATTGACACTGACACGGACATGAGATGAGACGAGACGAGATGAGACATGGTGACACATCTGGATACCACAATTAATTAATTAATCAATATATTTTTAAAATATATAGGCACATTTTATGTTTATTTATAGATTCACAATTTCAAAATAAAATAACAACTATCAAAATCTTTAAAAACATATTTAAAATTAAAAGAATCGTTCTTCAATTAAATATATATATATATATATATTTATATATTCTTTCTCCCGACATGACAAGGACATGCATGCAAAAGTGTCCCTAGCACGACGAACTCATGTCAGACATGGACTCGTCTAGGGTTTTGAAGTGTCAATGCTTCTTAGGTCCTCCTATACATACACCCTGATTGACTCATCATAAGACACAATTCTATAGTCAAAATATAGCTTCTAAGGCTTTCTACATAAATTCATTAAATTCTAACAATATATTAGATAGATAGAGCTATGTCTCACTTTTTTTTCTAACATGCTTCCAAACTTTGTAATGCATAAAAATCAGAATTCAGAACTCAAAAACCTACTAGTAATTATACTTTCTTCCACTGAATTCACACACATTTACACTTTTTCTATACCATCCAAATGCTAGTATATGTTTAGAATCAGAGATGAACTCTGTTTCAGTAGCCGAGGTTTCTCAAAGAGAGAGAGAGAGAGAGAGAGACCTTACAAGGAGCTTTTCCAAGAGACAAAGCAATGGCCTTGCCGATACCTCTAGAAGCTCCAGTGACAATAACAACCGGAGATTCCACATTCCGTTCGACACCTACACTCGATTCCTCTACCGCCGCAACTTGAGCTCTGACACCTGTGAATTTTGCCAAAACCTTATCAGCAATTGAGCAATACACAATTATAATAATAAAGCAATTGAGTTTGCGACACGGAAATTCAAAACAACGTAAGACCAGAGGAAGTTGTTGCGAATAGGAAGGTATGGAGGATATGAGGCGATCGGAGAGAAGCGGAGAGTGGAGGCCGGAGGCTACGGAGGTGAGAGAATCGGCGGACGGAGGAGGAAGAGAGTTTCGCCGTGGAATTGAAGGCCGTCGAAAAAGTGGCCGCCATTGAGAATCTGAGAAAGCTAAGTATAGTCGCCAGAGAGCGAGAGAGAGAGAGAGAGAGAGAGAGAGTTGCTCACAGTGCAGGCAAGTTTTTCTTTTTCTTTTAAATACGAGTCATGCTGGAGCTTATGTTATGAACTCAATTATATATATATTCTAAGCTGATTGGTTGATTAGCTTTTATTTTTGATTCATTTATTCTTTCTTACTGAGCAATCTTATTCTCGAGTTTATTCATAAGCACCTTATTATGATATGATTAAGCTTAATTTGTTTATGAATCAAGAATAACATTAGACTTGAGCTTTTCTATATAGACAAATAGAAACAAACTTTTTCCTCAATTCGAACCCAATCTTCTACTTAAACATCTATTTTTTATTTTAAATTTAGACATTTTATTCTTTTACTAATTTTTAAATATTCTTTCTTTATTCATCTTTAATCTTCTTCCTCTTTTGTATCCTTTATATGTATGTTTGTGTATGAGATAGTGAGAGAAATTCAAAAAATTATATGTAATTTTGTAACTCTTTGTAACACTTCTCTCTCCCTCTCTCTCTCTCTTAGGAATAATTTGATAGTCAAGAGATTTAAACTTAAGAGACATTTCTATTAGAAACAAAAGAAAGTAACAATTATAGCATTAGGCTATAAGACGAGTCTCAAGCGTCATTTGATAGAAGCATCAGAAGCAAGACATCATATGTTTAGGTTTTTCTTCAATTCAACTTGAGCACTTTCTAATAGGCAATTATGAATTGGTACGAAGCCCCCCTCCCCGTCTGGTTCAACTCTTACCCCTCTTTGGATTCCCCAGCCAAAATGCTCGGGCGATTTAAGGAAGAAATTAAAAAAACATGAAAAAAAAAAAAAAAATGCCATTTGTCTCAGCTTTTGAACATTTTACAATTGGAACTGGACCTCTACGGCTCTACCTTCACTAAAATTTAACACCACTAACTACATATATGAATTTCATTTTTACAAACAAAAATTGAATATCCTGATTGATACATCTCTTCCATCAAAAACCCACAGCACATCCCACCATGGGTGACAATGTAATCATATGCCAATAATTCACACCTCATCCCAATCCAAAACCAAAAATTTATCTTAAAGAACCCAAACCCATACCCCATTCCAAACCCATGGTTGTTGATCATGCTTCTTCCGTTTCATCTTGAAGCACACAATCAAATTGGCCCTTAAGCCAAAACAATGTTAATGGAGGTCCAAGGTGCATGGCCAATGTTCCACAACATCACCATTTTCAATTCTTGCTCCTCAATTGGTACCACTATTTGAAGAAATTAGTTAATTAATCAATTTCTCCTTCCTCAACATCATCCGTTGGTTCTGGAGCACTCTTGGGCGGTTCAACTTCTTCTTCATCATCCTCATCATCCACCTTCATGTATAGTCCAAGTTGTTCCAGAGGGTTCCCCAGTTTGAAGTTATACACATCTTGAGACACGTCTAAGATTGTCTCTTCTCTAAAACTTGGTGCATCTTCATTATGTGAAGCCCTAAGCATTTCTAGATCTTCCAAAAAATGACTGTTCTCATTGATTTCAACAGTCTTCTCCATCTGCAAAAAGCCAGAAATTTTCTAAAAGCATTCAAGAAAAGGTTGTAGTTCACTTCTACCGCATGGGCTGTACATCTTACCTTTAACAATGCCTGACGTGCAGCTTCTCTGTCCAGCTCCCTCTTCCTTTTGGCCTCAGCTGCAGCTTCTGCTTCGGCCTTCCTTCGAAACTCTTCAGCAGCCTTGGCCTCTGCTTGCAACCGTGCTTTTTCTAATGACAAAATACAAAGCAAAAATCAATATCTAGTACCGCTTAGTAACTGAATAGGATAGGCTCAAAGCATACAAAAATGCACATTGATCACACAGAAGTGAGGCTTCAAGATAAGCAGATGCTGACCTTCTTTTTGCCGCCTTTCAAGTTCCTCTCTCTCTAATCGGAGTTTTTCGGGATCCACCTTTTCACCCTGAACCCAGTATCACAAAGTAAATAACAAGTAAAATAAAGTACGGAAGACAGTTTGTAACATACATCCAGCTTCTAGCTTAATATAGGGTAACAATCCTATAGGAGCAATTAACCTTTTCAAGTGCCTTTTCTTGTGCTTTAAATATGGTGTCCACAAATCGACGCTTCAACAGAGCTGCGCGATAAGCCTTGTCGTCGGGAGAGACTTGCCTCTTAGATGGAGCACTCTCCCCTATAATGTTACAGCATGAAGGGTGAGATGATGCCCCAAAACTAACAGCAGATAGTTTTCTTCATGATTTCATGCTTACCATCTTGATGGCCATCTGCCTCAGCAGAAATTGGCTTGGACTGAGAGTCCTGCTCAACTAGCCCCATCCCATCTATTGAATCTGTACAAGAAATAGGCCATCAAGCTTCAGCACATTCACTATTCTAAAAGGAAGACAAATGCCACCATGTCATAATTGAAGCACATCCCATGTTACTATATAACCCAAAGACTCACTGTTTTCAATTTCTGCATCATCAGGATCACTTTCTTTCTGATATAGATTTGATCCAGAACCCAAGTTTTCCTGCCACAGAAGAGATAAGAAAAATTCTCAATGTGAGAGAGAGAGATAAAATTTCAATCAGCTGAATGCTCATATGAACATTTCCAAGATATTATGACATACCTTAATAGCACTAACAGGAGCTGAAGCTTTAACAGCATCAGGTTCACTCCCAGAAGAACTGCCTGAATCTGAATCTGTAAAAAAGATAGTATACAAGATTTAAAAAAAAAAAAAGAAAAAAAGGGAGCATCACATGTTAAACTAAAATAGTAACAAGTTATAGAACAATCATTCCAACTACAAGCACAATTACATAAAGGCCTATATAAATTTTCATAAGCCCACTTTGGAAGATAGTTGATGAGCAGCAGCTGAAACATATATGTCATTACCAGTATAAATGGCCATTCAATGCTCTCTTCCTCAGCTAAGAAATTTAATTCCTGATATATATACATATATATATATATATATATATTTCCTTCTAAAGAGCTCAATAAGTGCAAATAAGCATAACCTAAGAGAGGGAAATTCTTAGCTTCACCCCCAGCCTACCCTGTAAGTCAAAAAGTCATCAAAAAGTTTTAGGAATTAAATGCACTGTTAACATCTAGACATCTTTAGGTCCTGAAAATATATCCATTAGGACCTAGTCATATCAGCATGCAAATGCATTTCAACTTAAAATGTTAAGTGTCTGTGCATTAAAATAGTATATAAAACATCATTCATTCATTTCAAAATAAACGGGCCCTGGACCTTCAACAACAAAGTTGCTGACAAAGCACCCTCTCTAGGAGCTTCCAGTAAACAAAAGCCAATAACCACATTACATTCAGGGGAAAAGTTACAGGCCATATTCAATCTACAAGTAAAGTCTTTTCTTTGGTAAGTCAAGTAAAGTCATTACATGGTCTAAAGAACCACAAAACCAAGCTCTAGGGGAACTAAGCCGCGGCAGAACTACCTGCAACCTTGGGGGGTCAAAACAACCCCCCTGCCAACCCCTCCCGCCTTAAAAAAAAAAAAAAAAAAAAAAAAACCAAATGGTCCTCTTAAAAAAAGAATTTGAGAGAAATAATGAACTTTTCCTTGATTTCATTTTACAATGAAAATTTTTCTCTTATATCAGTTAGTTTTTTTGTTCATTTATGGTTTTGAAAACTTCATCGGTTCCATCGTAATTTTTTTTACTTTGGTAGGCCATTTGGAAATTTATATTGAAAATAAAATTTTTAAGAATTTCACTATGGAGATGCATTATAATAGATGAATTTTATTATATGAAAGATCAAACTAGACATTAGAGTTAAAAAAATGATAACAGCTCTTAAAAAATTAGTAAAATATATATACATCATTGTATTTGTTAACTATGACTTATTCTAGTATTACAAAATTAATATATATATATATATATATATAGCACATTAGGGGTTTGTTCTGACTAAAGTATCAGTAGCATAATGAAGTAATGAACTCCCAATTTAATAGTAACTAAATATATTTGATAAGGTGGAAAACAGACTTTAACTTTATCAAAGGCACAATAGGAAATGTTTATACAAAGAAAACCATATGCCTTTTTCTTAGGTAAAGGAATGGTTTCCAGCTTTTTTTTCGAGGGGGAGGGGGGGGGGGGAGGAGGTTTTGGGAGGGAGTTGCAAATCTCAAATTTAGCAAGAGAAAAAAAGTTTCAAAGTGTGTATTAAACTATAGAGTACATAATATCTTCAAACATGTCTCTCAAACGAGAACTGATCTAAAATGGTTAAGCTTACAGGGAAATCCTCCACTCAACTCTCCAAATTTCAGTAAATTGAAAGCAAATTGTGAAACCAAAAAACAAATGAACAGTACACAGAAACACGAACCACTGGATGAAGAGCCTGAATCACTACCGGAGCTACTTGAACTACTGCATTTACTGTTTCTATTTGCTGCATCTTTCTCTATCTCTACTGGAGGGTAACTTGAAACAGGGGCATCATTACCACCAACAATATCCACATCCTCATCAACCGGGTCATTGCCTGAAAATATGAATGGAGTTAGAATTAATACAGCCATTGCCTGATACACATTTTCAGCTGTTTGGTTATGAAGTTGAATAGAGAAAAAAATAATAAATAACCTTTACATGGTTGTGTAGATGAATTGCTAATCCCTGACTCATTATTAAGCTGCATCAAGCAAAGCAAACAACTATCAGATAAAAGTTGCATAAATAAATAAGACAAATACAAGTTGGAAAGAAAGAAAGGAAGAAATACCTCCATTTCAGAAGGTTCGGCTTTCTGCTGGTTTTTCTGCTTCTCCAGCATGTAGTCATTTAAAAGCTTCCTTAGTGTGAACAGGGTATCATCACTGAGTTCATCGATACCAATTTCAATCTCATCCTCATCGGTTTGCTCATCACTATGTTGTCTCAAGAAATCAACAATATTTTCAGGCAACTCTGCCATCAAAGCCTGCAAATCTGCACCCACTTCCTGCTTCTGCTCAGCAGTCATTACCTGCTTCGGTTCAGCAGTCATTACCTGCTTCGGTTCAGCAGTCATTATCTGTGGCAGGGTTTTCTTCGTTTTAGCAGCTGGAATTTGAGTAGTAGTTTCACTTTCTATTAGAACGGTTTTTGATGAAGGCTGTGATTTCTCATCAGTCCTAACTGTAAGCTTCTTCTCAATAGTTCTCCATCTTGTTTCAAAAAATTTACTTAGTGCTTTGGCCATATGATGAACTTCATTTGTGGAAGGGTTGTAAGTCACAGCATTCGAGTAAGTAAGCCGCACATCTGCAGCAAAATCTGCTGGATTGGTATATTCACCTGAAGCCATCTTACTCTTAATTGTACCCAAATCCATTGGATGCTTAATGACAGTGAAATAATCCGGAATGTTCCACTTAACAACATCAACTGGTTCATTAAATGCCCAAGCAAACTGATGTGCCATCATACTCTCCAGCAATGTCTTACATCTTTCCATTAACGCATCATTGGAAGTGCTCGCTGGTGCAGCCCCTTTCACAGTTTCAAAACGCCCTGATGTACTCTTTTTCATACGGGAACCATTACGTCCTGGAGGAGGCCGTTTCTTCCCATGTGGGGCTGCAACTTCAGATGGCCTCGGAAAAACATCTAGTGGAGGCCTCTTTTGCCCGTCACTACTGCTCCGGATATCACTAGTCGGTGATAGTAAAATAGGATTTGCACTTATACTAGCAACTTTCCTCTGAAGAACCCGGATCTGTTCGAGTTCCATTTTCAACCTAAACTCTAAATCCTTCCTTTCAGTCCGCGACATCTTTGATATAGACATAACCTCCATGGGGATACCAAAATTATCATAACCATCCGCATTCAAGCTAATGCATTTCCTCTTAGGGGCATATGAATCCTCAGAAACCACACCTACACGTCCTGAGGTACCAAACCCTTCAGATTCACCCATCGTCTCACCAACGGCATGACGGTAATCTGGAACAAAACCAGTGGAAAGTCCTTTAGAGTACTTCCTTGACTTCCCCATTACTTGCAAATGTGAACACTGGGTCGATTCTTTCTGTCCAATGAACTCTATAGGAACAGTGGGTGCCATAAGAAAAACCTCCAATAACTGCACATATCAACTGCGACAATAAGCAATGTCCCCCCCTTGACAAAATTTTCAGAAATTTCCCAGATATCCAAATCTGCCAAATAATGCCAAAACCTGAATCAAATTTATGATAATCCCATCATTACCCAATTGGGTAATTTCCCTTAATCCTCAGAAATGATCTCAAAAACAAAACTTTAGCCCAAAAGAGCTCAACTTGTTCAGTTCTCTTCAATAACATTCGAGCTAAAAAATAAATAATAGTATGCCAAATTTTAAACTTGTTTTTTTCTTTTTTTTGTATAACAGTGTTCTTAATTCTCCAGCAAAACCAATCTCAAAATCCACTAAACGATAAACTACGATTGGGAACAAAACAACCCTAATCGTGACAAATTTCAAAGACCCAATCCCAGCAATGCAAACCCCCCCAAAACCCTAGAAAATTTTCCTCTTTTGGTAACTCTCGATCCAAACCTACAACCACAACAACGAATCCAAAACTTATAAAAAGGCAAAAAAAATCAAAAAAATAAAAACCCTAAAACCCCAAAAAATGTAAGCCCTAGATCCGAATTCAATTGCAAGAACCGCACAAACACAATGCGAACAAAAAATCACAAAAAAAGATTTAACACACACACACAAACAAACAAAAACCCTAGAATTTTGCTTCGCTAAAGAATCCAATTTTCAAAACCTGGATCTCTCTCCGCTCGCGCGCGCGCGCAAGCAAAACAGCCGTTCCCAATTCCGGCCGACCACCACCACCACCGAAACCCTAGATTCCAAAAACCCCCAATTTTTTCTCTCTTCAGCCTCCTAAAAGCGAAAGCGAAAACACGAAACGAAAGCTAAAGAGAGAGAGAGCGAGAGAGAGAGAGAGAGAGAAAATAAACTAAAATGCTATAAAATGCGTGAGATCGCTAATAAGCTAGTACGCTTTATATAGGCACAAACGGACCCTCATTGCCCGCCGCTATTAAACCGATCCTAACCGTTAATTTCCCAAATCCAAATAGCATCATACGGTTACTATTCGGACGTTGTTTTAGCACGTGAGATTCAGATCTGGCGGTGCTGTGTGGATCGTGTTGAATAAATTTAAAAAAAAAAAACCAAACTAAAAACTATGCGAATTAATTAATTATTGGTAATTTAACGACCCTGGGCACACGCGCTCGAGTATGGAAACGCATGATACTCGCGATGTTATGGGACACGGTGTGGGTTTGGGCGTTGAGGAGGACACGTGTGGTGGTTTTTGACGCGAGTATTGTTTTTTTTCGTTTAGTTGAGAGTGTGAGAAGGTTAAGGTGAGATTTTTGCCGACCACATGTGTCGGTCTTGACTTTTTACCGCCACGTAATGCGGCAAGTGAATCTACTTTTGTCCGTAGTTCACACGTGCTAGATTTCAACTTTACAGCTCAGATATTATTATTACGGCGGTGAGTAAAAAATCTTTATTATAATCAAAAAAAAGAAAATTACCTTTTACCCAGAAAGGAAAACAAACAATTTCCTTCTAGAATGATGAAAGACCAGCCCATTCAGGTTTACTTGTGGTTGTAGGCTTAATGGGAAGCTTTTGGTTAATGGGCTTTTTTGGATGAGGACCAATAAAGTGTAAATTTCTCCACAACCTACTCAAATTCAGATAATCATATTTTATTTTCAAGTGAGACTTCTGCAAATATTTCAAGTGCAAAACATGTGTGTATGTGTGGGCCAGATTGATGAAAGACAAGCCCAATTTGGGTTTCTTATGGTTGTAGGCTTAATGGAAAGCTTTTAGGTTGATGGGCTATTTTTGATGAGGCCCAATGGGTATAGATTTTTCTCTTTTTTTTTTTTTTTTATTATCTTTTATCTTTTTTCTTTTTTGACAATTACAATGAAGGAGAAGAGATTTAAATTCTAAGGGTCCGTTTGGATACAACTTATTATTGCTAAAAGTTGCTGAAAACACTGTAGCAAAATAATTTTTAAATGTGTGAATAGTACAGCGGGACCCATTTTTAATAAAAAAAATTGATAAAAAGTGAAATTTGTGGGTCCCATTTACTGTTCATGGGACCCACAGAAGAGAGTTTAAGTAAAAACAACGGCTACTGTATATGAACAGTAGCCGTTGTCTCCCAAAAGGCTGGTGCAGCAGCCGAAAAAAAAAAAAAAAAAAAAAAAAAAAAAAAAAAAAAAAAAAAAAAAAAAAAAAAAAGAGCCCAAAACGTAACGCGTTATCTGCGTTTACTGTGCGTGGGTCCCATGCCCAAAACGCAAACGCAGATAACGCAGATAACGCGTTATCCAAACGCTCACTAAATGTTCCAATAGGAAACCCCATAATGTATCAACTGAGTTACAAGGTTCATGTGGTTGGTATAAATTTCTCCTTATTTGTACTCCAACGTATTCAACATTAGAAATTACATGTACTCTTATTTTCTATTAGTGTGAGAGAGAAGGAACTTTGGTAATTTTGAAATTTTATGGCATCTTGTGTGCAAGACTTATGTAGAAGTTATAAGAGCAAACATATTTGTGTGTATCTTAAATTAATCTTTGTCATTAATTAATGAACTTGGGTTCAAATCTAGTTTACACTAAAAATTTATTGGTGTTTTCATCTAATGTAAAGAATTTTTTTTTTTTTTGGCAGAGTGGACCTCATAGAATTGAATTCTATCATATTTGATAGGCCAAAAATGTATTGACCCCTTGTGATGAATTAACCAATTAATTAGCCAAGTAAATTAATTAAATTCAATTACATCCAATGAGTATGGTAGCACAAACAAATCACTAATTAAACTAAGTATGTAGCGGAAAATAAATTGACACGGTGATTTTTTTATAAATGGGAAAAACCTATACGGCAAAAACCCCATCGGGTGATTTTAAGGTCGTCACTCCCGAGAATCTACTATTATCATAACAAACGGTTACAAGTAAAGGAATCACAATACCTTATACCAACCTATAGTTGAACCCTTACCCCAATACCCAATTGAACTTGTTTGGTAGTGACAATCTCTCATTTTCAATGCATGACTCCCATTATGTGACTAACCAATTGCGTGGATCCCAGTATACGCGACTTCAATTACCAACTAGAGAAAGATGTTGACTGCAAAGTTCTTGAGTTCATCCAATCGATGAAGATCAAGAAGCTCCTTGATCACAAAACCTTATGGTGTACAAACACAGCAGCTTCTTCACAAGAAAGATGAACTAGGGCAAATTCTGTCTCCGGTCACAATTTGCTTGAACAAAACTTTGCTCAACACTTGTGCTACTTGTGTCTGCTTTGACGGCCCTTAAAATAATCCTTATATATGTCTAAAGTTGTAAGAAAAGAAAGCCCAAATATATATCACAGATTGGATGAAAAACAGACTCGAAAATCTGAGTTTCGTAAACCTTGACAGATACCCTATCTATCGAGCTGTTGTTAAGCCACGGGATTCAGATAGCTCTAAGTCTCGATAGATGCTAGCTATCGAGCCTTAATGAACAGCACTTTTCACACTTGATTCTTGGACAAACTTGCATAACTTTAACACTTGAACTTGAAACAAGGTTTCTTGAAGTATCAAACACATCTGGATCTACCCAATTACAAGTAAAATGCGTTTTGTCAAAGGATTAGCCAATTACATAAAATAATGACATATGTTTCTAACATGTGAATCACATATGTCCTAACAATATCCATAAAATATATATACTTCTTCACAAAGGAAAGAGAAAATGCAATCACAATGAGATTTTATTTTTATTTTTATAATCATTAGTTAAAGAGAAGGGAAGGGGAGGAGAAGGAGTTGACTTTTCCTCACTTATACAATTTTTTTTAAAGAAAATATTTGTTTTTTTTTTTTTAAAAAAAAATATCTAATTGAAGTTAATATTATCCTATATTTTGTACGGGACATGATCCCGAATCCATTGGGCCTTGGGCCTTGGCCCAAACAATCTCTAGGAACATCACCAAGCCCAAGTCTAATGGTGAGCCCATTTCGTTTTGGATGCGTGATAGACAAGCTCATACCGATCAGGTATGACTTGGTCAGGGATACATTTACTCGTGTTAGCCCATGATCTCGGCAACTTGGTATTGCCTTAGGGAGTATCACTGCCGAGCAATCTTTTGGAGACTGGAACCAGTACCAATGCCATTACCATTGTTTCCAATGAAGCATATTCCTTGGCAGGAATGCTTAAATTAAACCCCTCCCACATGAGTAAGATCATAAAGTAATCACGGACACTCCACCAACCTCAAGCTATAAATAGGGGAAGTGAATAGAGAGAAGGGGTTCTTTTTGGCGGAGTGAAAATAGAGAGAGAGAGAGAGAGAGAGCATTGTCCATAAAGTGAAGTTTGAAGGGGTGAGGAGAGAAATTCATAGGGGCTAAAGGGTGCAATTAGCACACATGGTAACGAACTACCCTTGATAGGAAACTCAAAACCCACACTACAAATAAATTGTGAGCCCAATCCTAAACCTAGTCCATTAGGGAGATTTTGGGTACGTACAAATTTTTATTGGTTTAGTGTGTGTATATATATATATATATTTTTTTTACATTTATCTATATTTTAAATTGTATTTTTTATTAAATTTATTTTAAAGATTTTTTACCTGCAATTATGGATGTAATTATAAATTTATATTATGTCATTATATGTGTCATATACTTTAATAGGGGTGGTAACTAGTAGTCCTTAAATTTTGCATTTATTGTCATGTTTGTCCTTTCTAGCAATACCGCGTTAAATAAGAATATAAATCCTTTAAATCATATTTTGTATTCTACTTTATGTTTAACTAATCACAATTTGTAATTTTTTTTTTTTCATTTTAAATTTTGGCTATTTTATAAGGAAAGTTAAACAAATATATAGCAAGTTGTGATTGGTGAAATATAAAATGGAACACAAAAAATAGTACAGATGATTTGTATTCGTTAAACAAATCATCATTATGTCGGCACAAATTGGCGTATTTTATTTAGTTTATTTAGTTTTTCTTAAACAATTTTTAAAGTTACATAATTTTCTTATAGATTAAAGATATAATAAAAATGACACATTCTCTACCTCTCTATCTCTCTCCCTCTTTGCTACCCTAAGAATACTACCGAAACCACCCCATCACTTACAAAGGTTAATTGACAAGTTTAACTTATTTGGATTCCTCTCACTTTCACTTGTAGTCTTTCTGTCGAAGCCTTTGTCTCAAGACCACATTTCAAGACTTAAGGCAATGCTGGTTAATTAATCAAACTGCCATAACAACCCAATCGAGTTTATTATGTCAACCTAAAAGCTTTCCATTTAGCCTACAACCAAAAGCTTTTTAGGTTGATGGGCTCTGCTACTTCCTGTGTGCGGCGGCTACGGCTTTTGACTCTACTGCTTTACCACTAAGGATTTTTGTCTAAAACATTTTAAAGAACTATGTTTGTTTTGAGTAAAATATGTTAACTGGGCTTAATTTTTTTAGCTTTATTATTGGTAATTTTTATTGTTGGGCTAATTTTTTTGGCTTGTATACTTTGTTTTAGATTTAATCTATTAATTTTTTATAGCCTTTAAAATGTGGAAAATGCTAAAACTACAAAATTTTTACAAATTGCTAATATTGTGAGTGGTTATTGGTAAGTAAAAAAAGACGCAAATATGTGAACCAATAAGAATTTGTCACCCCAATAGTTTGTAACAATGTTATAAAAAAGTTTGCGATTATTGATAGTGTATTATAAAATAGGCCAACTCCAAGCTTGTCCATGAGGGTCGTTCAAGGCAAGAATAGAAAAATGGACTTTGTATAGAACACTCACCCGTGACAACGTTGTCCATCCAAAAAGATGTTTGGACGACCTTCATGCATTCCGAGCATGTTTCTCTATACAAGTTTTGGACGACCTCCACATTCCTATTTTGGAGCACAAGTAAAAATCAAGGTTCATTGCTACAAACCGCTTTCGATGATGGTTATGGAAAATAAGATCAAACAATATAACTTCCATGGCAGTTATGGAAGTTAACTCTGAACTTTTCGACCTCCTCAATGATAGGGGAAGTTATTAGACAAGTAACCGCTTCAAGTGTATACTATATAAGCATTCATCTACGTCAAAATAAAATGAGTTTTTCGAACACTTCCAAAGAGATTGGAATTCCAGAATTTGAGAGAAATAACTGACTTTACCATCGGAAGGTTCTTGGCCGGTCCTTCCCGGTCACCTTTGATTGTGTGTTCATCCTTTCAAGTTTTCCAAGTGATTCTCTTGCCATTGAAACCCGAAGCATTCAGTCTACTGATTTTACTTTGTATCATCAGTTGGCACCGTCTGTGGAAAAGAGATTTTGTTTTTACAATTAATCTTTCTTCAACAAAAAGACTGCATGGTTCGGATAAGATCAAGGGCCACCAGCCCATGCCATCAAGAAAGTAGGGATGCCTCTAGTAATCCCCACCATGATTGCCAATAAGCGCTTATCATGCAATTGCCATTCGTTCAACACATACAGTCCATGACGGCCGCTATGACAGAGTTAACCCGTCAAAACCAAGAGTTGACTAAGGAGATTGACTTAAGAAGACAACATCATGAAAGATATGCAGAGGGGCAAGCCCAAAGTCAGGAAGATAGAGGAGGAAATGTTGAGTGCGAAAGCTAGTCAAAGGGCACCATTTCGCGAAGGGTGCCACACTTGGAGAAAGAGATGGATTAGATGAGGAAGGTCATGGACGAGATGAGGGAAAACATGAGAAGAGTGAATCCCGTAGAGGATTTAGTTCATCGAATAGACTCCCCTTTCACGGCTTCCATCAATGGTCACCCTTTACCTTCGAAATTCAAGATGCCTCCTTGGATTCATATGATGGAACGCGTGACCCTTTCGATCATATTGCTACTTTCAAGATTACAATGTACCTTCAAAGGGTTCTAGATGAGATTATGTGTAGAGCTTTCCCTACCACCCTCAAAGGACCAGCGCAAGTGTGGTTCAGCAAGATACCTCTGAATGCAGTGAGTTCTTTCGAAGAGTTGAGTAAGTTGTTTGTCAATAATTTCATCAAAGGATAAAGGCATAAACGTTCCTTGTCCAGCCTGCTAACCATTGTATAAGGAGAGAATGAAAGCTTACGGTCCTTCATTACTCGTTTCAACAGGGAAGCCCTGACAATGGACAAGATGGATGACAAGTTGTTATTTTCGGCCTTCCATAATGGAGTTAACTCTGACTTATTTATTAACAAGCTTTACGAACAAGAGCCTTAAACCATGGTTGAACTCGTCCATTCGATCCAAAATTTTATGAATGCAGAAGACGCAATTATAGCCAAAAAAAGGAAAAGAGCTGAGAGAATGGAAGCAGATCCCCTGTGCCACTTTGAACAAGGTCCTCGTTTAAAGAAGGGGTGGATGGGAGAAAAGAAAGACTGAGACAACAAGAAGGCAGGCTCTTCAACACGAAGTTAGCAATATACGCCTTTGAACATGCCACTAGAACAGGTGTTTATGCAAATCAAGGATGATCTTTCCTTGAAGTAGCCTAAAAAAATAAAGGGAGATCCCAATAAGCGCAATAAAAATAAGTATTGCTGCTTCCACAGAGACCATGAACATGATACAGACGAGTGTTTTGATTTGAAGCAGTAGATAAAAAATCTCATTAGGCAAGGGAAGTTGAGAAACTTCCTTAGATGAGATCATAAAGATGAGAAGTTGAAAGCAAAGTTGGAAGAGCCATCAAGACCACCGCTTGGAGAAATAAGAGTCATCACAGGGGGAACCTTAACAGGACAATCTTCCAAGTCAAGGAAGACGTACCTGAAGGTAGTGCAAAATGTCCAACTTTCAAGATGATCCCCGAGGACGAGGACTATAGACGAGCACGCCATTACATTCACGGATGAAGATGTTGAAAGGGTCCACCACCCATATGACGACGCGATCATCATTACTTTGTTTATTGTTGATTATACTACTAGAAGAGTGTTAATGGACAATGGTAGTTCGGCAGACATCTTCTACTACCTCACTTTCAAGCAAATGAGGCTTGGACAAGACTAACTTAGTCTTGTGAACTCACCCTTGGTGGGATTTGGAGGTATGAAGGTACAACTCGTGGGTACTGTTACATTGCCTGTGGTGGTAGAAACATATTCGCAACAGATAACCAACGACGTAAACTTTCTTGTGGTAGACCGTTTGTCATCATACAATGCCATTATTAGGAGACCAGCTCTGAATAGTTGGAAAGTAGTAACATCTATTTACCACTTGTTAGTCAAGTTCCCTACAGAGTACAGGGTAGGGCAAGCACAAGGAGACCAGTTAGCAGCAAAAGAATGTTACTTAGCCATGTTAGCTATGGACGAGCAAGTTCAGACAGTGAGCATTAAGGAGAGAAGAGTTGTTGCAGAACCCACCAAAATGCTGGAGGATATCCCTCTGGATGAGAATGACCCTGAGAAGTATACTATGGTCAGGGTGAGCATGGAAGAGAGAACAAAGCAAGACCTTATCCAGTTCTTAAAGAAAAGCATTGATGTGTTTGCATAGAGTCATAAGGACATGTCGGTTATAGACCCTAGTGTCATTACCCATCGTCTAAATGTACATCTTTCCTCCAAACATGTACGTCTAAAGAAAAGAGTATTTGCTCCTGAGCGAGATAATACCATTAAAGAAGAGGTTCAGAAGTTAACTACTGCAAAGTTTATTCGAGAAATTTATTACCCAGATGGGTTGGCCAATGTAGTAATGGTCAAGAAGGCTAATGGCGAATGGAGGATGTGTGTGGACTTCACCGATCTAAACAAGGCCTGCCCCAAGGATAGCTATCCATCGCCGTGCATTGATTAGTTGGTGGACTCGACTGCAGGTCATAGGTTGTTAAGCTTCATGGATGCTTTCTCAAGTTGCAATTAGATAAGGATGGACGAGATAGACCAAGAGAAGACGTCATTTATCACCAGTTAAGGCTTGTTCTGTTACAAGATTAGACGGAATGTGGAAGTCTATGTAGATAATATGCTGGTGAAGAGTTTAGATGAAGGGAAGCACTTGGATGACCTTCAAGAAACCTTTGATATGCTTAGGCAGTACAACATGAAGTTGAATCCCAACAAGTGCGCTTTTAGAGTTTCATTAGGAAAATTCCTCAGATTCATGGTTTCACATAGGGGAATTGAGGCAAATCCTAATAAGATTCAAGCAATACTGGATATAAAGCCTCCGCGAAGTATCAAAGAAATCCAGTCTCTTACCGAACGAGTTGCTGCCCTTAACAAGTTTGTCTCTAAAGCTATTGACAAATGTTTACTGTTTTTCAAGGTTCTTAAAAAGGCGTTTGAATGAATGGATGAGTGTCAGAAAGCTTTCCAAGACCTTAAGACCTACCTTACTACAACTCCCTTACTGAGCCCGTCCGTGCCTGGTGAAGAGTTGTATTTGTATCTGGCAATGTCCCCACATGCAGTAAACTTAGCTTTGATTAGAGAAGAAGGAAGGGTGCAGAAACCGGTCTACTATACAAGCCGAGAGCTAAAAGGGGCGGAAGGTCGATACCCAATGATGGAAAAACTAGCCTTCGCTTTGGTTACAGCTTCCAGGTAGTTAAGGCATTATTTCTAAGCTCATGTCAACAAAGTCTTGACAGATCATCCATTAAAGAAAGCAATGAACAAGTTAGAAGCTGCATGATGACTGATCCAATAGGCTATAGAACTTAGTGAGTTTGACGTTAGGTACCAGCCGAGAAACGCGATAAAAGCACAAGTACTGGTAGATTTCATTGCGGAGTTTACCCCGAGTCAAGAAGTGCTGGGCGAGCTAAACGAAGCTAAAAAATGGGTCATTAATGTGGACAGCTCGTCCACATTATATGCAGGAGAAATTGGAGTTATACTTAAATCCCCAGAAGGAGAAAAGTTGAGGTACGCCGCCCGTCTGTAGTATCAAACCACCAACAATGAGGCCGAATATGAAGCTTTCTTTAAGGGATTGGAATTGGCTAAGTTCTTAGGGGCAGAGTCAGTAATAGTCCAAGGGGAATCTCAGTTGGTTATCAATCAAGTGAATGGAACGTGTGAAGCTAAAGAAGGCCAAATGAAGAAGTATCTAAACAAGGTAAGGCAGCTTGTCAAGAAGTTCAAAGAAGCCAGTTTTATTCAACTCCCTAGAGAGGAAAACATGGAGGTAGATGCTTTGGCAAAAGCAGCCTCAGCAAGGGGGGCTATGAACAAGTTTAATAAAGTCCAATACATGCAAAGCATAAATCTTCTAGAGGTGCAGCAAATTGGAGGAGAAGAAAATTGGATAACTCTAATAGTCATCTATCTCAAGGACGGAAGGCTTCTAGAGGACAAGGATAAGGTCAGGAAGTTGAGGATCAGAGCTGCCAAGTATGTTCTCATAGATGAGGTGTTGTATAAACAAGGTTTCTCTCAGCCCTACTTATGGTGCTTAGTCTTGGATGAGTTGAACTATGTATTGAGGGAGATTCATAAAGAGGCATGTGGGAACCATTCAGGAGCAAGAGCATTGGTTCATAAGGTCATCCACGCAGGTTATTACTAGCCAACTATTCAAACAGATGTAAAAGCTTATGTTAAGGTGTGTGACCAATGTCAACGCTATCTTACCCCGATGATGGCCTCATGGCCCTCTGTACAATGGGAATTAGATATCTTGGGTCCCTTCTTACTTGGAACCAGGCTGATGAAATTTTTTATGGTTGGGATTGACTATTTCACTAAGTGGATGGAAGCAAAACCCCTAGCAAAGATCACGCAACAGAATGTTAAGAACTTCTTCTAGAAGAACATTGTATGTAGGTTTGGGATGCCTAGGGTATTGATATCAGATAACGAATGACAATTTGATAACACACTTTTCAAGGACTTTTGCGAACACTTTGGAATTTAGAATCATTATTCCTCACCCGCCCACCCTTAAGCAAAAGGTCAAGCAGAAGTGGCAAACCGATCCTTGTTGAAGATCATCAAGACTCGACTTGAAGGGGCAAATAGAGTATAGCCAGATGAGCTACTAGGTGTTCTGTAGGCCTACCGGATGACGGTGAGGACCCCTTTAGGGGAAACTCCTTTCAAGCTAATCAATGGAAGTGAAGCAGTAATACCTGTAGAAGTACATATAGCTAATCACAAGGTAATGAAGTATCAAGACGAGAATAACGAGGAGCAACTCTACCTTAACCTTGATCTAATAGACGAGGTGAGGATGGATGCAGAGCAAAGGACAGTAAGGTATAAAAATCTCATGGCTAGGCAATATGATGCAGTGATAAAACTTAAGCGTTTCAACATAGGGGACCTTGTCTTGAAAAATGTCTCTTTGGCAACCAAAAACCCAACTCATGAGAAATTGGGACCTATTTGGGAAGGACCTTACAAAGTTATCAATTCCAAAAAGTAAGGGTTCTTCTACTTGGAAATCCTGGACGGGAGGAAATTGGAGCATCTTTGGAATGTTGAACACCTAAGAAGGTTTTATCAGTAAGACATCGGCCTGGACGGGCATTATCCTGGACGAGCCAAAGTTTGTTTTCTGTTTATCTACATGTTGTTAGAATTATATGTTGTGTTAACTCCTCAAAACTATATTATTTTCTAAACTATATGATGTGGATTATGGATGAAGTCATGGATTTGTAGTATTTGTCCTAAAGGCATTAGCTTCTAAGCATGTGCCTCGCCTATGGACGATATTTATGTTATGTACATAATGTTGTGTGAACTCCTAGTTTTCATATTGTTTTTATTCAGATTAATCCATAAGAAGACTAAAAGCCCAAGACGAGTAAATTCTCTGGACGCAGAGATGTAACGTCTATAAGCTTTCCTTAATAAGGATAAAACAAAGAAAAATGAACCTAAGGTGTATTAGTCTAATCAATGGATGAGGTAAAACCTAAGGTATATTTGCCCAACCAATGGATGAGAAAAAGCGTGCACACAAAAATATTCAAAATCCATAAAGGAATTTGACTAATCAAAGTCCAATCTTTGGACGAGTAAAAGTTGGCAGTTTACCCAAAGACGAGTAAAGAATCATCAAGCCTATGGACGAGGGGTAATGAAAGCTGTAGTCTGAACAAATAAAGCTAACAAAAGAAACACCATTCATAGATGAGTTATACTTGTAAAAATTTAAAGAATGGTAAAAAGGCTAAACATAAACAGATTCTTGTCATGGACGAGCCAAGGTTGAAATCAATATTATGGATGTAAAAAACATTTGTCCATGCAATAACTTGTTTAGCAAGTGAAAGGAAAGGTGAAGAAAATAAACTTTCATTCATCAGTTAAAGGTGGATGACCAACGTCCAAAAACCTTTATAAAATAAAGCTTAGAAAAGCAATTGTTTAAACAGCTCGTCCTGAATTGCAGATGAGTTTAATATACTCGAATAACTTTGAATGGTCCAAAACAATGGACCAAATAAAAAATAAATATACACAAGGATAAACAAATAATCAAAATCTCGTCTTCATGAAGGAGGGATGTTAGCATTAGGGTCATCTTGAGTTGGCTAGGTGGTGGCATTGTCCTCTATATTGATATCTTCTGAGCTCGTCTGAAGGAGGGAGCTTGTAGCAGCATCACCAAGGTTGAGTTTGATGGAGCTAAAGTCAATCTCAGAAAAGTTTTTCATAGTGTTAATCCTGAAATCTTCAAACCCCGCTGCATAGTTGGTGTCCATCAGGTCAGTAAATTGCTTGGACTGTTGACACCCCATTTTGCAACCTACATTTAACCTCACCGGGAAGGTAAAATGGTAATTTTGACTTGGAAATATGCATCTTGATTCTGATCATTAGATTCTTAATCTCATTTCATCAAAATGATCTTGATGTTGTAACGATCAAATGAATTGGTCATAAACCCTAATCAGACCATCAGATTGAAAGTTATCATCAAATCAAGTTTTAATGGCCGAGATGCACTATCACAAATTGAGTTTGACTATATGTGATTATGAACAATTGATTCCAATTGGTTATAATTCTAATTAATTTGAGATCAATGATGTGTCATAATTTGATTGGTTAGGACTACATTTTATGGTGAGGATGCATACACCTAATTAATTAAATAGTTAAACATTAATTATTCAATGAGTAATTTGTGCAATTATCTTTTAATTAGAGTAAATTTGGAACCAATTAAGTCTGAAATGGGAGTGATTGGAGCCATTTAATGTTAATTGGGAGCTAATTTGGGACCTATTAATGTTAATTGTGCTGAAACCATTTTCTAACAAATGACCTTTGCTCACCATTTCATTAATATCTCTGAGAATATTTTGAATCTATAAATGAGGTTAATTTTCCCAGAAACTAGACATCCGGGGCTTCAATTTGAGCACAAGAATGAGGTAATTCTGATCAGAATTAAGTCAGATATGATTTTTTGAAATTGGTTCTACAAGCTGTTACAGTAGCTACGGGAAAACCGAATTTTGGCTTGTTCCTCACTCCTACCAATCTTTCCATTTAATGCATCAGATTTTCCCCAAGGCTAAAATGAGGTCTAGGTTCATGATTCTTTGTCAACTCTCATTAAATGGCCTCCCATTCATATTTCCTCCACCACTACTATATAAACCCCCCTCTCCTTCATTCCAAGGCACACAAAAACTCCCTCTCTTCTCCTCTCTTGAGTTTTAGTGAAGTAGAGTAGTCTTGTCATATCTTGATCTTCCTGAGACTCAAGGTATTGAGTGAGACTCACTCTCCCTCTCCTAGTTCTTCTTTTTTCCTCCTCCCTTAGGACCTCTACCAAGAGTCTCCTCCTCCACCATATGGATCTTGCATGAAGGTAGAATCACTTTCCCTAACTAGTTTTTTATGTTGCCATAATGAGAATTTAGGATTAAAGTATGATAGTAATTATTTAAATTCTCTTAAATATGTTTGAATGTTCTTATATGTTCTTATGTGTTCTTCACATGTTCTTGATTGTTCATCACATGTTCTTGATTGTTCATCACATGTTCATGCATATCACTAGTTTTGATCTTAAATCCACATAAACAAAATATGAAAAACATGTTTGTTTCATAATTCTTTCAAATTCTTGAATCTAGGATATCACCATCCACACACATTCACTAGAATTTATTTTTTAATCCAAATGTAACACTCAATAAATTGAATTAGGGTTTATCACATGCATACACATCAAATTCAACATGCAAATTGATTGACATATTGGATGATATGATATGAATGTTGGCCACTATAGTCTAGAAGACCGGTTTCATCGGGCAAGGTGGGTGCCTAACACCTTCCCACTTTGTAACATAACCTCCGAACTTAGATCAAGGGTTAGTAGATCAAGTGCTTATCCATGTAATTTTCGATTTTTAGATTGTAACTAGGAAAAAAGCCATGTACTTTATCTTAGATTGTATCTAGGACCAAAGCCATGTAATTTTCCTATGATCAATGTAAATTTCAAATTAATAAAATGAGGAATTTTTTTTAATTATGGTTTTCTTATTTTTTCAATAATTAAATAAGTGACGACTCCATTGTTAGACCCTTAATCTAAAGGGGAAAATAAAACTAGTCGAACCTCTATTTTAAGAGGCAATATCACGACTTCACCAATTCACGTGGGTTTGGCCCAACATTCCTATAAAAAAGAGGGTCGAGAGTGCGGTCTCTCACATGGACGCCTTGCACTCTACAACCGCATTTCCCTTAGCTTTTTCAAGAAAGGTATTCAATTCGTCATTCCTCTTTTGTAGGTGATCAAGAGGAGTGTCCTTCTCTATGGCATCAGTCTTCAGCTCCTCAACATGGTTTTACAGCTCCTTAGCTTCGTCCTTGGCCTTAGCCGCCACCTCAGCCCCACTCTTGCACTCGTCCTTAACTTCCTGGATCTTCGTCTCTAGCAGGATCTTCGTCTTGTCCATCTCTGTTGCCTGTTGGACGCAGCGATGAACTTGGACATTGCCAACACTGTACGTTTTTAGACCCCTTAAAACATAACCAGATCAACCTAGTTATTTAACCAAGTGATTAACTTAGGTAAATTATGCAAATCTAGGTTAACATAGATAAATCATATCATTGTAAAGTGCGAAAAATAAAGAACACAACAATATGATAACCTAGGAAAACCAAACTAGTAAAAAACCTGGGGAGGATTTAACCTAGCTATCCTGAAGGTAAAACAAATCCACTATGAAAGAATTGAAGTTTACACAATAGCAACTTAAACCACTAACATTCTATTGCTACCTTGAGTTAGAAACTTATTACCACTACCACGTGACAGCTCCGAGTCACGGACTACTTCTTTCTTGGATTCACAGCAAGCACAAGCATTCTCGCTTGTATATCTTTAAGCTCTTGAATCTGCAACTGAAACGATCACCAAGTTCTTGACATAGTCTTGATCCTTGATAACTCTAAGTATGTGTGAAGGTAAATACCTCTAGATCTTACAAAAGATTCACACACACAGCATAAAGAGCATCCTCAAAACGTGGCTAGGGTTTACCATTTTATATCTAGGACAAAACATAAAAACCTACACGTCAAACAGGCTTGAGCTGAGTTGGAAAATTCTGCAAAAAAATAATCTGCACGACTTTTGATGGATCGAGTCTAATTTTCGATCGATCGAGCCAGGTAGATTTACACAGTAAATCTTGCAAAACACTCAATTCCAACTTTACACTTAAACATACTTTGAGCAAGTCTAAATAAGACTAAAACGTTTTGATCATGGTTTGCCAACATTACAAAATGAAATTCTAATACATTAGTTCATAATTCCTTAGAATCTAACGTACACAAATGAGAATTTTGTTAGACAAAATACACATGTATATATTGTTGACAGAACCAAAAAAAAAAAAAAAAAGGGTTATACGTACCTTAAAAAGGTCATGAACACCAGAGTGCTCAAACTCCTTCAAAGACATTCTCGAACCTTTCCTAGGCCAGGTCTTCATTTTCAAGGAGATTTTGAGGAACTCGTCAAGAAGGTTGAGACGAGGCAAGCACGTTGGCTGTGGACGGAGTGTTCATGGACGGAGGATCTCTAAGCTTGAGATCAACGTCATGAATTTGGACAGAGGGTTGTTGGGTAGGAAGGACAGGAACATTGGGCTTGACCACCCCTAGCTGGGACGACCTATGCTTGGCCCTTTTCTCCTTACGTCGACTTGGAAGGTTTCCCAAGTCAACAGCTTTGGACAAATTTTTTCTTTTATCACCTACAGATGGATGAGGTTGGGATTGGACCCTTTGCCTAGCTGCCTCATCCATCACTTCTTTGCCTTTATTCTCTTTCTTTGTTGCCATCCCTGAAAAGAAAGACGTTAGTTACCAAAAAAAAAAAAAAAGGGAGAAAGAGAAGAAAGAAAAGAGAACTTACGTCTACGGATAGTAAGCTTGTGGGCAATGGCTTCAATGGATGGCTTAGGGCCTAACCCCCAAGTGGCAAGACGTTGAAGACTTACCAAAGTATGGAAAATCCTGTCAATGTATAAACGAGCCTTTTGGACTCGTCCAAGATAGAACATGCTCAAATGAGGTCGTCTAAAAAAAAAAAAAAAAGAATTATTAGATGACTACAATCAAGAATAAGTATAACAAATAATAAAATGAAAACCATAAGCGTACCTTCAGGACAAAGATTCCCTAACTCTCTTGTATAGGGAGCAAATGGATCCTTACTAACCTCAACAGGGTGTCTAGCCCAGAAACAAGAGACAAAGAACTCTGTCTTCCAGTTTCTATCTGAGGTAACTAGGGACTTTATTAGCCTACAATCTTTCCCTCTGGCTGTGAATTGATAGAAGCCAGGGGATTGGTTAATCTTAGAGGGTTTGTAGTAGTAGAGGAACTCGTTCACAGTAAGAGGACGATTCCCTTCAAACACCTCCCTCCACAAAACTTGCATAGAGACAACTAGCCTCCATGTGTTGGGATTGAATTGACATATACCTAAACCTAACCTAGTGAGCAACTCCCTAGCAAAGGCATTAAGAGGTAACCTCAAACCCCCCAAGAGATAAGCCTTATAAATGCCAACACCAAAACGGGGTTGGCAACACCACTCCCCACGCACAGGTAACCTGGGGTTTAGGTTATCAAGAATTTGGTACCAAGTCTTAAGGGAGTCTAGCCTTTTCTAGTCTGTCTTAGAAGCGACCCCTATAGCACAACTGTAAACTATCTCAACCTCGTCTTGAACAATAAACGAGGGATCACTTGTACCAACCCTAGACCCGGACTCAGCCCTCATCCTAAGTTCTTCCTAAAGAACCTCTAAGGGAACCCCAAGGACACCAGACGTGTATTCGTCCGTGTTTCCCCCCACTGCTACTATTGCTACCACTACTACTACTATCACTAGAACACTAAAATTGCTAGGGTTGTGATACTCATCTATGGCCTTATCAACGTTATTGCTAGACGAAGAAAGGACAACCTTAGACATTTTTTAAGAAAACTTAAAACCTGAGGACGAGAATGAAGAAAATACCTGGATCTAGATGAAGGGAGACTATAGATGCGAGAAACTTCTAGATGAGGAGCTAAGACAAGGGATGTCAAAGAATGAAATTTTAGAAATGTAAAGGTAGCGGAGGAATTCGACTATTTATAGGCAACATACTTTAGCATCTGAAACGACACAACCAACCAAAAGGTGACACGTGGCATGCTCCTCGGAAAATTGAATTGATGTGTCCAATCACCAATAGGATTGTGACACGTGGCACACCTAATCGCTGACATAAATACATACGTCCAAAGAATGGCATCAGGCTATACATTTCCCTAGACAACCCGTGGATAAGGGGCAACTGATGGTTTATTATAAAATAGGCCAACTCCAAGCTCATCATGAGGGTCGTCTAGGGCAAGAATAGAAAATTAGACTTTGAATAGAACGCTCGTCCGTGACAAGGTCGTCCATCCAAAAAGATGTTTGGATGACCTCCATACATTCCGAGCATGTTTCTCTATACAAGTTTTGGAGGACCTCCACATTCCTATTTCGGAGCACAAGTAAAAATCGAGGTTCATTGCTACAAACTGCTTCCGATGACAGTTATGGAAAATAAGATCAAACAATATAACTTCCATGGCAGTTATGGAAGTTAACTTCGAACCTTTTGATCTCCTCAATGATAGGGGAAGTTATTAGACAAGTAATAGCTTCGAGTGCATATTATAAAGTGTATACTATAACAGCTTCAAGTGTAACAACTTTCGACCTCCGAAAATTTCAACCTCCTCATCTATGTCAAAATAAAGTGAGTCTTTCAAACACTTCCAAAGAGATTGGAATTCCAGAATTTGAGAGAAATAACTGACTTTACCATCGGGAGGGTTCTTGGCCGGTCCTCCCCGGTCACCTTTGATTGTGTGTTCATCCTTTCAAGTTTCTCAAGTGATTCTCTTGCCATTGAAATCCGATGCATTCAGTCTACTGATTTTACTTTGTATCATCAATTATAACATTACTCTTAAAAGAATTGATGGCATTATTATACGGGCAAAATATAATTTTATTGAACAAAATTGCAAAAATTAATACCTATTAAAATACTAATATTAAAAAAAATAAAATTAGGGGAGATAATCCATATATAGCTCCATCCATGGGTGTATAGCAGAAGTTTTAACAACAGTAAAAGAATTTTTTTTTTTGGTAGTGCAACAACAATGCTCATTGACATCTTAGGGCTCCAAGAGTGGCAGCTGAGAGGTTTATGTGTGGTAATTGAGTAGGGCTTTAGAAGGCAAATTAAGCAAGGTGATTGTAATTTTGAACAAAGATGGTGAATATATATGTGCTAGTTATTTGGTTTGGGAGGTTTGCATGTGGTGATTTGGGGGTAGCCGAATGTTTTGTGAGTTCAATTTGGATTTGTAGTGTTTATGGGTTTGGTCAAGAGTGATTAGAGTATATTTTGTGATATGATTGATGGAGATCCACTTTAGTGATTTCTTTATATTTAAAATCTTGGGTGTTAGTGTGGCTTTTTATTTAAATGATTTTCATAGTGTAAGTATTATAAAAAAAAAATATTTTTTAATGGCTAATGATTGTTTATGGATGGAAAGACGAATTTGGCAACAAATATGAACTTTAGGAACAAGAATATCACAAAGTAAAACTTTAGGGACAAAAATAACAATTGATTCAAGTTTAAACTGTACTTTACAACTAAAACCAATTTATAATAGAAACAATAAGATCATAAACTAACAAATGATAGGTATTTAAACCCATAATCCCACTTAAAAATAAGGGTAAAATGACATATTCATGCCTTTCTATGTGTTTTTGGTACTGTTTCATTTTACCTACCTGACTTTTCAAAGGGTCAGAGGTTTAGAAATATTCAAAAATGACCTTCGAGAAAATGGCATTTCTAAATTCTTAAGAGTTCTTATCCCCTTTTTCTGTAATCGGTAGATCTAGCTAGAGAGGATTTGATTAAATTATTAAGGCATCACCCATCAAAGTTTGAACTATTTCAAAAGAATTGCTCTTCTAGAATTAGATCTAGACTAGGCTTAATTCGATTGGTACAAGCTCCCCCCATGTGGCATATCACGGATATGTTGGACCACAAAGAGTCCAATCAATCTACCTATACAACTTTTTTAAAAGATACAAAACCCCTACCAAGCTATTCACATTTTCTCCTTATTAGATTTGTATCTATATTATCATATACGTACTTCTAAATCATATTCATTTAAATATTTTGTACTAAACTCAATATTTTATTTTTTTATATAAAATAAGATTGGATTGCACAAGCAATACATGTGCATGTTTCCAATGGCTACTATATATAATTAATAAAGCACTCTTAGCTCCAATCAAAAAAATAAAATAAAATAAAATAAATAAAGAACTCTTAGCTCAAATTAAATTACTAACTAATAGCCATTGATCTACTAAGAGCTTTATAGTCCAAATGACATTTCTTTGTATTTTTAAGAGAAACATCTAAGGTTTAAATCACTCTTCCCCTATTGTAACTATTGAATTATAAATAAATAAATAAATAACGATCAATCCCATACGGTTAGATTAATTAAAACATCATCTCATTTTTCTCTTTTCCCATGCCACTATAAAATAAAGGATTTATTATAGTGAGTGTTGTGACAACACACATTCACCTTAATATCAAGATTTTATGGTTAGAAATATTTTTTTCAAGATTTTATGGTTAGAAATATTTTGTTATTGGGAAAAGTTAATGATAATTTAAAAGCATTTTTTTATAAGAGGGAGCATTTTGAGTCCAGTGTCCAGTGGTACTGAATTCGTTAAGATGATGACAGGTGTCTATTTTTAGACATGTGTTACAATCTGACCGGATCCAGTGCAAAAGAAGCACTAGACCTAATCCAGACCCTTTATAAGAAAATGAAAAAAAAAATAATTAACTTTTTGGACAATTTTTTATATTTTTCATAAAAATAGTATTAAAAAATGTTTATTAACTTTATTTGTTAACTGGAGGAGATACCATCTCGCCTACGAGGTGGTTGTCTATAATAAGAGGGTTTAACTAGTATTTATTCAATACTCACTAAAATGAATGTTTTTTTTTTTTCTTTTTTTTTTTCCTCTATTCCTTACTTATTTTTTAAGAAAATAATAAGAAAGAAAAAGAAAAGAAAATATTCGTTAATCCGTTACAAAGATCCGAATCCAAGAATCTCTCACAGAAAATCAAGGCATCAATACCATATTTGAAACTAAGATTATAAGCTAAGATAGTAAGATATATACCATTGATGGTGAAAGGTGAAAAAGGGTTGAAGAGAGAGACCGATGTTCATGCAGCTACGTGGTGCAATAGAGATTGAGATAGAAGAGAGTTGAAGAACAAAACACAGTAAAAGCAAAGTGATCATACCTATCACCTCACCACTTCACCAGCCAATTAGCCAACTAAAGATTATTCAAAAGATCTCAATATATTAGTATTACACACCCAACTTCTCTCATCCACCTGTCCCTCCTAGTAGGTACACATGTACTCATCTCTCTATTCCCAATCTCCCCTAAAAAATCTACCATTCTTTCTTTGCTTTTTCACTATATTCTCTCTCTCTCTCTCTCTCTGTGCAAAAACTAACTTTCCAAACTATTAGAACCCAATGAAAACTAGTCCCCTCCCCTCTGGCCCTATCTACACCAAAACTAAGTCCCTTTATGTAGTTTTAATGTGATTTCAATATAGGTCACAAATCACAATATATAATATAATACCAAATGACAGAGAACAAAGGTACTACAAAATTACATGAGAGAATTAGTTTTTAAATTCACTTCTGAACAGAAAAACAGTCATACAGATTAACACACAACAAAACACCAGGAATAGCTAGGTATTAAAAGACAAGAACGTGGAAGAACAGTAAAAAGTTGAACAAAAAAAGAAGATACATCATCATCAACAGCCCAAAAATATTCACATTTATGAAAAGAAAAAAAGAGTAATAAGGTACCATAGGTCCAAAGCTTAGTACTTGTTATACATATATATGTTAATGATCAGGATCAAACGGCTATTAGCGACCCAAAGAGAGGGCGGCCTTGACGTCCAACCTCCATGCAAAACCACCACCGTCCATTCTCCACACATCACAAGGCAGTGTGATCGAGCTCCTCTCCTTCCCACACGTGTCGTACTGGACCAGCCTCACCCTGCACGTGAACGACCTGCAGCTTAGCGTTCTCGCCATTATCTCTCTCAAACTCTCTTCCTTTATCACCAACCACACCGCCACCTCATGATGATCATGTTCATGATCATGATGACCCATCATCATCATCCTCCTGTAGGCCCCATTAGTCCACGTCACCCTCCCCAACCCATCAGATACCAACCCGGGACACGTGTCCCTCTCCAAACTCACCCTCCTCTCCTCATCTGTACTCCCTAGCTGCCCATCCACCGTCCACGTGTCATTCACACATTCCACGATCACACACGACCCCACCCCCATCACCACCGTCCGATCTGATGACCAAAACCCCACCTCCTGGTTGCTGTTATTGTTTTTCCCATCAAAGCTCAGCAACTCGGGCAAGTTAGCCCTAGCTGCTGCCTCTTTCTTCTCCACCGGAGGAGACAGCCTCGCCGGAGAGTCCTTCCGGTCAGGCGTCTCCGGCAACAAAGGCAGAGTCACCACCTCCGGTGAAGCCTTTCTCTTTTTACTATTGCACCGCTTATTACTACTACTATTACCACTACTGCTACTACTTACACTATTATTACTACTATTACTATTATTGCTTTTCACGTACTTCCTCTTCCCTCTGCCACCACTTTTCACGTACGCGTCAGCTTTCTCCGGCGAGGAACCGCCTGATGATCCTGCTCCGGCAGCCGGCTTCGGCGCTATTGGCCGGAACCTTAGCATTATCATATCCATCTTGGACATATCGTAAACCCCATTAGCACCATACCTCGCTATACAACACCCTCCTCTCCCATCCATCGTTCACTCTCTTTCTGTGTCTTTTGTCTCTCTATCTTTCTCTATCAAAAACGCAGCGTTTTAGAACTGGGTTTTGAGTTTGGAACTGGGACTAGAGGTATTTATAGGGAGTTGGGGTCGCGACACGTGTGAGTGGAATACGTGCGCTACAGTGGTTTGAACAGCGCAGAGTGGGATTGGTTGAGAGTGGCAACGTGGGCACTGTAGTGAGGGAAGAGTAGAGGTGTAGAACTGGTGTGTGGGGTCCACGGACAGCTTGAGTTTCTGATTGGGCCCCACGAGGGGACCAATGGGAGAGCGAGAAGTGTCGGGTGCTAGATACGACAAAGGGGCACGTAAGCGTTTTTTTTTTTTTTTTTGTCGGGCAATGTGTACTATTGAGGTCATGGGGTGTAGTACTAGTAGTAGTAGGGTTTTGATTTCGAGAGGTAGTGTTTGAGTTTTTTGGGGTTTCCAGAAGGTGGACACGTGGGCCAATTGAAGAGGGATTGTGATTGTGCCATGTGGAGGGTTTGATAGAAGATTTTTGATGTTTTGGACCGTTGGATTTTTTTATTATTTTTTTATAGAAAACTTTGGACTGTTGGATTGGTTGGGATGAGAGAGGATTTTTTTCTCTTTGGTCTCCGTGATTGGGGAAAGGGAAAGCTAAAAAAAAAAAAAAAAAAAAGTGGTTCTTTACTCTTTTTTGTTTTTTGGTTGAGGAAATGGGTCTTTACTCTTTAATGCCCCTTAACTATCTTTATTTAATTTGGAGTACAGAAATAGCCTCGTGTTTGGTATTATTTTTTAGCTTGCCTTTGATGGTAATGGGTATTTTGGGATATGTCAGCCTTGCCTGGTCTAAAGTGGCAACTAGTAGGAATTTCTGCTTGTTGGAAATTGGAATCAGCCTGTGAAATTGTGAATCTATCTTGAGCCTCTACAAGTCTTGAGTAAAAAAAAAAAAAAAAAAAAAATCATAAAAAAATACTTATAAATAACTACTAATTTAACTAGTTGTCATATAAAAAAAAAAATGTTAGCAATAGATCAAAATAAAAAAAATAAAAATTTGTCAACTCAGCTATTGTGTCGGTTTGGATAGCACTTAAAGTTGAGTTGCATTTTCTCCTGCACGTTTTCTCTTTTTTTTTTTTTTTTTTTTTGCCCGCTTTTGCTGACTTTGTGGGATAAAAAATACTATTCATAACAGTGTATGCACTGTTTACGCACTGTTTATATACTGTTTACGTATTAAAAAATATTAAAAATAGGTCCCACGATACTATTCATACATTTAAAAATTATTTTGCTACAATATTTTCAGTTTTCAACAACTTTCAGCAACTTTCAGCAACAATAAGTTATATCTAAAGGGACCTATTATGAAAATGATAGGTGAATAACATTACTCATTTACAAAGGGAGATTAGCAACTTTTTTGGGGGGTATTGATCAAGGACGGAATTAGAACTTGAAGTTAGGGGGGCAGTTTTGCTGTTAGTTGCGTGCGGTGGCTCAAGATTCAAGCTCAGTTGCTAAATAGCTAATGAGTTTTTTTTTTTTTTTTTTTGTGTTTTTTATGTCTGCATCTAGGTATGGACAAAATTATTTTATTTAAAATTTTTTAAAGGGTTAGGTTGTTTATTTTAGGTAAAATTGGATGATCGAGTTTAATTGTTTTTAGCTTTATTTTTGGTAATTTTTGTTGTTGAATAATTTTTTTGGGCTTGTTTATTTTGCTTTAGATTTTAGATTTGGCCTTTAAAAAAAGAAAAATGCTAGAATTACAAACTTTATTTTACAAATTATTAATGTGAAAAGTGATTATTAGTAAATAAAAATGCGATGTAAATGATGGACTCAAATGCAAACCAATAAAAGTTTACTATACAACAATTTATAAAAATGTTATAGAAAATTTTGTTGCTAGAGTAGTACTCTTAAAAGAATCAATGATAATATTAAAGAGGGCAAACTGTGATTTTATAAAACAAAATTACTAAAATTGGTGACTATGTATATATTAATTAAAAATAAAAAAAAATTAGGGGGGTCATTGCCCCCCTATTCCAAGTCTCCCTCCGCCCCTGGTATTGATCTAAGTGAGAGACAATATACTGCCAGCTGCAGGGCTACAAAGATAAGATCCCCCCATAAGTTAGTCAAAACAGTTTTCTTTTTTGTAGGTTTGCTGACTTTGTTTAATATTTTGTTTGAATGTTGACCTGTACTATCCAAAATGCATATGCTTGGTCACACCAATTTTTTCTTTTTGCGTGATTCATATTTGGATGGGTCTTGTAACATGATAATACATGCAAATGAGTTTAGGACATCCGATAAGATCGAAACGATAGATGTTGTAGCATGTTTGCTCCAATAATAGTCAATCACTTGATGTTAACATCATTGTGTTATTCACAAGTGTGCATTCAGTTAATCATAGCCACCATTATTTTTGTTGTTGATGTTGTTGTTCCAAAGATCAGATCAGATCAATCACTTGAACTCACTAGTCACTACAAAGCAGGATGTACAAAATATGTTAAAATTTTTTGTAGTGGTTATGATCTATTATTATTTACTATTACTAAGTAGGGTTATAAACAAACTGAGTAATTTTTTGATATGTTAAACAATATTTTTTTTAATAACAAATATCATTATATATAATAGAAAGGAGAAGCAAGGGGCATCCGTCGAGGTAGACCGTAGACGGAGGCCTCCTCCGTCGGCTAGCCAAAACTTTGGACTACACCATTTCCAATAAAAGCTATGCATCCAAAAAAAAATTTATAAAAATAAAAATAAAAAACAAAAAGTTCTCATATTTCATCAAACATTAATCTTATTTCTAGAAGTATTGTTCTCTTGAACGTTGAATTATTTGCGGAAAGAGTGAATAATTCAACAATTATAATGGGAACAGGAGATTAATTTTGACCCAGCTGAACGTCTTGGATTTAGCTTAGGAACATGAGTTGGGTTAGAAAAGAAAATGCTTCTAATTGTGACTGGGCTTCCATTCGTGTCGATTATTGTTTGAAAGGAAAGAGTGAATTTTTTTTTTTGGAAAGAAAATTGTGAGTGATAATAGAATATTAAAAAAGCCGTAACAAAATTTCAAAAGAATCTTAGAGTTCAAAAGTTCAAAAGAATCAAAACATTTGAACATAGAATTGTTTCCAATAATGAAAGTTCACATATAATCAGAAGGGACCTTATCGATCGACACAATGAAATCATGGGGCTGTGGACGTTATAGGAAGCATAAATTCTCTATTATATTATGGTAGTATAAATAAATATCTTATACGTATCTACATAAATAAAACACTTCTTAAACCTAAAATCAGCATCCCCAATAGTAGCTAGTGATCCACAAAAATCAGAATATATGACTGATTTGAAGTCGTAGCAATTCAAATACAAAAAGTCCCCTCTTAAATGGAGTTTCTTGTGAGACAACGATTCTTTCATTCCATTTATTTTATTCATCATATATTATTATTATTATTATTATTCTTTTTTGGGTGATGCTGAGGTAACGGTTCAATTGACTGAGAATAAATTTCAGACTTCAAATGGAAAAAGAATGCACATAGAACCGTGAAGTGAAGGGAACTCAAAATGTTATGATTTTAGTTTGTTGGCATATTTCATGCCAAAATTTACATCTAATTGTTGAGTACTTAATTTCATTGTAGCATGTACATTTGTGGGTTAATTTCTAATGGGTTGAAGAGTTCAAAAGCTAAAGATTAGAGTTATAGTCTACAGAATCTCAGTTAAGTGAAATTGTAAGGGTCAAGCGAATTAAGCTTTTTCAAAATTAGTTGCACAAGCAACAATCTCGCCTCTCTCTCATCTCTCACCTTGGTTGAGTGAGATTTTCAAAACTTGAGATAAATTTGTTATTCCTTTTTTTGTTGTTCCTTTCTTCATACCTCTATATATAACCCTCATTTCCCATGAAATTCTACACCCAATTCCCATATTGAAAAGTTAGAGAGAGACTCCTAAGACTCTAGAGCTAAAACACATCTCTTCTCTAAAGAATTTCACTCTTAAATTGCCAAATTGTATGAGAGGAGATTAAAGTTAATAATTAAGCTCAAAGAATCCTTCAAAGTTCCTGTCATTGTTTAGTGCTTGGGAATCATTGGAGCAATTCCAAAACCTGCAGGAGGCTTGGTATTACAATTGGCAGCTCAACTCACAAATCTGTTGACTAATAAGATGAAAAGATTTGAGGAATCAATTGTACTACAGCTATTCTTATTTAGCGAAACATTTGGTGCTATAGGCCAAGGAAAGTTTTTTTGCCTGATTTTGAGTTTTATATGTATTTGGGGTGCTTGTATTGTGATTGGGATTTACTTTAATATTTTTATGTTCATGAATATGTCAAATGGCTAATCATTTAAATAACTGGACTTAATTTTGTAAATAGTTTAAAATTGGCATAAGCTGAAAATCGGGGTCTAAAAGTTTTACTCTCACAAAACATAAGTGCATATGTTTGAATATGAAGTATGTACATTTGAATTTTTGATATGTTGAACATCTTATTTTGTAATATTAGATATAAATACAATAGTTTTATCATTTTCTTGGGTTGATATTACTTTAAAACTATTTATTTATTTTAAGTTCATATTAGAGTAGGTGATCATGAATTTGAATTTGTATCTGCTTTACCAGTTTATTTTCCATTTAAAAAGTTAAAAATTCTATATGTTGAGTCGCACTAATTAAGAAAGAGTCTATGTGAGAGAGAGTGTTAAAATATATATTACTAATAAATTCACAAATTTCTAACAGTTTAAACACTTAGGACAATTAATAATTTATCATATGTATTGTTTCACATTTTGCAAATTTGTCTAAAGCAATAAGAAAATCCAGCAACCAAATGTATGTATGTATAGTATATACATACATATGAGAGAGAGAGAGAGAGAGAGGAACTTCAAAAAAGGAAAGAAAACAACTAACATTGACCTAACCTTTTTTTTTTTTGGGTATTCAATATGCCACAAATAAGAATATTTTGTCATAAAAAGGCTATGCTTTGGTAGTTAAAGGAACATTTTAGAAGCCGGGCCACAATAAAAATGTTGAATTGCGAATGTCATAATTCCTGTTTATCTTTTGGTAAGATACTAAGTTATGAGGCCATTAGTTTAAAGAAGCAATTGATGATAATAAGTTCCTCGCGGAACTTCTTGCTTGGAAACTTTTCTTTGATATGTTTTGGGTTTTTTATCAAATCCAATCTCAATGTAATTGTAGAGAGTTTTAAGGTGGATTGAAAGTGGTTGATGATTAATCAGATATTAAAAGAGCTTCAATTATCTCTTTTTTTTTTTTTTTTTTTGATAAAAAAAAAATCATAGGGCATTAGGGTTAATCAATAAAAAGAAAAAGAAGTAGGTATTATGTAGTTTAATTTGTGGAAAATTCCTTTGGCTGTATTTGATAGTTGTGGACCTGTGGTGTTTTACTTTTGGTTGTGTTGCTATTTGTAGCTTAATTGTTTGTTTTTGTACTCTTGGTGTAATTATTCAATAATTGGAGGGTAATGTTTTCACAGTATGATAAAAAAAAATTAATAATAATTATTATTATTATTTGGCCCCAAATATTATTCGATGGCACTATCATGCATCAAAGCAAATAAGAACTGTATAAATCATTCTTACCTAAAGAGAAACAAAGATTAAATTGGCAGGATCCACAAAATTTTAGAGTTTCCAATGGAAAACCCTCAGGTCATAAACTCATAATATAGAATGGATTTGTTGCGCTTTCTTTTCGAAGTGGGACTCCAATTTCCAAACTCTATTCTGATTGGCACAGATGGGGCTATGGGACTCTATGATGTTACCTTAATTTTATTAAGTTATCTCCCTCAAAAATTATATTATAAAGAAGCCCTTTTTAATTCCTTTGGTTGTTGTCAAAGAATCTAGCATAGGCAGAAAGATCATATGATCTAGCATAATGATATGGAGAACTTCGAAGCTCATCTGACTCGCCTCCTTTGAACTCCAATATAAGTCTGCAATAATATATCTTTGGCAAAAAGTTTAGCGTATATTACTCAATGCACGCATGATATACACACTCTCTCAGAACAAGAAAAATTGTGACTTCACTTAGTTTTTGAAGATTGTGTGTACAATATGTACAAGCGTGGGTATAATAGGCACTCTTCACATCTATAGTACTTTTTTTTTTCATAATTTTTTTTTTTTTGAAAACTTTTTTTTTTTTCATAATTAGTAACGTAATATATTGTAATTGATATTACTAAAAGTGATCTCAATTATATATTATATAAAAATGATGGTGGTCTAAATACAATTTATCTTGTCATCAAACTATGAAAAAAAAAATATATAAAAATGTTAGTATCTCTTAGCATATATATATATATTATGATTTGTACTACAAACTTTCTGACCAGTGACCACATAGGATCAATGTGGTCGCTATTATCAATTAATGGCCACACCCACCTGTTCCCTTGCAATGATTTGAAAGTGTCTTGCACTTCTATTTCAGGGGCGTGAAGTTAGATTCCCAAGTTCCAATTTCTAGCACAAGTATTGGCCTTGGCTGGATTTTACTTTACCTTACCTTACCTTATAGGCTATAGCCAAAAAGCAGGATTCTATCATTGTAAGACCAAGGCAACCAATAATTTCATGACAAACTATGTCAATTATTCAGTTCTTTTGACGTATAACTTGGCTTCTAGATTTCTGCCAGATGTCTATGGAGGCACTATAATGTGTTTGGGAACTGAAAACAACTGAAACCTTCCTTGGCCTCTCATATTTGTAGTCAAGTCTTTGAAAAATTTAGAAACTTTGTTCAATAATGCCGGCAAAGTAGAAACATTTGTGGAACTTTGCACAAAACCTTGACCCAAAATGAAGGAATAGAAAAGATGAACCTTAAAATTAAATGAGATAATGGACAGGAAGGAATAATGAGGTAACATATGGGAAAAAGCTGTTTGTTTAGGTTTGGGTGGCTTTGACATCCGGCTAAATGTGGAGAAATTATAAGGTCCTCATGATGAACAAGTGATGTGGTTCACAA
Source organism: Quercus gilva (assembly GCA_023621385.1). Lineage (NCBI taxonomy): Eukaryota > Viridiplantae > Streptophyta > Magnoliopsida > Fagales > Fagaceae > Quercus > Quercus gilva. The sequence continues at coordinate 5,303,512 of CM042482.1, read as the reverse complement.
TTCTAGTAAAAGACATTTACTTGTTTAAAATTGCGGAGTTTTAAATAAAAACTAAATACTGACTCGGCAATTTTAAATAGATGGGAGTCTTTTACTGGAATGATAGACAAATAGCATGGTCTACCATAAGGACGGTATAATTTCTCCTAAATGTGGGTTCTAAGTTCTTAACTTCTAAATCAATATTATCAATGGGGATACCTCTAGCTCTAGAATCAATTGTGGATTATAATGTTTCAATTTCAAAACCTCCTTAATTAGACACTGTAATGTGGTTCTGCTTGTCAAGAGTGCATCCCTAAACCATAATACTCCATTAGTCTGTGGTGCAAGGATTTTGCTTGGGATAATCGAATTGCCTTAATGATTGGTGGATATGTGGCCAGTGTCTCCCTACCTCTATGGGGTTCAGTCTTACCTTAGCAGGGAGTGAGATTAGAATGATGTATACAATATACACAAGCTATCTTGGTAGATAATAAAATATTCATTTTAACATAGATTTGGGATAATCCAGTGTTGGTGTAAGTATATATAGTAAAAGTAAAAGTAAAAGTGTGTATATATATATATATTAAATTTTGATGTGTTGGATGAATTCAGATTTAGGGTCTAAATAACACAAAATCAAAACAACCAATGGATATTTATGAAATTCTAAAACCTCACCAACCAGTCAACCCAAAGAAAAACTATCCCAAAGACTTCAAGTGGGTTTAGGTAATTAGGTTAGTCATGTTATCTAGTTATTTGCACTTTTGCAAACCTTTAATTATTGATAATTGTAAAATATATTAGAATATATTTAAATTATTTCACTATATATTGATCATTTTTATACTTTTAGAAAGAATAATAATATTTTTTTTAAAAGAAGAATAATATTATCATAATATTATGCTCAAAATTAGAATAGCGCAACGTTATTGTGTGTGTGTGTGTGTGTGTGTGTGTGTGTGGGGTGTGGGGGGGGGGGGGGGGGGGGGGTGGTGTTGGACCTAATAATCTCAGAAAAAGTGTACCAACTAAGACCAAGTAGGTCGGCTAGCACCAACTCAAGTCGGCCAACATCTATGCTTAACCATTGGAGCCTCCTAGTTTGAGGACTTTTTCCTTCGCAATTAATTAGATATGGTAGGAGAATCCACCATGTTTCGTTAGGAAAGTACATCACAGTTCGATTGGGATTGAAGTACTTCAATTCCATCACATCCCCTAATTTTCAACTACGCATAATTATTATTGTTTGTTTCATTCAGCTTTAAGTGCACCAACTATAAATATCAAGTAGGAGGGGAGCTACATCCCAAAACTCTCCAAGATTTCAATTTGTACCATTCTTTTTATTTTTTTATAAAAAAATTGTACCTTTATATTTAGTTAAATCTCGCAGTAAGTACATGTATGGCCCCTAAACTTTTTCATTATTACTATATATGGCTTTCTTAAAGTTGTTTACTCTTAGTGTGAGTTTGGGAAGTACGTTTTGCACATTTTGCATGTTTCTCAGCGGATGCCTTTTTTTTAGTGAGTCTCGTGCACTGTTTACGGGACTTGTATATACTTTTTTCAGCAAAAATAATCTTAAAATTGGGTCCCATGATACTATTCACACATTTAAAAATTATTTTGCTACAGTGTTTTCAATTTTTAGCAATAAACAATATCCAAACATACCTTTAATATTTGTTCTTACCATTCGCCTCCTCAATGTTGAAGTTCTTGTTATGCCCTTGCCATCAAGCATCATTTTCTGTTTCTTTTTCTCGTCTTATCATTATTATCGATAGACAACCTAACAATGTAACATGAACAAGCTCGAACTTGCTCCTTAGCTTAGGTTCATTGTCAACATTGAGGTTGAGCTAAAGATTGAGGTTGACCAAGAGGGGGCCAAGCAGGCTCAAGCGAAGCTAATCCTAAAAGGCACTAGATTAGCTTGAAGAGTCTTAATTCCTTAGAAATCCAGCTTAATTTGGATTACAACTACTAGTAGATAACAAAAAATGTGATTTGACTTTGAACTCCATATATATATATATATATATATAAATAAAGATCATATTAGCATTAATGGAAGGTATGCACAAACAGAACTCTAGTCATCACCTGACAAACTAGTGATCTAAATCATACGTACCTTTGTTAAGTATCATCAAATAAAGGTCTCTTAAGTTAATAACCCAACAATTCTTCATGTGCTACCTATTTCTTTCTCATAAATGTTCATGAATCGAAGTCATGCCATACGATCAACTAAATTTACAATTATTATTTGTACGGTGCACGGCTCCCAAAACCATATGGACCTTGGGCCCAGACTCTGTAGGATGGCCCGTGGTTACTAACTTCACTGTCAGAAACTGGGCCTTAGGCCCACTAGGAACATGGATGCACATCCCACGACCTCATGCTCAACCTAGAACACTATTTGCCGGTTGCTGGAGTATCTGATCGTTACTCCACAGCGGATCAACATGACCGGCTAGTTTCTTTTTAACAAAGTATGACTGATCGGCAAAATCACGTCTCGGACTCACGGCAATGTCTCCGAGTGACACTTCCGCCGAGCATCTTCTTCCAATAGGAACTAGTTCCAAAGCCACTCCCACCAAACATCCACCTAAGTGCAACAGCATTGGACCCTTTAAACCACTGACCACAAGAGCAATCATGACACCCCACTAACCTAATGCTATAAATAAGAGAAGCTAGAGAAGAAGAGGGGGTTGGTTTTTTGGAGGAGAGGGAGGGGGCTTTAGAGAAAGATAAGAGTGGGAAGTAAGTCATGTGAGGGAAAGGGAAATAATCCTGGGATTGGGAATGTTCAAATGAGTCTTGTGATAAGAATCGACCAAAGTAGAAAACACAAAGCCCACACTATAAATACATTGTAGGCCCAAGAACGAGCGAGCTAGCCCATTAAGCTCATCTTGGGTACGCACATTATTTATTCACATAAAAAAATGGTATTCAAGAATTGAAATACTATATACCTCTTTACATCTACTATGTTATATCAATATCCCGTTTTAACACATAAAATGAATGTAGAAAACTTGAGATAAAAAAATACAAGTGTAAAAATATCATTACCCGGATTTGAAGTTTGAGCCCAAGCTAGGAGGAAAAAAATAAAATAAAATAAAGAAACCAAACTACCACCTTTAAACAACTGCCAACCCAAGCCTATCCTCTTAAGTTTCAACAGCTGTGACCAAAGTGATCACTAGTTCCATGTTCCTCTATGCCGCAACTTTATCCTGTCACCTTGCTTGTCTACTCGAGCTGAATTAGTTGGTAGTGTTTTGAAGACTTTGTGGAGACAACAAAGACAATGGGATAAGGTCTAAAAGCAAAATAAAGATCTCAAAGTCACAGGCTTGGACAACGTTAAAGTATCTTTCTAAATTTAGGCAATAATGTCATCTTGAATATGTATCATTGACAGTAACATCGAAGCAATAACCAATAATTCTGGACACCTCGGAAACTAAGTATCTAGCTAGTCTTTGTACGTATATTATTAAACATTTCCGAGACACTAGAACTAGCTACTACTACATCAACAATATATTCATGACAATGACTTCTTTAGCAATTGCCTCGCAAGTGCTCCTGATTGATTAATTAAATCTTCATCTATTATAACATAGATGGGCTATTCTAGCCTGCAATATACAATGCCAATGGACAATAAATATTTTATTCAATTTTAATGATGGAGTGAGTATCTGTGTGTGTGTGTGTATATATATATTATGGGATAACCTGACATGAATTTTGTATAAATGAATTGATTAGAATCAGCAACACTTGAACCAATGTGATATTTAGTTTTTTGAGGGACAATGTGATATTTAGTTAAGAGCTCTTAACTCTCTCAAAAAAATTAAGAGCTTTTAAAAGCCCAAAAATTCAATTTTAATTATATATATATATATATATAGTACATGTTTTTTGAGAAGGATATATATATATATATATAGTACATGATTAGTTATAATTACACTAAATAAATCATAAGAGCAAAAAGCCTAAGATACTATAGTATAATACATTAATACTTAATGTAAATAGGCAAGTCAAATGATGTTATAAATGTAAAACTGCATTGTCGAGCATTCAAACAATTCAATTTTAATAGATTGATAGAAAATGACATATGTTTAAAAACCACACAATGAATTCAAAATGGAATAGAAAGATTAATTGAAATGTTTAATACAATCTCATAACTCTTGAGCAGAATTATAAAATAATCACACCATTTATTTTTTAAAATGTTAATGGATATAAAAAAATTGCCATTCTAATTTTTTTTTTTTTTTTTAATCAGGCGCCAAATCTAGAAATTTATAAATTTTCAGTGAGTGAATCTCACACATTGTTTTGCATCTATTAATTTCTTATGTATTTCAGCTCTATATATCAAGAATTGTGTCATCTTTTATATAATGATTTTGTTGTGGTCAAGATTCTTCAAAGTTTTTGCCTAACTCTATTATAATTAAAACTTTATCCTTCAATTGTGTATTAAGTAGTTTAGATTTTCTCTTCATATTCAACAATGAAAAGAAAGTTGATTCCCGTTTAAATAAAAAAAAAAAAAAAAAAAAAAAGGTACTTTATTTAGATTTTGATTTTGAAAAAAAAAAGTGGTTTAGATTTTTCCATTCCATTAATAATTTAAATAGATATTAAAATAACTTAATGAATATTTTTTTTAAATGTTAATAATAATAGGAAATCCAATCTCCTGAATTACATATAATATTTTTTTTCTTGATTTCCTCCCTTATATAGATGTTAGTAACTCTACATGTTAACTCTACAAATAAATGGTTTCTAAAAAAAAAAAACTCTACAAATAAATGATTGTAACAACTATTGGTGGAGCATCAATCAAAGTGATGATGACTTCTTTCAATTGTCAATCAGACAAGATCATACTCAATTCTTTCAGAATAAGTACCAGTAGAGTTATATATATATATAAAAAAAAAAAAAAGAGTACCAATAGAGTTAGGCCAACTTTCAGATGTTTCAAAAAGAAAAATCAGATAATTGAGGACTTTTCCCTAACCAGAGACAGAGGGAAGGGAATGACTAATGAGATTCGTAATGAAAATCATTTTAACTTTTAGTTTTTTGTTTCAACTTTTTTATTATATAAAAAATGTTAGCAAAACTAACTATTTTAAAAATAAATCAGTATTTAGTATTTTTTTTTCCACATTTAATTTAAAAATTACAAAAATTATATGTTTTGATGAATATTATGCAAATAAGTTACAAGAAACATGCTTTCCATTTAAGATTTTTTTAAAAAAATAGTACCTCATTTATTCTAAACCAAATAAAGAAAGAGAGAGATATAATCATTATTTATTTATTTTTCTTATAAAGATACATCATCAGTGCATATACCTTTTGATAAATTTATACCACTCTCACTAGTGGATAATTAGTGGGAGGTAATTTTGAGTATGTAGTCAACAGAAACCTTATGGCTGAAAATGGAAAAGACAATGTCTATTATTAACTTTATTTCGAAACTGAAACTCTTAGAAATTAGGATGGCTCCAATCCTTATTTCCATCAAGTAATTATACTAATAGTTTGCATTATTGTTCATTTAAATAATATTTAAACTTGATAAAGCTTAGGTCCAATGTTTTAATACATTAAACCCATTGCGGAGGTGTCACGCAAATACTTTATCATTTTTTTTTAAATACAAGATAAAAATTATACTTTAGTTAGTTTAATCGAAATGTATATATATATGAAACTCATTTTTAGAGACTTGAATCTTGACTTTTGTTTTTCACACTCCACAAGTACTTATACTAATAACTCTAGTATACTAGACAACTGAACTCAAGTCAAGTTATGTGTAAATTATGTTTATATTAATCATAACAATAAGACAAAAGGAGACAAGTGAGGGAATTGAATAAGATGAATAACGTATGACTCAGGTATCATGCTGTCACTCCTAGACATTAATTTGTTTTCATCAAAAGTTTCCAAATTACGACTACTAACTAGAATTATTATTTTAGCCAAAAAAAAACCTAGAATTATTATTATAGTACTATCAAGATCCTTCATGTCTCATCATGTATAATCTAAGGAGAGAAAATGAGGGCAAATATTCAATCCCCTTTTGTTGATATTTTAAAAGAGAGGGAGAAAAATTTAAGGGGAGTTACAAGAAACCCCTCCAAACCTCCTCTTTTTTTTTCTTTTTTTTTCATTTGGGAGAATTTGAAAAGGAATAGATTTTGGTTTAATGAATTTTTTGTGTTTTTTATTTTACTTTTTATATTTTTAAAGCATAGATATTAATATGAAAATAATAAATTTGTCTACTATTTCTTTATACATTAACATTTTAATTTCTCTCTCTTAATTTTTAATTTTAAAGATTCAGACAATGGATGGGACATTGATTTTAATCTCTAATATTCCTTTTCTCTATTACTACCCTCTCTTATATTCTCCTATCTGCTCACTCCACTTCAAAACATAATATAATTAAATAATAAGGAATCCAACCCTTTAATTATTATATAAACAAAATATCTCTAAGTTTGATGAAGATGGATGCCTTCTTTATTTATTTCCTAAACTCCTTTACTTAAAAGTTACTCAAACAGAAGATAAGGATGGGGGAAAGAGAGTAATATTTAATTAGTATATTAACTTTATAGTAATAAGTCCATGTTTCTAGCAGCCACATGGCGCTCCAAAAATAGATTGGACTATTTGATTATGACATTAAACTTTTGAGTTGGCCTGTTTATTAATTTTATTGGATATTTGTCAATATCACTAGATTTCTAGTTGATTGAATATGAAGTCAAGATCTAACGCTATACGTGCATGATAAGCAAGTTTATATATTGGGTACATCGTGTGTTATAGTGTCCCTATGTTCTTTGTCAATATGTCGTTGAACTGTATGTGCAATTTTTAACAATTCTATACATAGAAAAAGAATTAATCTTCAATTAATCACTCGGGGTTGATACCATATATTCAGCATGCTGCATGCATGGCACAAAATGGTTGATTTTTTTTTTTTTAAGAGATAGATTCAGCTTATAACGTTCACTTCTGATGATTCATCTTTATCTTTAGACCAAGACAAAATCTGGTAATAGGCAGACATTAAACATTAAATCTTTTATTCAACAAAAAAAAAACTTTACTGATTAAGCTAATTGGAACACACAAAATAGTTGAGCTTAATAGCATGAAATTTCTACAATGCTCATTTACTGGTTCTCTCAATCTATTATGCCTCACAGGCTTTTTCTTGCTCTTTCTTTTATTTTTCTTTAGAAGTTAGGCCACAGCCACATAGTGAAAATGGTTCTTCTCTAGAAATTATTATATCATGGGGGGAATTTGATTTTTGGCCTCTAATATAATTTGTACAAAATTTTACATAGTTGCGTTCTATATATATTCACATAATTGGTTTCGATAGTCTTGCACCATATATTACGAGGGGTTAATTTGTGATTTTGATGTTACATAAGTCCATATTTAATGTGTTATGTAAAAGCATGATTTTCGATAACAAAGTACTGAATATTAACATATTATTCTATGTTAAGCATGCTTTTTGGGGTTTGGGGTTCTTAGATATATAGGGCATGACAATTTTATACGCAACTTGGCTCTTGATCACGATGTTGGTAGTTCAAAAAACAAGGGCAAATTGCTCTTTCTAATAGTAGAAAGTATTGTCTATTTAAATTTCGGAATGCCATTTTTAGCCAAAAGTTGTATGCTTCCATGAGTTAATCATAGACATGATGATGTCTAATAAGCTACTCTGTTTATTTCAGCTGGGAACAAGAAAACAAAAGCGCAGTTTTTAGTAAGATAATCATTTGCTTTTGCTAATTCCCATAGCTAATTGGAAATTTTGGAACACCCTCCTTGATTTGTGCATGACTAGCCAATGAGATCTCAACACATCAAAGCAAATAGATTCCCCATTAGAATTATATAAACTGAGAGACCTATATTTGTTAATCAATTTAGCTATTCTTTTAATTTATCAAGTTTTATATATGCTTAAGTCATAATAATTTGATCTTAGCTTAAGATGTTGGGTTTGTGACATGTGTTATGTGGGTACCAATCGCACAATGTAGGGTATCTAGGTAAGTGCAAAAAAAGTCTCTAGGACGTAGGTCCGGTCTTGTAACTTTCGGCTTTCCTAGTCAAGAAAGGACTAGAACCAAAATGAGAATTAATAAGTATTATTATTATTATATGCTAATATGCCATATTGAATAAGATTTACGTTTGAAAAGAACCCAATTTTGCTTCTTTCAAGGTCACTATATGATCTTAATTATAAAGAAGTTACTTGGGGACATGCATTTTTTTAAGAACAACACTAGCTCCCTAATTTAGTAAGAGAGAATGAAAAGTGTTAGGGAATCATATATTTTATTATCAAAGAATAGTTACCAAAAAAATATTAATTATATAGCTATAAATTAAGGCAAATACTATTAGGCCTAATAATCTTATCCTTTGATTTTGAGTCTAAGAGGCTGTTTAGTTTTTGTGTTTCTATCACCCATAATTCTGTTTCTATCACCCATAATTCTATTTCCATCACCTATAACTAAAAAATGGTAGGATCCACGGAGAGAAACGTTGTTTAGATGTGTTTTCAAATTTTGTTTCCATCACTCAATTCCTTGATTTTTGAGTGATAAGTTATAGAAACTGAAAACACATTTTACGTAAAGTTATCAAAACTCAATTTCAATGACATTTTCGTAATTAAACCCACATACTTAGGATCTACTATCTTGTCAAGTCACTTTCCTTCTCTCTCCCACCTGTCACTCTCCTCTTTTCTTTCTTTCTTTCTTCTTTTTTTTTTTTTTTTTTTTTTTTTCTCGCACTCTCTCTCTTCTCCACTTTTCTTTCTTTTTGTCTCTCGTCTTTCTCTATTCTTCGCTGCACTCCATTCAATTCTTTCTTTCTTTCTTTCTTTTTGTTCTTCATCACAAAACCCATTTGGTCTTCATTGCAGTTCTTTCTTTCTTACTTTTTGGTTCTTCATCACAGAATATTTTTGGTCTTTGCTGCATTCCATGACCGGGTAAGGATATCTCATACCCATTAAAAAAAAAAAATCAAGAAACAAACTTTTCAAGTTTCAAGCTCCACCCTCTTTTTGAAACCCTCTTTCTTTTTTATTTTCTTTCTATTTATTTGCTCAATTTTCTCTTTTTTCTTTGAGCTGAAAGTTCCTTCCTTTGTAATTGTTTGTGGATTTGGGGATTTGGTTGATTTAGGTTTGAGGGTTTGACAAATAGAATTTGGATTTGGATTTGGGTTTTCAAAATACAAACATGAATGGGTTTCAAAATACCCATTACTTGTTTAGATTTCTTTATTGTACTTCTCAAAACCCAAATGCCAAAAACATAAATCAGATAAAGAAACAAGGTGAGAGAGTACGAAAAGGGGATGAGGTAGCACCGTGTTGGGTTGGAGGAGATCATTTATGACGAATGGAGGAAATGGGTCACGTTTCTTCAAAGGTTGTTGGCGCCGCTAGGTCATGACGGAGGAGATCGCAACTCTGTACATGTCAGAGAAATGGGTGTTGTTCACTGGTAACAGTCCTGACGAGGCGAGGGAGCTTCTGAAATTTTTATGGGTTCAGGTTTGTGTTTTGGAGAGTAACAGGGGTGAAGGGGTGAAGGGGAAATGAGAAAAGAGAAAATGGTGGGGAATGGGTTCTGCGGGTAAGCTTAATAGAAAGGTCTAACTAATTTACCGGTATGGGTCCTACAAAAAAGTAGAAAAATTTGATTGATGAGAAGCTGAGTGAAGTGTGCCAAATGGGTGTGGTATAAGAAATTAGGGTATTTTAAGTGATGAGTGATGAGTGACGAAAATTGAGTGAGGAGTGATGAGTGATTAAAAAAAAAAAAAAAAACCAAACCGCCCCTAGGTCTCTTCTTTGAAATTTTTTCCCATTTTTCTTAGTGTTAATGACCATTTTAGGCAGAATCAGATTTCATTAGGTTATATGGTTGCAAAGTTGAAGAGTATTGGGGCAACAATATTAATCTCATCCAATATGTACAACTTTTCTTGTCAAGGCCTTTTTATTTTTTTATTTTTTTCAACTAATTCAGATTAATCTCATCTAATAGGTCATAATTAGGGTCTGTTTGGATATTGCTTATTACTGAAAACTGAAAATACTATAGTAAAATAATTTTTAAATGTGTGAATAATGTCGTGAGGCCAATTTTAAAGTTGTTTTTACTGAAAAAAGTACTTGCGGGTTCCATGAACAGTACACAGGACCCACACAAAAAAAAAATGCACCGCTGAAAAACGCACAAAACGCGCTTCCCAAACGGAAGCTTAGTAGTTACCCAAATTTTTATTTTTTGAGAAGATAACCACAAAAATTAAGACAAAGGCCCCAATTAGCTATCTCATGAGCTACCCAAATATAAACCATTAACAAAATTAAAAATTATAGTGTAAGTTATTTTGAACTAACTCTCCAATTTCTTCTATAATATTAACTGTCTACCAGTTCATTAGAATCTCTTTAAAAGCCTACACACACCGATTTAGCATCCCCTTCAACTTTTACATTGGGGATAAATTTTTTTTTTTTTTTTTTAAGTACTAACTCAAACAGCTTTCTTAAGATTTAAGAACCATATCTTTTTCTAATTGAACAGCATACTAATTGATTCTATAAAATAAAAAAAAAAAGTATACTTAATGATTCGTTTTAAATGTGCAGATAGTCTTGTAACTAATTACATATAAAAAGTTCTTTTTTTCATTAATTTGATACTAAGTTACAAATTGTAGAAGGTTCTTCATACTCTGGAAAATTTGAATCATATTAGATAGAAAATAACACTAAGACAGCTCTCGTCAATATATCATATATGTGTAGTGTTATTGGTACTTGCTATCTAGTGATTTCTCTTTTTATAATAAGAAAATCATTGTTATTCTAATGCACATTACAGAGTCATCAGGATTATTTATTAGACAAAACCCAAGCAACAATTACTCGTCGTCATAATATATATTAATTTAGATTATGTTTGGTTTGAGGGAAAATGAGAGAATGGAAGAGAAAGGACTTTTTGTCCTTTGTTTGGTTAGAAGAGAATAGAAGGGAGAAATGAATTGTGGAGAGAAAGGATTTCTATGGGTCCTACGTACTAATTTTTTATTTTTAACTTTTTATCCAAATCCATAAAATTACTCTAATACTCTTAACAAATTTTAACTTTTTACATGAAAATATATTTATATCCTTATTTCTTTATAAATTAAAATGATAAAACTGTAAAATACATTTAATTTCTTTCATTTCTCTTCTCTTTACATCCAAACACATATTTTCTTTTCCTTTTATTTTTTCCCTCATACTTTTCTCTTCTCTTCCCTCTAACCAATAATAGCCTTAGAAACGTAAACGGGTGATTTGTTACCAGATCTAGAACCATCTGTTAATTAGGCGTGCCCAAAGTATTAAAAATATAAAATATTACAAATGAAATGAGATAAGTGGAAAGATAGATTAATATCGGGTGCAATACCTATCTAGGTGCAATTGAATCCAAGGACAAAAGTTAGAAAGTCCTCCTCAACGTATCAGTCTAGTTTTGGTACATTTATATATACATTTTTTTGTTGATAGATAGAATTTTAACTTATAAAAGTTCTAGATAGTTACATTATATCTTTAACATTTAATTATGTATCTTATAAAAAAATAATGTATCGTATAATGTACTCATATGTTGCACAATGCAGGTTAATATTCAGCTTTTTATCTTACCTTATACTAATAGAATGGTTATTTTTTTTTAGGAAATACTAATAGAATTGTATATATCTCATATACACTACATATATAATTAATAAAATTCAAGTCTTAGAAATTGCGGTTTCACTAAATAGATTGATTAAAGTCTTTTGCAAATGATACAAACTCATAGGATAGAACCCATCCTTGAAAACTAGATTACAAAAAAATGGTGCTCAAGAGTTTATATATATATGGTTTTTTTTTTTTTTGGGGGGGGGGGGGGGGGGGGGGTGGGGTTAAACCTGAGTGTACACACAATTTTCGTAAAAGATAAATCACACGATCACGAAAATAATGTAACAAATAATCAATTTGTATTTGATTGGTATATATGTGAGTACAATCCTCTGTATGAATCTTTACAATGAAAGAGTACAATAAATTCCTCTGATTCAATCTCCAAGAAACGTTACAATCCGAAGGGGCTATAAAGCTTGGTCTTGAATCGTGCTTTGATGTCTCCAAGTTGAATGAATAGTTGAATGTGCTTGATTTGATGCGAGGGCCGTTGGCTTGATCTCGAACTTGATTCAAGGAGAATCCCCACTTTGATTTGAAGAAGTAGGAATAAGCCTTGATGAACAATTGAATTCTTGTGAACTTTAGAGATGACTCTCTATTTTGGCAGAGTGTCAGTAGTATTTTTCTCTCTGTGTCTGTTCCTTTCTCATATGAGAAGCCCCTATTTATAGGCAACTCATTCATATTTAATTTGGAATTTTCTCCCAGCATTTATTTTGAGTTGAATTAGGAATTTAATTTGGCATTTCATTTAATAAGAACTTTCCATATAGGTCTTTTCTTCTGACGCTGCCATATGGCTTTCTTCATTTGATGTTGCCACGTGGCTTGATTTTATTTGTTGATCGTCCACGTCATCAATTGGAGATTAATTTGATCACAAATATTTTATCATGAACAATCAGACGGTTGTGAACACATCATAAAATTTTGATGTCTACAAATGCCCCCACTTCAAGATTCGGCTTTGCGTCTTTCTGATGCAAGGAAGACGAGGCTTGAAGTACTTTATTAATTCCAATTTCGGACTTAGTTCACAGGAAAGCAAGATCTCATCTACGTAAAAGGAGATTTAAGCTTCCTCAATCTCAGTGCTGTACATTACAGTTTTAGCATTGGATTGAAGAGTATTGTTCCATGGTCTTAGTAAGGCATGCGGCCCATTTATCATTTGATTTTTTTTTTTTTTTTTTTTAAGTCACTTGACGCCTTTGTGAGTGTGATTGCACAAAAGATTGTTTTGGACCACAGGCCCATGGTAATCTTCTTAGTAGAGTCGGTGTTGAAGTTGTCTTCCCTTGCACGCATTTTTTTTTTTTTTTTTTTTTTTATACAATCTTGTGGCGGCAGCCTTAGGATGCTAGGGTTTTCTTTTTTTCTTACAGCCTAGCCTACTTATAAAAGTGAACCTGATGGTTTCCAAGTGAAGACAAATCTCAAAGGAGGCGTGAAGTCATCTACCACTTTCTTCTGCGCAGCCTAGGAACATGTTCTTTGCTTTTATCCTTCATATGCCTTTTACTTATTTGTTTTCTATTTTTCTTTTTCTTTTTCTTTTTTTTTTTTTTTTTTTTCTTTAGCCGTAGGAGGCATTCTTCTTCTCTTTTCCATTCTTTCCTGTGTTTGTCTTTGTATTTTCTTTATTATTATTTTGTGTTGAACAACTTGATTTACTCTGTGCAGGTCATAGAAGTTTGCACTGCGTGAGCCAAGAATCAATTTCAAGCAAGCTAGCATCCTGTCTTTCTTGTCTCGGTGTCCGACGGATTCGAGCAACAGCGGTCCTCTTGTCACCTCTAGACTCCAGGCTTGTAAGCTTCGCCAGCGCATCCATTCCACTGTCCCTTGTCTAGCGACAATTGGTGTGAGTGCTTCATCTGCGCAACCTTTTCGTCGCCTTCGTGTTGCGGCCATTAGTGCGAAAGCTTCATTGGCGCATCCTTCCATTAGCGTGAGAGCTTCGTCGGTGCATCCTTCTGACTGCCTTTGCCACTGCCTTCGTCACGCGATCATCAGTGCAAGAGCTTCGTCGGCGCATCCTCCCATTAGAGCGAGAGTTTCGTCGGTGCATCCTTCTGACTGCCTTTGCCACTGCCTTCGTCACGCGATCATCAGTGCAAGAGCTTCGTCGGCGCATCCTCCCATTAGTGCGAGAGTTTCGTCGGTGCATCCTTCTGACTGCCTTTGCCACTGCCTTCGTCACGCGATCACCAGTGCAAGAGCTTCATCGGCGCATCCTTCTCACTGCCTTTGTTCCACAATCATAGGCGCATAGCTTTGTTCGCGTATCCATCGTCTCCACCTCGCAGTTGTTGGCGCTGGAGCATTTAGAGAGCCATATATCGGATTCAAACACCAATTGTTATCGTTTGAAGGCAATACTGCAGTGAAATTTCTGCTTCATCTCTAAAGTACACTCCTCTTCTTTCAGCGTCTTGCAAATTCGAGCATCTGCGGTTTCATCCTAGACTTCGTGCTGCTGCCTTCCTTTTAGACTTTGTGCCGCTGCCTACATCTTCATGTGACAACCAAGGTGCATACTAAATACACGCCTAAAGCTTCAATGCCCCCATGCGGACACATGGTTTCCTTATAGCCTTGAATTGCAATGCCATGCCTAATAACCAATAAGCTGAAACATGGTTTTCCAAGTTTGGATAATGGACATGCAAGCCTCTACGTGTCCTTCTCTTCACATGCATGTTAATGCAAGCCTCTACGTGTCCATCATATGGTTATTTCAACACATGGTGTTTGCATGTTAATGTCAAATGAGTTTGAGTTTGAATGCCACACGCCCCACACTTTAGTTTCACGTGATGCATGGTGGCTCCATTGTGGTTTTGAACTTGAATACTATATTTAATGGTTAATAAGCCACGGTACATATAGCCTTTAGACTTAGTATACAACATGCAAACTTCCACTTGTTGTTAGTATAGCTTTAAGTGCTTGAATATTAATATAGCTTGCTTGTGATTTTTTTTTTTTTTTTTTTTTTTTTAGTATCAATGCCACATGCCCTCTTTTTTAATAAGCCAGGACCGCACGTGCTCTTTTTTTTTTTGGTATTATTATTGTTTATTAGTAAAGAGCTTTTGAATGAATAAGGTATTCATCCTTTCCTTTGGTTTGTTGTTAGGTGATTCCGGCTTGCCAACCCTTTGCTCGACTTGTGAATCTTCTACATTTGCTCAAGTCGTGACCTCTGCGAGCTTCGTCTTCTCCAAGTGGCTGCCATCAAGTGCACTTCATCATGGTCATCTTTTATGACTCATCGAGGACTCTTAATGATCAATCCGTCACTCTCTTACGCTCTACGAATGAACCGTTGGAGAAAGGCGTCGTCTTGAAAGTCCATCCACTTGGTAGCAGTGTCCCTTCATCGTCGTCTATTGCCATTCCTCGTCCTCCGAGTCTATCTCAATGGTGGGTCGAATCATCCCACGAACTACATGACCCGACTAGAAAGGATTCACATGTCGTTTCAAGGACGTTTACTTTGGCTTCCAACCTTCACTCAACCGCGGATCACATCAGTCCATTTCCTCTCCTTGGTCGTCAGATAGGTGCGGGAGAAGTGCAATGGGCCTTACCTTCTTCCAAGACTCCTCCACTCCAATATAAGGGTGAGTTTTCCTACCTCCCTAAATATTGGGAGTGGCTAGAAGAAATATTGAGCCGCAATACTAAAGTCTTAAATGATGCTGATCTTTACAAGCCATTACTTGCATCGTTATTCACATATGATCGGAACACCCATGTCCTACAAGCCTTTCTAGAGTGTTGGTGCGCAGCTACGAACACGTTGCACACGTCTGTAGGAGAGGTCTCCATCAGCTTATGGGACTTGCATTCAATCGGTGGGCTTCCCGTGTACGGCTCACTTTACGAAGAGGTCGTTCCAAACTCGAAAGACATATCATCTCTCCCATCATGCTGTCGTCATCTATTTGCTGCTTTTCATCACCTGAGTCTTGAGCTTGGTGGTTCGCACTTGGTCACCACGGCCGTGTGGGTGAAGTTTTGGTTCCGTGGCGAGTCTAAATATCAGAAACCGCCAACTAGAAGGTCAATACAAAGAAAAGCAAGAGGCAAGCAATCTCATAACCCCTCTGGTAAAATCGATGCCCCCAGAATTCTGACTAAAGAAGACGAGGCTCCCTTCAATGTGCTCAAAGTGGAGAGAAGGCTTATAGAAGAGACTTGGTTAGCCGCTTTGATCTCGTGTTGGCTGTGTGAGTTCGCTCTTCCCGACGGGGGGCCAAACTTAATCAGGCCTGGTGTTTTCAAGAGCTCAAGTGCGATGGCTCGTGGTAAGAGATATTGCCTTGCAGTCCCAGTCCTAGCCAACATTTATAGGGGCTTGAATGAAATAGTGTCTTCTAAGACTCCTAGTAAATGTGATGCCACTTTTCCTGCACACTACTTGAATGCTTGGTTGGCCGAATACTTCGACACTCACTTTGAACTTGAAGGGTCTCGCTCCAAGGATGTTCCGCGCATGTTTAGATATTCCGGAGAAGGTGCAGCCAAGCATTATGACGAGGTTACGGCTCGTAAGCTATTTTGTGCAGTTAGTAACTTCAAGTTTCATCGCTTGGGCCTTTTTAAAGGCCATCGAGAGATTCTGGTGGATGATGACAAGCTACCTAGCTCTTATGCAGATTACTTCATCAGCCAACGTTCTAGCTACTTGGCCTCTCGTCGCGGAAGTATATGTATAGTTGAACCATACAGCCCTCACCGCTTTGGTCGACAGTTCGGTTTCAATCAACACATCCCTGGGGAGCTTAATGAGGACTTTCGCACCGTCACCTTAGAGCAAGTAGTATGCTTCTGGCGTCGATGTCTTCGTCTTGCTACTGGTTCAAAGTTCTTGATCCCTGCCTGCCCATCTGAGCACGGGGCTTCGTGCACGAAGGACTATATGAATTGGTGGGCTAGAAGATCTGATGGTTTCTTTTCAAGTAGGGCTGAGCAACCGATTGGGGATGTTAACCCAAGCAAGATAAGACTCAAAATAAAACAGCCCAATGAAGTAGTTGAGCCTGTGAAGCGTCGAAGCGATGGGAAGCCCTCTTTTGGGATTTCGGAGGCTACCGATGAGTCTTTAGAAGGAGTGGGCGTGGACAAGGCACATTCTCCTAAGCGTGGGCCTTCTTGCATAGTCTCAACGTCTCAAGACATAGCGGTGACCAAGGGTAAGGATGCGTCAGATTCCGAGCGGAACAGTGGCAACTCAGATTCTCACTGGAGACGCAAAAGGCAGAGGGATAATCCCAGCAAGAATCTGGATCATGAAGGGGTCACCAAGGCGACTGATCTTGGTGTCGACATGGATTCGCTTCCCAACCCTTCCGGTGGTAGTGCACAAGTGAGTCTTAATTCTCTTTTTGGTGATTTTGATCTTGAATCCATTAAAGACCTTTGTTTCCTTCACGATGACCTTGAAGCTATTTCTGGTATCCAAGAACTTTTTGAGAATGACAATCTTGGTATTCTCCCAATGCAGGATGACAATTATCCTTCGAAAAGAGCAGGAGAGAAGTGTACACCAGTTGCCACTAGCCCTTCTACGAGCGAGTTTTCCATTCAAGGTCCGACGGCCTTTGATTTGGCTACTAAGGAAATTGATCCATCACGTTCGGGGAAGACCAACACCACTCTCTCTTCCGACCCTATTCACAAGCCTCCAAGGGACGTGACTCGAAATAAACCCCTCATGTGTAGTTCAAGCATCCCAGCCACTTCAACTGTCACAATGTTCGAACCCGATGATTTGATTTCGAAGGCGGATCGACAACGTGCAAAAATGCTAGGAGGGGACCTAATTGAGAAGGTCGTCAAAACCCCTTTTACTCTTGTGACTTCATTTAGAGATGGAGTAGAGAAGATCCTTCAAGTCATCTCACAAATAAAAGTTGTGGATGCAACGCCTTTAAGAGAGCGTATTTCAAAATATATGGATGATGCAGATCGATATTCTTCCCTCCATCATGCCCTTTCACAAAGCATCGCACCTGAAGAGAAGGAACAGAAGCTTACTGATGCTCAGCGTCGTCTCGCTCTTGCCCTCGACTCGGAAGCCATTAAGATCAATCAGAAAGTTGCAATCAAGATGAACTTAGACAAGGCCTTAGCCAGAGAGATTGAATTGAAGAAGGAACTTGAGTCGCTTTCAATGCAAAAGGCAGAGTTTTCAGCGTCGAGCACCCTCTGTGATGCAGAGCTAGCCCAGCAACAGGTGATCATTTCTCAAATCAAGGGGGAGGTTTCCAAGATTGAGGCTACTCCAACCTTAGAAGCTTCTGATGATGCAAAACTTAGAGAGCTACAAGGGTTACTGGAGACTAGCAAAGAGGAGTTGAGGCATTTAGATTGGATAGGTTAATCTTTTTTTTTTATTTTTTTTATTTTATTGATGTAGTCATTACAATGTAACGACACCTATCTCATTATTAATAAAGAAATCATTTATTTCCAGATCAATGTTTGAGAATGTCCCCCCTTTTTTTTTTTTTTTTTTTTTGCGACTGTGCTTAGCAAGAGATGCTAGGCTGCCTACGTACCCAAAAGGGATCAAGTCATAACGTAGTTCAAAGACTTCTTTTTTTATTTTTTTATTTTTTAAAGTATATATGTGACTGAACTTAGTAACGAATACCAAGCTGCCTACGTACCCAAAAGGGATCAAGTCATAACGTAGTTCAAGGGATGTAGTTTTTTTTTTTTTTTTTTTTTTTTTTTTTTTTTTTTTATCCCTAACTTTTGCCTAGGCCGCCTCTTTCAAGGTTTTCAACCTAGCGGGATTATTATTATTATTTTTTTTTTATCCTTTTTTTTTTTTTTTTTTTTTTTTTGTCCCTAACTTTTGCCTAGGCCGCCTCTTTCAAGGTTTTCAACCTAGCGGGATTTTTTTTTTTTTTTTTTTTGGTGGGCAGTTTAAGCTCTTACCAAGGAGCAACTTCAATACTTCATGCATAGTATCGCTTTAGGAACTTTGCATTTATGGGACCTACCCTCAAGCCATCTCCGTCGACTATCTTGTAAGCACCATTAGTGTAGACCTCCTGCACGACATAGGGGCCATCCCATTTTGATGTGAACTTGTTCCCAGTCTTGTGAGAGATGTTGATGGGTCTTCGCATTGCAAGTACTAGGTCCCCCACTTGGAAAGATCGAGGTCGGACTCTCTTATTGAACGCTCGCGAAAGCCGCGCTTGGTAGCATTCAAGACGTTGTTGAGCTTCCAATCTCTTTTCATCAAGTGCTTCCAACTCTTCGAGTCTTAAACGCGCATTTTCTTCATTTGTGAGCCCTTCTTGGACAGCAATTCGAAGTGATGGAATTTGTCTCTCTAAAGGTAGGACTGCTTCGACACCATATACTAATGAATACGGAGTGGCTTGCGTGGGTGTCCTGTATGTTGTTCGGTACGCCCATAAAGCTTCTCCAATCTTTTCATGCCAATCCCTCTTCGAGCGCTCTACTACCTTTTTCAACAAATTGCAAAGCGTCTTGTTGAAAGCCTCAGCAAGACCGTTGGCTGGCGCGTTATACATGGATGACTTGTATTGCTTGAACTCGAACTTCTCGCATAGTTGAGTCACCAAACTATTGTAGAATGGCTTACCATTATCCGTGATGATGCAGCGAGGGACACCATATCGATAGATCAAGTGAGTTCGGATGAAGTTCACCACATTTTCCTTCTTTACTTCCCTGAGAGGTATGGCTTCCGCCCATTTAGAAAAATAGTCGGTCGCAGCTAATATGTACAGGTGACCCCCTGACGACTTAGGCAATGGTCCTACAACATCGAGTCCCCATGCATCAAAAGGCCAGGATGCGACTGTAGGGTGCAAGGGCTCCGGCGGTTGGTGAATGTAGTTCGCATGAAGTTGGCATGCTTCACATGTCTTTGCATAGTCCATACAATCCTTGACCATGGTGGGCCAATAGTAACCCATTCGTTTTATCCGGTGGTACAATTTGGGGCCAGATTGGTGGGCACCACACACTCCCGAATGAGCTTCTTCCATGGCTTGATCACCTTCTTCCTTGCCAAGACATCGTAAGAATAAACCGTCGAAAGACCTCCTGTATAATGTGCCCTTGTAGTGTATAAAACGAGGCGCTCTTCGTCGTACCTCAGTCTTGTGGTGGGGATCTTCAGGTAGCTTACCATGTTCTAAGTAATCAATAAGGGGTTGACGCCAATCCTCATCCTCCACTATGGATATTGATATGGCATTCGTCGCACTCGCGCATTCTTCCGTGTAAGAGAGTACCCAATGGTTGCAGACAGAGACATTTGCCTTTTCACCCTCCGACAAAGCCAATGTGGTGGCTAGGTTGGCTAGAGCATCTGCCATCCTATTCTCGTTTCTGGGGATATGCTCTAAGGAAACTCCATCGAACTTCTCAATTAGTTGCATAGCCATCTGAAAGTAAGGAATCAAACCCTCATGTTTAACTTCATAGCGTGTCAAAAGTTGATTGATTACCAACTTGGAATCGCCGTAGACTTCTAAGTATGAGATTTTCATATCGAGGGCCATTTGGAGGCCAGCAATAAGGGCTTGATACTCAGCAACATTGTTTGAACATGGTTCACTAAGCACAAAGGCAAATGGTAACACTTGTTTCTGTGGTGACACGAAGACAACCCCAGCACCAGATTCCTCTTGCCGTGCGGCTCCATCAAAGAACATCATCCAAGGTGGGAGGACTTCGGTGTACAATACATCTTCATCTGGAAAATCATCTGAGAGTTCCCAATCTGCAGGAATGGGATGATCAGCAAGGAAATTTGCTAGGGCTTGCCCCTTGATGGCCTTTTGGGGCACATACACGATTTCAAACTCTTGAAAGGCCACAGCCCATTTTGCCAACCGTCCAGACATGATTGCCCTAGACAAGACATATTTCACTGGATCTATCTTTGCAACCAAGTGTATTACATGTGCTTGCATGTAGTGCCTTAATTTTTGAATGGAGAAGAAAAGTGCAAGACACATCTTCTCTATTGGAGAATACCTTAATTCTACCCCAGTTAGCTTTCGACTAAGGTAATACAATGCTTTCTCTTTTTCTTCTTCATTTTTCTGAGCTAAGAGGGCCCCAAGAGATTGTTCTTGTGCAGCAATGTAGAGCACTAGAGGTTTTCCTGGCATGGGCACTCCTAAGATGGGTGGGTTAAGTAGATACCTTTTAATGCTCTCAAATGCTTTCCTGCAAGCCTCATCCCATTCAAAGGTGGCATCTTTCCTCATCAATCGACTGAATGGTTGACATCGTCCTGCTAGATTCGATATAAAACGTCGAATATATGCAAGATGACCTTGTAAGCTTCGAAGCTCTCGTAGGTTCTTCGGTTCAGGCATCCTTTGGATAGCGTCTATTTTAGATTGATCCACTTCGATACCTCGATGTCGAACAATAAAGCCTAGAAACTTCCCAGATGTGACACCAAACGCGCATTTGAGAGGATTCATTTTGAGTTGATATTTCCTTAGTCGATTAAATACGGTGCGCAAGTCCTGTAAATGATCCCCTCTTTTCTTTGTCTTAACAACTAGATCGTCAACATAACATTGCACAATTTTATGGAGTACGTCATCGAAAATTCGTTGCATTGCTCGTTGATATGTTGTGCCAGCATTCTTGAGCCCAAAAGGCATCACCTTATAACAATAGATCCCCTTTGGAGTTCGAAAAGCAGTGAGCTCTTCATCCTCGGGTGCCATTCGAATTTGATTGTATCCTGATGAGCCATCCATGAATGATAATACTTCATGACCAATAGTCGCATCAACCATAAGCTCTGTATTTGGAAGTGGGAAGTCATCCTTTGGGCATGCTCTGTTCAAGTCCCGAAAATCAACACAAACTCGAATTTGTCCATTCTTCTTTTTTACAGGGACAATGTTTGCAATCCACCTTGGGAATTGTACCTCCCGGATGAATCCTGCCTGCTCAAGCTTGTTAACTTCTGCCTCAATTTGTGGGAGGAGCTCCGGTCGAAAGCGTCGTTGGGCCTGCTTAATTGGGCGCGCTCCTTGCTTTATTGCCAACCGATGAACTGCAATTGTTGGGTCTAAACCTGGCATCTCCTTGTATGTCCAAGCGAACACATCTTTGTACTCCATTAAAAGCTCAAAGTATTTGCTTTCTTCCTCCAGTGTCAAAAGCGAACTCACGTAGATTGGGCGAGGCTCCTTGTCAGTCCCTAAGTTTAATTCTTTGAGCTCATCTACAGTCGCTTGCCCCCCGTCCTCTATTGCCCGAGGAGCTTCATTTGGTTCATCGTCTGATGCATCTGATTCGGAATCAGTTTCCGCTGTCACGTGGTAAGAAGGAAGGACTAGTGCCTCGTGCTTATCCTCCCTATCGTCAACTTGCTTCTCAAGCCCTTGTGTGTGTACAATAGTCCGCCGCTTTACTTTTAGGGAGTTTCCTGTACTAACTTCTACAATCAACTCACGTTTCATGCGCGAAGGGATAAGGCTGTAGGCTTCAGTGCTCTTTCTCTTTTGTAGGCCACTTTTCTCCTCCTTGGGTCGTGGGGTGTTAGTTGAGCCACTCGTAGACCCAAGCCTATCAAATGCTGACTTACGTGTATGTGAGGTTCCTTCCTTCGTAGGGAGAGAAATGCTTAATCTATTAAAGACTGACTCACGAGGAGCAGATGTTCCTAGACGGTCAAATACAGAAGATCTTGACACAGGCTTCGGCTTCCCCTCATCCTCAACTTCAAAGGTGATGTGTTGTGATGTTGCCTTTTTTTCTTTCCCTTTGGCCGAGATTCGAACTGGCTCTTGTGATGAATACCCCAGCCCAGTTCTAGGAATCTCGATCGCATAACCTTGTTGCTTCAGTTTGCTTTGGGTCGAGTTAAGCCCATGTGACTTCTCTTCCACGTAATCTGAATAAAGTTGCCCCAATTGCGGAGGATTTTGGAAATCATAGCCTGATTTTGCCAAAAGTTTATATGCTTTAGGGTCGAAACCTTCTTCTGTTCTTCTGACTGGCAATGAATCTTCTTCAACAAGGTTACGTGTGGCTCTAGTGAAACCTTTGAGTGGGGGTTTTATGGGCGCCACTTGGCCTAACTTCGGTAATGGTAAGGTGAAATCACTTTTAAGGATAGCGATATCTTCTTCTTGAATAGACTTTTTGCACTGATCCTTTGTCACCATTGTCAACCCGAATGGGGATTGCCCTTCCTTTCGTTTAGACGCGGGCACATATCGTAAGACCATGGGTGCCTCTTTCTTCTCTTCATGAAACTTCTGTCTTACTTCAGAGTTTTGTTTCAGACCTTCCGTGAGGGGCTCGCCTCCTTCCTTACATTTTTCCTTCTTCTTTTCCATAGACTCCTTTTGTGGTACATCGTAGGTTGTGTCGCAATCCAAGTAAAACTTGGCATCTGCAAAGTGAGATTCTGCCGCTGTAAATGGTTGCAAATCTGCTGTCACCACCTTTACTTGCTTGCCATCGCAATACTTGAAGCATTGATGCAATGTAGAAGGTACAACACCATTCCCATGAATCCATGGTCGTCCTAACAACAGGTTATAAGAGGTCTTTGAATCGATCACATGGAAGAGGGGTCTTGCTTTCAACTCATCAATAGTCACATCTAACCGAATCATGCCAATTGCCCTTTGACCCTCTTGGTTGAAGCCTTGGATGACGAGTCTACTTTTGGATAACTCTTCCATGGATATGCCTAGGCGTCTCATTGTTCCTTTGGGCATTATGTTGACGGCAGACCCATCATCTATGAGGATGCGACTTACTCTTTCCCCTCGTGTGTAACCTGAGACAAAGAGTGGTCGATTGTGCGGTTTGGAGCTCAACAAGAGATCCTCATCGGCGAACGTCATCTTGTCACGACAATGAGCACATAAAGCAACCGCTTCTTCCGAGGCCTGGGTTTCACTTCCCTCTTCCTTGGCTACTTTGGTTTCTTCAAGGTTCATTTTTTCCTCCTTTTCGGTGAAGTCTTCTTGACCATCAACATCATGGCAAGAGACCATGTAAGTGGTTGTCGTTAGGCCCTCTGTAAGAAAGCCTTTAGGGAAAAACTCATGCAGCGTGACTGACAAGGGGCCTTCCTTTTGTAATAACTCATTCAAACGAGCTCCCTTTCTTTGTTTCTTCGGACCATTTGTTTCCTTCCCCTTGGGAGCAATTTTTGAATCGCTTGCTTGAAGTTCCCTTCTCTTGTAAGGAACATAGGGTTTTGGATTACGCTGTTTTCGAAGTCTCTTGTAGGTCACAAAAGTCCAACCCTCTTCGTCGCCTACCAATTCGTCATCGGCTCTATCATCATCTGAAGGACTGAAGCATGACATATGCATAGGCTCAAGCGTTCCAAATTGGATGTGCTTGCAATATGCCTTTGATGTTGATGGCAAGGTGGACTGCACTTTCGTTGGAGTTGGTGACTTCACAGAGATTGGGGATCCAACAGCGAACGTAGCATGATTTGCCTCAGCAGTTTCATCTAGGTCTAAAAGAATTTTACCCTCCTTTGCAAGCCTTAGGATAAGGTCCTTCAGAACAAAACATTTTTCCACAGGGTGACTTACAACTCGATGGTATATGCAGTATTTTGGGTCGTTGGTACGCCCCATTTCCTCCGGTCGCTTGCACTCTGGGAGTTTGATCACATTCTTCTCTAATAAGTCCTCGAGCATGCCTTGAACGTCAGCATCTGGAAACGGATACGTCTTTTCTTCCATCTCCTTTAAAGTCAATCGACGTTTCTCCCGCTCTTGCATTGGACCGGCCCTTTTCTCCATTCTCTTATTCTCTTTACTGGAGATCTTCACAGGCTCCACAGCAATGGCCATAGATTCCTTAACCATGGATCTGGAAGACTTATCCCCCCTCCTCATATCTTTCTTCTCTTTACGCTGCTGGTCAACAGGTAAACCCTTTTCTCCATGGCTAGACAGACTAAGCTCCATGTCATGGGCTCGGGTAGCAAGTTCCTCAAAGGTGTGAGGTTTGATTCCTTGGAGGATGTAAAGCAACCCCCAGTGCATACCTTGGATGCACATCGCCACTCCTGAAGACTCGGAAAGGCGATCTTTGCAGTCGAGACTCAATGAGCGCCAACGATTGATGTAGTCTACCACTGGTTCATCTTTCCATTGCTTCGTGTTGGTTAATTCCAGCATGCTTACGGTGCGTCGGGTACTGTAGAAACGGTTCAAGAATTCCCTTTCCATTTGCTCCCAACTATCAATGGACTCGGGTTCAAGATCCGTGTACCAATCAAAAGCATTTCCTCGAAGAGTACGCACAAACTGCTTCGTGAGCAAGTCTCCATCCGTACCAGCGTTATTGCAAGTCTCGATGAAATGAGCAATATGTTGCTTCGGATTCCCTTTTCCATCGAACTGTTGAAACTTAGGAGGTTGGTAACCCGCAGGCATCTGTAAAATGTCAATCCTTTTGGTGTATGGTTTTGAATACATCAGAGAGTTTTGTGGTGCCCCACCATATTGAGCTCGAATGGTGTTCGTTATCATGTCCTGTAACTGTTGGACCGATAAAGATGAAATTGAGGTAGAGCTCCCTTGTGGACCACTAGCCTTCTTTGGAGAAGATGTGTGAGCATCTTGGGATGTATGCTGATGCGTGTGAGAATGGCCTCTGCTAGACTCCCCTCGATTCTGAACCTCAAGCTTGTTCATAAGCGTGGCGATTTGAAGGTCCTTCTCCTCCACAGTCTTGGTAAGCTTAGCTATAGCATGTCCCATTTCAGCAATCTTTTCGTCAATGGTGGCAGTCCCTGTCATCATGGCCGCCATAGCTATTGTACGAGAAGAATTTTCTGAGAAGATAGATGAAGTGACTTCTCGGGGAGATCCTTGGGAAGAACCTGACTGTGAAGCATTACTCGACCCAGCATCTGATGCAGAATAGTGATATTCACTCCCAATCATTGAGTCTTCTGGAACGAATGCTGAATCTCCCTTCTTAGAGGAAGCGTGCTTGTTTGTCCTCAAAGTGCTCAAGGAGATGACAGTCTTTGGCTGGGCTGGGGCACTTATGAGTTTCGTCATAGGAGCTTTTCCTTCGACTTCTTGTGATGTGAGGAGCCTCATTGCCTTAGCTTTGTTTCGAGTCATGGGACCTGTGGAAGTACTGCTGCTTGTTGATCCCCCAACGCTTTTGGTAGCATTCTTGGAAATCTGAGACTTCTTCGAGGCCATTGAACTAGGTGGATTGGAGACTTGAAGATTTTTAGGATGGAGAAAGAGATGAGAGGCAGAGCTGTCCCACTGGGCGTGCCAGAAATTTGTACACACAATTTTCGTAAAAGATAAATCACACGATCACGAAAATAATGTAACAAATAATCAATTTGTATTTGATTGGTATATATGTGAGTACAATTCTCTGTATGAATCTTTACAATGAAAGAGTACAATAAATTCCTCTGATTCAATCTCCAAGAAACGTTACAATCCGAAGGGGCTATAAAGCTTGGTCTTGAATCGTGCTTTGATGTCTCCAAGTTGAATGAATAGTTGAATGTGCTTGATTTGATGCGAGGGCCATTGGCTTGATCTCGAACTTGATTCAAGGAGAATCCCCACTTTGATTTGAAGAAGTAGGAATAAGCCTTGATGAACAATTGAATTCTTGTGAACTTTAGAGATGACTCTCTATTTTGGCAGAGTGTCAGTAGTATTTTTCTCTCTGTGTCTGTTCCTTTCTCATATGAGAAGCCCCTATTTATAGGCAACTCATTCATATTTAATTTGGAATTTTCTCCCAGCATTTATTTTGAGTTGAATTAGGAATTTAATTTGGCATTTCATTTAATAAGAACTTTCCATATAGGTCTTTTCTTCTGACGCTGCCATATGGCTTTCTTCATTTGATGTTGCCACGTGGCTTGATTTTATTTGTTGATCGTCCACGTCATCAATTGGAGATTAATTTGATCACAAATATTTTATCATGAACAATCAGACGTTTGTGAACACATCATAAAATTTTGATGTCTACACTGAGATTAACTTACATTTAAGTTATGAGGAACACCAGGATCATAATATAGATATTTGAATTAATTGTCATATGCATTGTAACTTTTACTATGGATATAACTTAATTACTGATCGATAAGGCATGTCTTTAAGATAATTTTTTTTTTTCATTGGAAGATTTTGATAGAGGGAATGTGGAATAAGATAAACAATACCTGAAGACATTAAGAGGAGTTCCTTTGACAAAGAGGCCGGTTGCATATTTTTCCATTAGAAGTAGTCTAAGGAAGTAATATAGGTCAATTCAATGAGGATTTGCCTTTTGCGGATTTTTTTTTCCCATTGGATTGAGGATTTGCGGCTTAATTCTAAGGAAAATAGTTTTCATTCATGGTCAGTGTTTGCTTTGCGTTGCTTTTAGTCTTTTATGTAGTTTGGTTCTTTCTTCGTTTCTTTTCTTTTCTTTTTTAAACCAAAACAAAAGGCATAACTTTAATCTCTCTCCAAACAACTACACAGCATATATCACAAACCCCATAAAGCACGTCCAGTTGATTCAATATTGGTTTTGCAGCTAGGACACCAAGGTTCCTGCAAATTCCATTTTGTTGGACTTATATCATGGCTAGCTCTCCAAATAAAAAAGCTTTACTTGGTACACGTATATCTTCCAATTTTGGATCTTAAATTAAGCTTATATTGCTCTGTAGTAATTCTAATGTGACTTTTCTATAATTTGTGACAGCATTCCATAGCACGTGAGTATGTAAAACCAAATTAGTTTAATTTTATGAAATGCTTCTAATTTAATCCAACCATCAACGTGACTTTTAGGGTTTGTTTGGATAACGCTTATTATTAAAAACTGAAAACTGAAAACACTGTAGTAAAATAATTTTTAAATGTGTGAATAGTACTATGAGACCTATTTTTAATGAAAATTTTGCTGAAAAAAAAGATTTGTGGGTCCCGTGAACAGTGCACAGGACCCACTGACAGACATATTTTTCAGTCTTGGGTGTGATATTTTAGCTACTGTAGCCATGGGTCCCACAGAGCATAAACGCCAAACGCAAAACGTTAAGGGATTCAGCAGTTTCCAAACGCTCACTTAGAAACATCATTAAATTAAAACAAACTCTGAACTCATCTATAGTTGAGACTCGATATGATTTTAGAGTATGATTCACCCACTGTAAAATTTTCTTTCTTTCAAAATTCAATCCTTTCTTTCCTTAATTTCCCACATTGCATATAGACCATCAAAGTCCAAACTATGAGTCAAGAATGGGCACAGATCTATGGGAAAGAACACTAGTTTTAAATGCTTCCTTTGGCGTCAAGAAAGAAAGACCAGAGATAAGCATTTCATATTGCAACTGACTTATGAAGTCCTCCTTGATTGACTTTATTTGCAAACACCAAACACCCAAAAGAAAAAGTAAGTAAAGCTACCAAACATATCCTACAATGTCTAACCCCTCTCACCTTCTCTCACATTGAGGCCTCATGTTATGATCCTAGTATCCCATATTAATTAAATGTAAGCTTAACAATATGTTTATAAGCTCTTAGGCACCTTCCCTTTGCAAGCCGATTTTCAAGGGTGAGTTCTACCCATAAGTTTCAAACATTTGGTTTCAAAGTCAACCACCACCCAGATTAATCGGGCATAACTCATTGAGTATGTGATCAAATGAGTTGCAGCTTTGTAGTCAGATCTCGAAAGGGGTAACCTAGAGGCTAGATTATAATTGTTGATAGTTGAGTGGAGCCACCAAAAAGAGAAAGGGCTTCCAATAGGTTAGTGTCACTAGAGTGAGCCATCGTGGACGTCAGTTGCAGAGTGTGGTGGTATATTATGATCCTAGTGTCTCACATTGATTAAGTGTAAGCTTAACAATGTGTTTATAAGCTTCTTGGGCACCCTTCCCTTGCAAGCCGGTTTTCAAGGATGAGTTATACCTCTGGGTTCCTAACACCTCATGGTTGAAGTTTGCTGATTTCTTCACCTGAGAATGAAGAATGGTGTTCCAGCCCTAGCTCTAATCACGTTGCAACATCATTTTGCTTAAAGAATAGATAGAAGTCACTTGCAGAGGAAGAAGAGAGGATTAAATTGTAGATTTTCGAAATGGTTTTTTGAAGAATTTGAATTTTAGGTTTGTGTGTTTTGTTTGGTTACTGAGAAAAATTGAATGAAAAGAAAAGAAAAAGAGAGATAAGTTTTTATGTGATTAGGTTTTTCATTTGAGAAGTTGATATATCTCAACAGTTAGACTAACGCATTGCTTTTTTTTTTTTTTATGATTCAATTTCATATAATTTGAATTTTAGATTTGTGTGTGTCTGTGTTTTGTTTGGTTGTGTAGAAAAATGGAAGGAAAAAGAGGAATGATAGCTAATTTTTTAGTTTGAGTTAAAGGTGAAATTTGGGTTTAACTGAAAATTTAGTTGATTTTCTTTTCTTGATTTATTGGGTTTTTCTCTTTATTGATGAATACAAAACTAGTTGCTCCTAAATTGGTTTTCTATTCAACTCGTTACAGATTATCAATATATATATATATATATTTTTTTTTATTTATTTATAATTTGGTGAGTTGGGGTTTAGTTGGACTTGGTTTTAATTCATGAGATTTTATTTGTTATTTGTTTAAAAAAAATTTATTTGGTATTTTGGGTTAAATGGATGGGTCAAGGATTAAATGGGTTAGGTGGGTAATGAGTATTTAATTTGTATTTAGCTGGGTAGAAAATGACCTTTGAAGAGTCAATTGCCACCCCTAATCCGTAGGAATTGAAGAGTCAGATTTCTTCAAAGAAATGACCTTTGAACACCATTTATAGTGTTTAAAGTTTGAATTCCAACGTGGAGAGATGGAAATGAGATATAGATTTTATTGTTCTTAACTTTTACAAAACCCCAACTGTTAGATCTCATTTTCTCTTTGTTTTTTATGTGCTTTTTTTTTTTTTTTTTGGAGGAGAGGAACATAAAAAAGAGAGCAAAAATACATATTTATCTTTATTTTTTACAGAAATAGGTTACAGAAGACAAACGGAGCAAACCTTAGGTGAGCAAAGTTACTCAACCCACGTGT
Source organism: Quercus gilva (assembly GCA_023621385.1). Classification (NCBI taxonomy): domain Eukaryota; kingdom Viridiplantae; phylum Streptophyta; class Magnoliopsida; order Fagales; family Fagaceae; genus Quercus; species Quercus gilva. The sequence goes on along the minus strand of CM042482.1, from coordinate 5,273,459 downwards.
AGGCAATATGAATTTCAACCAAACCACAAGTGGGTTCACGGTAAGTTCTAGACGCACTATACTTACACAATGTGCACAATTTGTTTAATTGTATAACTCAGTAGAGAAAGAAAGACAATATATCATGAGATGAGTAATGAGTTTAAAAGAAAATTCTAGCATGTTGATGTGCCTAATTTTGGGGGTTCAGAAAAAAAAAATGGTGGTCCACAAAAGTAATAAGCAATAAATCATAATGTCCTACATATAGGATAATGGTAGAAAATTGTGTGGTAAAATCATAAAAGGTATCTATAAAATTAGTAAATTATTCTTGAATTCTATCGGTCATGGGGACCTCTAATAAGAGGCACCCCCACAATTCATATAAAAAAGGGAGACATATCATTGTACAACTCATCTAACATCCCAATTCTTATATTTCACATCTAAACTAATACTATTCATTAGTTTATTCATTTCACTCTCTTTATCTCTATACCTCATTGTTTCTCTCTTCATCCATTGCGATTTCTCTCTCTTCTTCTTTGTCTCTTTCTCTCTTCACCCACAATCAAAACTAGCCACCACAACCAAAATGAATACGAGCCATTACCAACACAATCAATACCCATCCCAAAATAAAAATAAAAATAAAAAATAAAACTCAACCAAAACAACCACCACCCTCACAACCCATCACCATCACCACCACCACCACCACCATCAACAGCCAACAAAATCACATATCTATACATGGAAAACCAAATTAAAAAAATCACATACTCATTTTGAAATCACATAGTCATATACCCTGATCTCTTGACCAAAATCTTCAAAACTGCCAACCCACCAATCACAACCACCACCACAAACACTAATCTCCACATCGGAGGACACAAAATCACCGAGTGACCACCAAAAGCATCTAGGCTCGTGATAGGAAAACACACCAAGATAGGGTTAAGATACTTAATCCTGATGTGTTGAGCAACTTGGAGAGAGAGAGAGAGAGAGAGAGAGAGAGAGAGGTTTAAGAGATAGGGGGTTTGTCGAGAGACTAAAGAGAGAAGATATTTTTAATTTATTTAGGAAGAGAGAGACAATAAAATAGTATATTTCAATTTACCCACACAGCTACATTGATTAGTGGTGTTCGCGATGTGGTTCGGTGCGGTTTTGAGAACTTTTAAGCACCACATGGTGCAGTTTGGCCAAATCTATAACTGCACTGCAATTTTACGATTAGGTGTACAGTGTAATTTGGTTGGTTTTGGATGGTATATTGTTGAAGATGTCATGACCAATTTCTAATTTACTATTCATAATCATGACAATATGATAGTAAGTTTTTTTTTTTTTTTTTTTTTTTTTAAATATATATAAAACATGTGTAACAAAAAAAGTAACACAAATATATACAAAGACAAAAAAAAAAAAAAAAAAAAAAAAAAAAAAAAAAAAAAAAAAAAAAACTGTGATAATTTGATAGTAAACTAAAAGTACTACAAATATATAGTGTATACAAAACAAAACAAAAAATATTATTAAACTTTTGAACTTTTGATTTTGTGAGAGTGGGTGTGAAATGGAGAAGTGAATGATGTTTTGAACTTTTGATTTTGCATCTAACCAAAGTGAAATCTTTTTAAAATGAAACTGAATGCAAGATTAGGCTAGCCACTTCCTTCATAGTTCATATATCATTAAATTATTAATATATATTTAATATAAAATAAATTAAAATACGAGTGCGGTGCGGTTCATTACCAATTGCAGTGTGGTACAGTTTGGTTCGGTTTGGGTGTGTGGCGATTTGGTGAACAAATAAACACCCTTAACAGTAATCTCTTCTTTTTAGAGAATTTACTATTCACAATTGCTAAAAAAAATTTAGCAATACCCACCCAATGCTAATGCTGGAAAAGCATTAACATCACTTGTTCTAAAAATAAGTCATTTTTACATCAAAAAATTATTATTTCAACACACAATTTTATAATACACTTTATATCATATCTTCTATCTTTCAAATCAATACATTAAAATAGTGTCAACTCAAAATTCCTATTAAAAAAAAAACACAACCCAATGGCTGATGAACAAGTGACCACCAACCAACAACCGCTGTCACAACCACCGCATACTCCACTCCATAACCCAAAAGGCACAACACAAAATAAACCCAACCAAATCTAGCCACCCAGCAGCAAAAACACCAACAACAACCGCAAAAAGAACCCACCAACCACAATCAGACCACTGCCTATGAAACCCAAAGGCCACAACGGGTCCACCACCACCACCACCGAAACCCAAAGGACAACGTCAACTACAACAATTGACATTACTCGTTTTTCAGTTTCAATAACAGAATAAACAAATCAAGTAGAAACAATAAAAGACAACCATCGCATTATAAGAATTACTTGTCCATGTCACAAGTCACAACTACTTTGATATAAATATCAAATATCACTAAAACAAAAACAATTCAAGCTCTCTACATATTGATAAATATTAACTTGCACACACCAACACTTACTAATGTTAACAAGGATGATTACATTATAACAAACTCAGCTCTTGTAAGTTGTTTTTCCTTTAGCCGCATGGCAGCTTCTCTGGCACCTTTGTACTTAACAGTAGTCCTAATATTCTTTGGGCAAGGGATTCCCACTAAATATGGAGCACTAAGATTAACAATAATCTTCTCAAGGTTGATGGCACTTTCGAGTAAGTAAACAAGAAGCTGAATGTCTATTGCACGCCCTGCAAACCCAACTATTTCCACCTCCTTCAGGTGTTCATTGGGATACTTCTTCACCTTCCTTGCCTTTTTTGGAAAATTGATCTCCCACAATCTAAACTGTAATTGGGAAAACGAAAATAAGAATCATGTCATGCATGCAATTGGAAAAGGAAAGTAAGGAACTTCAAAACAAAGAGCAATGATTCACAAGGGGATATGTGTAAGCAAATAATATAGATTACCATCAAACAACAAATAATGATGACCGGCTACGTTCTTTGGAATCAGAAACAAATAATGATGATCAGAAGATGCAGGGAAAATTATATCTAACAAGACCAGATTTAAAGCCATTAGGGAGGAGGTCAGAACATGGTTAAGGGCTGTAAGAAAGTCAAGATTTCTATTCATGATTGAGTGGTATGTGGTGATATAGTGTTTTCTGCATTTGAAAAATAGCTGTTTGTTTGCAGCTTGATGTTGCTCAGTTGTACTATATGTTGGAGTTTTTTTTTTAAAGAGTTTCTTCATCATCCCAAAATAAAAATAAAAACACTTATGTGAGAAATTGCTAAAAGTGAAGATGATGACTCCAATAGAACTGAAGATTCATTTCAACACCTTTTCCTTAGAAATACATAATATAAATGCTTATGACAAATGAAAAATTCGATTTCAAAGGAGTATCTGTTAAATAGATCAAAAAAATATATTAAAAGAAAAAAAAAATTGAAAACCATGAGACAACAATTAGTGTGCAGATTGCATCACCTAGATTAAAGAATAAAATAAAATTAAACCTTTGAACTTGAATTGTCATTTGTCGGAAACATTGACATTATGTATTTCTAAGGAAAAGGTTTTGAAATGAATGTTCAATTCTATTGAAGTCATCATCTTCACTTTTCAAAGTTTAGTTGTTTCTCACATAAGAGTATTCACTTTTCAAAGTTTAGTAATTTCTCGCATAAGAGTATTTATTTTTATATTGGGATGATGAATAATTATTTTAACAAAACCCTCAAATAGAGTATGACTGAGCAACATCGATCTACAAACAAACAAACAACTGTTGATCAAATATATAAGACTGGGTTCAACTGTTGATCAACTATTGGAATGGTATAACTATCACTATTCATCATTTCAAAGTAGTATTTAAAATATATATATATATATATATGTGTGTGTGTGTGTATATACATATATATATATATATATATCTAAAATGATGATTTACCACGAGCCAACAATTAGTGTGCAGATTGCATAACCTAGATTAAAGAGTAAAAGCTATTAGTATGCTTTGTATGAAGTTATGAGAAAAGAATAGTCACCTCAAAGACAAATTTATGTAAAAAAGGTGCTGCTTCTATTAGAGGTATTAAACCGAGGAGGCTTGATCCTTCACTTGCGCCAACTGTGACCTTAAGGTGTTTAAGCTTGGTAAGAGTTTGAAATTCAGGGAATTCAACGCCATTCTGAAAAGGAAAAAACAAGAGATGAGAGTAAATTGTGTAAAACTAAATAAACATATATGTAAGAGATTGCAAATGAATTTGAAGTGCTTACATAAGTATAGCAGTGAACATCGAGCGTCAAACTCTCTAGCTGATAAAGGTAGCTCGAAAGAGAGCCAAATGCATAATATATAGGATGCGAATACATCCCACCAATACGTACATCTAGAAGACGGGGTGCAGAATGAACATGCAGTCTTATTTCATTACCAACATAGCCAAAAGACTCAAGATTTGGAGCATTGATCTCAATACTTTTAAATTCTAAACAACGTATTATGTGTAAGTACTTCAACTTCAACGATGAACCGTAAATCTTCAGATTCACTAAATCTTCAGAATTGTCCACATGTAATTTTTCAAGCAAGGGGCAATTGGAAAGGAAGTGCTCTAGAAGCTCTCCAGTTACACGTATGTATTTTAGAGTGAGGGATGTGAGGGACTTGATGCAAGTTTTGTCACTTGTAAAACGCTCATTTGGAAACCTATAAAAATTACTTGGATCTTTGAATGGCTGTGTTGCTGTAAAGTCCAATTCAAGTCTCTTAACTCCCTTTGAGATTGCAAAGTCAATCCATCCATCAACGTGACTTTTAGAACCATCATCAAACTCAAAACAAACTCTGAACTCATCTATAGTTGAGACTCGACATGATTTTAGAGTGTCATTCACCCACTGTAAAAATTTCTTCCTTTCAAATTGCAATGATTTCTTTCCTCTCTCAATTTCCCACATTGTATATAGACCATCAAAGTCCAAACTACGAGGCAAGAATGAGCACAGACATTTCCATCTAAAGGAAAGAACACTAGTTCTAAATGCTTCCTTCGGCGTCAAGAAAGAAAGAACAGAGATAAGCATCTCATCTGGCAACTGACTTATCCAGTCCTCCTTGATCGACTTTATTCCCAAACACCAAATACAGAGAATAAAAAGTAAGTAAATCATGTATTTGTCTGAAAAATTAAACTTTAGAAACAGTTTATCTAACGTGGAACCTAGCTGCCTAGGTTGTTATACAAATTCAGCATAAAAAAAATAAAATAAAATAAAATAAAATAAAATAAAAACTCCTTTTGAAAAAATATATGATTTCTACCTTTTCGGAAGGCAACACTGTCTTATCCATGAATGTGAATAGAGAACTGCAAATTAGGGAGGGAAAGAAAGAAAGAGTTAAGTATGGGAATAAGAACAAATTGATGCCCACAATGCAAGTAAAAAGCCCAGAGATTGATGAGACAAAATACCTCGTGGGTGTCACTTTTCCTCCGAGGATGACGAAAAAATTGATAGCTAAATTAAATAATTGAAACACAGAGAGAGAGAGAGAGAGAAGAGGAGGGTTGATCAAGAGACAATTAAGTTTAGGTGAGAGGAGAAGGGAATGTTATATATATAATAAAACACTGATCTAACCCCTCCTTAAGAACTGTTTTTCCTTTTCCTAGAAGAAGAAGAAGAAGAATTCATATAAAAATAATAATAATAATAATAATAATAATAATAATAATACAACAACGAACTAAGCCTCCCTTTCTTTCTAGGAGAAGAACTGGTTTTCCTTTTCTTAGAAGAAGAATAATGATTATACAACCTCCCTTGTACTTTTGTAGTGTTGCCAGCAGCGCTTGAGTCCGTAAACAGGGCAAAAGAAGGGTTTGGTCCGTTTAGAGTAAGAGACACTAGTACTGTATTATTATATATATATATATATATATATAATATTTGAGTGAGATCTGGGACTCTAGAGTCAATGTACTTTTTATGTTCTGTTATACGTGTGCGCAATGGGTTGTTTAAACTTTAAACTACAACTGGCTTCGCAATGTTGCTCATTTCAACACCACCCCCTGGAATATTGTGTTTCCATTGGCGGTTTGGAACCTGTGGAAGCATAGAAACAGGATTATGTTTGAAAATACACCTCTCAACCTTAACCTCCATGCCTCGTGCTTAAGCCAAGCCACTGAATATTTCTTTTGCGTTAGCAAGATCAGAGTGCCGAGACACAAGTCCATCATACCTGTGAAATGGAGGAAACCTCCTGTGGGATGGCACAAGCTGAATACAGATGGTGCTTGACTGGGAAATCCAGGCATGGCTGGGGGTGGTGGACTGATTAGGGACAGTGCAGGAAAATGGGTGAAAAGCTTCTCAAGATCCATCGGGTACTCCACTAGTATTGTGGCAGAGGTATGGGCATTAATGGATGGGCTGAAGCTAGCTAATAGTATTGGAATCCAGAGCCTGGTTGTGGAACTGGACGCGAAAGTGATAGTGGAACTTCTCCATTCTAACAACAAGACTAATGGAATTTTGTCTTTTATGTTTGATGGCTGCAGATCCTTACTTGGCAAGTTTCACCAAGTTCGTGTGGAGCATGTTTACCGGGAAGGGAATAAAGGAGCAGATGCACTGGCCAAATGGGGCACAACCATGTCAGAGAGTTTTGTTATTTTTGATTTGCCCCCTAGCTCTGATATTCTCTCGTAGTTAACATGGATGTATCTGATATGTATTTTTGTAGAACTGTGAACGCTAGCCCTGCGGCCCTGCCACTGTGGTGAGGCAGCGAGTGTATGGTTGTGTTTTGTTTAATTCATATCCTTTTAACCCAAAAAAAAAAAAAAAAAACCTTTAAACTACTACTGTACTGTTTAGGTCAGCAGAGAAAGAAAGAGTAATAATGAGTTTTAGAGTTTAAAAGAAAAATATCTAGCATGTTGATGTGGCTGATTTCGAGAGGTGGGAAAAAAATTGGTGGTGGTCAATTAATCATAACGTCCTACGTTGGATAATGGTGAAGTATTAGATTTAGAATTGGATTTAAATTATTTTTTAATTTTATTCCATGTGTACTATTTAAAACAATTTCAATTTTTGTACTCGGTTAGTTAATGTTGCAGAAAAGACAAGAGTCAAGTCAATATAAATAATAATAAAAGCCCAAACAACAAGAAATAAAAAGGAATGAGTCAACTCATATTTATATTAAAAAATAAAAAGACGAGAGTCAATATAAATAATACCAAAAAAAACCCAATAAAGAAGAAAGTGTCAACTCATATTTATATTCAAAAATAAAAAAATAACTCATATATATTTATGACTTAAAAAATGTGTAACTTACATATGTATATATATACACTAATATCATATTATATTTATCATATACTATATAATAAATGTTGAGTTTAGAAACTATGGTTGAGCTTCATAAAATTGCAAAAAATATTTAAATTTTTTTAAAAAATGAATATAATTTTTTTTTTGTTCTTATCTTCTTCTCCTATAATATATAAGTTGATAAAATTTTAATTTGATTACAATCCAAATTTTTCAACTTTTTTTTTTTACATAAATTATATTACTACACCTCAAAAACAACAACAATATTAGTTCATATTTTTTAGATTTTCAAAAAAATATCTATAATATTTTGTTTTTATCTTCTTCTCCTATAACTCACACTTTACAAATTAGACTAACATTAGACCTTTTGTTCATATCTATTTCTTCAATGCGGAGTGTATATATCAAATAATTCATAATAAATGCCCACCACACTATTTCTTTTCTCTATTCTTCTCTTCCTCTACCTATAACCTTACAAGTGTGTATTTTTTTTTTACACTATTTGTATATATATATATATATATATATTTGTTTACTCTAATTTTTTTCCCATCAATTTGAATAGGTTTTGTGTAGTTTTTGTCTTTTGTTTAAACTAATTTTATCAAGTTTTATCCGATTTATATGGTTATGGTTTGAGAATCAATCATTAAATATGCTTACACATGATTTTTTATTATTTTTTATATTGTATATGAATTAAACGTTTATGACACGAGCTCCACTGGTGATATGTTGTTACACATTTATGCTTAATATGGTTAGATATGATTTTCTATTATTTTGTATATTATATATTAATTACATGTTTATGATGGGTTCCAATGGTGATATGTTGCTTCCATCCTTGAATTTTGATTTAGAGAATAGTCTTATTTTTAGCGTATATATTATTAAGCATGTCCTAATATAATTTTGATGATAAATTGTTCTATCTATTTTATTATTTAATTTTACTTAAATTAGAAAATTTTTCTTATTTTCTTTAGTTTACACATGATTATTGACTAAGCCGTGCATCGCACGAGCATAATACTAGTATATAATTAAAGCTAAAACTAAGAGAAATCCAATTAGATTTTAAATTGAATTCCAATTGTTGTCTTAATTTGTGCAACGTATCCTATATAAGTTTTTCAAAATTTTTATTCTAAATAAGTTAATGTTGTGCAAAAAACAAAAAGTCTAGTATAAATAAACCATCAAAACTCAATAAACAAAAAAAAAGAAAAAAAAAAAAAAAGAAAGTAAACTCATGTGTATATCCAAAAAAAAAAACTAAAATAAATAAAAGAGAGAGTAAAACTCATCTATAACTTAAAAAATGTGTAATTCTTACACTAGATATAATTTGAACCCATATATGTGTAATTGTAATTATTTTTTATTATACCGTACATATGCATGAATTATACACTAGTGTATTATAGAATTAGTAAATTACCCTTGAATTCTATTGGCTGTGGAGGGTCTCTAATAAGAGACACCATATAAAATAACATTTTACAACCCACTTAACATTTTAATTTTTATTTTTCACATCTATACTAACACTATTCCCTTGTTTATTAATTTCACTCTTTTCCTCACTCTCTTTCTTCACCCATTGCAATTTCTCTCTCTTCCTCTATTTCTATTTCTCTCTTCACCCACAATCAACACAAGCGACCACCACCATTAACAGCCACCAAAATTACATACATTTACCCAAAAAAACCATATAAAAAAATTCACATAATACCCATTATGAAATCACAATCACATACCCAGATCCAAAAAATCACATACCTAGATTTGTAGACCCAAATCTTCAAAATTGCCAACCCACCAATTATGACCACCACCACAACCACCAATCTACACTTTGGAGGACAAAAAATTACTAAGTGACCACCCAAAGTGTATGAGCTCATGATAGGACACAACCCACCGAGATAGGGTGAGATACCTAATCTCGATAGGTTAAGTAGCATGGAGAGAGAGAGAGAGAGAGGAGTTTGTTGAGAGAACAAAGAGAGAGAAGATATTTTAATTTGTTTGGGAAAAAGAGACAATAAAAAAAAAAAGTACTATGGCACATCCTTGGTACGATAGTCACTCCACGAGTCCACAAGTATAAGTGCTTGTGGGGTGTGAGAGCTAAATGCCGAGGTTCAAGTCTCCAAGAGGGAACTTCATACACATATACACTTAGATTATGTTAGAGTAGAATTTCTATCTTGTAGAAATAAAAATAGTATATTTCAATATACCTACATAACTACAGTAATCGTTATTTTTACGAATTTACTGTTCACAATTGCTAAAATTTTTTAGCAATACCCACCTAGATAAAGGTAGTTTTTGGGATGTGTTTTTCTAAAATGGCAATTTTAGGGGTTTTACACCCTCCAAAGCTAATGCTCTAAGTATCAACATCAGTTGTTCTAAAAATATGTCATTTCAACACATCAAAAAACTACTTAATTTTTTTAGCACATCGAGAAGAAGCACTAGTCTTTGTATTTCGAGAGCACCTAAAAATTACTCATTTGGAACTACAACGGTAGTTTTAAGTGTTCATAATTAGACTTGATTTAAAGTCAGCTATTGTTTGATCATAACCTAGGGGAATTGTGGTCATTAATATTATGGGTAAACTATATAATTAGTTTTTAACCTTTATACTATATCTCAATTTAATCCCTAACATTTTAAATGTGTCAATTTGGTCCCTAAGCTTTTGGTATTGTATCAAAATACTCCCAACCGTTAACGTGTCCTATATATATTTCTTTTCCTTTCATTTTCTTTTGCTTTGCTTTCTTGGGAACCAAACGGGATTACCCATAATTGAAAAATTCAACATCATTTTCCTTACATTTTCTCACCAACCAAATCAAGGGAAAAACCAAAGTTTGAAGCTTAAGCCACTCACCCAATTTCCTTGTTCTTCTTGCTCGCTGTCCACACTATCATGCTTAATGAAATCAAAATTTTCCTCTTCTTTAATCTCAACCATTGATCAAATATTTTACCCTTACTCTTCCTATGCGCGGTCAAAGTGATGTGCTTGTTGGCATCATCTTATACCTCTTCTTTAATCCTAGTCCCACCCAAAGATCAGAATAGTCCATAAAATTCTTTAGTGTTACTAACAATATGTTGTTAGGCCTAGTGTTAGACTTTATCAGCAACAATTCAATTATGCTTATGAGCTATGAAAATAATAGTGGACTTTGTAGAGGGCCTTTAAATTTTATAAGCAACATAAATATTGTGTATTTGAAGTTTCTTTCAGAAATGGGTTTGTAGTTAGTTTTGCAATTTTTTCTTTTTCATTAATATTGTTTTTCCCTTTTTGATTTCGGGAAAAACAATAGAGTAGAGTAAATTTGACCAAAAATTAACTTATTTTCAATCAACTCTACTCCACTCCCCCTCTATCCCTAATAGTGGTGCACAACGGATTTACAATAGAGATGTTTTTCCATTTCATTTGCCAATATAGAAGGAAAAATACTTCTCCAATCATTCAGTTACTTCCAAATATGTGCTAGCAACTATTCAGCAGCTCCGAGAAATGTGGTATCACCCTTCATAGAATAAAATAAAAATATTAGATTCAACTTTGAAAGTAGTAGTATTAGTGTATGTAGTACTAAAAATGAGAATAATTTTTTTAATATTTTTTTGTATTTAGAAGAATAGAAGGTTTAAATGCTATGCATCGAAAAATTGTTGCAATAACTTAAAATGAAAAAAATCATTGCAATAAATTAATACCAATTATTTTTTAAATCTATTACAATGAAAATTCAAACTAATAGCTTATTGCAACAAAATTATTATTGCAATACTTTGATATTAATTATTTCACAATCTATTGCAATGACAAATATGAAACTACAACGAATATATTATTACAATAACCTAGTATCAATTATTTCATAATCTATCGTCATGACAAAATAAAGTAATTATCTATTACAATGAATATATCATTGCAATAATTTAATCAACTTCTTTTGTTCAATTATTTGCAATCTATTGTAATAAGATTCATGAAGTGATAGCCTATACTTACAAGATATTTGAAACAGTAAATTGTTTATTGCAACAGGACAAAAGGTCCTGATGCGTGTCTACAGTTCTTTTTTTAATATGCATTTTGGCTAAGAAGGGGATTCATGTGATTGAAATCTTAGTAGTCCTCTTCGCCTTTATAGCGACTTTGCCCTTTTTAAGAAGCTCTTTGGAAATCTTCGTCTGACCCTGGAAATTGTGGTGCTCCTTCAGGTACTTAATTGCTTGTACCTCATTCTCGGATGAAACTGGTAATTCCGACAAGTTTATATCATTGTCGGCCAACGCATCAACACGTTCTTGTGTAGTTGTCAACTCCTGTTTAGCCTTCTTTAATCTCAACCATTGATCAAATCTTTTACCCTTACTCTTCCTACGCATGGTCAAAGTGATGTGCTTGTTGGCATCATCTTATACCGCTTCTTTAATCCCAGTCCCACCCAAAGATCATAATAGTCCATAAAATTCTTTAGTGTTACTAACAATTTGTTGTTAGGCCTAGTGTTAGACTTTATCAGCAACAATTCAATTACGCCTATGAGCTATGAAAATAATAGTGGACTTAATGGAGGGCCTTTAAATTTCTATAAGCAACATAAATATTGTGTATTTGAAGTTTCTTTTAGAAATGGGTTTGTAGTTAGTTTCACAATTTTTACTTTTTCATTAATATTGTTTTTCGCTTTTTGATTTCGGGAAAAACAATAGAATAAAGTAGATTTGACAAAAAATTAACTTATTTTCAACCAACTCTATTCCACTCCCCATCTATCCCTAATAGTGGTGCATAACGGATTTACAATAGAGATGTTTTTCCACTTCATTTGCCAATATAGAAAGAAAAATACTTCTCCAAACATTTAGTTACTTCCAAATATGTGCTAGCAACTATTCAGTAGCTCCCAGAAATGTGGTATCACCCTTCATAGAATAAAATAAAAATATTATATTCAACTTTGAAAGTAGTAGTAGTGTAATACTAAGAATGAGAATCATTTTTTTTATATATTTTTTTGGATTTAGAAGAACAGAAGGTTTAAATGCTGTGCATTGAAAAATTGTTGCAATAACTTAAAATGAAAAAATCATTGCAATAAATTAATACCAATTATTTTTGCAATCTATTGCAATGAAAATTTCAAACCAATAGCTTATTGCAACAAAATTATTATTGCAGTAATTTGATATTAATTCTTTTACAATCTATTACAATAGCAAATATGAAACTGCAACGAATATATCATTACAATAACCTAGTATCAATTATTTCATAATCTATTGTCATGAAAAAATAAAGTAATTATCTATTACAATGAATATATCCTTGCAATAATTTAATTAGCTTCTTTTGGTCAATTATTTGCAATCTATTGTAATAAGATTCATGAAGTAATAGCCTATACTTACAAGATATTTGAAACAGTAAATTGTTTATTGCAATAGGACAAAAGGTTCTCTTGCTTGTCTACAATTCTTTTTTTTAATATTCATTTTGGCTAAGAAGGGAATTCATGTGATTGAAATCCTTGTAGTCCCCTTTGCCTTTATTGCGACTTTGGCCTTTTTAGGAAGCTTTTTGGAAATCTTCGCCTGAGCCTAGAAATCGTGGTGCTCCTTCAAGTACTCAATTGCTTGTACCTCATTCTTGGATGAAACTGGTTATTCCTGCAAGTTTACAAATTGCCGGCCAAAGCATCAGCACGTTCCTGCGCCGTTGTCAACTCCTCTTTGGCCTTCTGGACAGCTTTCCGAGCTTCTTTCATGAGTTGAAAATCCTTCTTATTAGCCTTCTTTGCCATCTCTGCTGTGGATTGCGAACTGCGAGTGGGTTGTTGTATAGGGTTTTCTAGATCGTGGAACTGTAGATTTTGTGTGTGTTCGTGTTTCTCTATTTTCTTCCAAGACATAGAGAGGTATTTATATAGAGAGAGGATAGGGAAACAACAATTAGGGTTTTGGATTGGATTGGATTGAAAGGGTATGGAAAATTATTTGGTCTAAGTTAAACATAATTATTAGGGCGGGAAATATTGTTAGACATTAATTAGTCAGAGAGTTGAGGATTAAGAAGTGGTGTTTTTGTCATTTCGGCATGGCCTGGTTTTGTCTTAGTCCTGGCCCAAAGAAAGGCCCAAGAAAGACTTGATTTTATTGGGGTTTTCTTATGTATAATTTTTTTTAAAAAAATTATATATACACATGGTTGTATTTTTATTCATTTTATTTATTTATTTTATATAAAATAACCAATTGGAAATAATTATACCAAATGAGCCAACCTTTTTTTATTACTAGTATTCAATCCAATAAAAGTCAATATGCATTAAACTTGTCCACAAAATCTTTTACACTCATCGGCATTTCAACGAAGTGACAATAGCAAATATGAAACTGTAACAAATATATCATTACAATAATCTAGTATCAATTATTTCATAATCTATTGCCATGAAAAAATAAAGTAATTATCTATTACAATGAATATATCCTTGCAATAATTTAATTAGCTTCTTTTGGTCAATTATTTGCAATCTATTGTAATAAGATTCATGAAGTAATAGCCTATACTTACAAGATATTTGAAACAATAAATTGTTTATTGCAACAGGACAAAAGGTCCTGTTGCTTGTCTACAATTCTTTTTTTTAATATTCATTTTGGCTAAGAAGGGAATTCATGTGATTGAAATCCTTGTAGTCCCCTTTGCCTTTATAGCGACTTTGGCCTTTTAGGAAGCTCTTTGGAAATCTTCGCCTGACCCTGGAAATCGTGGTGCTCCTTCAAGTACTTAATTGCTTGTACCTCATTCTTGGATGAAACTGGTTATTCTTGCAAGTTTACAACATTGCCGGCCAACGCATCAGCGCGTTCTTGCGCCGTTGTCATCTCCTCTTTGGCCTTTTGGACAGCTTTCCGAGCTTCTTTCATGAGTTGAAAATCCTTCTTATTTGCCTTCTTTGCCATCTTTGCTATGGACTGCGGACTGCGAGTGGGTTGTTGTATAGGGTTTTCTAGATCGTGGAACTGCCAATTTTGTGTGTGTTTGTGTTCCTCTATTTTCTTCCAAGACATAGAGAGGTATTTATATAGAGAGAGGATAGGGAACCAAGAATTAGAGTTTTGGATTGGATTGGATTGAGAGGGTATGGAAAATTATTTGGTCTAAGTTAAACATAATTATTAGGGCGGGAAATATTGTTAGACATTAATTAGTCGGAGAGTTGAGGATTAAGAAGTGGTGTTTTTGTCATTTCGGCATGGCCTAGTTTTGTCTTAGTCCTAGCCCAAAGAAAGGCCCAAGAAAGACTTGATTTTATTGGGGTTTTCTTATGTATAATTTTTTTAAAAAAAATTATATATACACATGGTTGTATTTTTATTCATTTTATTTATTTATTTTATATAAAATAACCAATTGGAAATAATTATACCAAATGAGCCAACCTTTTTTTATTACTAGTATTCAATCCAATAAAAGTCAATATGCATTAAACTTGTCCACAAAATCTTTTACACTCATCGGCATTTCAACGAAGTGACAATAGCAAATATGAAACTGCATCGAATATATCATTACAATAACCTAGTATCAATTATTTCATAATCTATTGCCATGAAAAAATAAAGTAATTATCTATTACAATGAATATATCCTTGCAATAATTTAATTAGCTTCTTTTGGTCAATTATTTGCAATCTATTGTAATAAGATTCATGAAGTAATAGCCTATACTTACAAGATATTTGAAACGGTAAATTGTTTATTGCAATAGGACAAAAGGTCCTCTTGCTTGTCTACAATTCTTTTTTTTCATATTCATTTTGGCTAAGAAGGGGATTCATGTGATTGAAATCCTTGTAGTCCCCTTTGCCTTTATAGCGACTTTGGCCTTTTTAGGAAGCTCTTTGGAAATCTTCGCTTGACCCTGGAAATCGTGGTGCTCCTTCAAGTACTTAATTGCTTGTACCTCATTCTTGGATGAAACTGGTTATTTCTGCAAGTTTACAACATTGCCGGCCAACACATCAACGCGTTCTTGCGCCGTTGTCAACTCCTCTTTGGCCTTCTGGACAACTTTCTGAGCTTCTTTCATGAGTTGAAAATCCTTCATATTTGCCTTCTCTGCCATCTCTGCTCTGGACTACGGACTGCGAGTGGGTTGTTGTATAGGGTTTTCTAGATCGTGGAACTGCCGATTTTGTGTGTGTTCATGTTCCTCTATTTTCTTCCAAGGCATAGAGAGGTATTTATATAGAGAGAGGATAGGGAACCAAGAATTAGGGTTTTGGATTGGATTGGATTGAAAGGGTATGGAAAATTATTTGGTCTAAGTTAAACATAATTATTAGGGCGGGAAATATTGTTAGACATTAATTAGTCGGAGAGTTGAGGATTAAGAAGTGGTGTTTTTGTCATTTCGGCATGGCCTAGTTTTGTCTTAGTCCTAGCCCAAAGAAAGGCCCAAGAAAGACTTGATTTTATTGGGGTTTTCTTATGTATAATTTTTTTAAAAAAAATTATATATACACATGGTTGTATTTTTATTCATTTTATTTATTTATTTTATATAAAATAACCAATTGGAAATAATTATACCAAATGAGCCAGCCTTTTTTTATTACTAGTATTCAATCCAATAAAAGTCAATATGCATTAAACTTGTCCACAAAATCTTTTACACTCATCGGCATTTCAACAAAGTGACAATAGCAAATATGAAACTGCATCGAATATATCATTACAATAACCTAGTATCAATTATTTCATAATCTATTGCCATGAAAAAATAAAGTAATTATCTATTACAATGAATATATCCTTGCAATAATTTAATTAGCTTCTTTTGGTCAATTATTTGCAATCTATTGTAATAAGATTCATGAAGTAATAGCCTATACTTACAAGATATTTGAAACAGTAAATTGTTTATTGCAACAGGACAAAAGGTTCTGTTGCTTGTCTACAATTCTTTTTTTTAATATTCATTTTGGCTAAGAAGGGGATTCATGTGATTGAAATCCTTGTAGTCCCCTTTGCCTTTATAGCGACTTTGGCCTTTTCAGGAAACTCTTTGGAAATCTTCGCCTGACCCTGGAAATCGTGGTGCTCCTTCAGGTACTTAATTGCTTGTACCTCATTCTTGGATGAAACTGGTTATTCCTGCAAGTTTACAACATTGCCGGCCAACGCATCAGCGCGTTCTTGCGCCATTGTCAACTCCTTTTTGGCCTTCTGGACAGCTTTCCGAGCTTCTTTCATGAGTTGAAAATCCTTCTTATTTGCCTTCTTTGCCATCTCTACTGTGGACTGCGAACTGCGAGTGGGTTGTTGTATAGGGTTTTCTAGATCGTGGAACTGCCGATTTTGTGTGTGTTTGTGTTCCTCTGTTTTCTTCCAATACATAGAGAGGTATTTATATAGAGAGAGGATAGGGAACCAAGAATTAGGGTTTTGGATTGGATTGGATTGAAAGGGTATGGAAAATTATTTGGTCTAAGTTAAACATAATTATTAGGACGGGAAATATTGTTAGACATTAATTAGTCGGAGAGTTGAGGATTAAGAAGTGGTGTTTTTGTCATTTCGGCATGGCCTGGTTTTGTCTTAGTCCTGGCCCAAAGAAAGGCCCAAGAAAGACTTGATTTTATTGGGGTTTTCTTATGTATAATTTTTTTTAAAAAAAATTATATATACACATGGTTGTATTTTTATTCATTTTATTTTTTTTTTATATAAAATAACCAATTGGAAATAATTATACCAAATGAGCCAGCCTTTTTTTATTACTAGTATTCAATCTAATAAAAGTCAATATGCATTAAACTTGTCCACAAAATCTTTTACACTCATCGGCATTTCAACGAAGTGACAATAGCAAATATGAAACTGCAACGAATATATCATTACAATAACCTAGTATCAATTATTTCATAATCTATTGCCATGAAAAAAATAAAGTAATTATCTATTACAATGAATATATCCTTGCAATAATTTAATTAGCTTCTTTTGGTCAATTATTTGCAATCTATTGTAATAAGATTCATGAAGTAATAGCCTATACTTACAAAATATTTGAAACAGTAAATTGTTTATTGCAACAGGACAAAAGGTCCTGATGCTTGTCTACAATTCTTTTTTTTAATATTCATTTTGGCTAAGAAAGGGATTCATGTAATTGAAATCCTTGTAGTCCCCTTCGCCTTTATAGTGACTTTGGCCTTTTTAGGAAGCTCTTTGGAAATCTTCGCATGACCTTGGAAATCGTGGTGCTCCTTCGGGTACCTAATTGCTTATACCTCATTCTTGGATGAAACTGGTTATTCCTGCAAGTTTACAACATTGCCGGCCAACGCATCAGCATGTTCTTGCGCCATTGTCAACTCCTCTTTGGCCTTCTGGATAGCTTTCCAAGCTTCTTTCATGAGTTGAAAATCCTTCTTATTTTCCTTCTCTGCCATCTCTGCTGTGGACTGCGGACTGCAAGTGGGTTGTTGTATAGGGTTTTCTAGATCGTGGAACTGCCGATTTTGTGTGTGTTCGTGTTTCTCTATTTTCTTCCAAGACATAGAGAGGTATTTATATAGAGAGAGGATAGGGAACCAAGAATTAGGGTTTTGGATTGGATTGGATTGAAAGGGTATGGAAAATTATTTGGTCTAAGTTAAACATAATTATTAGGGCGGGAAATATTGTTAGACATTAATTAGTCAGAGAGTTGAGGATTAAGAAGTGGTGTTTTTGTCATTTCGGCATGGCCTGGTTTTGTCTTAATCCTGGCCCAAAGAAAGGCCCAAGAAAGACTTGATTTTATTGGGGTTTTCTTATGTA
This sequence comes from Quercus gilva, assembly GCA_023621385.1. Taxonomy (NCBI): domain Eukaryota; kingdom Viridiplantae; phylum Streptophyta; class Magnoliopsida; order Fagales; family Fagaceae; genus Quercus; species Quercus gilva. The sequence goes on along the minus strand of CM042482.1, from coordinate 5,255,172 downwards.
TAATTTTTTTTTAAAAAAATTATATATACACATGGTTGTATTTTTATTCATTTTATTTATTTATTTTATATAAAATAACCAATTAGAAATAATTATACCAAATGAGCCAGCCTTTTTTTTATTACTAGTATTCAATCCAATAAAAGTCAATATACATTAAACTTGTCCACAAAATCTTTCACACTCATCGGCATTTCAACAAAGTGACAATGTGCATTTCATGAAATCAGGAGCTTATTAGTATTTCCTTTTTTTTTCAACTACTTTCCTTGGTCCAAATTTGCCTTAAGAATTTTTTCATGAATTTCTGATTATTTCCGTATGTGTAATGCCTTATTAAACCAAAAATAGTTTAGTTTAATAAGTTAGCTTCATGAAAACTAACTTATTATTTACCTACAATTGATAAGATCAATAGCAATCCATTTCATCATATTTCTTAATCAATTCAATGCATTTCTACTTCTTATCATCAAAGTTGTTAAGAACACAAATGCCCAATTTATTAGTTTTTCAAACACAAGTCAAAAGATCGATTCAATGCACTTTTTTTGTGACAGTATTGTATTTATGTATCCAAATAATGTGCCAATAAGGTCAGTGGAAAATAGACCATTGGTAAAGTAAGTTGGGAAATTCTAGAACATAAAAATATATATGCTAGAATCTCATTCTTACTAGTGCAAACGAAGAAATTGCCTTAGAATCTCTCTCCTCAACTACTCTTTTTTTTCTATTCTTTTTTCTTTTTCAGTGGCAAAGGATGGTCATGGTTGATTGCTTTGCTTTTTCAGATCTTTACTATTTATTCAAAATTGCTGCATTTTGGTGTTTTAAGCAAACTGGCCAATAATCGGTTCAATCATACCGATTTTTTATTTTTACGGTTGAACCAGTAGGTTCTCGATTTTTTCCGATTATTGAGTGATTTTTGGTTTTTAGTCATAACCAGACCGGATTGAAGGTAAGTTCTCCATTGAACCGGTCAGACCGGCCAGTTCGGTTCGGTTTTTTAAACCGTGCTCAGAACATACGTAAAAAAATACAGTTTAGGGATAGAGTGCGTTTGTAACACATTACAAATACATTACTCAATATCAAATTTTTAACAAAATGTGAAATCGCTATAAAGAAAAAATGTGCTAGTAATAAAAGGGTCTGAACAATCAAATAGTGGGTCAAGTTCAGGCGAGTGGGGATTTGGTTGCTTTGCTACGGTTTTATTTGTCTGTGCTGGGCTGGGCTTGAGAGTTGGGTTGGCTGATGGGCTTTCTTTTTTCTTTTCTTTTTTTGGTGAGTTTTTGCCAGACTTGTTTTTATTTCTTTTTGGATACATTAGTTTTTTTTTTTTTTTTTTGGGAGAATCATACATGGGTTAAATTGATTCTACAGTATTCTATAGACAGGACAATGCGACTGATTGATATAATTTTTAACTTAATTTTTTTTTAGGTTTAAAAATTTATTAAAATCTATAAATTTAATTTTTGTGAAAGTATGGAGTTTTACTTTAGCTATTGGTGATGGTAACAATAATGGTGAAAGATTTCTTATTTTAGTTTTTTTTTTTTTTTTTTTTGGGAGAAATTTCTTATTTTAGTTTATAATAATAATAATAATAACTCAACCAAATAATTTCATATAAAATTAGTTTTATGGAGGATGAATTTTGAAGATTTAGATAGATTGATACTATTTGTATAGAAGAACATGAAATTAGAATTAATAATAAGAAGGGCGGAATCATTGCAAATTTGCAATTATCATCATAGTTAACTGACTATCAACCTAGTTAGCCTCTTAGCACAACCCATTAACCTATAATTTGATGCGTATGGTGAGGGCCAATGGGCCAAACTTGAGAGATAAAAAAGTAATACTTTAAGATTGCATACCTAATCACGACTCACAGAAATACTTTAAATGATTATACTAAATTATGCTTACTATACAATTTGCTAACTTTGATTTTTTTTTTTTTAAAAATAAAAAATAAATATTGGACATTTTGTTTACTAAAAGATGAAAAAAAAAAAAAAAAAAAAAAACTATGCAGACCTTGAAAAATAAAATAATATTGACCATAAATAAGTTATATAAGGCCCATTTGATAGTAGTGTTTAAGTAATAGAGTTCAAAATAATGTGAAACTTGTGATTTAAAAAGTGTTGTTAGAACACGTGTTTAAAGTATAAATTAATATAAAAAATGGGGACTGTCAACATTAAGCTGGGTTGAACATTTTATACGGGGCCCATTTACATTAACACCTCTGGTTAATACGGATAAATTGGGGAATGTCAACATCAACTACAACAATTGACATTACTCATTTTTAAATGTTAATAACAGAATAAACAAATCAACTAAGAACAATAGAAGACAACCATCACAGTATAAGAATTACTTGTCCATATCACAACTGCTTGGATATAAATATCATATCACTAAAACAAAAACAATTCAAGCTCTCTACATATCGATAAATATTAACTGGCATACATCATCACTCACTAATATTAACAAGGATGATAACAATATAACAAACTCAGCTCCTATGAGTAGTTTTTCCTTTAGCTTCTTGGCAGCTTCTCTGGCACCTTTGTATTTCACAGTAGTGCTCTCATTCTCCGGGTAAGGGATTCCCATTATATATGGTGAACAAGGATTAATAACAAATCTCCTCAAGGTTGATGGCACTTTCAAGTAAGTAAACAACAAGTTGAATGTCTATTGCACACCTTGCAAACCCAACTATTACCACCCACTTGAGGTGTACATTGGGATATTTCTTCACCTTCCTTGCTTTTCTTTCTACATTGCGCTTGTCCAATGTCGACTGTAATTGGGAAAAAGAAAATAAGAATTATATCATGCATGCAATTAAAAAAAGAAAAAGTAAGGAACTTCAAAACAAAGAGCAATGATTCTCAAGGGGATATGTGTAAGTAAAAAATATAGATTACTATCAAACAACAAATAATGACGACAGGCCAAATTCTTTGGAATCAGAAACAAATAAAGATGATCAGAAGATGCAGGGTCAATTTAATCTAATGAAACCAGATTTAAAGCCATTAGAGAGGAGGTCAGAGCATTGTTAAGGGCTGTAAGAAATTCAAGATTTCTATTCGAGATAGAGTGTTATGTGGTTGTGGAGAATAGTGTTTTCTGTATTTGATAAATAGCTATTTGTTTGCAGCTTGATGTTGCTCAGTTTTACCCTATTTTGGAGTTTTTTTTTTTAAGTTTCTTCATCATCCCAAAATAAAAATAAAAACTCTTATGCGAGAAACTGCTAAAAGTGAAGATGATGACTCCAATAGAATTGAACATTCATTTCAACACATTTTCCTAAGAAATACATAATATAAATGCTTACAACAAATGAGCAATTCAAGATAAAAGGGGTATATGTTAAATAGATTTTAATAAAATAAAATAAAAAGGAAAACAATGAGAAAACAATTAGTGTGCAGATTGCATCACCTAGATTAAAGAATAAATAGATGAAATTATTTTAAATAAATAAAGTTACATCTTTTAACTCAAATTGTCATTTGTCAGAAACATTGACATTATGTGTTTCTAAGGAAAAGGTGTTGAAATGAATGTTCAATTCTATTAGAGTCATTATCTTCACTTTTCAAAGTTTAGCAATTTCTGGCATAAGAGTATTTACTTTCATATTGGGATGATGAAGAAATTTTTTAACAAAACTCCCAAATAGAGTAAGACTAAGCAACATCAATCTGCAAACAAACAAACAAACAACTATTGATCAAACACAAAAGACAGGGGTTCAACTATTGATAATTTGATCATCTATTGGAATAGAATAATTATCACTATTCATCAGTTCAACGTAGTATTTCTTTTAAAATAGATAAAACGATGATAAACCACAAGCCAACAATTAGTGTGCAGATTGCATCAACTAGATTAAAGACTAAAAGCTACTAGTATGCTGTGTGTGAAGTTATGAGGTAAGAATAGTCACCTCAAAGACAAATTTATGTAAAAAAGGTGCTGCTTTAGAGATATTAAACAGAGGAGGCTTGATCATTTATCTGTGCTAACTGTCATCTTAAGGTGTTTAAGCTTGGCAAGAGTTCGAAATTTAGGGAATTTAACAGCAGGCTGAAAAGGAAAAAACAAGAGATGAGAGAACATTGTGTAAAGCTAAATAAACATATATGCAAGAGATTGCAAACCAATTTGATGTGCTTACATAATTATAGCAAATGTCAAGCCTCAAACTCTCTAGCTTTGGAGCTTGTATTTAAAGCTAGTAGGGTCCTTGCAGTATAGGACAGGAAGGTCTAGAGCCCAACATCCAATGTTCAACAAAACATTGAAGATGTTTGAAATAAGGCAGACAATAACAAAGTAGAAAGCTTTCCTCACTCTGTTGAGATCGCTCAAAAGCATTTTCCCTCAGTCTATTCATGTTTTGTTTTGAAGCACAGCAACTAGCTTGTGCAAAGCATATTGAAATTTACTGCATCTACAATCTTAAAAGAAACAAAATTTTTCTTACATGCTAACTCGTCATCAAAATACCAATTCTTAAATGAGCCAACAAACTGCACGGTTTGGTTTATTAAGCAGATGAACTGGAGGCTGCCTCCTTTTGGTCAACTGAAAATGGTATAGGTTTGGTTGGGGCAGGCAATCGGCTGATGCTATCAACTTTATCCATTTGTTTCGAGGGAGGCCTAACTGCTTTGGGCAACAACCTGCCTTTCTTTTCAAACCACTCAGGCCTGAGCAATGCTTGGAAGCCCAATTTGTTGTAGTACACTCTTCTAACAGACCCACCAGCAGCTTCAACTGCTTCCTTCGCCCTAACTGTGACCCTTGAAACCTGTCAACATCATATATAAGTATGGTTTTGTGTTTCACAAAGAGTGCTCTGCTTTTGCTTAAAAAATATCCAGATAAAGTGCATTAGCATTTAGTTCTAAACTAAGGATACGTCTTGGATATTATCTTGACAAACTAGCACACAAAGGATACACTGATGAACTCCAAAGGGATACTCAATTTAAAAACACCTGATGTCTCATTGAAAGTGCAGCGCATAAATATGGTAAACACCTAGAGTCTTCAAACAAATTACTTAGCCATGAACCTAGTTTTATGGAATAAAACTACTAAGCTCTGAACATTTACAAATAAATATATATTTTACTCATCCATATGCATCATACATAAAAATTATTCAATAGCAAAGTTGAACATTTCAAGATTTTAGTAAATGTTGACTTTTATGATCATTGAGAATATAATGAAACCACCAGGACCTAAACTGTGGCATTAAAATAATACTGCACGAACATATTTTTTAACAAGTAATACAGCAGTAAAATATAAATAGAGACATAGATATAGATGATATCACTTTTTTTTCTTTTTCTGTATTCTCCATCTTGTTGAAGTGGTGCAGTTGAGTATAATAGAGGCATAGATATAGATGACATCATTTTTGTTTTCTATATTCAACATCTGGTTGAAGTGGTGCAGCAGCACTCTCAAGTCTCAACTCACCAGGTTGATATATGAAGCATGAATGATGCCGGAACAATATTTATGACAGTGGTGCAATAACAATACTTGTGACAGAAAAGCAAATTCAATATGAAGCATGAATGATGCCTTGACTACATGGAAAAAAAGGTATGGTAAGTATATAATGCAGAAAGACCTAAGATAAAGACTCACCTCCAGATGAATTGGCCACTTGATTTGTTCAGCACCTCGTCCCATCAATCCTACTCCATCTTTTATTTGCTTTCCTATTGCCCCTGTATCCTATTGCAAAAGTTATAGCCAGAATGAGCCAAAGCAAATGAAGGAAAGGAAATAGTTCAAATTTGGAAACTAGAGAAGGAAGTAAATGTACCTTGAGTGTTTTCACTGTAATCAATTCAGAAGAATCTATCTTCCCAGAATTTATAAGTTTGGCAATCTTTTACCAAGCCTACTGGCTGCCAGAAAAGATGAAGATTTATAAATTTGGCATTTATGCTCAAGTAGTTATGAGGAAGTAAATTTAATGAAAGGTAACACAATCAGAACATTCTTTTCAAAAAGAAAGGCCAAGTAGATCAATCTATCCTAAATATTGAGAGAGAGAGTGAAAGTTCATAATAGGAGCTCCTGCCATACCCATTAATTCTGTAACGAAAGATCTAGATCCAGACAAAGAAAATAAACTAAGTTTTTTTATTTGGATGCAAATCAGTGATAAAAAAATTATATAAACAATAAGTTCTTTTGGTCAAAGCTTCTAAATGAAAATAGTAACGTTTTAAAAAAAAAAAAAAAAAACCATAGCAAAGGTGCTTAACATATGAGTTTTTGTAGTAAAAAGCAAGAGTTACCAAACTAACTATTAGCTGTGAACTTCTACAAATAAACATATGTTCTTCTCATCCCTATACATCATACATATAAATTATTCAATAACATAATTGAACAATTTAAACTTTTGATGAATGTTAACTTTTATGACCCAATGAGAATGTAATGAAACCACCTGAACCAACACTGTGGATTATAAATAATACAGCACCAAAATATAACTATATAAGTAGAGAAAAATAAGCATATTTGTTAGTATCGCTTAGTATCGCATAATTGTGTCATACGTATCGTGTTATGTATCGGTGTTATGTATTGGTTGAAGGTAAAAAGTAGCTTATCATAGATACGTATTGATCATGCTCATAAATCATATGATGCAAAAATCTGCATTGTATAAATCATGCGTATCAAACGATACATAGAAATATGATAGATTAGATTTATTTATTTTCGATAAAATTTGTGCTTTGATTGAATTGTTAAAAAAATTAGGCTACATGATTAAGCCCACTAATTTAATTCCGAGGACCAAAGCACCAGCGTAAGTCGGTAAAAGTTTATACTTGAGGAAAATGGTGAATGCAATGGAATAATATGAAGGCCTTTAGCTGTTTATATGTTTGTCCGCTTTCTAAGAAAAATTACAACATCAGTAATTAACAACTAAAAAAATGCACTTGTAGATACCAGGTAATGAATAACAATTAGTTTATTTTATTGCAGAAAAATGAGAGGAAGTGCAGATTCATATTTTTATGGATAAAATAACTGAATAAACACAAATTAAAATTCACATAAATTGCATAAACTGTGCATCTTATACATACTGCCAATGGTACAACAACAACATTTCAACATCATCTTTGAGTAAATCATTTTCCTCACCCAAAAACATTGTTGTTCATCAATGTCACTATCATGGAAACCTTGGACCTCATCATCCACCATCTTTACTGCTTTGATAGAAAAACTAGATTGAAAAACTAAATAAATTCCATGAGTAAAAATATAAATTATGTAAATAGAAACTGTGATCATGCAATTGTATGTAATGGTAAGTGTTTGCAAGGAAAGTGTCAGCTATTTCAATTTGAATAGCTAAAAATATCAAGAACCTTCAGTAATTCGTTTAGTATCCAATATGCGATAAAATTGAAATGATCTAACAAATAATATCTCACTTCAAAAGAAAGTAGAACAGAATTTTCAAGGTGATTAATAGCAGCTCAGTGTCATTTTATCATAAGGAAATTACTTTTTTACCCACCCATAATAACTAATAATAACCGACCACGTAGTAGAAACAGAAGGTATCTCATCAGCACTCCTACAGGAGCAAGTTTGGAACATAGCAGCCAATTGCTTACCAATGTACAACTGCAGGGCAAAGTAACTTTGTTAACACAGCAAGTGATAATTCCTAACTCATAAATTTACACAGGCAGAAACACATCATAAATGAAGAAAACATAAATAATGATAAAGAATTAATGAAATAAGTGGAAAAAAGATGGAAATAACAAAGAGAACATGTAAAGGAAGCAATCTATAAACTTTTTTTTTTTTTTTTTTTGAAAAGTAGTTTAGCAACATATAATGAACAAAATCAATACTTTGCCAAAGACAAAGGTAAAATTTACAAGACATTCCTCCTTATCAACATACCATGTGTGAATTGTCTGAGGGTTATAAATTGCAATGGAAAGGAAGAATATCTCAAATAGAAGCCAGTTGAGCTGTGTACTGACTAGATTTCAAGACTTCAAGATCTGAGGTCACAACTTATGAAGCCACCCTGATACCTTTACAGACCACATAAAAATATTTGTATCAATCACATAGGCTACAAATAATCTTGAAAATTGATTTTCTAGTTACTTAAGTTTTTTGTTTATTTTGGAAGGGATGAGGGCACAAGGATTATTATCAAGTATATTATATAATATTCTTACCAAAGAAAGTCGATCAACACAATCATTAACAAAACATAGATAACAGCCTCATGGTCCCACATGCCAAAAAAGCACCCTCTCGTACACCCATAAACTCTAGCAAACAAAGTGATATAGCACAAATAAAGGGAAGAAGTAGTAGGAATAAAATTGACATTGTATCAATATTAGTTACAGCCAGAGCTGCATCATTTACAAAGATATATTCCTGAAATATTTAGACAAGTTTCAACTGAAATATGTCTTCAAAGAAAGATGTACATTGCAAAAAATAAAATGTCAGTTGTTAGTCTACACCTGCCAAAATCCATTATGCATCAATCCACCATTCTTGAAGAGGTGAAGCATCTAGTTCTTGTCACAACTCCTTTCTCACTCCTCTTCTAAAGGATCCTGGCTTTTTTTTTTTTTTTTTTTTTGCAGATGCTTAACAATTAGGTAGATAAGAAAGTTTGATAAAGAAGATAAGGCACAAAGCTAAAAAAATTGCTTTGTAGTACTATCAGGCTGCCTTGCATTCTCGATCAAGTGAACCAGCTAACTCTCATCATAAATCCTTTCTCACTCCTCTTCTAAAGGATTCTGACTCTGTTACTTTTGAAGAAGCTTACCAAATAGGTGGATATAAAGTTTGCTGAAGAAGATATGGCACAAAGCTTTGCTCTAAAGCATTATCAGGCTGCCAGATTGCTAAACCAGTCATGCTTAAGAGTGGCCTCTGCAGTTATCCACTGCAAAGACAGAAGGAAGCACTCATAAATTTCATGACCATAAAATTCCTAACTTATGAACAACAAAAAAAAGACCATAAAATTTCCAGAACGTGGAATCAAATTCTAATTTATTAATTTGCACATAGATATACCTTCTCTGGGTCGTAAGTTAAAAGTTTGTTCAACAAGTCAAATCGTGAATCACAAAGAACAGGAGATCCTATGAAGGATCTGGCAGGAAACTTTTTCTGCAGCAGATTATACCTGAAACAAATTCAGCAATTACATTGACAAGATCCACACCTGATGTCTCATTGAAAGTGCAGCGCATAAATATGGTAAACACCTAGTGTCTTCAAACAAATTACTTAGCCATGAACCTAGTTTTTTGGAATAAAACTACTAAGCTTTGAACATTTACAAATAAATATATATTTTACTCATCCATATGCATCATACATAAAAATTATTCAATAGCAAAGTTGAACATTTCAAGATTTTAGTAAATGTTGACTTTTATGATCATTGAGAATATAATGAAACCACCAGGACCTAAACTGTGGCATTAAAATAATACTGCACGAACATATTTTTTAATAAGTAATACAGCACTAAAATATAAATAGAGACATAGATATAGATGATATCACTTTTTTTTTCTTTTTCTGTATTCTCCATCTGGTTGAAGTGGTGCAGTTGAGTATAATAGAGGCATAGATATAGATGACACCATTTTTGTTTCCTATATTCAACATCTGGTTGAAGTGGTGCAGCAGCACTCTCAAGTCTCAACTCACCAGGTTGATATATGAAGTATGAATGATGCTGGAACAATACTTATGACAGTGGTGCAATAACAATACTTGTGACAGAAAAGCAAAACAATTCAATCTGAAGCATGAATGATTCCTCGACTACATGGAAAAAAAGGCATGTTCAGTATATAATGCAGAAAGACCTAAGATAAAGTTTCACCTCCAGATGAATTGGCCACTTGATTTGTTCAGCACCTCGTCCCATCAATCCTACTCCATCTTTTATTTGCTTTCCTGTTGCCCCTGTATCCTATTGCAATAGTTATAGCCAGAATGAGCCAAAGTGAATGAAGGAAAGGAAATAGTTCAAATTTGGAAACTAGAGAAGGAAGTAAATGTACCTTGAGTGTTTTCATTGTAATCAATTCAGAAGAATCTATCTATCCAGCATTTATAAGTATGGCAATTTTTCCCAAGCCTACTGGCTGCCAGAAAAGATGAAGATTTATAAATTTGGCATTTATGCTCGAGTAGTTATGAGGAAGTAAATTTAATGAAAGGTAACACAATCAAAACACTCTTTTCAACAAGAAAGGCCAAGTAGATCAATCTATCCTAAATATTGAGAGAGAGAGAGAGAGTGTGAAAGTTCGTAATAGGTGCTCCTGCCATACCCATTAATTCTGTAATGAAAGATCTAGATCCAGACAAAGAAAATGAACTAACTCTTTTTATTTGGATGCAAATCAGTGATAAAAAAAATTATATAAACAATAAGATCTTTTGGTCAAAGCTTCTAAATGAAAAAAGTAATGTTTAAACCAAAAAAAAACATAGCAAAGGTGCTTAACATATGAATTTTTGTGGTAAAAAGCAAGAGTTACCCAACTAACTATTAGCTGTGAACTTCTACAAATAAATATATGTTCCTCTCATCCCTATACATCATACATATAAATTATTCAATAACATAATTGAACATTTTAAACTGTTGATGAATGTAAACTTTTATGACCCATTGAGAATGTAATGAAACCACCTGAACCTACACTGTGGATTATAATATAACTATATAAGTAGAGGCACATATATAGATGACATCAAATTTTTTTTTTTGGGTAAATTTCACTAAGACCCTGTAAACTTTTATATTGTTGAAATAAGACCTTGTCAACCTATTTTTTCCCCACCAATTTGGTATTATACCAATAGACCCTTCTATCAATGTTCCATCTAATTGCTAATGGAGAGATCGCATGGCTTACAATAAAAAATGAAAAAAATCGAGCATCTTGCAAGGTAGTCAAAGGCAAAAGGGGACCTCAAGGCACCACAGCCTTGCATCACCCAAGGCGTGAAGCGACAAAAAGGCGCTAGCCCAAGTAAAGCGAGACACCAAATTCAAAAAATATTTATTATACATATAGAACTTAAATCATATGTACCTATCGTATTGAAATATTAAAAATGAAATGTTTTTAAATGCGTTGCATGAATAAATTAGGTCTACCAAATGATTTCAAAATAGGATTATCTTGGTTTAGGATCTATTAATTATTTTAACAATAGGTTTTATAACATATTTTTTTAAATTAATAATCTAATAATAGGTTTTACAACAAACTTCTATAAAAATAAAATAATAATAAATAAATGCTAAGGCTCTTGCCTTAGTGCCGTTTTCACGACTTAAGGTGGTCACTTTGCTCTCCTAGACTCTAAAGTTGAGTGCCTCACAAAGGGCGCTCGCCTTTAACTACAATGGCATCTTGTCATTGTTACCCTCCCTTATCTTCTTATCTTCTTCTACCCCCCCCCCCCCCTCCCCCTCTCTCTCTCTCACTCTCTCTCTCTCTCTCTCTCTCTCTCTCTCTCTCACACACACACACACACACACACACACACACACACACACACAACATTTTCTTCCCTTTATTTCTTCTCTCCCTCCTTTATTTGGGATTTCATATCTGGCATCCCCTATTGCTCGAAGAACTCAACCCCGCTCAGCATATTATGAAAGACAACCCAGCGCCAGCATCAATCTAGGTGGCATCACTCCAAATACCCAAACTTGCCTTCAATCTTCGTTGGCGAGTCTCGAAGTACTCAGGATTTGCAAGTGGGTTTGTTGATTCATTTCATTGAAAATGGGTTTGCTTTTTTATCATTCATCTCTTGATGAGTTCGCATGCAATGGTGGTTGTTTGATGGTTGAGGTGGGCTGTGTGGTAGCAGGGTTGTGATCTAGGTGCCCATCATCGCCAAATTATTGAAATTTTAGCACGCAACAAGCTTACGAAGTTGGCAAGATTGTTATACACTATATTTGCCTCCCAGTAACTAATGACTACTCTTAAGATATGATCCTTAGGATCTACAGATATGCCAGATTCCTCAAGTGTAGAAGTCATATGACCCCAAAGCATTACTTCTATGGAATAAGGATAGGTGTCCAGGTTTCATGCAACTTAGAAAAAAAATTCCACGGCCAATATCTAGCAGCAATATTGGAGCAAACTCCCAAATTTTGGGAAAATTCAAGGCCTAACTTGCAAAATCTCATCATCTCATGTAAGACTAACCACCCCAGATTCACGGGTTCAAGTTATCATCTCCTAAAACGGCCGTCCACATAAAGTTTGATCAGCCCACCACTTTTGCTGGGTCATGCCCCAAAATCTCTATTCACTTAATTTTCAATCCATCCTCTGGGTGGGACCTTTTAAGTTTTGGCCTCCTTTATTACTTAGCTTGGAAAAATTACTTGACACACAAAAAAAAAAAAAAAAAAAAAAAAAAATACTTGACACATCCAAACCTCGCCCCACTTGTCTACGAAGCCAAACCCCAATGACCAATTGGCACTCCCATACCAATATGAACAGATTGAGTGCGTCGACGCCGGATGACACCAAAAAAAAAAAAAAACAAAATCCATATAAATCAACAAAGCCCATACCAATATAAACAGATTGATATCCAAAAAATAACCCAAACCCATCAAAATTTCGAATCCTAATAAATTTTGGGGAAATAACTAATCAAACAATAAACAGAAATTAAAACAAACCTTCAGGTTGGGTGCGTCAGCGCCGGCTCAGAACGACGCCGTGGCGGCTCCAGCGGTGGGGTGGAGCTCCGGTAGACAGAGGAGAGGAGGAAATGGAATGGGTTAGGGCGTTGGTGCTGTTTCTCCAGGTAAGGGCTTCTGATCTGATACGTGTTTGGTGATTTTAGTTTTAATTGAGTTATAATCCTGTGTGATAGAGTCTCATTAAATGTCTGACGTGACATATCCTGATTGGTGGCGTAAATAAGCCCAGCTCCGGACAGGACAGAAGGTATTCTCAAGAAGAGAAAGAAACGGAGAGTTGTGAAAATCAAAGAAACGAAACAGAGAAGCTGAAAGGAGAAAGAGCCGTTGGGTTGTGGGAGTCTCTGGTCTGTCCTGAGAGAGATGAAGGAAAGAAATGGAGAGGTTGTGAAAATCAAAGAAAAGAAACAGAGAAGCTGAAAGGAGAAAGAGCTGTTGGAGTGATTTGGAACGGTATATGAACTGAACTGCATTATATATTGAAGCCATTGATCACCCTGATATTGTCTAAAACACTTTCAGTATTTCTTCCCTTTTCTTTCTTTTCTTTTGCATTCTAACTCGTAACAAAGGCTAGCACAGATCGTCATGTCTCTTAAGAAAATGATACGCAAGATGATGAACGAGCTCGGAGAGGCAGTGGAGGAGGTGAGCTTGGCACAGCTGAAGCTCAAGAAGACGGAGAACAATGCACAAAAAGTCTTTGAGAAGCTCAAAGACAAGAAGGTGCTTCCGATTTCTGACATGGAGGAGGCACAGTTCGTCCTCTATCTTCAGACTGAGATGGGCTTCGCCGGAAAAGGAAAGCTCAGCTCCGAGTTGTCAGTTGAGGCAAGAGGCGAGCTGGTTCAGTTTGCGGCACTCCACCAACTCCCTTTAGTTACAAACTGATCGGGATAGGTACTAGGTAGGGGGCTTGGGATCGCTAGAGTTGGGTTTAGCTAATGCTCTGTAACAGGCACTTAAAGATTGCATGAATGAGTTCTTATCTTTTTTTTTTTATTATATGACCTCAGCCAATTCTCTCAGTTACAATTTGGTCTCTCCATCTTTTTTTTTTCTTTTAATTATATGACTAACAGGTTGCGCCAAAATATCCGTTGTTTGGGGACCAAATCAAACCAATAACATATTTAAATAATTAAAATCAAACTAACCTTTATATTTAGAGGATCAAAATTGAATCGAACCATAGTCAAGGGAACAAAATTGTTTCCTTTTTAAATTTCAAGGACCAAGCCCAGATTTTTAAAATTTGAAGACCAAAATATTTAACCCAAATTTCGCATAATTGTGGTAAAAGTAGAGGCTAAAGTCCACAAGACAACCAGTTGCAGATTCACCATGAATGTGTGCCTTGTAGAACAGAACGAAGAATGCACAGCAAGTGCAAGCACAGATGTAGCTAGTCACTGATGAAGTGCAAGCAAAGACGCAGTCAGCCACTGACGAAGAATGAATGATGGGATGCAACGGTGCCGTTTTTAACTCTAGTGCTTAGTGTTTAAACATTAGCATCGAAACGCGCCGTATCACTTAAGTCAGGAAATGTCCGTTTGGACTGTCTGTTAGTTGGTCAAGCATCCAAATTACTATTAAACACGTGTAATTAGTTTGTTGAATCAGTTATAACTGATTTTCCCTCTTTTAAGCTTCTCTATCTCTCCCTCCCCCGTGTATATAATCAAAACAAAGACTTAGCATGCGTTTACCCAGCAATTAAGTTGCATTTTGTGTTTTTTTGAGTCCCACGGCACTGTTCATAGAATACCAAACCCATAAAAAACGCAGCAATCACTCACTGCTACCATGTTTTGTGTTTTAAAAATTATTTTGCTATAATGTTTTCAGTAATAAGTTTTTAGCAAAATAAACAGTATTCAAACCGATCCTTATTATCAAAGGCCTTGTAACTAAATTGACACCTCTCATGTACAAAGTCCTTGGAGGTCTAGCGGGAAAATGATTCGAGTTACGGGGTAAGCTACATATTGTAATTATTTTATAGTTCCATCAACAGCATCCTTCAAGTTAACTTGGCCTCTCATCAGGTTTTCCTAGCTTGGTGAGAGTGCATCTTCAAATCCAGCCTATCAATTAATTAAAAAAAAAAAAAACAACTTAATTTTCAAGTTCCATATATTAAATTAATGATGGATTTGAACCTAGAGAGTTAAATGTGTTGCTGAAGATATTACAAATTTTGCAATTGGTAAATTAATAGTCACTCTCACATTATCAATTTAATTATAAATATTTTTGTAGTAATGTTGGTAATAACTTTAGCATTTTCTTGAGAAAATATACTAAATGATTCTTTGAATTTGGTAATCCAAAGTTTGGATTCCAAACATCTTATATCATTGGATGTGTAAAAGTAATGGTCAAATTTATTAGCACATATTCCTTGCTCATCTCATGTTTAATAAAACTATATAATGATATGCTTGTGCCTTTAAGGATTTTTGCTTTGTTTCTTATTAATTTTAGTAAAAATCTGCACATTTAGGAAAACTCAATCAGGTTATGGTTCTGTTATATCATGCTACCACTAAGATGGGTTTGTTTATATGTGCTTTTATTTTTTTATGTAGTTTCAGTAAAGGTATTTACTATAAACCGTTTAGTCTTGGACAGTTGGATGAAGCACAAGCAGATGCCATATAAAAATCCAAATTACAAAGAAGCCTTGGTCACTCCTACAATTTTATTCATAGGAAGTTGAAACTGCAGGGTTCAAATACGTGGTAATATCAAAATTTTATGTTGTGCAATAGAACAAGATGTTTTACTATAAAGGGCATGATATGTTTAGATTGATGTATAATAAAAATGATATTAATAATATGTTCATTTTGAAAAGATATTACTCTAATTACTGTTTGTCACTTTAACAAAATATAAAAAATTGCGTACCTAACCTTACTCAGTCTCGGTACACACAGACTAAGTTACTAACCATGAAAACTTTAGCACTAGAGTTGAGTGCGGTGATGATCATCTTCCTCTCAACAGGTCCAGTATTGTTAATTTTATCTCATACTACCGGTAATTTCGTACCATGTTTATTCTAATTTACTCATCGGACGGTATTGTTAATTTCATCTCTTGCTACTGGTAATTTCCATCTCATACTATTGCTAATGATCATCTTCCTCCCAATGGGTCCAGTATTGTTAATTTCATCTCATACTACTGGTAATTTTCGTACCATGTTTATTCTAATTTATTCATTGGATGGTATTGTTAATTTCATCTTTTACTACTGACAATTTCTGTAGGATAAGATAGCAGAGGATGCAGTTTTTCTAGTGTCTTTATTATTCATATTTCTACATGAAGCTTTTTTATTAGTCATGTTTCATGATGGTATGATTCTTATTTTCAAGGGGAAGAAAAGCACAAAAGGCTTCTAGAAAGCATGGAGTAATTTTTGGTAAGTTTAATATACAGTATCTGAACATTTCACATTTTAAATACAATTTCTGTAAGTTGTACTTATTGCTTCTTTGAAAATAAATTTTGTAGTCTGTTTAGTGTTTAGAAGCAACAATATCATGTTAAACAATTTTTTTTTTTTTTTTTTGATAAGTAAAAAGATATTTTAGAAGGGGAGGGAGTCAAACAATTATGGAAGTGACAAGGATTTATTCATTTATTAGTAATGGTAGTAGTAAGTAGTAACACAATAAAAACACCAGATCAACAACAAAAGGAGATGATAAACCAGTATTTTAGAGATTGGATGATCCCTGGAGGTGTTGTATGACAATATAATTACAAGCATCTAGAGTCAGAAAATCATCCAACGTTGGTGTTGTGCACTACATAGTGATTTATGCATGACAGCTTTTGACAGCTTTTGACAAAACAAAAGGGTAAGGGATAATCACATTGCTTTTCTCCCTAAGCGTAGTAGCGTTTCAGCCATTTGCCGTTAATGGGATCCATTAAATCTTTTCCATCCGTCTGGGTCAAGCGGTAATATCCACTTGGATGCGCTTCTCTTATCACAAAGGGTCCCTCCCACTTTGGTGCGAACTTTGATGGTCCTGCCAAGCCCCTCCTAACGTAGTCTGCCACTTTCAGGACCAGTTGTCCTTCTGCAAATATTCTTTCTTTAGTCGTCCTGCCATAAGCCTCAGTCATTTTTTGCCTGTATCTGCGGCTGTGTTCTTGAGCCTTTTCTCTTCTTTCATCAAGTCCTTCCAAGTCTTCGCACCTTTCTGCCGCAAAGACCTCTTCATCATTCTCCTTTTCTTGCATCTGCATGACCCTTAGGGATGGAGTCATCTTTTCTGCCGGGCTTACTACTTCAGTTCCATAGACCAAGGAAAAAGGGGAAAAACCTGTGGCTGACTTAGGCGAGCTCCTGTAAGCCCAAAGGGCGTCTGGCAGGTGCGTTGCCCATCCTCTCGTATATTCTTGGCTCATCTTACTGATGATTTTTATAAGAGTCTTGTTCGTTGCCTCTGCCTGCCCGTTTCCTTGAGGGTAATATGGTGATGACCAGTGATGTTTGACTTGATAAAACTCTAGCATTCTCCTTACCTCACTATTGACAAAAGGAGTACCGTTATCACTGATGATCCTGTGGGGAACCCCAAACCTTACAATTATGTTTTCCTTGATAAAGTTTGCCACTGCCCCTCCTGTGGCTTTTCGAAGTGGCACTGCCTCTGCCCACTTAGTGAAGTATTCCGTAGCCACTAATATCCATATATACCCTCGCGATGGTGGGTTCACTGGTCCAACTAAATCAAGCCCCCAAGTATGGAAAGGCCATGGCGTGACCATGCTATGCAAGCTCTGTGGATGAATGTGAATCAAGTTGGCTTGTACCTGGCAACTGTGGCATTTTTTCACAAATTCTGCCGTGTCCTTTTTCATGGTAGGCCAGTAATAGCCCATTTGCAGCAGGCACCTGTAAAGCCTTTTCTTCCCTTGGTGTTCCCCACACTCTCCTGAGTGTACTTCTTTTATCATTTCCCTTGCCTCCTCAGGGCCTAGACACCTCAAAGGGTCCCCATCGTACCCCCTTTTGAACAGGGTCATATTATGCAAGAAATAGCGCGTGGCTAGCCTCCTTAGCTTATATTTTTCGCTGTGCTTCTGCTGCAAGATGCCTTCTGTCAGGTATTGTATGAAAGGGTTTCTCCAATCCTCGCTGATGAATGCAGCGTAACTTTCTTCTCTATCTGCCGCAAGTTTGCAGTTCTCGCACTGGGTTTGGACTTGATCTGCGTCTTTGCTCATAGTTGGCCAATAAAAGCCTGCCCTTTGCAATCTGCGGTACAGGCTGACTTCTCCGCAGGATCCGCAAGTTTTCTCATGTACTTCTTTTAATTTCCTCTAGGCCTCCTTTTGTCCCACACATCTGGACAAAACTCCAGCTAGCATTCTGCGGTATAGCTCTCCCTTCATTAAGGTGTAGTCTTTGAGCACTTTTAGTTCCATGGCTTCCTCCTCTCCCGTCAAAACTTCCTTCATGGGTGTCCGCCAATCCTCTTCGCAGTGTTCCTCTTGGAACCTTTCTTTCAATACTTCAATTATGGATTCCTCCCTTTTGCAAACCTCGACTCTGGTGCTTTTCCCTTCAAACATTACTTGTGAATCTAGTGCGGCCAATGCATCGGCAAACCGATTCTCATTTCTCGGGGTATGTTCTATCTCAAAAGTTAAGAACTTTTCTTCCATCTTCTGAGCCATTGCTCTGTATGGGGCCAGATTGGGTTCCTTAAGGGAAAAACTTACTTTGGTCTGGCAGACTACCAAATTGGAATCACCTAATACCTTCAAATGCTTGACTCCCATCTCAAGGGCTGTGGCCAGCCCAGTTAAGTAAGCTTCATATTCAGCCGTGTTGTTTGAACAGGGGAACTCCAGTTTGAACGATAGCGCTACTGCTTTATCTTCCTCATGGTACAAAACTACCCCAACCCCTCCAGACTGGGCAGTAGAAGATCCGTCAAATTTCATTACCCACTGTTCTCTGAGTTCTTCCGCCATGGCTACTTCCCCTGGGACTTCGTCGTCCAGCGGAAACTCTTCCTCCCCTGGGAACTGTGCCAATAAATCTGCTATAGCCTGGCTTTTTACTGCTCGGGGCGCTCCCATTCTTAAATCATACTGTGATAGCTGCAATAGCCATTGTGATATCCTGCCAGAGAGGATTGGCTGCTGTAATAAAGATTTGATGGCATAAGACTTAGTCATTAGCCACACTTCATAGGCCAAGAAGTAATGGCGCAACCTTTGGGAGGCATAGACAATAGCCAGACAGGCCCTTTCTGCCCTTGGATAACGAGTTTCTGCGTCTTTCAAGGCGCGACTGATGTAATATATTGGTTGCTCAGTGCCACCTTCATCCTCTTGGGCAATTAAGGCACCAATGGCATGTGGATTGGTGGCCATGTAAAGCAGCAAAGGCCTTTTATGTATTAGGGCTTGCACTGTAGGGAGATTCATCATGATCTGCTGCAGCTTCTTAAAGGCTGCCTGCTGCGCTTCTCCCCATGCAAAGTTTTGCCCTTTCCTCAACAGCTTGGTAAAGGCCGAGGTGATTGATGCCAACCTGGGGATAAATCTTCGGATGTACGAGACCTTTCCCAAGAAGCTCTTCAGTTCTTTTACCGAGGTTGGAGGTCTCATGGTTGCAATGGCCGTAGCCTTTGCTAGGTCAACGTCTATCCCTCTGCTGTGCACCAAGAAGCCCAAGAACTTCCCCGAGGACACACCAAATGCGCATTTGAGGGGATTCATTCTCAACTTGAAGGTCCTGCACCTTTCGAATACCCTCTTCAGCACATGGAAATGTTCTTCTCTTCTTGTCGACTTGACTACTATGTCATCCACGTAGTCTTCTAATTCCTGATGCATCATATCATGAAATATAGCTGTCATTGCTCGTTGATACGTTGCGCCTGCATTTTTTAACCCAAAGGGCATCACTGTGTAGTGAAAGTTTCCCATGGGTATTCTGAAAGCGGTTTTCTCCGCATCTTTTGATGCCATCCTGATCTGGTTGTATCCACTGAAACCATCCATGAACGAGAACATGGCGCTTCCTGCCGCGGAATCTATTAATAAGTCCATATTGGGCAATAGGAACTCGTCCTTCGGGCATGCTTTATTGAGATCCCTGAAATCTACGCAACACCTGATCTGGCCATTCTTCTTCTTTACTGGCACTATGTTGGATAGCCATCGAGGGTGTTGAATAGGTTTGACGAATCCTGCGGCTAGCAGTTTCTGCACTTCTCTGACTATCTGTCCCTCTATTTCTGTGTGAAATATTCTGGCAGGCTAAACCACTGGCCTGGCCTGTGGGTCCACATTTAACGTATGTGCTACTAGCCCAATGTCTAACCCTGGCATTTCACTGTAGTCCCATGCAAACACATCTTTGAACTCTTTTAGCAATAGTATCAACTCCTTTTTTTCGTTTTTTGTCAAACTCGCACTGATTGAGATGGGTCTTGGTCCTTGTGAGACAGACCCTAGGTCAACTTCCTCCATTTCCTCTTCTGCCATAACCTGCACTTCCTTTTCAGCTACAATTCTTCCATTTTCCTCTTCGCTATTTCTTTCCTCTAGACTTTCTTGGACTCTACAGCACGTCAAACCTTCGTGCTGTTCTTCTTGAGTGGGGCTCGTCTGGGTAATCGTGGGCCCCGCGTGCCTTCATAATTTGTAAATGATTCTGCCGTCAGAGCCTCGGACTCTAATGCATTGGGGCGTGTCTTCAAGTTCTGCGGCAGGCGTCTCTTTCCTTCGTCTCTTCCTTGCCAATAACTCCCTTAGATCGGGCTCTGGATCATTCTGGACATCTTCCCATCTAGGCACGAAAGTACCTAGCGGCCTTGACACTGAGCTCTCCCTAGAGGGAGCCCATTGATCGTAGAACATGGTTTCCACCAAGTGGGCTTCTGCTTGCTCGAATGGCGAGGGATTCGCGGCTACACGTATCATCCTGCCGTTTAATCTCCCCTTCACACATTGGTGATAGGTGGACGGGACCAGCCGATGTTTATGCAACCATGGCCTCTCCAGAAGCACGTGGTAGGATACTTCAGTTTTTACTACGTGGAACCATGCTAAAGAGGCTATGGGCCCCACTTTCAACCACAGCTGAATGTGGCCTGCTGTGTACTCACCCCTTCCACCAAATCCTGTTACTTCCATTGGACATCCCTGGATCTTCCTCTCTGGAATTCCTGCTGCCCGCAGAGTGCTCAATGGGATGAGATTCACAGAAGCGCCTGTGTCTACTAAAGCTCTCTTTATGGGGATTTGATTTATGGATACTGCCAAGTACAAGGGTCTCCTATGGTCCGGATACCCTACTCCATGTCTTCTTCCCACCGCCAAACCACACCCCCCTTTACCTCTTTCCACTGACCCGTGGCCCCACCATGACCCATATTGGCTGGGTACAGGCTGGTGACACCTGGGCTTGCGCATGCTTCCCTGTCAAGTACGTTTGAAAAGAGCCTGCCTGCGGCCCATGTGTTTGTTGTGCTCTGGAGCTTTGCTTGCACTGGTCTGCCATACTTCTTCATTCTCTTTCGCGGGCTGGAGTGTTTTCTTTCCTTTGGGATTGGGCCCTTATTAATGCTGGGTTTTCACATCTTTCCTGGCCCATTCCCTGGTTCATGTTCACGCCTTATCTCATTATTTTAGCACTTCCTGCCGTAATGATGTGTTCCTGCTAGGCCTTCTTTAGAGCCTGCCATTCCATTCTTTCCCCCAGCGACTCAAGAGAGTTTGCTGGTGTTTTTTACTCGTGGGCTCTATTATCCCTTTTCTTTTCCTTTTGGGCCTGCGGCCCTTTTACTCCCCTTGGGCTTCCTCGGCCCATTTCATTGTTTTCGGGCTCCTTTGTCCCATTGCATTCTTTTGGGCATCCTTGGCCCGTTTCATCATTTTTTTGGCTCCTTTGTCCCATTTGGGCTTCTTTGTCCCGTTTCAATTCTTTATTCCCATGGGCTTTTACTAATTTCATTAGGCTTCCCCGGCCCAACTACTGTATACTCATCCTTGGGGCTCATGGGCTTGCCATCAACCCCTACTCTCTTTGCTTTCATTACTTCGGGCCTGCCACGGCCCATTCTTGCTTTCTTATATCATACATTGCCCATGGGTGTCATTTCTCTCTTTCCGGGCCCTTTGGGCCCATTTGCTTTCTCAAGACCCATCTATTCATGTTATGGACCTGTGTTTTATTCTTCCTGTCGCTAGCCTGATAGTCTTATTCTGTGCCTGCCACTCTCACTGTCTGCCCTGTTGGGTTGGGCTGGTTTTACAAAAACGACCCTCAACACCCAGCAAGACGTACCTCCTAAAAGGGCTTGGACAGGGAACGTAAAATAAATCGTTTCCCCTCTCCCCACCACCAAACCACACCCCCCCTTACCTCTTACCACTGACCCATGGCCCCACCACGTCCCATATTGGCTGGGTACAGGCTGGTGGCACCTGGGCCTTGCGCGTGCTTTCTTGTTATGTACGTCCAAAGTCTACCTGCGGCTCATGTGTTTGCTGTGATTTGGAGCTTTGTTTGCATCGTTTGCCATGCTTCTTTGTTCTTTCATGTGGGCCATTTCTGTACATTTCACTGCTCCCATTTGGGATTGGGCTTCTCTTAATACTGGGTTTCACATTTCTCTTGGCTCATTTTCTCGGTTACGCTCATGTCCTATTTCATTACTTGGCATTTCCTGCCATGATGATATGTTCCTGCTAGGCCTCTTTCCAAGCCTGCCGTTTCATTCCTTCCCCCAGTGACTTGACAGAGCCCACTGGTGTTCTTACTCATGGGCTCCATTATCCCTTTCTTTTTTCCCTTGGGCCTGCGGCCCATTTACTTTCCTTGGGCTTCCTCGGCCCATTTACTAACTTTGCATTCCCATGGGCTTTTACTAACTTGATTGAGCTTCCCCGGCCCAATCTCCTCATTCTCATCCTTGGGGTTTATGGTCTTGCCATCAACCTCTACTTTCTTTGTTTACATTGCTTTGGGCCTGCCATAGCCCATTCTCACTTTTCCATCCCATACACTGCCCATGGGTGTCATTTCTCTCTTTTTGAGCCCTTTGGGCCCATTTGCTTCCTTAAGACCCATTTATTCATGTTATGGGCCTGTGTTCTATTATTCCTGCCGCTTGGGCTTAATAGTCTTATTTCTATGCCTGCCACTCTTATTGCCTGCTTTGCTGGGTTGGGCTTGCTTTACAAAAATGACCCTCAACACATTGTTTCTAAACAAATGTGTATTGTACATTTTTTGCAAATTTGTATAATATTGCACACATTTTTTTAGTCTCAATATAAATCTTACATTGAAAGTACAATATTAACATACCATTGTCCTAAACTAATAGATAAAAGTATTTTAAATAGTAATAACGAAAGTTCACTTAATGAAAATAATTAATATGTTCATTTTATTAAGAAATAATGTGCTAAATGAATTTATAGTTTATCTTTTATTTTTGGGTAAACTACATATTTGGTCCTTAATCTTTATATTAAATGTCAATTTGGTCATTAACCTTTCAAATGTGTCAATTTGGTCATTAACCTTTTAATATTGTGTCAAAAAAGTTTTTATCGTTAAGTAGTAGATTGAGAATACTGACATGGCTAACGGTTAAAATAAAATATTAGTTTTAGGCCACCTAAGATTGCCATTTAGACCTTCTTCTTGAGGGCATCTACGCTACCTAGGATCCTAAACATATTGGGGGCACATTGGGTGGGGGTTAATCTATGAACGATCAGGTAATCCCTAGTGACTCTACTCATGGGAATTCTCATCCCTCCCTCTATGAAGGTGATCATAGGGATTACCGCTTCTCCCTCTTGCCTCTAGGTATACCAGTCCCCCTGTTTGCAATACCTAATAGAGGCCCCTAGTGGGATTCAATATTGAGCTTTAAAGCTCTCTATACCCTCTGGGGTGTCTACTAGGTAAGCGAATCTACCCATGTTTAAGAAAGGTTGAAGGTGGAAGGAATGCAAGGAGAAGTTAGAGGAGCCGAGGAAGAAAGGCCTCTAAAATAAAGAAAAATAGAAGAAAAGTAAGAGAAAATGCTGAGACGACTTACAGAAGGGAAGGAAGGCTCCTCGAACTGGTTCTTGATATTTAAAAGTGCAAAAAGTAAAGCAAATGAAGTCTTCAGGCATTATATGTATTAGAAGGAAAAGCAAATGGGAGAATTCCCGCCCAAGTTCTAATAAAATCCTTGGCCGTTAGATCTTCATCGTACCGTAGAACGTAGGAAACATGGAGCCGCAGAAATTTAATGCAGGCGCGTCTCGGATGCCGAAACGTCTGAAGCGTGCGTTGAGCAGTTAAAAAGACATCTGCATAGACAGAGGTGACATATGAAAAGAGAAGGATAATTGTTGTAATATCAAAATCCACCTTTTTTCCCGAGGAGCAAAAGAGGAGAATTTTGAGAGGCTATTATAGGGATGATAGGTCCAGAAATGTGTATTAGGCCGTGGGCCCTGTCCAAGGACATTTACTAGTCCGAGGACAGGTAAACGTTAGCAAGGAAGTGCAAATTAGTGAATGGTGGAAGGGGTCTGGTCATAAGGTTTCAGGAAGGTGGTCTGAGGACAAATGCCTCCTCGGCTTAACAGGGTAGAGGTCAAAATGGTTGGCCTGCCATCAAGAGCAACGTTCTGGGCAGTTCTATTGATAAGGATAAGTATCAGGGAGAAATAGGACAAGGTGAAGTTAAAAAATATCTAGGTGTAAACACCCCATTTTACAACTTACATTTAACCAACTGGTAGATCTTCAGATTTGTGATACAAAACGAATCTTGATGCTCTAACGATCATAATGGTATGTCATAGGTCTTGATCAGACCACCTGATCAAAAGTTATCATACAAACAATTTTCAATGATCATGGTTCACCTACACGATGGGTCTAATCACGTCCTATTTTAAACACTTAATTTTGATTGGTTCTCACAAGAATTAATTTAAAATTAATTAAGTGTAATTTTTTATTGGATTTCATTTTAAAAAAAGAAATAATAAAAAAAATTTTACAGCATCTTATCTGCTCTTTTTAAAAAAATTTTGGAGATATGATCCATGAAAAATTCAAAAAAAGAAAAAAGAAAAAAGAAAAATGCTCAAAAAAACGTCATTATCTTCAGCAGCAAATTGAATCGTATTTTTGGCCTGGAAAAAATCGAAATTTGGTTTTCTCTACTTCTATAAAAGTTGTAGAGAATTAAATTTCCTTTCAAAAAACATCAATCCCGAATCAATTGGAATTTTGAGCAGAAAGTTATGGCCAAAATATGAAACGGGCGCAGAAGATAACACAAATTCAGCATTATCTTCACTCATCTTTCAAAATTTCAAATGGGGATCAAACTCAAATTTGTTCAAGCTTGTCTAATAGACTGATCCCTTCCTTTAGCTTCAGAAGAAAAGTTTTTTAAAAAAAATAAATAGGATAAGAAACAGATACATCCTGGGAAAATTTTCAACAATGCTCAAAAAACGTAACTATTTTCAGCAGCAATTTGAAATACATTTTTGGCCTAGATAACGTTGGAATTTGGCTTTCTCTATTTCTAACAAAGTTGTAGATAATTGAATTTACTTTCAAAAAACACCCTTCTTGAATCGATTGGAATTTTGAGCGGAAAGTTAGAGCCAAAATACGAAGCAGGTGCAGCATCATTTCAAAATTCAAATGGAGATCAACACCAAATCCATTTAAGCTCATTTAAATAGGTTATCTCTCCCCTTAGCTTTAGAAGAAAGCTAATAACTTAGCTTTAAAGCTAAGCCATCCCTTTCCCTATAAGTAGAGAAGACCTCTTCCATTTTCTGGACCCCGAGTTCCCTCTAGAGAGTTAGTGAGAAAGCAAAAAAGAAAAACTGTTGTGCAACTATTATTCCTACTTTAGTTGTAGTTTAGTAATTCCTTGCTTTCTCCCTAGCCCTTTAAGTGATCACTTCCCCCCTTTTTTTTTTAACTTATGTTCTATGCTGGTAAGTAGTTAATTATGTTCTTAACTTTCTACACATGCGTGAATAAATGTTTAACAAGTCATTATTTGCTTCTTTTATGATATGCTTGGATGAACATGCCTATATGTCTTATTGTTATTCCTTTTACATGCTTAGATGAACACTTCTAGGCTAATACACAATTTTTCTCTTGAATGCTTAGATGAGCACTTCTAGGCTAAAACACAACTTTCTCTTCAATACTTAGATGAACATGTCTAGGTAATTGTTTTACTTTTTTAAAAATGCTTGAACGAACATGTCTAAGTATTTTGATTTTCTCTAGATAAACATGTCTAGGGATTTTCCTTTACTTCTTTTCATAATTGCTTGGATGATCAAATATGCTCAAATGTTTTATTTTTATTTGTTTCTCTTTGCAATTATGTTGATGACAAATAACATGACAACTTGGTTTTTTCTTCATATGCTTAGATGAACATGTCTAGGCTAGGAATTTTTTACTTACATTGATTTCTTGGATGAACATGCCATTACCTTAATGTTTTCTTTACATTAAAATTGTTATCTAACAAGTTTCACTTTTTGTTTCTTTTTATGACTAATTCCCCTAACACATGTTTGTTTACAATTCCTACAAGTTAACATGATTATATGACATACTGTTTGTATTGTTTGACATGACATGATGTTGGCCACCTTAACCTAGGAGACCGGTTTTACCGGGCGAGATGGGTGCTTAATCCCTTCCCATCTCGTAAATTAACCTCCAAATCAAGATCAAGGGTTCTAGACTATGCTTTTGCACATGTAATTTTACATCTTTTAGAATGTAACTAGGAAATAAAGCAATGTAATTTACTTTTCTTAGATTGTATCTAGGACAAAAAGAATTGTAAATTTTTATTACAAAATTTGATGTAAATTGTCATATACATTAATACAAAAGAATTATTTTTTTTATTGAAGGTTTTCTTATTTTCCCTTTTAAAATTAAATAAGTGGCGACTCCATGTAAAACCCTCGATCTAGGAGGGAGTACATTTCACACTAGGGAAAAGCTGCTACCACCGCATTAAATGCTCTGTAGCTAACTCTCTAGCTGCATTAATGTGGAGGTGATACCTAAACAGTGATATTCAGCCTTACAGCTACCTCTAAAAACTTCAGAAATGTGCTAATGGGATAAGGATTAAAGTCAGCCATTTGATCTACACGTGGAGGGCTGAGATGAAGCGAAGCCTAAGAATATAAGTAAGAAAGACCCCATTACAAGGGGATCATCTGAGATTCTGTAGGGAAAAAAAAATACTGTAGCACTAAGAATTGTAATTGTAATCAAGTCTAAAAGAAATCTATTCAAGAACTACTCTTCTCGAACTTTGCCGAGGAGGAATTTCTTTACATAAATCTTGCTTGTCTTTGTCTTCTCATCATCTTGAATCCATTGTGAGTGTTGTCCCAATCATTGAAGCCTAGTTTTTAGCTCACTCTCTACAAATTCATTGCATTGGGCTCTTTAGGCCCTAATCCATTTACCTTTTGGGCTTAGGATCCAAAACTTGCCCTTACACCGTGCATATGCACGAATTATACACTAGTGTATTATAGAATTAGTAAATTACTCTTGAATTCTATTGGCTGTGGAGGGTCTCTAATAAGAGACACCACATAAAATAACATTTTACAACCCACTTAACATTTCAATTCTTATTTTTCTCATCTAAACTAACACTATTCCAATGTTTATTCATTTCACTCTTTTCCTCACTTTCTTTCTTCACCTATTGCAATTTCTCTCTCTTCCTCTATTTCTATGTCTCTCTTCACCCACAATCAACACAAGTGACCACCACCATTAATTGCCACCAAAATTACATACATGTACCCAAAAAACCATATAAAAAATTCACATAATACCCATTATGAAATCACAGCCAAATAACCAAATCCAAAAAATCACATACCCAGATTTGTCGACCTAAATCTTCAAAATTTCCAACCCACCAATTATGACCACCAGCGCAACCACCAATCTACACTTTGGAGAACAAAAAATTACTAAGTGACAGCCCAAAGTGTATGAGCTTGTGATAGGACACAACCCACCAAGATAGGGTGAGATACCTAATCCTGATAGGTTAAGCATCATGGAGAGAGAGAGAGAGAGAGAGAGAGAGAGAGGAGTTTGTTGAGAGAATAAAGAGAGAGAAGATATTTTAATTTGTTTGGGAAGAGAGAGACAATAAAAAAAAAAGTACCACGACACACCCTTGGTGTGATAGTCACTCCACAAGTATAAGTGCTTGTGGGGTGTGGGGGGTAAAAGCCGAGATTCAAGTCTCCAGAAAAGAGCTTCACACACTTATACACTTAGATTAGATTAGAGTAGAATTTCTATCTTGTATATAAAAAGTATATTTCAATATACCCGCATAACTACAGGTAATCCTTATTTTTATGAATTTACTGTTCACAATGCTAAAAATTTTTAGCAATACCCACCTAGATAAATGTCGTTCTTGGGATATGTTTTTCTAAAATGGCAATTATAGGGGTTTTACACCCTCCAATGCTAATGCTCTAAGTATCAACATCAGTTGTTCTAAAAATATGTCATTTTAACACAATCAAAAAACTACTTAATTTTTTTAGCACATTGAGAATGGCAATTTTAGGGGTTTTACACCCTCCAATGCTAATGCTCTAAGTATCACCATCAGTTGTTCTAAAAATATGTCCTTTTAACACATCAAAAAACTACTTAATTTTTTTAGCACATCGAGAAGAAGCACCAGTCTTTGTACTTCAAGAGCACCTAAAAATTACTCATTTGGAACTACAACAATTGTTTTAAGTGTTCATAATTAGTCTCAACCAAAACAAAAAAAAAAAAGTGTTCATAATTAGACTTGATTTAAAGTTAGCTATTGTTTGATCATAACCTAGGGGAATTGTGGTCATTAATATTATGGGTAAACTATATAATTAGTCCTTAACCTTTACACTATATCTTAGTTTAATCCCTAACATTTCAAATGTGTCAATTTGGTTCCTAACCTTTTGATATTGGATCAAAATAGTCCTAACCATTAAATGATGGATGAAAAATGCTGACGTGGCTAACGGTTAAAACAAAATATTATTTTTTTTTGCTGCATAGACTTCCACATGTATTGTCACGTCAGCATAGACTTAAAAAAAAAAAAAAAAAAAAAAAAAAAAAAAAAAAAAAAAAAGAAGGTGCCATGTGTCCTTCATATATATTTCTTTTCCTTTCATTTTCTTTTGCTTTGCTTTCTTGGGAAACAAACGGGGTTGTAAACCCAAAATTGAAAAATTCAACATCATTTTCCTTACATTTTCTCAGCAACCAAATTAAGGGAAAAACCAAAGTTTGAAGCTTAAGCCACTCACCCAATTTCCTTTTTCTTCTTGCTCGTTGTCCACACTATCATGCTTAATGAAATCAAAATTTTCCTCTTCTTTAATCTCAACCATTGATCAAATCTTTTACCCTTACTCTTCCTATGCATGGTCAAAGTGATGTGCTTGTTGGCATCATCTTATACCTCTTATTTAATCCCAGTCCCACCCAAAGATCAAAATAGTCCATAAAATTCTTTAGTGTTACTAACAATTTGTTGTTAGGCCTAGTGTTAGACTTTATCAGTAACAATTCAATTACGCCTATGAGCTATGAAAATAATAGTGGACTTTATGGAAGGCCTTTAAATTTCTATAAGCAACATAAATATTGTGTAT
Organism: Quercus gilva; assembly: GCA_023621385.1. Taxonomy (NCBI): domain Eukaryota; kingdom Viridiplantae; phylum Streptophyta; class Magnoliopsida; order Fagales; family Fagaceae; genus Quercus; species Quercus gilva. The sequence continues at coordinate 5,225,513 of CM042482.1, read as the reverse complement.
TTGAAGTTTCTTTCAGAAATGGGTTTGTAGTTAGTTTCGCAATTTTTGCTTTTTCATTAATATTGTTTTTCCCTTTTTGATTTCGAGAAAAACAATAGAGTAGAGTAGATTTGATCAAAAATTAATTTATTTTCAGCAAACTCTACTCTACTCCCCCTCTATCCCTAACAATGGTGCATAACGGATTTACAATAGAGATGTTTTTCCACTTCATTTGCCAATATAGAAAGAAAAATACTTCTCCAAACATTCAGTTACTTCCAAATATGTGCTAGCAACTATTTAGCAGCTCCCAAAAATGTGGTATCACCCTTCATAGAATAAAATAAAAATATTAGACTCAACTTTGAAAGTAGTAGTAGTGTAGTACTAAAAATGAGAATCATTTTTTTAATATTTTTTTGGATTTAGAAGAACAGAAGGCTCAAATGCTATGCATCGAATTTCTTTTAACAACAATTCATGAATACAAAAATTATACATAACTAGTAGTAGACCTACACAATGCGCAAAAAAAAATTTTATTTACTAAAGTGAAAAATATGGTTTCTCTTTTAAGAACTCAAAAGGTAAAGCTAAAAACTTTTCATTCCTAACTAATAGTTAAAACTTGTATTGCATCATAAATAGGCCACGTAATAAATAAAGAAAATCTTTCAAAATAAGCATACATTAGACACTCTATCTCTCTCTCAAATAACAATAGCGTCCAGTTTATTATGAGAGCACAAAAATTTCGAACAGGGAACTAATCAAACTACACAATATTATAGCAATTTCAAAGGCTAACATTTACTTAACAGAAAATCATATTTTACTTTTCTCTATAAAAAATAAATAAATAAATAAATAAAACTTGTTTTTGTAAAGAGAAAAAAAATTTAAATATCTTCAAGTTTCAGCCCTCTGTTTTAATGTTCACTTCAACTCTGAAATGATCACTACAATAGAAACAATCTTTGTATCTTACTAATTAAAATCTTTTGTATGGTCAGTTACATGTTTTGGTTATTGTTTTGAATTTGAAAGCTATTTTAGACATTTACATCTGACACTGTCATCTAATAAGTAATAACCATATTTCTACCCCTACATCGCAAATCATAGAAATACAAAGAGAAGTATGACCCCAACAACCATTATGATTTTAATCAACAATATTGTAAACTAATGCATCAAGCATAAACGGTCAATATGACTAGTTAGTAGTAGGAAAAGAAGAAAACCTAAAAACTAAAAAATTCCTAGTTTTGGTCGACGTATGCTACACTAAATTGAGGTAGCAAACTTGAAATTTTTATAAAGGATCTTATATGTAATATAAATGTCTTGGGAGGAAAGAATAGTTCCCAACAGATTACTTGATGAGTTAGAAGTAACAAAGCACTCCAATTAACAATTGCTAAAAATAATTTAGCAATAACCACCCACCCAATGCATCAACATCATTTGTTCTAAAAATAAGTCATTTTTACATCAAAAAATTACTTTATTATTTCAACACAATTTTACAGTACACTTTATATTATATCTTTTATCCTTCAATTCAATACATTAAAATAGTGTTAACTCAAAATTCGTATTAAAAAAAACAAACACAACCCAATGGCAGATGAACAAGTGACCACCAACCAACAACCACTGTCACAACCACTGCATCCTCCACTCCATAACCCAAAAAGCACAACACAAAATAAACCCAACCAAATCTAGCCAAATACCTACAACAAAGCCATAGCCACCAGCAGCAAAAACACCAACAACAACCACAAAAAAAAAACCCAAAAACCACAATCAGACCACCGCCACCAAAACCCAGAGGCCACAACTGGACCACCACCACCACCACCACCAAAACCCAAAGGACAACATCAAATACAACAATTGACATTACTCGTTTTTCAATTTCAATAACAGAATAAACAAATCAAGTAAAAACAATAGAAGACAACCATCGCATTATAAGAATTACTCGTCCCTGTCACAAGCCACAACTACTTTGATATAAATATCAAAAATCACTAAAACAAAAATAATTCAAGCTCTCTACATATTGATAAATATTAACTTGCACGCACGAACACTCACTAATATTAACAAGGATGATTACATTATAACAAACTCAGCTCTTGTAAGTAGTTTTTCCTTTAGCCGCTTGGCAGCTTCTCTGGCACCTTCAAATTTAACAGTAGTCCTCACATTCTCTGGGCGAGGGATTCCCACTATATATGGAGCATAAGGATTAACAATAATCTTTTCAAGGTTGATGGCACTTTCGAGTAAGTAAACAACAAGCTGAATGTCTATTGCACGCCCTGCAAACCCAACTATTTCCACCTCCTTGAGGTGTTCATTGGGATATTTCTTCACCTTCCTTGCCTTTTTTGGAAAATTGATCTTCGACAATATCAACTGTAATTGGGAAAACGAAAATAAGAATCATGTCACGTATGCAATTGGAAAAGGAAAGTAAGGAACTTCAAAACAAAGAGCAATGATTCTCAAGGGGATATGTGTAAGCAAATAATATAGATTACCATCAAACAACAAATAATGATGACCGGCTACATTCTTTGGAATCAGAAACAAATAATGATGATCAGAAGATGCAGGGAAAATTATATCTAACAAAACCAGATTTAAAGCCATTAGGGAGGAGGTCAGAGCATGGTTAAGGGCTGTAAGAAAGTCAAGATTTCTATTCATGACTGAGTGGTATGTGGTGGTATAGTGTTTTCTGTATTTGAAAAATAGGTGTTTGTTTGCTGCTTAATATTGCTCAGTTGTACTCTATTTTGGAGTTTTTTTTAAAGAAAGTTTCTTCATCGTCCCAAAATAAAAATAAAAACTCTTAAGCGAGAAATTGCTGAAAGTGAAGATGATAACTCCAATAGAACTGAACATTCACTTTTCAAAGTTTAGTTGTATCTTGCATAAGAGTATTCACTTTTCAAAGTTTAGTAGTTCCTCGCATAAGAGTATTTATTTTTATATTGGGATGATGAATAATTATTTAAAAAAAAAAAAAAAACCCTCAAATAGAGTAAGACTGAGCAACATCAATCTGCAAACAAACAACTATTGATCAAATATATAAGACGGGGTTCAACTATTGGAATGGTATAATTATCACTATTCATCATTTCAAAGTACCATTTTTTTTATTAAAAAAAAAAGAAAAAGAAAAAATGATTATAAACCACGGGCCAGCAATTAGTGTACAGATTGCATCACCTAGATTAAAGACTAAAAGCTACTACTATGCTTTGTGTGAAGTTAAGAGGCAAGAATAGTCACCTCAAAGACAAACTTATGTAAAAAAGGTGCTGCTTCTATTAGAGGTATTAAACCGAGGAGGCTTGATCCCTCATTTGTGGCAACTGTGACCTTAAGGTGTTTAAGCTTGGTAAGAGTTTGAAATTCTGGGAATTCAACGCCATCCTGAAAAGGAAAAAATAAGAGATGAGAGTAAATTATGTAAAACTAAATAAACATATATGTAAGAGATTGCAAATGAATTTGAAGTGCTTACATAAGTATAGGAGTGAACATCAAGCGTCAAACTCTCTAGCTGATAAAGGTAGCTCGAAAGAGAGCCAAATGCATAATACATAGGATGCGAATACATCCCACCAATTCGTACATCTAGAAGACGGGGTGCAGAATGAACATGCAGTCTTATTTCGTTACCAACATAGCCAAAAGACTCAAGATTTGGAGCATTAATCTCAATACTTTTAAATTCTAAACAACGTATTATGTGTAAGTACTTCAACTTCAATGATGAACCGTAAATCTTCAGATTCACTAAATCTTCAGAATTGTCCACATGTAATCTTTCAAGCAGGGGGCAATTGGAAAGGAAGTGCTCTAGAAGCTCTCCAGTTACACGTATGTATTTTAGAGTGAGGGATGTGAGGGACTTGATGCAAGTTTTGTCACTTGTAAAACGCTCATTTGGAAACCTATAAAAATTACTTGCATCTTTGAATGGGCTTGTTGCTGTAAAGTCCAATTCAAGTCTCTTAACTCCCTTTGAGATTGCAAAGTCAATCCATCCATCAACGTGACTTTTAGAACCATCATCAAGCTCAAAACAAACTCTGAACTCATATATAGTTGAGACTCGACATGATTTTAGAGTGTCATTCACCCACTGTAAAAATTTCTTCCTTTCAAATTTCAACGCTTTCTTTTCTTTCTCAATTTCCCACATTGTATATAGACCATCAAAGTCCAAACTACGAGGCAAGAATGGGCACAGACATTTCCATCTATGGGAAAGAACACTAGTTCTAAATGCTTCCTTCGGCGTCAAGAAAGAAAGAGCAGAGATAAGCATCTCATCTGGCAACTGACTTATCCGGTCCCTGATAGACTTTATTCCCAAAAACAAAATACAGAGAAGAAAAAGTAAGTTAATCATGTATTTGTCTGAAAAATTAAACTTTAGAAACAGTTAATCTAACATGGAACCTAGCTGCCTAGGTTGTTATACAAATTCAGCATAAAAAAGAAAGTAACTCCTTTTGAAAAAAGATATGATTTTTACCTTGTCGGAAGGCAACACTGTCTTATCCATGAATGTGAATAGAGAACTGCAAATTAGGGAAAGAAAGAAAGAGTTAAGTATGGGAATAAGAACAAATTGATGCCCACAATGCAAGTAAAAAGCCCAGAGATTGATGAGACAAAATACCTCGTGGGTGTCACTTTTCCTCCGAGGATGACGAAAAAATTGATAGCTAAATTAAATAATTGAAACACAGAGAGAGAGAGAAAGAAGAGGAGGGTTGATCAAGAGACAATTGAGTTTAGGCGAGAGGAGAAGGGACGGGTATATATATAATAAAACACCGATCTAACCCCTCCTTAAGAACTGGTTTTCCTTTTCCTAGAAGAAGAAGAAGAAGAAGAAGAAGAAGAATAGTACAACACCGACCTAACCCTCCCCTGTTTTCCAGAGAAAGAACTGATTTTCCAAGAAGAAGAATAATAATAATTCCTATAAAAGTAATAATAATTCAACAACGACCAAACCCTCCCTTGCTTTCCAAGGGAAGAATAGGTTTTCCTTTTACTAGAAGAAGAAGAATAATAATAATTCTTATAAAATAAAATAAAATAAAAATAAAAATAATACAACAACGACCAATTTCCAGGGGAGGAGCTGGTTTTCCTTTTCATAGAAGAAGAAGAAGAAGAATAATTCCTATAAAAATAATAATAATAATACAACAACGAACTAACCCTCCCTTGCTTTCTAGGAGAAGAACTGGTTTTCCTTTTCTTAGAAGAAGAATAATGATAATACAACACCGATCTAACCTCCCTTGTTCTCCTATAGCGTTGCCAACGGCGCTTGAGTCTGGAAACAGGGGAAAAGAAGGGTTTGGTCCGTTTAGAGCAAGAGGCACTAGTACTGTATTATTATTATTATTATTATTATTATTTGAGCGAGATCTAGAGTCAATGTACTTTTCTTTTCTGTACCAACGTGTGCGCAATGGGTTGTTTAAACCAAAACTGTACTGTTTAAGTCTGTAGAGAAACAAAAAAGGCGCATGAGTTTAAGATCTAAGAGTTTAAAAGAAAAAATCTACCATGTTGATGTGGCTGATTTTGATGGGTGGGAAAAAAAATTGGATCCTATGCCTTTTGAGCATCTCCATCCAAAAATTGTATCACATTCTATTTTACTATCTCAAAAAGTTATTTTATTAATTATATCATATTATTTTACAATACACCCAAAATCTCAAAATTTTATTTTTTTCTCATTTTATTTAAATATTCTTTTTTATTCCTTTTTTTTTTACTATTTCTCTTCCTTTTCCTCTCTTTATCTCTCAACCTCTAGCACCGACCACAATAGATTAAAAAAAAAAAAAGCATAGCCACCACGCCACCACCATGCCACCACCAACACACAGTCACCCCCACATATCCTAGCACCACCCACCGGACCATCAAACCAAAACCAAAACCACATTAAAAAAAATCATCAAAGCATCAGTTCAAACCAAGCCAAGACCCCACATATCCCAGCAAACCCATTTAAAAAAAAATCACCATCAGAGCCACCATCGGAGCTACTTATGAAGCCACACATACCACAGACATCACAGCACGATCTTTGATCTTCGCTGATCCAAACCCACGCCACCACAATCTCTGATCTCTGCCGATCCCAAATTCAAAATCCAAAACCCAACTCCAGTCACGCCTCGATCAACCCAAATCCAAAACCCATAACCCATGGCCCACCATGCCGATCCACCATAATCCTCAGCCCCAGACCCACCAAGCAAACCCACCAAAATCCGATTAGCAATCCTCAACCCCTTGACCACAATGAACTTGCCTAGGAAAGGTCATCGGCAGTGCCATCGGAGAGAAAGGGTCATCAGCAATGAGAGACACAGGGAGAGAAAGGCTCAACGGAGAAAGGGGAGATGAGCTATGTGACTATGAGAGAGAGAAAGAGAGAGGAGTTGAAAGTGAAAGGACTGAAAGGAGAGAGAAAATGATTTAAATAATATATTTTGGTTTACAATGCTACAACAGTGCCATCCTACATTTAGGATGGTACTGTAGCAATATTGCAAAATTTTTTGCAATTCTAAGCATTTACAAGTCTGGGTGTTGGGTGGCTTTTGGGCTTTAATGCCAAATCTATCCTACATATCCCATTTGGCAGTCCCAATGGGAATGCTCTTACATAGGATAATGGTAAAATGTTGCGGTAAAAGAATATAGGATAAACAGCATATTCGGTCACTATTCTTTATACTATAATTTAATTTGATCCTTAACCTTTCAGCTGTGTCAATTTGTTCCCTGACATTTTAGTGTCGCGTCCATTTAATCTCTATCGTTACCTCTTAGATGGAAATTGCTAACGTAGCTAACGGCCAAAATAAAAAATCAATTTCCATTGATGTGGCAGTAAACTAATTTTTTTATTTTGGTTGTTTATCATGTCATCAATTTTTATCCAATAGATAATAACAGAGACTAAATTGACACGACAATAAAATGTTAGGGATCAAATTGATATAATTAAAAGGTTATGGACTAAATTAAAATATGATGTAAAGGATAGAGACTAAATACGTAGTTTACACAAGAATATATATATATATATATATACACACTACACGCGCTTCATGCGTGTAATTAGGTTGTTTTTTTTAGATAGTTTTTTTTTTTTCTTTTTCTTTTATAGAAACTTGGAGTAGTTTTTTTTATTTTAAGAACATGAGGTAGTTTTTTTTATAGGAACATGGGGTAGTTTTTGTTGTGTAGATGGGGTAGTGGGAAGTTTTACAAAACATGGGGTAGTTTTATAAACATGGTCTAATTAAATTAGGGGTATTTTTGACATTTTTTAAGGCATAACTAACTTTTTGAATCCTCTTAATATATAAATATATATATTAATATATAGATATATAGATGAATCCTCTTAATATATATATATATATATATATATATATATATATATTGTGGGGCCCAAATATTTAGCAACCCCGGCCCACTCCACATCTGGCCCAAAGTTCGTGCCAAGGAGGGTACAAAGTCCGAGGATGAGTGGGAGAAACTCAAGTCATCTGGGACTTCGCCGAGGATGCTCACGTCCTCGGCAAACCGACATTGAAGGGAATGAGCTGTCACTCACTCATTAAATGCCCGCCACCAACACTCTGGTCACATCAATGGTGAGTTGACCAGCCAACAGTGATGCCTTGGTTGCTTCAACTAACAGAAAGCTTGCAAAGGCGGCTGATGGGACAAGCCCTCAGACACAAGTTCAAATGGCCGACAAGTGGACAGCAGAGATCAACTGAACAAGACTATATAATAGATAGAATCCCCAAAGTAAAGGAGTTCTTTCTCTGGCCCTTGGGGGGGGGGGGGGGAGGAAGAGGAGGAAGGGTTTTCTTTCTTTGTACAAAGGACAATCCTTGTATTCATGAATTCTAAGGAAAAGAGCTCCTCAGACCGGGCCGAGGACGAACTTTGCTCAAGAACACTTAGTCATATTTTAGTTATCCTTCTTGTAAACCCACGTCGACTGTTGTCTTTCTTGCTAGTGCCTGGCCCTTTTATCGACTTTCTACAAATTTATTGTATGGGGGCTGCCCGAAACGTGTCCCTACAATTGGCGCCGTCTGTGGAAAGGACTTATGCACTAGCAAGTGCGATGGTTGGTGTGAAAAGATCAAGAGCAACACTTCTTCAAAAAAAAAAAAAAATACAGCCAATGGCAACAATATTCATTCAGAAGGCAACAATCACAAGAGATGAAAAGATGCGAGAAATAAAAAAGATGAAATAGGTCTACTTCTTTATTAATATATGAAGAAAAGTTACATCTTACAGCAGATGCTCATGCAGGCTTGTTCTAAAGCTAACTACAAAGATAGATGTCCATGCAGGCTTGTTCTAAAGCTAACTACAAAGAAAAACGCTTAAACAGACTTGTGCTGAAGCTAGAGAAGAGGAAAGGGTGAGAGGCCTAGGCAGGCTTCTTTTAAAGCCAAGTCAAGCGACGAAGGGAGAGGTGGAGATAGGCCTATGTTAAGACCATCCACAGCTCCCCAACCAACACTTACGGTACAAGGAAGGGGAAGGAAGAAGAGGCCGTGGCGCTTGACGATTCCATCTCAAGGTTCCGCCTGGTTTCCCTCCCAATCCCACAACGACTGGGAGCCGGCGAATCACTATCAGCCTAAAGGGCTGACAGATCCAAATCCGGAGAGGAAACGTTATGTTCCTTTCGAATCCCCCTCCGAATGGCAAGGGGAGTTCCATCTCTGGCTAGGTTGAAAAGAAGAAGGATCTTCAGCTTCCTCCTACCCCACCCCCAGCATAATGTCCAAGGTCGAGGTGCCATCCTTGGCTCCTGAAAGGGACTAGGCTTCTTCATCACCGCCCTTTCCCAGGGCCACTTTGTTTCATGGGGCACGAGCTACTATTTTGGCAAAGCCCTTGACATGTCCAGAGAGCAGTGCGTTTGTGAGATATGAACTCAAATGTTTGTGAAGTTTGAAGAAAAGGATTGTCCCAGAAATGCCTTATATAGAAGGCAAAAATTGGTGAAAGCCAGCCCGCACAGAATCCTAAGGAGAAATTATCGGAGGCAATAACTCCGCCCAATTTCCAAGAGGCTTATCCGTTGCTGGACCCTCGTAAATCTGCAAGGACATTAATGAGGAGGTGCCTCGTGCACCGAAGCGTCAAGCGCGTTACTCGAATAGCCCAAGGGACGCCTTGTAATCAGAAGAGGCGCTCTAGACGAAGAGGCTAGACCAAAGAAGGGTCCCCTCATTGGCAGAGCAAGTCTGGAACTAGGTACTAGACAGAATCAAGGCCTTGCATGGTCCTCAAACTCAAGCCTATAGGGAAACTAGTTACGTTAGAAGACAAGTGTTAGACAAAACCTAGGCCTTGCATGGTCCTCGGACTCAAGCCTCTGGGAAAACTAACTACTAAAGAAGAACTAGGTACTAGACAGAACTAAGGCCTTGCATGGTCCTCGGACTCAAGCCTATAGGGAAACTAGTTACCTCAGAAGACAAGTGTTAGACAAACCCTAGGCCTTGCATGGTCCTCGGACTTAAGCCTCTGGGGAAACTAACTACTAAAGAAGAACTAGGTACTAGACAGAACCAAGGCCTTGCATGTTCCTCGGACTCAAGCCTATGGGGAAATTAGTTACCTCAAAAGACAAGTGTTAGACAGAACCTAGGCCTTGCATGATCCTCAGACTCAAGCCTCTGAGGAAACTAACTACTAAAGAAGAACTAGGTACTAGACAGAACCAAGACCTTGCATGGTCCTCAGACTTAAGCCTATGGGGAAACTAGTTACCTCAGAAGACAAGTGTTAGACAGAACCTAGGCCTTGTATGGTCCTCGGACTCAAGCCTCTGGGGAAACTAACTACTAAAGAAGAACTAGGTACTAGACAGAACCAAGGCCTTGCATGGTCTTCGGACCCAAGCCTATGGGAAACTAGTTACCTCAGACGACAAGTGTTAGACAGAACCAGGGCATTGCATGGTCCTCGGACTCAGGCCTCTGGGGAAACTAGTCGCCTTAGGAGATCCCAGCCAATGGAGAAAGCAGAGCCTGGGTCTTGTATGTTCCTTGACGTCAAACCTATGGGGAAACTAGCTGCTTCAAGAGAACCCAAGTATTAGACAGAACCAAGGTCTTGCATGGTCCAAGGACTTAAACCTATGAGGAAACTAATCACTTTAGGGGGATTTAAGCACTGGACAGAACCAAGGTCTTGTGTTGACCGTGGGCCCAAACCTACAGCGAAGCTGACCACTTAGGTAATAGTAATAAATGCTGCAAGGGACGACGATTAGTGTAGTCGGCCGAGGCGTAATTGAAGCCAATATCGTACAAGTGATGTATGCATATATGTATAATATAATACAAACAAAGAGAATAAAAGGAAACGGAATATGCACTTTACTGAATCTTTAAAAAAGGAGTTTTACAAGGCAAACATGCTAACACAAAAAAAAAAAAAAAAAAAAAAGGAAGAGAACGGAAAACAAGGCAAAGACGCAACAGGGGATCACTCTTTCGGCTTCATCTCAACTCCCCCCTCAGGGGGCTGGGCAGAGGAGGTCTCAGAATCCTCAGGGCCTTCGCCTAGGACTGCAGCCTGAGAAGGTTCAGCTGGGTGGGGTACCTCCTCTACAAGGGGTGCTTGGACATCAGCTAAGGGGCCTGCAGTCTCTCCAGGCACATCAGCAGTGGGACCCTGGCTTGCCTCAACGTTCCTAGGAGGATCAGCTTCCTTGGTGGGCTCGCCCGAGGTAGGGGCAGCTGGGGTGCCCTCCTTAGAAACAACCCCAACACCCTCGGCAGACATCTCGGCTTCAAAACTTGGAGGGGCAGTCTCACGAATGGCAGGAGGATAATATACGTTCTCCGCCCTCCATAGGTTGGACAAGGTGTCGACCCCTGCCTGTGTTAGGGCCTCACCTGGGAGCAGTAAAGTCTGCACACTCCATGCACTTGGGCTTTAAGGCTGTCTTCTGTTTCAGTCGCCCCTTCCTCATAGGCATCATGCACAGCCTTGTCTTTGAAGGCCTCAGCCTCAGCCTCAGCCTCAGCCTTGGCAAATTCAGCCTCCTCCTTGGCTTTTAAAACCTCGTCCCTAGCAGATTCCGTAGCGCCTCTAGCCTTATCTGTCTCAAGCACCCTTTCCTCCAAGGTCGCGATCTTCTCTCTGGCTGTCTTCAGCTGATCCTCGGCCTTGAGCAGGCTGCCCGTTTGATCTAGAGCCAGTTTTTCAGCGGCAGCAAGGGCTGACTCAACAGTGTCTCGAGCCGCCTTCATCTCCTTCAACTGGTCCATAACCTTTTTAAGATCGGCCTTAGAAGCATTGAGGGCCCGCACGGCGTCCGACAGCTTGGTACGCTCCGAGCCAGCGACCTGGCTCTGGCTATTGGCTATGTCCTCCAGCCTAAAAGTAGTCTGAATAGCCTGCCAATTGAAACCATTGTGCAGCAGATAAAGAGCCACGGAAGGTCAAGAAAATCACAAGCAATCAGAAAACTTACCATGCCCAAGTATTGCTTAAGGCCAAGGAAGACCTCCTTGCTCCTCAAGGCCTCCAGCTGGGCTATGTCAGCGGGAAGTAGCAAGGACCTCTCCAATGCGTCAGCCACGAGCGCACCCTCACCCCCTTGAGGGTTCCTAAGAGAGACGTCATCCATCAGAGGTTCCCCATGGAGCATGGGGGCAGGGAGCCAAGCCTGGGCCCCGGCCTGGATAGAGGCCTGCTTCTCTTGGCCTCGGCGCCCTATCTTCAGCTGTTTTGATGACGGTCGACCATCGCCACCACCTCGGGGGGGATCAGACTCTTCGCCCCCCTAGGTCTCTTGCCTTTGTCCTTCTTCAGCGGAGGACTGATGGACTTAGACCCAGGCATCGAACTCTGTTGGGGTGGGGGCGGTGGAAGCTCGAGAGGAGGATGCTCGGGAGGAGACTTCCTCAACGCATCCCTCCCCGGCTGCCCCTCAATCAGCGCCAGCAAGCTCTTCTAAGGCTGCTTCTTGAAACTCATCTTCGCCTGAGTAGTGGCTTCTTCGGACAGAAAGTCCTCTTCAGTGAAACTAGGGTCACCCAAATCGCCGGGAGGGTCCTCGGGCAAGTGGGGCTGGTCGAACATGCCAAACTCATCCCCGGACGGACTTGAGTCAACAACCTCCTCTTCCCCTTCGACCTCGGTAGCTTGAGCCGACGAAGAAGTACCTACCAACGGTACGCCCTCGGCGATGGGAGACCCTTCGGGGATGAAAAATCCGTTCTCGACTACGGTAATGCTACGCAGCCGAGGATCTCTAGCTCGAATCACGTGCCTTGGAGCTGAGAATGATTTTTGGATCGGGACATATCCTAAGACCACGTGAGCGGCTCTAACTTGGTTGTCGTCTCTATTCACAATGATCTCCGACCTGAGCACCGTCTCCAAGTCTTTCTTATTGACCTGACTGAAGTGACACTCAAAAGCATGCGGATCTGCATGAAAGAAAGCAAGTTCCTGTCAAAATCCAAGCAAAGCAGGACACTAAAGCACAAGAAACTGAAAACGCTCTCCTAGTCTGGATGCCCCACCTGGTGTACCCTCCACTGTTGGGCACGGAAGACCCTCATGACATTCCCCAGACACGATGAGGAAGTCTTTGTTCAGACCCTTGCTGGACTCAGGGAGGCACTGGATGAGCCGGACCCTATAGTCCCTTGTCCTCATGTAATAAGACTTCTCTTTCAGGCGCTGGAGTTTGTAGCACCAGTTCACATCATGATGGGTTAGCCTCAGCCCCATCTTCTCATTCAAGGCATTCACACAGCCTAAAATCCTAAATACATTAGTAGCGCATTGAGTGGGAGATAAGCCGAAATGCCTAAGATAGTCCCTCATTACCGGCCCCATGGGGATCCTCACTCCGCCCTTCAGAAAGGCGATTATAGGAATCGCCACCTCACCCTCTTTCCTACTCGAACTCAATTTCCCCTCTCCGCAGTACCTCAAACCCACCGTAGCGGGGATCCTACGATCGGCGACGAATTTGTCCATTAACTCCTCAGACTCGACTAACTTCTTAAGCCTACCCATCCTAGAGAACTAACAAGGAACTCAAATGGACAGTACGAACTAGAGAGAGAAGAAGACTTACGGAAATGAGGGAAAGCTCCTCGGGCAGGCTTTTTGTGCTATGGAGAGTTGCAAGTACAGTTGGAGATGTGACCAAATTCGGGGTAGGTGCGCAGAATCTCTTGAATGCAAAAGTGAAAGGACGAACCAGTTCAACTGGGTATATATATATACCCCCAATTAAAAATAACCGCATGGACTTTCCCGCCCAATGGGCCAGGAGCATCCCCACCGTCCATTCATCATCGCACCGTTGAACGTGGGAGGCACAGAGCCGCCAAAATTTAATGAAGGCACGCTCCAGATACCGAAACGCCAGGAACGTCCCCTGGGCAGTTGAAAAGATTGTGACATTGACAGAAAGACAAGGCTCGACAGGCTAGGACATTGGCCTGAGAACATCAAAATCCTCCTCCCCTCTCGAGAGGCCAGGCAGCAGAATTTTGAGGGGCTATTGTGGGGCCCAAATATTTAGCAACCCCGTCCCACTCCACATCTGGCCCAAGGTTCGTGCCGAGGAGGGTACAAAATCCGAGGATGAGTGGGAGAAACTCAAGTAATCTGGGACCTCGCCGAGGATGCTCACGTCCTCGGCAAACCGACATTGAAAGGAAGGAGCTGTCACTCACTCATTAAATACCCGCCACCAACACTCTGGTCACATCAATGGTGAGTTGACCAGCCAACAGTGATGCCTTGGTTGCTTCAACTAACAAAAAGCCTGTAAAGGCAGCTGATGGGACAAGCCCTCAGACACAAGTTCAGATGGCCGACAAGTGGACGGCAGAGATCAACTGAACAAGACTATATAATAGATAGAATCCCCAAAGTAAAGGGGTTCTTTCTCTGGCCCCTGGGGGGGGGGGGGGGGGAGGAAGAGGAGGAAGGGTTTTCTTTCTTTGTACAAAGGACAATCCTTGTATTCATGAATTCTAAGGAAAAGAGCTTCTCGGACCGGGCCGAGGACGAACTTTCCTTAAGAACACTTAGTCATATTTTAGTTATCCTTCTTGTAAACCCACGTCGACTGTTGTCTTTCTTGCTAGTGTCTGGCCCTTCTATCCACTCTCTACAAATTTATTGTATGGGAGCTGCCCGAAACGAGTCCCTACATATATATATATATATATAGAGAGAGAGAGAGAGAGAGAGAGAGGGGGGGGAAATTTAATTAGATTTCAATTGTTTTCTAATTTTGCGCCATGTGTACTATCTAAAAAATTTTCAATTTTTGTACTAGGTGAGTTGATGTTACGCAAAGGACATGAGTCAATATAAATAATAATAAAATCCCAATAAAAAAGAAATAAACAAGAAAGAGTAAACTCATATTTATATTCAAAAATAAAAAATAAAACTCATGTATATATATATGGCTTAAAAAATGTGTAATGTAGGGATCGAGTTTGAGCACTACCTCAATGGGGTGAGTGGACTCAAGCCCAGTTAGCCCGGTACAATGAATTTGTAGAGTATGAGTTCAAGAACTAGGCCCTGGTAAAGATTGCGACGGCTAAACAGGGTAGTGTATGGGTTGGGCGACAAGAACATAAGCTAAAGCGTAAGATATGGTTCCTCAACCCTCCTCTTAGGGGCTGGAAGTTCTTACTCCTTTAGTGCTAGGTTACAGAGATGATACCAATAGTACCACCTTTCTTGCCTTCCCCTTTTTCTGGAGGGCTTCTCACATTATATATTTCTTTTCAGTTAATCCTAACTCTACATTTGTCGACCAGGCAGGTCACTATTCGAGTGCTTGTCCCATCAGCTGTTTTTCCATCCTTCTGTGAGTTGCAGCTACCAAGGCTGCAGTGTTCAGGGGTCATTTCCTCATTAATGCTGCCAGAATGCCAGCAGCGGGCATTTAATGTGAAGATGACAGTTTGTCTCGAGTTTGCTCTTCCCTCGTCCTCTCATGATCGGCGCATTATACTCGTTCTTTCTCTTGGAGCGCTCTGGGAGGCTGCCTTTGATGGGGTGTTGACTCTCCCTCCTTTGGTCAGGGTCCGCTGAGGACATAGTTATCCTCGGCGATTCTCCTAGGTGATCCGGACTTTTTGCGTCGTCTTCGGCATGGGCCTTGAGTTTGGTACGAAGTGGACTAGGATTACTTAATTCCTTGGCCCCACATGTAACTTTTATATCAAATATAATTTGAACTCATATATTTATATATGTAATTACGATTGTTTTTAAATGTATATATATGTATATAATTTGAACTCATATCTATATATATATACACTAATATTATATCATATCATATCATATACTGTATAATAAAAGTTTGGCTTAAAAGTTGTGGTTGCGTCAAGTAGCTTCACCAAATCGCATAAATTTTTATTTTAATTTTTATAAAATAGATATAATTTCTTTTTGTTTTTATCTTCTTATCCTATAATTTATAAGTTGATCAAATCTTAATATGATTACAATCCAAATTCTTCATCTAATCTTTTTTTATTATAAATAAATTATATTATTACACCTCAAAAACCACAACATTATTAGTTCATATTTTTTAGATTTTAAAAAAAATAGATATAATATTTTGTTCTTATCTTCTTCTCATATAACTCACACCTCTACAAATTAGACTAACATTAGACTTTTTGTTCATATCAACTTTTTCAATGTGAAGTGCATATATATCAAATAATTCATAATAAATACCCTCCAAACTATTTCTTTTCTCAATTATTCTCTTCCTCTACCTACAACCTTGCAGATATGCATTTGTTTACACTATTTTTTATATATATTCGTTTATTCTATTTTTTTTTTCATCAAATTGAAAAAGTTTTGCGTATTTTTTTGTCTTTTACTTAAACTAATTCTATTAAGTTTTATTTGATTTACATGGTTATGGTTTGAGAATCAATCATTAAATATGCTTAGACATGGTTTTGTATTATTTTGTATATTGTATATGAATTAAACGTTTATGACATGAGTTCCACTGGTGATATGTTGTTACACATTTATGCTTAATATGGTTAGACATAATTTTCTATTATTTTGTATATTATATTTATACTGCTATTTAAGGGGTTTCCCCTATTTGAGATCCTAATTTTTCTGGTTCAAAAATACTCCTACATCCCTATGTTTAAGTAGAGACAAAACTAAAAAACAATTTGATAAAAATACAACTTTAACTCCCACTAAAACATTGTCTAAAAAATAGGACCACTCTGCTGTTGATTTTCAAATTTCTTTATCCACTTATAAATTAGATTCTCAAAATAAAAATTATATATGTAAAATAAAAACACAATTTTTTTTTTTTGCTACAAAATAGGACCACTAAAAAAAAAAGCCTCATTGCACGTGCATGTTTATGATAAATCTTATTATTTTTAGCTTATTATTAAGCATGTCTTGATATAAATTTGATGATAAATTGTTCTATCTATTTTATTATTTACTTTTACTTAAATTAGAAATTTTTTTCTTATTTTGTTTAGTTTACACATGATTTTTTATTAAGCCGTACATTGCACGGGAATAATACTAGTATATAATTAAAGTCAAAATTGAGAGAAATCCAATTAGATTATAAATTGAATTCCAATTGTTGTCTAATTTTGCGCAATATGTCCTATATAAGTTTTTTTTTTTTTTAATTTTTGTTCTAAGTAAGTTAATGTTGTGCAAAAGACAAAGAATCTAATATATATATATATATATATATTAATAGGTAATATTCAGAGAAATTTCAATTAGAATTTGAAATTAAAATTCAATTTTGCGCAATGTGCCTAAATTTATGTAGGGACTACACCATAATTATCTACTTAAGCTTTTTAATTTTAGTGTCAAGTGAGTGCAAAATACTAAGAATCTAATATTAATGAACTATAAAATTTAAATTAAAAAAAAAAAAACTAATTACATATACTAAGTACAAATCATCACATAACAAAGATCACTACACATTCTATTTTATTAAAAATTAGAAGAAAAAAAATAATCATAAGTAGTATTAAATTTGGGTAAGAATTTTAATATATGACTAATTACAATTACTTTATAAAAAAAAATTGACTAATTATTTATATTTTTTTTATAGAAATTGTGTTTGATTTTAAATGTATCCTTACATATGCACGTGTTACATGCTTTTTTTTTTTTTAATAATTTGACTAATTATATATTTTTATAATAAAAATTGTGTTTAATTTTAAATGCATCCATGCATTTGCATGGGTTACATGCTAGTATATATTAAAAGTGAAAACTCAGAAAAAATATAATTAGATTTCAATTGGATTCTTAAGTTTGTGCCATGTGCTCTATCTAATTTTTAATTTTTGTGCCAAATAAATTATTTAGTATAAAAATCAAAAAGTCCATATCTAATTTGATTCTAAATTGGCTTTCAATTGGAGTCCAATTTTGTGTCATGTGTATATCTAATATTTTAATTTTTGTCTCAAGTGAATTATTGAGTGCAAAAATCGAAAAATATAAATCCAATTGAATTCTAAATCATATATATATATATAATGAGAAACCATTACATATTTTAGAAATGTATGGTTTAAAAAAGGTGTAAGCTAATGTAAGGGATTTTTTTTTACGTTTCTTTTTCTAAGAAGGAAGTCGGGCCTGGCGCTCCGCAGAATGGGCTCCAAAGTACTATTTTGCCACTGCCAGGTTATGCGCAAACGTTGAGTCCAAGTCCAAGAAAAGACACTGCAAAGTGGGCTTATCCTCTGTTTCTGCCGCAGAAGGAACTTTTCTCTAGTTTCTGCCACAGGATTGACATTTCTGCTGTAGAAGGAACTTTTCTCCGGTTTCTGCCACAGAAGGAACTTTTCTCCAGTTTCTGCTACAGAAGGAATTTTTCTCCGGTTTCTGCCGCAGAAGGAACTTTTCTCTAGTTTCTGCCGCAGGATTGATGTTTCTGCTGCAGAAGGAACTTTTCTCCGGTTTCTGCCACAGATCTGACTTTTCTGCTGTGCAGCAAAACTTTCTGCCGTGTAGTAAAACCGTCTGCTGTGCAGTAAAACTTCCTGTTGTACAATAAAGCTATCTGTTGTGCAGTAAAGCTGTCTACAGGGGAAACAACGTATATGTATATATATACTTACGGCAGGATAATGATTAGTTTGTGTCAAAAGTAAAACACGTAACAACAAATAAAGAAGAAAGTTTCGGCAGAAAATGTTTAGCTTGTATAATAGTTAACACAGTAAACATAATAAAAAGGTGCTATGGCAGAATAACTAGTACAGTAAGTAAAGACACCACAGCAGGACAACTGATGCGACAGACGTGATAAAAACGTGTTACAGCAGGATGACTAAATACAGCAGATATAAGTTATAATGGAAAAAATCAAATATATTTACAATCAAAATTAAGTATTGAATCTTCCCATAGAATAAGTAAACCAAAAAGGAACCCAAACTCCAACTTGAACAACTTTTTCGTAGGCTCCTGCCATAAAAGTTGTGCATTTTGGAGAATAGGCCTAAATGGCTACTAGCTATTAATTTTAGAGACTTCAAAGAGTGGATTTGCTAAGAGGGAGGGAAAAGATGGTCTATTGATGCATGCCCCTATTCCTGCCGTATTCTCTCTCTTTGTTTTACCACTTTCTTTCTTTCTCTTTGTTCTTTTACTCTTAGTTTCTAACTACAATCTTGCCGTGGGTTGTTTTTCTCACTTGGGTCTTTTCTTTTCTTAGGTCTCACTCTCTGGGTGACTCTTTCTTTCTAAGTGCAGGTTTCCCCTTTCCCCTCAAGTCCTTCCCCCTATTTGGGTTTACCTTCCTCTGTTTTTTCCTCCTACACTCCGATCTCTCCTCATTCAGTGTTTTTCTCTCTTTTATGTTTCTCCTCTCCCTTCTGCCATGGTTACCTCTTCCTTTTATAGTAAGCTAATTCAATGAGATTTCTTCATTTTACCCCTAAGGCTTCACCAATTGTTTTCTGGGTTTGTCGTGGGCATCCATTCAAGACTACCCACCAACCCATTGGTTGCCCTGACCACTGCCATTGCTCAAAGCATGTTTGTTGCATGACAAAATTCGCTTTTGTTTGTTCTTGCTGTATACTCCTACCTCTAAGTTCAAATGGGTAAGGATTGGACTACTCACTGTTGAGGCTCATTTTTGACAAAGCCCAACAAGACAAAAGGCCCAAAGAAATAGCAAACAAAAGTCATGGCAGGAATGAATGGCTCACGGGTCCATGAGATGGGTCCAGAAGAAGCAAACGGGCTTGAATATGCCTGGAAAGAGAAAAGAAACAAACCCATGGGAAGTATGAAGAAAAGTGAGAATGGGCCACAAGCGGGCCCAATGCAATGTAAACAAAGAAAGTAAGAGGCTAATGGAAAAACCCATGAGCCTCAAGGATGAGGTATGGAGTGATTGGACCAAGGAAACCCAAAATGAGTTAGCAAAAGCCCATGAGTAAAGCAGAGTTGAAAAAATGGGCCAAGGATGCCCAAAAGAGAAAAGGGACATTGGAGCCCGAAAGCAATGAAAGAAAAGGCCCAGTAAGTATACTAGGCTACTGAGAAGAAAACATACGGCAGGCCCAAAAGGGCCCAACGGGATTAAATTAAACAACAGGGACAACAATCTAGTATGGCAGGAAACGCCAAGCCACGAAGCAAACACCCAAACTAAGGGAAGGCCCAATGATCCAACAAGGCCCAACCCCTCAAGAAAGGGATAAGTCATAAACATTAGCCTTTCGAAGATGCAACCCACACCAGAAGAAGCCAAAAAGCGCACGGCAGGATATGCACACCTATTTTCAAATCTCGGCAAACGTATGAAACAATAAGAAGGTAAAGCACACGTACAACCCAGGCATCACTAGCCTGTACCCAACCACTATGGGAAAGGGTGAGGTCATGGGTGAGGGCACGGTTTGGCGGTGGGGAGAGGAGTGGAAACCCATTCTTATGGTTCTTGCTCAAGCTCTTATGGTGGGCACAGTCTTGCTGGGATGACATGCCACCAAAAAGAGGCAAGGGTGAGTAAGAACCACTGGGTGCATGCCATGAAAGACCGAGAGGGAGAGGGTACACACTAGACGAGTAGAAAAGGAACCTTCGTTGTCTGAAAGCCACAGGTCATTGGTGGTAGTCAAAACCATTGACTCGATAAGTGGTCGGCAAAAGGCTCCCCTATTGGACAAAGGCCGTTAAGGGGCTAGAATAGTAAAATCGGTCACAGCGAGCTCTATATAAGGGACCCGTAGCTGTGTACAAAAAAGAGGGGGGGGGGGGGAAGAAAAAAAAAGAATTGGAAGAAAGAATTAAAAGAAAGAAAAACAGAGCGTTTTCTTTATGGCAAGCATGCACCCAAATGGGTTAACCCCCTCTCTCCCTCAATAGCCTTGCCTTCTATTAGAGACAAACGGTTTATACTCGGGCACACACCATTTAGGGCTGGCCTCTCAAAGCAACTAATTTCTCTTCTGAAGTTACTTGCATTGAGGGAGCAGTTTTTTCCCTTCCCTGGTTAGAGCCCCGTGGTAATACTTGGTGTGGCAGACGCATTCCTTTGATTCTACTAACCCCGATCTACCCCCTTGTTTAAGTTTTATTCTTTGAATGTGAGGCCTTTTAAGTAATTTATTTACTTATTGTGGCATAAATAATGACTGTACTCTCTTTACATTATCTATATTATATCTACCTGCCATAACCTCTTAACATTGACTCTGCCTGCTGTGAGTTTATGAAACAGACTTTGACAGACATAGTGTGGTTTGCGCACAAGTCGGGCCAAGATGTGCTCTAATTGGGCTGGTCCTGACTCCTTTACTCAGAAACAACTCGAGCCTAGTACGACAGGAAGCAGCCTAATATTCCGATCCAGGCCCACCACTTTACACTCACTACCTAGCTCTATGGCATGAATCAGTGGTCTCAACCATCTATTACTTCTTTTGGATAAGATACCATCCCAGCAAGGTATATATCCCAAAAGAAGTTATGGCAGGAAACCAAATATAGACCCCCTTTTCCCCCCACCACCAAACCACGCCCTCTGAATCCCTTTGACCGTGGGCCCACCTCCCTTGTATTGGCTGGGTACAGGTTGATGGTGCTCCGGCCCTTCTGTCTTTGCCTTCTTTCGTTCCCACGTCATTTCTGTCGTAGCAAATTAATTCTATTTCGTCCTGCTGTTTGTCTTTTGTCTTATTTCTTCACGCGTTTCCTACTGTGTTTGTCGTTTCCTTTAGTTTGACTCTTCCTTCACGCAACTCCTGCTATTGACACTTCCTGCCGTTCCTTATTTCTTCTCATCGTGCTTCTTCATATCAGTTTTCACGCCTATCTTCTTATACAAAAGAATTTGGGCTTTTGTGGGCCAAATAATGTTGACCGGATCAAAAGGGTCTTAGGCCCAATTTATCTTCTTCTGCCGAAGCCATTCTGCCAGAGAACTGTATTCTGCGGCAGATTGCTTTCCCTTGCACCTTTTTTGTTGGACCTTTCTTGCTCTTTGGCCTTCTTGGTGGGTCTTTGGGCCTTGCTTGTCATTGGGTTTTCTTCCTCATGGGCCTTTGGTATAGATTTGCAAAAATGGGCATCAACAGCTAATATCATGTATAATTTTAACATATTCTCAAATAAAATGTATAATTTGAACCGAGTAATTGTGATTATTTATAATTGTACATGTGCATATGCATAGGGTTACACACTAGTATAAATAAACCATCAAAAACCAATAAAAAAAAAGTAAACTCCTGTGTATATAAAAAAAAAAAACTAAAATAAATAAATAAAAGAGAGTGAAAGAGAGAGTAAAACTCATCGACAACTTAAAAAATGTGTAACTCTTACACTAGGTATAATTTGAACCCATATATCTGTAATTGTGATTGTTTTTTATTTTACCATGCATATGCACAAATTATACACTAGTGTATTATCAGATTAGTAAATTACTCTTGAATTCTATCGGCTATGGAGTGCCTCTAATAAGAAGCACCACATAACATAACATTTTACAACTCACCTAACATTTCAATTCTTATTTTTCACATCTATACTAACACTATTTCCTTGTTTATTCATTTCACACTCTTCCTCACTCTCTTTCTTCACCCATTGCAATTTCTCTCTCTTCCTCTATGTCTCTTTCTCTCTTCATCCACGATCAATACAAGCCACCACCACCACCAACAGCCACCAAAATCACACACCTATACCTAGAAAACCAAATATATATATATATATATATAAATGCACATACCCATTCCAAAATCACAATCACATATCCAAATCCAAAAAATCACATACCCAGATTTGCCGACCCCAAATCTTCATAATTGTCGACCCACCAATTATAATAACCACCACAACCACCAATCTACACTTTGGATGACGCAAAATTGCCGAGTAACCACCCAAACTGTTTAAGCTCGTGATAGGACACAACCCATCGAGATAGGGTTAAGATACCTAATCTCAATAGGTTAAGCAACATAGGGAGAGAGAGAGAGAGGATTTTGTCGAGAGACCAAGAGAGAGAAGATATTTTTAATTTTTTAGGGAAGAAAGAGACAATAAAATAGTATATAATTTACCCACATAGCTGCAGTAATCCTTATTTTTACGAATTTATTGTTCACAGTTGCTAAAATTTTTTTGCAATACCCACTTAGGTAAATGTCATTTTTGGGGTGTGTTTTTCAAAAATGGCAATTTTAAGGGTTTTACATCGTCCAATGCTAATGCTAAGTATCAACATCAGTTATCAACATAGCTACAGTAATCCTTATTTTTACGAAGTTACTGTTCACAATAGCTAAAAATTTTTAGCAATACCCACTCAGATAAACATCATTTTTGGGGTGTGTTTTTCAAAAATGGCAATTTTAAGGGTTTTTTATTCCTCCAACGCTAATGCTAAGTATCAACTTTATTATTTTAACATATCAAGGAGCACCATTCTCGAAGCACCTAAAAGTTACTCACTTGGAACTACAACTGTTGTTTTAAGTGTTCATAATTAGTCTAAAAAAGAGGAAAAAAGTTGTTCCTAATTAGACTTGATTTAGAGTCAGCTATTGTTTGATCATAACCTAGGGGAATTGTGGTCATTATCTACAAAATCCAGTCCGCACATAGTCACAGCAGATGGATGAAAAGAATTCTGCTTGAGTTTTTTCTAGCAAAAGGAGAGCGTAAATTTGCACCTGCATGAGCCCACTACTGGTCATGGCTTGTAAAAATTGAGGGAAAGATAGCAATGTTCATGTGGTTCTATAAATTTGTCAAGCCAAATTCTCCCGTATCGTAATTCACTAGTTTTAGTTCGACATGCACGCCTATTTTTTTTTTTTTTTTTTTAATCAATAATTGGAAGAAACATTAAATTTACAATTCAAGAGAAAAAAAAAACCACAGATTATAACAGGACACATCACAAGCCACCAATATAACATATTTCAAATATATAAATGTGTTTAAGAAAAGCAGTAGATCATAATGTTATATAGATATGATGTCCAAAACGGACTCAAAAGTTAGTACTAATACTGGTCCATAATGGATTTACAATAAAGATGTTTTTCCCCTTCATTTGCCATAACAGAAAGACAAATACTACTCCTAACATTCAGTTACTTCCAGATATGTGCTAGCAACCATTCAGCAGCTCCCAGAAACGTGGTATCACCCTTCATAGAAAAAAATAAAAATATTAGATTCAACTTTGAAAGTAGTAGTAGTGTAGGACTAAAAATGAGAATCATTTTTTTAATATTTTTTTGGATTTAGAAGAACAGAGGGTTCAAATGCTACGCATCGAATTTTTTTTAACAACAATTCATGAATACAAAAATTATACATAACTAATAGCAGACCCACGCAATAAGCAGGAATTTTTTTTTATTTATTTACAAAAGTGAAAAATACAGTTTCTCTTTGAAGAACTCAAAAGGTAAAGCTAAAAACTTTTCATTCCTAACTAATAGTTAAAACTTGTATTGCATCATAAATAGGCCACATAAAAAATAAAAACTCAACCCCCCAAAGTAAAAAGAAAATCTTTCAAAATAAGCATACATTAGACACTCTACCTCTCTCAAATAACAATAGCAATTTCAATGAGAACACAAAAATTTCAGATAGGGAACTAATCAGACTACACAATATTATGGCAATTTCAAAGGCTAACATTTACTTACCAGAAAATCGTGTTTTACTTTTCTCTAAAAAAAATTGTTTTTGTAAAGAGAAAAGAAATTTAAATATCTTCAAGTTTCAGCTGAATCAGCCCTCTGTTTTAATGTTCACTTCAACTCTGAAATGATCACTCCAGTAGAAACAATCTTTGTATCTTACTAATTAACATCTCTTGTATAGTCAGTTACATGTTTTGGTTATTGTTTTGAATTTGAAAGCTATTTTAGACATTTACATCTAACACTGTCATCTAATAAGTAATAACCATAGTTCTACCCCTACATCACAAATCATAGAAATACAAAGAGAAGTATGACCCCAACAACCATTATGATTTTAATCAACAATATTGTAAACTAATGCATCAAGCATAAACTGTCAATATGACTGGTTAGTAATAGGAAAAGAAGAAAACCTAAAAACTAAAAAATTCCTAGCTTTGGTCGACGTATGCTACACTAAATTGAGGTAGCAAACTTGAAATTTTTATAAAGGATCTTACATGTAATATAAATCTCCTGGGAGGAAAGAATAGTTCCCAACAGATTACTTGTCGGGTCAATTAACAATTGCTAAAAAAAATTTAGCAATAACCATCCAATGCATCAACATCGTTTGTTCTAAAAATAAGTCATTTTTACATCAAAAAATTACTTTATTATTTCAACACACAATTTTACAATACACTTTATATTATATCTTTTATCCTTCGATCCAATACATTAAAATAGTGTTAACTCAAAATTCGTATTAAAAAAAACAAACACAACCCAATGGCAGATGAACAAGTGACCACCAACCAACAACCACTGTCACAACCACTGCATCCTCCACTCCATAACCCAAAAAGCACAACACAAAATAAACCCAACCAAATCTAGCCAAATACCTACAACAAAGCCATAGCCACCAGCAGCAAAAACACCAACAACCGCAAAAAGAACCCAACAACCACAATCAGACCACTGCCACCAAAACCCAAAGGCCACAACTGGACCACCACCACCACCGAAACCCAAAGGACAACATCAAATACAACAATTGACATTACTCGTTTTTCAATTTCAATAACAGAATAAACAAATCAAGTAGAAACAATAGAAGACAACCATCGCATTATAAGAATTACTCGTCCCTGTCACAAGCCACAACTACTTTGATATAAATATCAAATATCACTAAAACAAAAAAAATTCAAGCTCTCTACATATTGATAAATATTATCTCGCACACACGAACACTCACTAATATTAACAAGGATGATTACATTATAACAAACTCAGCTCTTGTGAGTAGTTTTTCCTTTAGCCGCTTGGCAGCTTCTCTGGCACCTTCGAATTTAACAGTAGTCCTCACATTCTCTAGGCGAGGGATTCCCACTATATATGGAGCATAAGGATTAATAATAATCTTCTCAAGGTTGATGGCACTTTTGAGTAAGTAAACAACGAGCTGAATGTCTATTGCACACCCTGCAAACCCAACTATTTCCACCTCCTTGAGGTGTTCGTTGGGATATTTCTTCACCTTCCATTTCAAATGGTTTTGTATCTTAGTAATTAACATCTCTTGTATAGTCAGTTACATGTTTTGGTTCTTGTTTTGAATTTGAAAGCTATTTTAGACATTTACAACTAACACTATCATCTAATAAGTAATAACTATAGTTCTACCCCTACATCACCGATCATAGAATAGAAATACAAAGAGAAGTATGACCCCAACAACCATTATGATTTTAATCAACAATATTGTAAACTAATGCATCAAACACAAACTGTCAATATGACTGGTTAGTAATAGCAAAAGAAGAAAACCTAAAAACTAAAAAATTCCTAGCTTTGGTCGACATATGCAGATATGCTACACTAAATTGACATAGCAAACTTTTTTTTTTTGAAGGGTGACATATCAAACTTAATCTTACTAAATCTGTTCAGTCTTAAATATATAATAAACAAACAAAAGAAACACTCAGATTTGAATAAAGAAATCAAAACTAACAAAAACCCTAATTATCTAATAATTTCATAAAAGCTAGAAAGTTTATTGAATATCGATCAAATACAATTAATAGCAGAAATAATTAAAACCAAACATACCCTGGCCATCTGCTTTGACATTAAGCTGCTTCGCCTTGGCCTCTAGATCATCTTTGGTCTTTTGAGGAAGCTCCCTGGAAACCGTTGCCACACCTTGGAATTCGTGCCGCTCTTTGAGGTATTTGATGGCTTCAATGTCCTTCTCTGATGAGACTGGCAATTCCGGAAAGTTCACCACATTGCCGGCCAGGGCATCGGCACGCTCTTGTGCTTTTGTCAACTCTTGCCTAGCCTCCTGGACGGCTCTCCAAACTTCCTTCATCGTCTGAAAATCCTTGTCATTTCCCTTCTCCGCCATTTCTGCTGCTGCTGTGGACTGTGTAGAGTCGAAAACGGCTGTGGGTCTGCACGTGTTTTGGGATTTGGTTCTTTAAGTTAAAAGGAAGGTTGAAGCCATTGTCTAAAGCAGATTGATAATTAAAAAAAAGAGCAGTCAAAAAGATTTCACAGTTATGAAGGATACAAACTATGCAGATATGAAGGGAAAGAACAGGGGAACAGAAACAAATATAAGTGAAATGGTTGGATTTCAAAATGATGAAAATCCTTAACAAAGAAAAATGATCCATATTACAAAAACAAAGTTCGAAAAGCTCACTGATTAAGTCTTCTTTGCTTTCTTCAACACAGGTAACTTAATGAGTTAAGGAGGAGCCATTTTCCAAAGACACAGTGAGATACAATATTCCATCAAAGCAAGCACTCGGCTTTCTTTCAATCAAAGAAGACACATCAAACTGACTCTAAATAAAAACAACTTACATCATATCAACATAAAAATTCGATGCCATTTTGGAAAAATTAATGCCATTATCCTAAGGTAGCTTAACTGAAACCCCGTGTAAAGACAACCAAAAAAAAAAAAAAAAAGGTTCAAAATTCAAAATTTCTCAAATTTCTTATAAAATTAAAGATACCCAGAAGCCTTAAATGGAATTTTAAGTGCACCTGTAACTACAAACAAATGTTATATACCTCCACATCACAAAAACGAAAACCCATTAAAGCAACACAAGTATGTAAGAAGCTGAGCATAAAAAAAAAAAAAAAAAAAATCATATACCTCCCGGTGAATGCTTGCTTGTGAAGTGTGAGACTGAGAGTGAGTGACGCTGCTGTGAAGCGTGCTTGCGTGAGGGTGAGGCGCTGTGACTGTGTGGGTGAGGCGCTGTGAGAGTGTTGACTCTGTGACTGAGCGTGCTTGTGTGAGGGACTGAGGGTGAGGCGTGACCGCGTGAGCTGGATTAGGGTTTGTTTGAATATATATATATATATATATATATATATATAGAGAGAGAGGGTTAGTAATTTTAGAGTAACCGGGCGGGTCTGAGTTCGGGCTGAGTTTCGGACCGGATTTTTATAAAACCCAGACCCGCTTCAGATTTTTTTTAAACCATTCCCAATTTTATTTTTTATCGAACTGGATAAAATCAAGCTCATTAAGGTCGGATCGAGCCGGGTATCCGCGGGTCGGGCTGAAATTCTCATCCCTATCTTCAACAAGGCTAGGGTTTTGCTAGGGTTTTAACAAGGCTTTTATTCTCAAATAAAACAGTGTCATTTTTTGTGTTGTCCTTGTTGGGCTGGGCTTGAGAGTTGGGTTTGTTGGTGAACTTTCTCCTTTCTTTTTCTTTGGGTGAGTTTTTCTGTCTTGGGCCAGACTTTTTTTTTTTTTGTTTGGATACATGAGTTAAATTTTTTTTTGGGAGAATCATACCTGGGTTAAATTGATACTACAGGCAGGATAATGCGACTGATTGATAAAATTTTAACTTATACCTTTTTTTAGGTTTAAAAATTTATTAAAATCTATAAAATTTATCTTTTGTGAAAATATGGAGTTTTACTTTAGCAGTCGGTGATGGTAAGTGTCATGGTGAAAGATTTCTCATTTTATTTATTTTTTGGTTGAGAAATTTCTTATTTTAGTTTATAATAATAATAATAATAATAATAATAACTTGACCAAATAATTTCATATAAAATTAGTTTTATGGAGGATGAATTTTGAAGATTTTGATAGATTGATACTATTTGTATGGAAGAAAATGAAATTAGAATTAATAATAACAAAGGCGAATTCATTGCTAATTTTCAATTACATCATAGTTAACTGACTATCAACCCGGTTAGCCTGTGAGCTCAACCCATTAACCTGAAATCTATTGTGTATGGGGAGGGCCAATGGGCCAAACTTGAGAGATAAAAAAGTAATACTCTAAGACTGCAAACCCAATCACAACTCACGAAAATACTTTTATGCTTACTATACAATTTGCTAACTTTGATTTTTTTTTTTAAATAAAAAATAAATATTGGACATTTTGTTTATTAAAAGATGAAAAAAGAAAAAAGAAAAAAGAAAAAAACTATGTAAACCTTGAAAAGAAAACAATATTGAATGTAAATAAGTTATATAAGGCCTGTTTAATAACAGTGTTTAAGTAATGATGTTCAAAATAATGTGATAACTATGATTTAAAAAGTGTTGTTAGAACATGTGTTTAAAGTATAAATAATGTAAAAAATGGGAACTGTCAACATCGAGCCAGGTTGAACATTTTATTTGGGTAGCGTTTACATGAACACCTCCCGTTAATACAGATAAATTGCGGACTGTCGACATCAACTACAACAATTGACATTACTCATTTTTAAATTTTAATAACAGAATAAACAAATCAACTAGGAACAATAGAAGACAACCATCACAGTATAAGAATTACTTGTCCATGTCACAGGCCACAATTGCTTGGATATAAATATCAGATATCACTAAAACAAAAACAATTCAAGCTCTCTACATATCGATAAATATTAACTGGCATACACCATCACTCACTAATATTAACAAGGATGATTACAATATAACAAACTCAGCTCCTGTGAGTAGTTTTTCCTTTAGCCTCTTGGCAGCTTCTCTGGCACCTTTGTATTTCACAGTAGTCCTCTCATTCTTCGGGCAAGGGATTCCCATTATATATGGTGAACACGAATTAATAACAATCTTCTCAAGGTTGACGACACTTTCAACTTTCAAGTAAGTAAACAACAAGCTGAATGTCTATTGCACACCCTGCAAACCCAAATATTTCCAGCTACTTGAGGTGTTCATTGGGATATTTCTTCACCTTCCTTGCTTTTCTTTCTAAATTGCGCTTGTCCAATGTCGACTGTAATTAGGAAACAGAAAATAAGAATCATATCATGCATGCAATTAAAAAAGGAAAAAAGTAAGGAACTTCAAAACAAAGAGCAATGACTCTCAAGGGGATATGTGTAAGTAAAAAATATAGATTACAATCAAACAACAAATAATGACGACCGGCCAAATTCTTTGGAATCAGAAAGAAATAAAGATGATCAGAAGATGCAGGGTGAATTTAATCTTGAAACCAGATTTAAAGCCATTAGAGAGGAGGTCAAAGCACTGTTAAGGGCTGTAAGAAATTCAAGGTTTCTATTCAAGATAGAGTGTTATGTGGTTGTGGAGAATAGTGTTTTCTGTATTTGATAAATAGCTATTTGTTTGCAGCTTGATGTTGCTCAGTTTTACCCAATTTTGGAGTTTTTTTTTTTAAGTTTCTTCATCGTCCCAAAATAAAAATAAAAACTCTTATGCGAGGAACTGCTAAAAGTGAAGATGATGACTCCAATAGAACTGAACATTCATTTCAACACTTTTTCCTAAGAAATACATAATATAAATGCTTACAACAAACGAGCAATTCGAGTTCAAAGGGGCATCTGTTAAATAGATTTTAATAAATAAATAAAATAAAAAAAAGGAAAACCGTGAGAAAGCAAGTAGTGTGAAGATTGCATCAACTAGATTAAAGAATAAATAGATGAAATGATTTAAATAAATAAAGTTAAATATTTTAACTCGAATTGTCATTTGTCAAAAACATTGACATTAAGCGTTTCTAAGGAAAAGGTGTTGAAATGAATGTTCAATTCTTTTGGAGTCATTATCTTCACTTTTCAAAGTTTAGCAATTTCTTGCATAAGAGTATTTATTTTTATATTGGGATGATGAAGAAATTTTTTAACAAAACTCCCTAATAGAGTAAGACTAAGCAAAATCAATCTGCAAACAAACAAACAAACAACTATTGATCAAATACATAAGGCGGGGGTTCAACAATTGATCAACTATTGGAATGGAATAATTATCACTATTCATAGGTTCAAAGTAGTATTTCTTTTAAAATAGATAAAATGATGATAAACCACGAGCCAACAATTAGTGTGCAGATTGCATCAACTAGATTAGAGTCTAAAAGCTAGTAGTATGCTTTGTGTGAAGTTATGAGGTAAGAATAGTCACCTCAAAGACAAATTTATGTAAAAAAGGTGCTGCTTCTATTAGAGATATTAAACCGAGGAGGCTTGATCCTTTATCTATGCTAACTGTCACCGTAAGGTGTTTAAGCTTGGTAAGAGTTTGAAATTCAGGGAATTTAATGCTAGGCTGAAAAGGAAAAAACAAGAGATGAGAGAACAGTGTGTAAAACTAAATAAACATATATGCAAGAGATTGCAAACCAATTTGATGTGCTTGCATAATTATAGCAAATGTCAAGCCTCAAACTCTCTAGCTTTGGAGCTTGTATTTAAAGCCAGTAGGGTCCTTGCAGTATAGGACAGGAAGGTATGATCCCATCATCCAATGTTCAACAAAACATTGAAGACGTTTGAAATAAGGTAGACAATAACAAAGTAGAAAGCTTTCCTCACTCTGTTGAGATCACTCAAAAGCATTTTCCCTCAGTTTATTCATGTTTTGTTTTGAAGCACAGCAACTAGCTTGTGCAAAGCATATTGAAATTTACTGCATCTACAATCTCAAAAGAAACAAAATTTTTCTTACATGCTAAATTGTCATCAAAATACCAATTCTTAAATGAGCCAACAAACTGCACGGTTTGGTTTATTAAGCAGATGAGCTGGAGGCTGCCTCCTTTTTGTCAACTGAAAATGGGATAGGTTTGGTTGGGGCTGGCAATCGGCAGATGCTATCAACTTTATCCACTTGTTTTGGGGGAGGCCTAGCTGCTTTGGGCAACAACCTGCCTTTCTTTTCAGACCACTTAGGCCAGAGCAGTGCTCGGAAGCCCAATTTGTTGTAATACACTCTTCTAACAGATCCACCAGCAACTTCAAATGCTTCCTTTGCCCTAACTGTGACCCTTGAAACCTGTCAACGTCATATATAAGTATGGTTTTGTGTTTCACGAAGAGTGCTCTGCGTTTGCTTGAAATATCCAGATAAAGTGCATTAGCGTTTAGTTCTAAACTAAGGATTCGTCTTGGATATTTTCTTGACGAACTAGCACACAAAGGATACACTGATGAACTCCAAAGGGTTACTCAATTTAAAAACACCTGATGTCTCATTGAAAGTGCAGCGCATAAATATGGTAAACACCTAGAGTCTTCAAACTAATTACTTAGCCATGAACCTAGTTTTTTGGAATAAAACTACTAAGCTCTGAACATTTACAAATAAATATATATTTTGCTCATCCATATGCATCATACATAAAAATTATTCAATAGCAAAGTTAAACATTTCAAGATTTTAGTAAATGTTGACTTTTATGATCATTGAGAATATAATGAAACCACCAGGACCTAAACTGTGGCATTAAAATAATACAGCATGAACATATTTTTTAATAAGTAATACAGCACTAAATATAAATAGAGACATAGATATAGATGATATCACTTTTTTTTCTTTTTCTGTATTCTCCATCTGGTTGAAGTGGTGCAGTTGAGTATAATAGAGGCATAGATATAGATGACATCATTTTTGTTTTCTATATTCAACATCTGGTTGAAGTGGTGCAGCAGCACTCTCAAGTCTCAACTCACCGGGTTGATATATGAAGCATGAATGATGCCGGAACAATACCTATGACAATGGTGCAATTACAATACTTGTGACAGAAAAGCAAAACAATTCAATATGAAGCATGAATGATGCCTCGACTACATGGAAAAAAAGGCATGGTCAGTATATAATGCAGAAAGACCTAAGATAAAGATTCACCTCCAGATGAATTGGCCACTTGATTTGTTCAGCACCTCGTCCCATCAATCCTACTCCATCTTTTATTTGCTTTCCTATTGCCCCTGTATACTATTGCAATAGTTATAGCCAGAATGAGCCAATGCGAATGAAGGAAAGGAAATAGCTCAAATTTGGAAACTAGAGAAGGAAGTAAATGTATCTTGAGTGTTTTCATTGTAATCAATTCAGAAGAATCCATCTTCCCAGAATTTATAAGTTTGGCAATTTTTCCCAAGCCTACTGGCTGCCAGAAAAGATGAAGATTTATAAATTTGGCATTTATGCTCAAGTAGTTATCAGGAAGTAAATTTAATGAAAGGTAACACAATCAGAACACTCTTTTCAACAAGAAAGGCCAAGTAGATCAATCTATCCTAAATATTGAGAGAGAGAGAGAGAGAGAGAGAGAGTGAAAGTTCGTAATAGGAGCTCCTGCCATACCCATTAATTCTGTAATGAAAGATCTAGACCCAGACAAAGAAAATAAACTAACTTTTTTTATTTGGATGCAAATCAGTGATAAAAAAATTATATAAACAATAAATTCTTTTGGTCAAAGCTTCTAAATGAAAAAAGTAATGTTTAAACCAAAAAAAAAAACATAGCAAAGGTGCTTAACATATGAATTTTTGTGGTAAAAAGCAAGAGTTACCCAACTAACTATTAGCTGTGAACTTCTACAAATAAATATATGTTCTTCTCATCCCTATACATCATACATATAAATTATTCAATAACATAATTGAACATTTTAAACTGTTGATGAATGTAAACTTTTATGACCCATTGAGAATGTAATGAAACCACCTGAACCTACACTGTGGATTATAATATAACTATATAAGTAGAGGCACATATATAGATGACATCAAATTTTTTTTTTTTTGGGTAAATTTCACTAAGACCCTGTAAACTTTTATATTGTTGAAATAAGACCTTGTCAACCTATTTTTTCCCCACCAATTTGGTATTATACCAATAGACCCTCCTATTAATGTTCCATCTAATTGCTAATGGAGAGATCGCATGGCTTACAATAAAAAATGAAAAAAATTGAGCATCTTGCAAGGTAGTCAAAGGCAAAAGGGGACCTCAAGGCACCACAGCCTTGCATCACCCAAGGCATGAAGCGACAAAAAAGCGCTAGCCCAAGTAAAGCGAGACACCAAATTCAAAAAATATTTATTATACATATAGAACTTAAATCATATGTACCTATCGTATTGAAATATTAAAAATGAAATGTTTTTAAATGCGTTGCATGAATAAATTAGGTCTACCAAATGATTTCAAAATAGGATTATCTTGGTTTAGGATCTATTAATTATTTTAACAATAGGTTTTATAACATATTTTTTTAAATTAATAATCTAATAATAGGTTTTACAACAAACTTCTATAAAAATAAAATAATAATAAATAAATGCTAAGGCTCTTGCCTTAGTGCCATTTTCATGACTTAAGGTGGTCACTTTGCTCTCCTAGACTCTAAAGTTGAGTGCCTCACAAAGGGCGCTCGCCTTTAACTACAATGGCATCTTGTCATTGTTACCCTCCCTTATCTTCTTATCTTCTTCTACCCCCCCCCCCCTTCTCTCTCTCTCTCTCTCTCTCTCTCTCTCTCTCTCTCTCTCACACACACACACAACATTTTCTTCCCTTTATTTCTTCTCTCCCTCCTTTATTTGGGATTTCATATCTGGCATCCCCTATTGCTCTAAGAACTCAACCCCGCTCAGCATATTATGAAAGACAACCCAGCGCCAGCATCAATCTAGGTGGCATCACTCCAAATACCCAAACTTGCCTTCGATCTTCGTTGGCGAGTCTCGAAGTACTCAGGATTTGCAAGTGGGTTTGTTGATTCATTTCATTGAAAATGGGTTTGATTTTTTATCATTCATCTATTGATGAGTTCGCATGCAATGGTAATTGTTTGATGGTTGAGGTGGGCTGTGTGGTAGCAGGGTTGTGATCTAGGTGCCCATCATCGCCAAATTATTGAAATTTTAGCATGCAACAAGCTTACGAAGTTGGCAAGATTGTTATACACTCTATTTGCCTCCCAGTAACTAATTACTACTCTTAAGATATGATCCTTAGGATCTACAGATATGCCAGATTCCTTAAGTGTAGAAGTCATATGACCCCAAAGCATTACTTCTATGGAATAAGGATAGGTGTCCAGGTTTCATGCAACTTAGAAAAAAAATTCCACGGCCAATATCTAGCAGCAATATTGGAGCAAACTCCCAAATTTTAGGAAAATTCAAGGCCTAACTTGCAAAATCTCATCATCTCATGTAAGACTAACCACCCCAGATTCACGGGTTCAAGTGATCATCTCCTAAAATGGCCGTCCACAAAAAGTTTGATCATGTGGGTCATGTCCCAAAATCTCTATTCACTTAATTTTCAATCCATCCTCTAGGTGGGACCTTTTAAGTTTTGGCCTCCATTATTACTTAGCTTGGAAAAATTACTTGACACACAAAAAAAAAAAATTTACTTGACACATCCAAACCTCGCCCCACTTGTCTACGAAGCCAAACCCCAATGACCAATTGGCACTCCCATACCAATATGAACAGATTGAGTGCGTCGACGCCGGATGACACCAAAAAAAAAAAAAACAAAAAAAACAAAATCCATATAAATCAACAAAGCCCATACCAATATAAACAGATTGATATCCAAAAAATAACCTAAACCCATCAAAATTTCGAATCCTAATAAATTTTGGGAAAATAACTAATCAAACAATAAACAGAAATTAAAACAAACCTTGAGGTTGGGTGCGTCAGCGCCGGCTCAGAACGACGCCGTGGCGGCTCCGGTAGTCAGAGGAGAGGAGGAGATGGAATGGGTTAGGCAGCGTTGGTGCTGTTGATCTGATAATGATTTTAGTTTTAATTGAGTTATAATACTGTGTGATAGAGTGTACTGCTTCCTCATTAAACGTCTGACGTGACAGATCCTGATTGGTGGCGTAAATAAGCCCAGCTCCGGACAGGACAGAAGGTATTCTCAAGAAGAGAAAGAAACGGAGAGTTGTGAAAATCAAAGAAAAGAAACAGAGAAGCTGAAAGGAGAAAGAGCCGTTGGGTTGTGGGAGTCTCTGTCCTGAGAGAGATGAAGGAAAGAAATGGAGAGGTTGTAAAATCAAAGAAAAGAAACAGAGAAGCTGAAAGGAGAAAGAGCCGTTGGAGTGATTTGGAACGGTATATGAACTGAACTGCATTATATATTGAAGCCATTGATCACCCTGATATTGTCTAAAACACTTTCAGTATTTCTTCCCTTTTCTTTCTTTTCTTTTGCATTCTAACTCGTAACAAAGGCTAGCACAGATCGTCATGTCTCTTAAGAAAATGATACGCAAGATGATGAACGAGCTGGGAGAGGCAGTGGAGGAGGTGAGCTTCGCACAGCTGAAGCTCAAGAAGACAGAGAACAATGCACAAAAAGTCTTTGAGAAGCTCAAAGACAAGAAGGTGCTTCCGATTTCTGACATGGAGGAGGCACAGTTCGTCCTCTATCTTCAGACTGAGATGGGCTTCGCCGGAAAAGGAAAGCTCAGCTCCGAGTTGTCAGTTGAGGCAAGAGGCGAGCTGGTTCAGTTTGCGGCACTCCACCAACTCCCTTTAGTTACAAACTGATCGGGATAGGTACTAGGTAGGGGGCTTGGGATCGCTAGAGTTGGGTTTAGCTAATGCTCTGTAACAGGCACTTAAGATTGCATGAATGAGTTCTTATCTTTTTTTTTTATTATATGACCTCAGCCAATTCTCTCAGTTACAATTTGGTCTCTCCATCTTTTTTTTTTCTTTTAATTATATGACTAACAGGTTGCGCCAAAATATCCGTTGTTTGGGGACCAAATCAAACCAATAACATATTTAAATAATTAAAATCAAACTAACCTTTATATTTAGAGGATCAAAATTGAATCGAAGTTCCTTTTTAAATTTCAAGGACCAAGCCCAAATTTTTAAAATTTGAAGACCAAAATATTTAACCCAAATTTCGCATAATTGTGGTAAAAGTAGAGGCTAAAGTCCACAAGACAACCAGTTGCAGATTCACCAAGAATGTGTGCCTTGTAGAACAGAATGAAGAATGCACAGCAAGTGCAAGCACAGATGTAGCTAGTCACTGATGAAGAATGAATGATGGGATGCAACGGTGCCGTTTTTAACTCTAGTGCTTAGTGTTTAAACATGAGCATCGAAACGCGCCGTATCACTTAAGTCAGGAAATGTCCGTTTGGACTGTCTGTTAGTTGGTCAAGCATCCAAATCTATATATTACTAAAAGCTGAAGCGTAGCGTTTAATGCTGGTGCTCTCACGTTGTGCCACATCAGCTGCCACGTCATTTGTTTAAAAAAAATATAATTTTTCCTTCAATTTTAAAATGTTTTTTTCCAATTTTTAGCCCTATAAATGCAGCCCACTACTTATTTATTTACTTCCACTACCCTATAATAAGTTTGTATAATTAATTCAGCCAATCTCTTATTTATTTAATTCCACTATTAAGTCCAATCCAAAGCCTTTTCAGTTCAGTTTAAAGGAAAAAGAAATTAAAAATAAAAAACGTTTAAGCCGGTTTTGTGTGAGCCTTTTCAGCTTAAAGGAAGAAAGGAAAAAAAAAATACATTTCTAAAAGTTGAAGCGTAGCATTTATTGTTGCTACACTCCAATTCAGCCACATCAGCGACCATGATATCTTTATAAAAAATAAATGACATTTTTTTTTAAATATTAATATCTAAGGATGATTTTACACATTCTAAAATAATAATTAAATACATGTAACTTACCAACTATAATAAAATATTAATATCTAAATATCTAAAGATGACTTTACACATTCTAAAATAATGATTTTTTTTTTGAAAGGCATTCTAAAATAATAATTAAATACATGTAACTTACTGACATAATAATGCTATAATTATTATCATTGAAAACATGTAGTCATAAAATACTTTATTTCTAAATAATAATAAAAACCAAAATAAAAAAGTAGGAATTCTTCACCGGACATACCATCCTTTTTTTTTTTTTTTTTTTTTTTGTAAACCCTTCTCATAGGCATTTTATCAAACATGTGACATAGAACTACAAATGGTGGGATTATCTTCAGCATACCACTTTGTTGGTGGTAATTTATAGTAAAAGAGATATGATAGAAATAGAAATACCACTTAACACTCCGAAATATTTAACATTATATATATAATAATAATAATCTATATATTACTAAAAGCTAAAGCGTAGCGTTTAATGCTGGTGCTCTCACGTTGTGCCACATCAGCTGCCACATCATTTGTTTAAAAAAAATATAATTTTTCCTTCAATTTTAAAATGTTTTTTTCCAATTTTTAGCCCTATAAATGCAGCCCACTACTTATTTATTTACTTCCATTACCCTATAATAAGTTTGTATAATTAATTCAACCAATCTCTTATTTATTTAATTCCACTATTAAGTCCAACCCAAAGCCTTTTCAATTCAGCTTAAAGGAAAAAGAAATTAAAAATAAAAAACGTTTAAGCTGGTTTTGTGTGAGCCTTTTCAGCTTAAAGGAAGAAAGGAAAAAAAAATACATTTCTAAAAGTTGAAGCGTAGCATTTATTGCTGCTACACTCCAATTCAGCCACATCAGCGACCATGATATCTTTATAAAAAAAAAATGACATTTTTTTAAAATATTAATATCTAAGGATGATTTTACACATTCTAAAATAATAATTAAATACATGTAACTTACCAACTATAATAAAATATTAATATCTAAAGATGACTTTACACATTCTAAAATAATGATTTTTCTTTAAAGGCATTCTAAAATAATAATTAAATACATGTAACTTACTGACATAATAATGCTATAATTATTATCATTGAAAACATGTAGTCATAAAATACTTTATTTATAAATAATAATAAAAACCAAAATAAAAAAGTAGGAATTCTTCACCGGACATACCATCCCTTTTTTTTTTTTTTTTTTTTTTTTTTTTTTTTTTTTTTGTGTAAACCCTTCTCATAGGCATTTTATCAAACATGTGACATAGAACTACAAATGGTGGGATTATCTTCAGCATACCACTTTGTTGGTGGTAATTTATAGTAAAAGAGATATGATAGAAATAGAAATACCACTTAACACTCCAAAATATTTAACATTATATATATAATAATAATAATAAACATATTAAATATTAAAATATTCAATATTGGACATAAAAAAATCAAAATTGCATTATTAGTTTATGACCTTACACATTCTCTTGAACGAACACATGAATACTAAACTATTCTCAAGTGCATTAATCAAAATAAATTGTCATATGAACATAATAGTAGAAAACACACCCAATATTGCATTATGAGTTTATGACCTTACACATTCTCTTGAACAGTCATATATTAAGTTATGCCTAAGTGCATTATGACAAAATAAATTGTCATATGAAAATGAATAGTATAAAACACACCCACGAAGAAAATAAACGAAAACACACCCATCAAGAAACTCCGGATTTTCTTTACTAATATTGAGATGATTTCTTTGATCAGAGATAACAATTCAACAAAAAGTCATTGTCTCAATTTGGTAAGTATTTCAATGTGCTTACAATACTCTTGATCTTCACTAAATTTTTTTTTTTTTGGGTACATTTTAAATGTTTTCCACTTCTTCTTTTGAGTAATGGTTATTTTCCTTGATCACAATTTATCAAATCACTTCCATCATATCGAAATACATTACCATCTTGCTAATTTCTTATTTTGTTTTAGTACATGGTCTTTTGCCTCCCATTTGTTTATTTTATTTTCTGAATAGCTTTGTTATTTTTTAAATTAAATACTACACAAATTCTTGCTAAAATCCTTTAATCTCATCTAAATATATGCTAATTTATAATTTCTTTCTTAGGATACCTTGGGAGAGGAAACAAAATATTATGATTTATAGGAATGGTGTTTCTCTTTTTCTTTATATTTGGGATTATACCATGTGTTTCTCTTTTTCTTTGTATTTGAGATTATACCTAATCTTTATATGGTTTTTTCATTAATTTTTCAACAAAATACAATGCAAATAACATTATGGTAATTCAAACACACTAAAGGTTTTTTAAAATTTTATTTTTAGATCTAATCTCTAAATCTTACCATTTATAATTTTCCAAGGAAACAATTTTGGGACACTTACAATGTTTAAGTATTGCATCCATTTTATGACTAGGCATGCATGCAATATATATATATATTTTTTTTATGTTTTTCATGGTTAACCTAATATCCATTTATTTGGATTTAAAAATTCTTTCAACTAAAGCATACACCTTGATGTAACTTATTCTTAGAAAATTCCACAACTTAATTCAAATCATGCTAGCCAAATATATGTATATATATATATATATATATAGACACACACACACTATTATTCCTCACCTCAGCTAGCTTAAACTTATCTCATTCTCAAGGTGAAAAAAATGCTTAAAATTATCTCTCTTTTTTAGTTCAATATGTTCTTTGTATTTATTAAGATAGGGCACAATGATTTTGCACCCTTCTATATGAATTAAATCATCATACCTTATTTAGCTTAAACTTATCTCTTATTCCAAGTTCAATTTGGCTACGACATGTTGCTATTCAATCCATAATACTCCTTAAATATTTTAGTGTAATACATATTTCTTTAGTACTTTTTTCTTATATTCATCTGCATAAACTTC
This sequence comes from Quercus gilva, assembly GCA_023621385.1. Lineage (NCBI taxonomy): Eukaryota > Viridiplantae > Streptophyta > Magnoliopsida > Fagales > Fagaceae > Quercus > Quercus gilva. The sequence continues at coordinate 5,185,210 of CM042482.1, read as the reverse complement.
TTATAAGTTCTTGAATTGATTAGAATTTAAGAAGGTTATATCAAGATAATGGCAACAATATTTTGTGTTAGCACTACTCAAAGAACCAAAACTATTAAACACAAAATTACTACCATAATTTTTTTTCTTTAGGATAATAAGTGATAAATGGTTGTTAGTTTGTTTATGTCGGACCGTGTGCCTTACCGATCCATCCAACGACTAATTGGTGAAGGATGAGGGGGCACAAATCTTTTATAGCATTCGATCGCAGACCAAGCCTATTGGTATTGGAGCAAATTGTGAAATCCCTCACAGTTTACATTTCTTTGTAAATAGTTGTTTTTGGTTATTTTGGGTGATGATGTAGGTATTACTAATCAAATTCTCTTACATTTTTTTTTTTTAATTTTTATCACTAAAATTATGTTTCTCATATGTCACACATTTTAGCAAGTGTTCTGAATATATATATATATATATATATATATATATATATTATCTCATTGGCAATTCTACAATCAGCAATGCAATACTCTTGCAGTGTAATTTATAATTTATTTCATTGATTGTTAACATGTGATAGTTTATCATTTAATATCTTTCTCTCTTCCTTCTTTCTAGAACGAATAGAACGTATTTAACATCTGTTATCATATTGGGCAACACAATATGAATTGGATATATTACACTTTTTTTTTAGGCTTGGCGCTCCACAAACAAATATGCTCTTCTTCGAAGTTTTCTTTTGTTTTTTTCTCTTACTATTTTCTTGGCTGATTTGTTAAAATTTAGAAATTGTGTTTGGCTTCATCTTGCTAGGTTCATTTTGCATGATCATTGGCTTATATGCTATAATTTGGGCTAAAGTTGTAGACCTGGAACTGGAAGAAATCAAACTAGATATAGTCGTAGAGAATAAGAGTATTAAATGAATAAATTTGTGAATAGCTCAACAAAAAGAACTGGTTCTATGGTATTAAAACACAGTTATGAGTAGGTATAAACAATTCTAGCATGACTAATTTTGCTTTCTCCTACCCCTTTTGTGTTATTTATTGATTGACTAAGATTTACTACACATTTAGATTCCTCTGTTTTCAGGTTTATTAAATTGTGAAGAAAAAATTCTATAAAATAGGTGATTTTCATATATGAGTTTAGTGAATATCAAAATATAAATTGTTACAGCTTGGTTTAATAAACAAAGTTTGTATAAATTTCTCATTAACTTCTCAAAAAAATGAAAAATAATGTTAGCTTCCATATGAAATAATCAAGATTCATTTTCATGTTCTAATCAAAATTGTACATTCTCCAAATTTTTTTTTTTTTTATTGTGTTGGTTTTTGATGCATATTTCGCTATATTATATCATGTTACAAAATATCTTGCCATGTATAATAATTGAAAGCAAATTGCAACATTTTTCCTTGGATATATATATATATATATATATAGACTTCTTCACCTACAAAATATATACTACTCTATATTAGAATGTAATCACATTATTTTGAGATGAGTTTGAGACTATTACTTATAAGTCTCAAGTCCAACTTAGGTCACCCCATCTACCCATTTTTTTTCATTAAAAAAAAAAAAAAATTATGATGTCAAATTTTTCCGCGCATTGCGCGGGTTTGCGACTAGTTACTATTAAACACGTGTAATTAGTTTGTTGAATCAGTTATAACTGATTTTCCCTCTTTTAAGCTTCTCTATCTCTCCCTCCCCCGTGTATATAATCAAAACAAAGACTTAGCATGCGTTTACCCAGCAATTAAGTTGCATTTTGTGTTTTTTTGAGTCCCACGGCACTGTTCATAGAATACCAAACTCATAAAAAACGCAGCAATCACTCACTGCTACCATGTTTTGTGTTTTAAAAATTATTTTGCTATAATGTTTTCAGTAATAAGTTTTCAGCAAAATAAACGGTATTCAAACAGATCCTTATTATCAAAGGCCTTGTAACTAAATTGACACCTCTCATGTACAAAGTCCTTGGAGGTCTAGCGGGAAAATGATTCGAGCTACGGGGTAAGCTACATATTGTAATTATTTTATAGTTCCATCAACAGCATCCTTCAAGTTAACTTGGCCTCTCATCAGGTTTTCCTAGCTTGGTGAGAGTGCATCTTCAAATCCAGCCTATCAATTAATTAAAAAAAAAAACAACTTAATTTTCAAGTTCCATATATTAAATTAATGATGGATTTGAACCTAGAGAGTTAAATGTGTTGCTGAAGATATTACAAATTTTGCAATTGGTAAATTAATAGTCACTGTCACATTATCAATTTAATTATAAATATTTTTGTAGTAATGTTGGTAATAACTTTAGCATTTTCTTGAGAAAATATACTAAATGATTCTTTGAATTTGGTAATCCAAAGTTTGGATTCCAAACATCTTATATCATTGGATGTGTAAAAGTAATGGTCAAATTTATTAGCACATATTCCTTGCTCATCTCATGTTTAATAAAACTATATAATGATATGCTTGTGCCTTTAAGGATTTTTGCTTTGTTTCTTATTAATTTTAGTAAAAATCTGCACATTTAGGAAAACTCAATCAGGTTATGGTTCTGTTATATCATGCTACTACTAAGATGGGTATGTTTATATGTGCTTTTATTTTTTATGTAGTTTCAGTAAAGGTATTTACTATAAACCGTTTAGTCTTGGACAGTTGGATGAAGCACAAGCAGATGCCATACAAAAATCCAAATTACAAAGAAGTCTTGGTCACTCCTACAATTTTATTCATAGGAAGTTGAAACTGCAGGGTTTAAATACGTGGTAATATCAAAATTTTATGTTGTGCAATAGAACAAGATGTTTTACTATAAACGACATGATATGTTTAGATTGATTAATAATAAAAATGATATTAATAATATGTTCATTTTGAAAAGATATTACTCTAATTACCATTTGTTACTTTAACAAAATATAAAAAATTGCGTACCTAACCTTACTCAGTCTCAGTACACACATACTAAGTTACTAACCATGAAAACTTTAGCACTAGAGTTGAGTGCGTTGATGATCATCTTCCTCTCAACAGGTCCAGTATTATTAATTTCATCTCATTCTACGGTAATTTCCGTACCATGTTTATTCTAATTTATTCATTGGACGGTATTGTTAATTTCATCTCTCACTACTAGTAATTTCCATCTCATACTATTAATAATGATCATCTTCCTCTCAATGGGTCCAATATTGTTAATTTCATCTCATACTTCTGGTAATTTTCATACCATGTTTATTCTAATTTATTCATTGGATGGTATTGTTAATTTCATCTTTTACTACTAGCAATTTCTGTAGGATAAGATAGCAGAGGATGCAGTTTTTCTAGTGTCTTTATTATTCATATTTCTACATGAAGCTTTTTGATTAGTCATGTTTCATGATGGTATGATTCTTATTTTCAAGGGGAAGAAAAGCACAAAAGGCTTTTAGAAAGCATGGAGTAATTTTTGGTTATGTTTAATATACAGTATCTGAACATTTCACATTTTAAATACAGTTTCTGTAAGTTGTACTTATTACTTCTTTGAAAATAAATTTTGTAGTCTGTTTACTGTTTAGAAGCAACAATATCATGTTAAACAATTTTTTTTTTTTTTTTTTTTTTTGGTTAAGTAAAAAGATATTTTAGAAGGGGGAGGGAGTTAAACAATTATGGAAGTGACAAGGATTTATTCATTTATTAGTAATGGTAGTAGTAAGTAGTAACACAATAGAAACACCAGATCAACAACAAAAGGAGATGATAAACCAGTATTTTAGAGATTGGATGATCCCTGGGGGTGTTGTATGACAATATAATTATAAGCATCTAGAGTCAGAAAATCATCCAACGTTGGTGCTGTGCACTGCCTAGTGAATATCTTGCAAGCCTCCTTGTACATTCCCTTCTTGAACTTGTCCTTGCCAACCTCACTTTCAATCCCAGTCATCTCTTCTTCCACCACTCTCCCAAATAGGTCCTTAGTCACTTTCACTCCAAGCCCATCTCCATCCAATTCCACTCCATATTTCAACCACTGCCAGTACTGAACCCTACTAATTTCAGCAGTTGCTGCATCTTCCATAAGGTTGTAAAGAGGAACTGACCCTGATCTAGTAAGCCAAGCTGCTAAATACTGGATTCCAACCCGAGTATTGAGCCGGAGACCTTCCATTGTCCAGACTCCTCTAGGCCTTTGCAAGTGGTCCTCTTCAAGATAATATTTTTTTTCATTGGAAGATTTTGATAGAGGGAAAAATGTGGAATAAGATAAACAATACCTGAAGACATTAAAAGGAGTTCCTTTGACAGAGAGGCCAGTTGCATATTTTTCCATTGGAAGTAATCTGAGGATGTAATATAGGTCAATTCAATGAGGATTTGCCTTTTGCGGATTTTTTTTCCCATTGGATTGAGGATTTGTGGCTTAATTCTAAGGAAAATAGTTTTCATTAATGGTCAGTGTTTGCTTTGTGTTGCTATAGTCTTTTATGTAGTTAGGTTCTTTCTTCTTTTCTTTTCTTTTCTTTTTTAAACCAAAACAAAAGGCATAACTTTAATCTCTCTCCAACAACTACACGGCATATATCATAAACCCCATAAAGCACGGCCAGTTGATTCAATATTGGTTTTGCAGCTAGGACACCAAGGTTCCTGCAAATTCCATTTTGTTGGACTTATATCATGGCTAGCTCTCCAAATAAAAAAACTTTACTTGGTACACGTATATCTTCCAATTTTGGTTCTTAAATTAAACTTATATTGCTCTGTAGTAATTATAATGTGACTTTTCTATAATTTGTGACAGCATTCCATTGCACGTGAGTATGTAAAACCAAATTAGTTTAATTTTATGAAATGCTTCTAATTTAATCCAACCATTAATGTGGCTTTTAGGGTCTGTTTAGATACCGATTATTACTGAAAATTGAAAACACTGTAGCAAAATATTTTTTAAATATGTGAATAGTGTCGTAAGACTCATTTTTAAAGAAAATTTTGCTAAAAAAAAGTTTGTTGGTCTCGTGAACAGTACACAGGACCCACTGACAAACACATTTTTTAGTCTTGGGCGAGATATTTTAGCTACTGTAGCCATGGGTCCCACGGAGCATAAAACGCTAGATGCAAAACGTTGAGGGATTCAGCAGTATCCAAACGCTCACTTAGAAACATCATTAAATTCAAACAAACTCAGAACTCATCTATAGTTGAGACTCGATATGATTTTAGAGTGTCACTGTAAAATTTTCTTTCTTTCAAAATTCAATCCTTTCTTTCCTTCCTTAATTTCCCAGATTGCATATAGACCATCAAAGTCCAAACTATGAGTCAAGAATGGGCACAGATCTATGGGAAAGAACACTAGTTTTAAATGCTTCCTTTGGCGTCAAGAAAGAAAGACCAGAGATAAGCATTTCATATTGCAATTGACTGATGAAGTCCTCCTTGATTGACTTTATTTGCAAACACCAAACACCCAAAAGAAAAAGTAAGTAAAACTACCAAACATATCCTACAATGTCTAATCCCTCTCACCTTCTCTCACATTGAGGCCTCATGTTATAATCCTAGTGTCCCACATTAATTAAATGTAAGCTTAACAATGTGTTTATAAGCTCTTGGACACCCTCCCTTACAAGCCAATTTTCAAGGATGAGTTCTACCTATAGGTTCTTATAAGCTCTTGGACACCCTCCCCTTACAAGCCAGTGTTCAAGGATGAGTTCTACCTATAGGTTCCAAACATTTGATTTCAGAGTCAACCACCTCCCAGATTAATCGGGCATGGCTCATTGAGTATGTAATCAAATGAGTTGCAGCTTTGTAGTCGGACCTAGGAAGGGGCAACCTAGAGGCTAGTTTAAAATTGCTAATAGTTTAGTGGAGCCACCAAAAAGAGAAATGGCTACCAATGGGTTAGTGTCGCTAGAGTGAGCCGTCGTGGACGTCAGTTGCAGAGTGTGGTCGTATATTATGATCCTAGTGTCCCACGTTGATTAAGTGTAAGTTTAGCAATGTGTTTATAAGCTTCTTGGGTACCCTCCCCTTGCAAGCTAGTTTTCAAGGGTGAGTTCTACCCCTGGGTTCCTAACACCTCATGGTTGAAGTTTGCTAATTTCTTCACCTGAGAATGAAGAATGGTGTTCCAGCCTTAGCTCTAAATCATGTTGCAACATCATTTTGCTTAAAGAATAGATCGAACTCACTCATAGAGGAAGAAGAGAGGATTAAATTGTAGATTTTCAAAATGGTTTTTTAAAGAATTTGAATTTTAGGTTTGTGTGTTTTGTTTGGTTATTGAGAAAAATTGAGTGAAAAGAAAAGAAAGAGAGAGATAAGTTTTTATGTGATTAGGTTTTTTATTTGAGAAGTTGATATATCTCAACAGTTAGACTAACGCACTGTTTTTTTTTTAAATTCAATTTCATATAATTTGAATTTTAGGTTTGTGTGTGTCTGTATTTTGTTTGGTTGCTTGTCAAAATGGAAGGAAAAAGAGGAATCATAGCTAATTTTTTAGTTTGAGTTAAAGGTGAAATTTTGGTTTTCCTCAAAATTTAGTTGATTTTCTTTTCTTGATTTATTAGGTTTTTCTCTTTATTGATGAATACAAAACTAGTTGCTCCTAAATTGGTTTTCTGTTCAACCCGTTACAAATTATCAATATATATATATATATATATATTTTTTTTTTTATTTGGTGAGTTGGGTTTTAGTTGGACTTGCTTTTAATTCATGAGATTTATTTGTTATTTGTTTAAAATTGTTTTATTTGGTATTTTGGGTTAAATGGATGGGTCAAGGATTAAATGGGTTAGGTGGGTAATGGGTATTTAATTTGTATTTAGCTGGGTAGAAAATGACCTTTGAAGAGTCAATTGCCACCCCTAATCCGTGGGAATTGAAGAGTCAGATTTCTTCGAAGAAATGACCTTTGAACACCATTTATAGTGTTTAAAGTTTGAATTCCAACGTGGAGAGATGGAAATGAGATATAGATTTTATTGTTCTTAACTTTTACAAAACCCCAACTTTTAGATCTCATTTTCTCTTTGTTTTTTATGTGTTTTTTTTTTTTGAAGGAGAGGAACATAAAAAAGGGAGCAAAAATACATATTTATCTTTATTTTTAACAGAAGTGGATTACAGAAGACAAATGGAGCAAACCTTAGATGAGCAAAGTGACTCAACCCACGTGTAGGCAATATGAATTTTGACCAAACCACAGGTGGATTTACTATAAATTCTAGAGGCACTATACTTACACAATGTGTGCAATTTGTTTAATTGTACAACTCAATAGAGAAAGAAACACAATATTTCATGAGATGACTAATGAGTTTAAAAGAAAATTCCAGTATGTTGATGTGGCTAAGGGGTCGGAAAAAAAATGGTGGTCCACAAAAGTAATAAACAATAAATCATAATGTCCTACATATAGGATAATGGTAGAAAATTGTGTGGTAAAATCGTAAAAGGTATCTATAAAATTAGCAAATTATTCTTAAATTCTATCAATCATGGGGACCTCTAATAAGAGGCACCACCACAATTTGTATAAAAAGGGAGACATATCATTGTACAACTCATCTAGCATCCCAATTCTTATATTTCACATCTAAACTAATACTATTCATTAGTTTATTCATTTCACTCTCTTTATCTCTATACCTCATTGTTTCTCTCTTCATCAATTGCGATTTCTCTCTCTTCCTCATTGTCTCTTTCTCTCTTCACCCACAATCAAAACTAGCCACCACAACCACAATGAATACGAGCCATTACCACCACAATCAATACCCATTCCAAAATAAAAATAAAAATAAAAAATAAAATTCAACCAAAATAACCACCACCCTCACAACCCACCACCACCACCACCACCATCAATAGCCAACAAAATCACATATCTATACATAGAAAAACAAATTTAAAAAATCACATACTCATTTTGAAATCACATAGTCATATGCCCTATTCTCCCAACCAAAATCTTCAAAACTGCCAACCCACCAATCACAACCACCACCATAAACACCAATCTACACTTCGAAGGACAAAAAATCGCCGAGTGACCACCCAAAGCGTCTAGGCCCGTGATAGGAAAACCCACCAAGATAGGGTTAAGATACCTAATCCCGATGTGTTGAGCAGCTTGGAGAGAGAGAGAGAGAGAGAAAGAGGTTTGAGAGATAGGGGGTTTGTTGAGTGACTAAAGAGAGAGAAGATATTTTTAATTTATTTAGAAAGAGAGAGACAATAAAATAGTATATTTCAATTTACCCACATAGCTACATTGATTAGGGGTGTTCGTGATATCATTTGGTGCGGTTTTGAGAAATTTTAAGCACCACATGGTGCAGTTTGGCTAAATCCATAATTGCACCGCAATTTTGTGATTACGTGTGTGGTGTGATTTGGTCAGTTTTGGATAGTATATTATTGAAGATGTCATGACCAATTTCTAATTTACTATTCATAATCATGACAATATGATAGTAAGTTTTTTTAAAATATATATAAAACATGTGTAACAAAAAAAGTAACACAAATATATACAAAGACAAAAAAAAAAAAAAAAAAAAAAAAAAAAAAAAAAAAAAAAGAAAGAAGAAGAACTATGACAATTTGACGGTAAACTAAAAATACTACAAATATATAGTGTATACAAAACAAAACAAAAAACATTATTAAACTTTTGAACTTTTGATTTTGTGAGAGTGTGTGTGAAATGGAGAAGTGAATGATGTTTTGAACTTTTGATTTTGCATCTAATCAAAGTGAAATCTTTTTAAAATGAAATTGAACGCAAGATTAGGCTGGCCACTTACTTCATATATCATTAAATTTTTAATATATATTTAATATAAAATAAATTAAAATACGACTATGGTGTGGTTCATTACGAATTGGGGTGTGATATGGTTACTTCATTTTGCAGGCGGTTTGGGTCAGTTTGGGTGGGGTCATGCAATTTGGTGAACAACTAAACACCCTTAACAGTAATCTCTTTTTAGAGAATTTAGTATTCACTATTGCTAAAAAAAAATTAGCAATACCCACCCAATGCTAATGCTAGAAGAGCATTAACATCATTTGTTATAAAAATAAGTCATTTTTACATCAAAAAATTATTATTTCAACACACAATTTTACAATACACTTTACATCATATCTTCTATCATTCGATTCAATACATTAAAACAGTGTTAACTCAAAATTCCTAATTTCAAAACAAAAAAAAAAACACACACACACACACACACACAACCCAATGGCAGTTGAACAAGTGACCCCCAACCAACGACCCGTCTCAACCACCGCATCCACCACTCCATAACCCAAAAAGCACAACACAAAATAAACCCAACCAAATATAGCCAAATACCTACAACAAACCCGTAGCCACCAGCAGCAAAAACACCAACAACAACCGCAAAAAGAACCCACCAACCACAATTAGACCACTGCCTACGAAACCTAAAGGCCACAACAGGACCACCACCACCACCGAAACCCAAAGGACAACATCAACTACAACAATTGACATTACTCGTTTTTCAATTTCAATAACAGAATAAACAAATCAAGTAGAAACAATAGAAGACAACCATCGCATTATAAGAATTACTCGTCCATGTCACAAGTCACAACTACTTTGATATAAATATCAAATATCACTAAAACAAAAACAATTCAAGCTCTCTACATATTGATAAATATTAACTTGCACACACCAACACTCACAAATATTAACAAAGATGATTACATTATAACAAACTCAGCTCTTGTAAGTTGTTTTTCCTTTAGCCGCATGGCAGCTTCTCTGGCACCTTTGTATTCAGCAGTAGTCCTAATATTCCTCGGGCAAGGGATTCCCACTACATATGGAGCACAAAGATTAACAATAATCTTCTCAAGGTTGATGGCACTTTCGAGTAAGTAAACAACAAGCTGAATGTCTATTGCACGCCCTGCAAACCCAACTATTTCCACCTCCTTGAGGTGTTCATTGGGATATTTCTTCACCTTCCTTGCCTTTTTTGGAAAATTGATCTCCCACAATATCAACTGCAATTGGGAAAAAGAAAATAAGAATCATGTCATGTATGCAATTGGAAAAGGAAAGTAAGGAACTTCAAAACAAAGAGCAATGATTCTCAAGGGGATATGTGTAAGCAAATAATATAGATTACCATCAAACAACAAATAATGATGACCGGCTACATTCTTTGGAATCAGAAACAAATAATGATGATCAGAAGATGCAGGGAAAATTACATCTAACAAAACCAGATTTAAAGCCATTAGGGAGGAGGTCAGAGCATGGTTAAGGGCTCCAATAAAGTCAAGATTTCTATTCATGATTGAGTGGTATGTGGTGGTATAGTGTTTTCTATATTTGAAAAATAGCTGTTTGTTTGCAGCTTGATGTTGCTCAGTTGTACTCTATTTTGGAGTTTTTTTAAAGAAAGTTTCTTCATCATCCCAAAATAAAAATAAAAACTCTTAAGCGAGAAATTGCTAAAAGTGAAGATGATAACTCCAATAGAACTGAACATTCATTTCAACACCTTTTCCTTAGAAATACATAATATAAATGCTTACAACAAATGAGTATCAGTTAAATAGATTAAAAAAAAAAAAAAAAAAGGAAAACCATGAGACAACAATTAGTGTGCAGATTGCATCACCTAGATTAAAGAATAAAATAAAATTAAACCTTTGAACTTGAATTGTCATTTGTCGGAAACATTGACATTATGTATTTCTAATAAAAAGGTTTTGAAATGAATGTTCAATTCTATTGGAGTCATCATCTTCACTTTTCAAAGTTTAGTTGTTTCTCGCATAAGAGTATTCACTTTTCAAAGTTTAGTAGTTTCTCGCATAAGAGTATTTATTTTTATATTGGGGTGATGAATTTTTTTTTTTTTAAAAACCCTCAAATAGAGTAAGACTGAGCAACATCAATCTGCAAACAAACAAACAAACAACTATTGATCAAACATATAAGACGGGGTTCAACTATTGATCAACTATTGGAATGGTATAATTATCACCATTCATCAGTTCAAAGTAGTTTTTTTTTTAAATAAAAAAAAATGGAAAAAATGATTATAAACCACAAGCCAACAATTAGTGTACAGATTGCATCACCTAGATTAAAGACTAAAAGCTACTAGTATGCTTTGTGTGAAGTTGAGGCAAGAATGGTCACCTCAAACACAAATTTATGTAAAAAAGGTGCTGCTTCTATTAGAGGTATTAAACCGAGGAGGCTTGATCCTTCACTTGCGTCAACTGTGACCTTAAGGTGTTTAAGCTTAGTAAGAGTTTGAAATTCAGGGAATTTAACGCCTTCCTGAAAAGGAAAAAACAAGAGATGAGAGTAAATTGTGTAAAACTAGATAAACATATATGTAAGAGATTGCAAATGAATTTGTAGTGCTTACATAAGTATAGGAGTGAACATCGAGTGACAAACTCTCTAGCTGATAAAGGTAGCTCGAAAGAGAGCCAAATGCATACATCGAACCAATACGGACATCTAGAAGACGGGGTGCAGAATGAACATGCAGTCTTATTTCTTTACCAACATAGCCAAAAGACTCAAGATTTGGAGCATTAATCTCAATACTTTTAAATTTTAAACAACGTATTATGTGTAAGTACTTCAACTTCAATGATGAACCGCAAATCTTCAGATTCACCAAATCTTCAGAATTGTCCACATGTAATCTTTCAAGCAAGGGACAATTGGAAAGGAAGTGCTCCAGAAGCTCTCCAGTTACACGTATGTATTTTAGAGTGAGGGATGTGAGGGACTTGATGCAAGTCTTGTCACTTGTAAAACGCTCATTTGGAAACCTATAAAAATAACTTGCATCTTTGAATGGCTGTGCTGCTGTAAAGTCCAATTCAAGTCTCTTAACTCCCTTTGAGATTGCAAAGTCAATCCATCCATCAACATGACTTTTAGAACCATCATCAAACTCAAAACAAACTCTGAACTCATCTATTGTTGAGACTCGACATGATTTTAGAGTGTCATTCACCCACTGTAAAAATTTCTTCCTTTCAAATTGCAATGATTTCTTTTCTCTCTCAATTTCCCACATTGTGTATAGACCATCAAAGTCCAAACTACGAGGCAAGAATGGGCACAGACATTTCCATCTATGGGAAAGAACACTAGTTCTAAATGCTTCCTTCGGCGTCAAGAAAGAAAGAACAGAGATAAGCATCTCATCTGGCAACTGACTTATCCGGTCCTCGATCGACTTTATTCCCGAAAACCAAATACAGAGAAGAAAAAGTAAGTAAATCATGTATTTGTCTGAAAAATTAAACTTTAGAAACAGTTAATCTAACATGGAACCTAGCTGCCTAGGTTGTTATACAAATTATACAAATTCAGCATAAAAAAAAAAGTAACTCCTTTTGAAAAAAGATATGATTTTTACCTTGTCGGAAGGCAACACTGTCTTATCCATGAATGTGAAAAGAGAACTGCAAATTAGGGAAAGAAAGAAAGAGTTAAGCATGGGAGTAAGAACAAATTGATGCCCACAATGCAAGTAAAAAGCCCAGAGATTAATGAGACAAAATACCTCGTGGGTGTCACTTTTCCTCCGAGGATGACGAAAATTTTGGTAGCTAAATTAAATAATTGAAACAGAGAGAGAGAGAGAGAGAGAGAGAAAGAAGAGGAAGGTTGATCAAGAGACAATTGAGTTTAGGTGAGAGGAGAAGGGAAGGGTGTATATATAATAAAACACCGATCTAAACCCTCCTGAAGAACTGGTTTTCCTTTTCCTAGAAGAAGAAGAAGAAGAAGAATAGTACAACACCGACCTAACCCTCCCCTGTTTTCCAGAGAAAGAACTGATTTTCCAAGAAGAAGAATAATAATAATTCCTATAAAAATAATAATAATTCAAGGCAACAAGGACCAAACCCTCCTTGCTTTCCAAGGGAAGAACTGGTTTTCCTTTTACTAGAAGAAGAATAATAATAATAATTCTTATAAAATAAAATAAAATAAAAATAAAAATAATACAACAACGACCAATTTCCAGGGGAAGAGCTGGTTTTCCTTTTCCTAGAAGAAGAAGAATAATTCCAATAAAAAAATAATAATAATAATAATACAACAACGAACTAACCCTCCCTTGCTTTCTACGAGAAGAACTGGTTTTCCTTTTCTTAGAAGAAGAAGAATAATTATAATACAACACCGATCTAACCTCCCTTGTTCTCCTATAGCGTTGCCAACGGCGCTTGAGTCTGGAAACAGGGGAAAAGAAGGGTTTGGTCCGTTTAGAGCAAGAGGCACTAGTATTGTATTATTATTATTATTTGAGTGAGATCTAGAGTCAATGTACTTTTCTTGTCTGTACTAACGTGTGCACAATGGGTTGTTTAAACTAAAACTGTACTGTTTAAGTCAGTAGAGAAACAAAAAAAGGCGCATCAGTTTAAGATCTAAGAGTTTAAAAGAAAAAATCTATCATGTTGATGTGGCTGATTTTGAGGGTTATGGAAAAAAATTGGACCCTATGTCTTAGAGTATTTCGATCCAAAAATTGCATCACATCATATTTTATTATTTCAAAAAATTACTTTATTAATACACTTAACATCTCAAAATTCTATTTTTTTTTTCATTTTATTTCAATATTCTTTTTTATTCTTTTTTTACTATTTCTCTTTTTCTCTTCCTTTTCCTCTCTTTCTCGCTCAACCTCTAGCACCGGCCACAATAGATAATAAATAAATAAATAAATAAAAAAGCATAGTCACCACACCACCACCAACACACAATCACCCCCATATATCCCAGCACCACCCACGGGACCATCAAACCAAAACCAAAACCACATTAAAAAAAAACCATCAAAGCATCAGTTCAAACCAAGCCAAAACCCCACATATCCTAACAAACCCATTTTAAAAAAAAATCAACATCGAAGCTACCGACAAAGCCACACACACAACACACATCACAGTGCGATCTTCGATCTACGTTGATCCAAACCCACGCCACCACAATCTTCGATCTCCACCGATCCCAAATCCAAAACCCAACTCCGGTCATGCCTAGATCAACCCAAATCCAAAACCCATAACCCATAACCCACGGCCCACCATGCCGATCCACCACAATCCTCAGCCCCAAACCCACCAAGCAAACCCACCAAAATTCGATTAGTAATCCTCAGCCCCTTGACCACAATGATCTTGCCTAGAAAAGGTCATCGGCAGTGCCATCGAAGAGAAAGGGTCATCGGCAGTGAGAGGCACAGGGAGAGAAAGAGAGAGGAGTTGAAAAAGAAAGGACTAAAAGGAGAGAGAAAATTATTTATATAATATATTTTGGTTTACAATGTTATTACAGTGCCATCCTACATTTAGGATGGTATTGTAGCAATATTGCAAATTTTTTTGCAATTCTAAGCTTTTACAAGTCTGGGTGTTTGGTGGTTTTTGGGCTTTAATGCTAAATCTGTCCTATATATCCCATTTGCCAGTCCCAACGAGAATGCTCTTACATAGGATAAAGGTAAAATGTTGCGGTAAAAGAATATAGGATAAACGGCATATTTGGTCACTATTCTTTATACTGTAATTTAATTTGATCCTTAACCTTTCAGTTGTGTCAATTTGTTCACTGACATTTCAGTGTTATGTCCATTTAGTCTTGTTGGAAAAATAAATGTGTGCAGCAGAAAAATTAATGGATCTACTTCATTCATAATTTATAACAAATAAATATGTACAGCGGAAAAATTAACAGATCTACTTCATTCACAATTGATAACATACACTATGTAAGTTTCAGAATATAGAACAAGAGAGTGTACCTTAGTGTGGTGAATTTCAAAAACAAAGATCAGAAGTTCCTAGAAACACTTTCAATCTTCACTCCAATTCCACTAATGCTCAAGATGTGTGGTCTCTTAATCAGTTATATGTGTACATTCTAGAGAGAATGAGAGTGCCCAACACTCACATAAAAAACGTCTCATGCACTTGTGATTATTTCAAAATTCTATATGTTTTTCTCCTATAACTAATTATCTAATTGGGTCAGCCTTTTGATCCTTTCTAATTGAGCTCTAGTATATGGCTTGGAGTGAAACCAAAAAGGAACAAATAAGACACTAGCTTCAATGGGCATTGGGCTTTTCTGTCAACCCATGACAAGTCCAAAGTTACCATTAATTATATGTAATACCACTATATAAATATAATTGCACTTTAGGTCTTATTAATAAATTATATCCCAAAACTTGATAAAATATTTGTAGTAATACAAAGTTATGAATGAAGACTACCATTTTGCAGATTATTACATCTTAATCCTTGAGTACCCGGTTTAATCCTTTAAAGTTATTCATTATATATTTATGAAATCTAATTTTATAAATATATACTTTATTAATTTCTTACCAAAGTGGTTAGGCCTAACTCTCTGAATAACTGAACCCATTAAACTTATCTCAAGGAAATATTTTGTATCTCTGTTAAGAAACTATGAATTTCATCTTGAAAATATATGTTCCATCAACACTAAATGTGGCTGCCCAACATACTAAAGTTTTGACCGTTACTTTGGATCTCACTCATGATATATCAAAACAACCTACACTTCATGATCAGGTTCATTACTCTCTCAAGATTAAGAGTTCATATAAATATAAATCGTAAGATTTATTATTCATTTGACAGTCGTTAGAAGAATAATAAATCTCACAACGGTCCAGTTCAATATGTCTTAACTCTTAAAACATATCAACACATCAACTAGAAATCTCCACTTCCATGATCAAGACAAATCATCTTAGTTGATATGTTATAGTATTCGCAGATGAAATGCTTAATTTCATCACCGACTTCGAACTAATATTTTGAATTTACAAAAAACTTGTGATTTACATTTTTTGTGACTTTTCACATAAATCACATATTATGCATCTCATGAACTATATGACAATGTCCTAATATTTATGTTACCATTATTTCAGATTGTCACGCCCCGAACCCAACTATACAGATGACAACTGCCGCACGCTTATAAAGTACGCACTCTACAAGTGTGCAAGGCCTTCTCAGCAACTAAAAATTTTATCCTCAAAAATAAAATAAAATCAATCCAAAATACCTTAACAATTCCTTTATGAATAGATCTCCAATAATTTAATAGGAGCAAGATCCAACCCTTATGTACATAATGCCAATTGGCCAATAAATATAAAATTATTAGAAGACCATCCTATCCCAAAATCACTAAGCTTCTTTCCTTTCTCACAACACAACATCAAAACTTCCAAAACTTGCTATTCTTCACAATCTGAAACTGGAGGGAAAAAAAGGGGTGGGTTGACAACTCAATAAGTAACTAAAATCCTAATAAGTTCTATCAAACAATAGACCTGTAAAGTAATAAGACAAAATATGGGTCTTCAAAAGTTATAATATACTATGGGTTCTCAAAAATAACTAAAAAAGTTTCATAGTCTTAAAATAATAAGTTTGCAAATAGATCACATACTTTTATCTGACAAATATATCATAGATGGTTTAGAAAGTAGTCAGTTTTCCATATATCAAAACTATAACTTACAATATGTTCGAGAAAGATACATAAGCAATTTTAATGACTTCAAATGGTTCAAATACTCAAACATTTCCAAAATCATATATTTAGTTATAAGGACTCAAAATAGTTCAAATATTCAAACGTAATTCATATTCTTAATAATCTTATGACTATGGTCACGCTATATCCCCGTGACTGGGCATCAAAGTACCAATGAATAACCCCCATTGGCTTGGGTATCGAAATACCAATGAATAACCCCCCATTGGTTTGGGTATCAGAGTACCAATGAATAACCCTCATTGGCTGGGTATCAAAGTACCAATGCATAACCTCCATTGGCTGGATATCAAAGTAACAATGAATAACCCCAATTGGTTTGAGTATCAAAGTACCAATGAATAACCCCCATTGGTTGGGTATCAGAATAAATTCATAGTCAAATTGTTCATAATCATTTATATGAAATCATAGTTTCTAACAAAAATATATTTTATTCAAATTCATATATATAATCATATATTCAATATTCAAATCTATTTGTGATATTTTTATAATTCTTTACTTTAAATCAATATAGCTAAAATAACAATTCAATAAAATAAATCTTATGTTCAATACTCATGTATATTTGTGAAAATTCTTTATTCTTTACTTTGAATCAGTATAACTAAAAACAATTAAATAAAATACATCATATATTCAGTAATCATATATATTTGTGATGATTCTTTATTTGAAATCAGTAATACAATAGAATAAAATTGTAAAATTGTAACAACCGTAAACAATTTTCAGTAGTTAAAATACACAAAATAAAACCAATTAGGATAAGGTTACTTACCTCCAAAAGCCATGCCAAAAGAAACTTCACCCTAACACTTCTTCTAAAAATCCTTAGATGTCATTGCCTAAAACAATTTTGCAAGTACCATTTACTCAATAATCAAATAATTTAAGAATGACTTATAATAGTATCCGGCCAACAGAGCAACTACTAGAAATATCCAATAATTCCTTTTTATTATCTCAAAGTAAAAGTCCTTGTATATATCCTCTACCGCCTCTAATAAAATCTAGGATACATATTGTCATATAGGGTCAAAAGCATCGCCTAGACCATGTTCCATGATCACTTGCTGACTTCCCCATATGCCTCAGTTACCAAACCAATGAACTAATAATAATAATAATAATAATAATAACAATGATATTAGAAGGAAGCTAGCGTTGCTATGACAAGGGAATTATTCTATGGATATATATATGCCACTGCCGCCTCTAGCTTTCCTTTGGCATGAGGACAATTCACACAAACCAAGCTCTGACAAAAGCTTTAAGAAAACACTATTCTTCCTCTACCAAATCAATAAACAAATAATAATTACTCTTAAAGAAGTTGGCGTTCCTTCCTTTGGTCAAGCGTTTTTTTTTTTTTTTTTTAAATCCAGTACTATTCCTTTAAGAAAATTATGCAGAACAGACCCATGCGGCTATGTCTAAAGAAAGTCACACTATTGGCCGAGATACTCACATAAAAAAAAAATACTTTAATTCTAAATAATACTTAAATTTGACAAGAAGGAGATTCTTAAGCTCTTACTTCAAAGGTATAGTCAATCCTTCTTTACTTCAGTCTTTTGAGTAGTCTCATCTCTCAAAATATCTCTCCCCATACATTGACTTAATAAACTTATATTTATAGCTAGGGTTTCAAATTTATTTTCTATAAACTCCCTTATAATTTATAAATTATAAAATTGACCCCACAAAATTTACTTAAATACCCATCCCTTTAAATCCTTTTTTTTTTCTCGGGTATTACACAGATAATAATAAAACAACTTTATTAATTACAATATTAAGTCATACATCATGTCATACATAATATCATACATAATATAATACATAGCATTATACAATAGGATTTTAGGGTACTAATCCCAACAAGTCTCTACCGTTATCTCTTAGATGAAAATTGCTAACGTGGTTAACAGCCAAAATAAAAAATCAGTTTTCATTGATGTGGCAATAAACTAATTTTATATTTTGGTTGTTTATCATAATATCAATTTTTATCCAATAGATAATAACAGAGACTAAATTGACACGACACTAAAATGTTAGGGATCAAATTGACATAATTAAGATGTTAGAGACTAAATTGAAATATGATATAAATGATAGGGACTAAATACGTAGTTTACACAAGAATATATATATATATATATACTACATGCACTTCGTGCGTGTAATGAGGCTGTTTTTTTTAGATATATTTTTTTTCTTTTATAGGAACTTGGAGTAGTTTTTTTTTTTTTTTTTTTTTTAAGAACATGAGGTAGTTTTATTTATCGGAACATGGGGTAGTTTTTGTTGTGTAAATGGGGTAGTGGGAAGTTTTACAGAACATGGGGTAGTTTTATAAATATGATCTAATTAAATTAGGGGTATTTTTGACATTTTTGAAGACATAACTAACTTTTGGATCCTCTTAATATATAGACATATAGATAAATCCTCTTAATATATATATATATATATAGAGAGAGAGAGAGAGAGAGAGAGAGAGAGAATTTAATTAGATTTCAATTGTTTTCTAATTTTGCGCTATGTGTAATATCTAAAAAATTTTCAATTTTTGTACTAGGTGAGTTGATGTTACGCAAAGGATAAGAGTCAATATAAATAATAATAAAAGCCCAATAAAAAATAAATAAACAAGAAAGAGTAAACTCATATTTATATTCAAAAATAAAAAATAAAACTCATGTATATATATATATATGGGTTAAAAAATGTGTAACTCTTATATCAAATATAATTTGAACTTATATATTTATATATGTAATTACAATTGTTTTTAAATGTATATATATGTATATAATTTGAACTCATATCTATATATATATATATATATATATACACTAATATCATATCATATCATATTATATACTGTATAATAAAAATTGGGCTTAAAAGTTGTGGTTGCGTCAAGTAGCTTCACTAAATTGCATAAATTTTTAATTTTTTTTTTAAATAGATATAATTTCTTTTTGTTCTTATCTTATTATCCTATAATTTATAAGTTGATCAAATTTTAATTTGATTACAATCCAAATTCTTCATCTAATCTTTTTTTTTAAATAAATTATATTATTACACCTCAAAAACCACAACATTATTAGTTCATATTTTTTAGATTTTCAAAAAAACAGATATAATATTTTGTTCTTATCTTCTTCTCATATAACTCACACCTCTACAAATTAGACTAACACTAGACTTTTTGTTCATATCAACTTCTTCAATGTGAAGTGCATATATATCAAATAATTCATAATAAATACCCTCCAAACTATTTCTTTTCTCAATTATTCTCTTCCTCTACCCAACTTGCAGATATGTATTTGTTTACACTATTTTTTTTTTTTAATACATTTGTTTACTCTATAGTTTTTTTCTCATCAAATTGAATAAGTTCTGCGTATTTTTTGTCTTTTATTTAAACTAATTCTATTAAGTTTTATTTGATTTACATGGTTATGGTTTGAGAATCAATCATTAAATATGCTTAGACATGATTTTGTATTATTTTGTATATTGTATATGAATTAAACGTTTATGACATGAGTTTCACTGGTGATATGTTGTACACATTTATGCTTAATATGGTTAGACATAATTTTCCATTATTTTGTATATTATATCTATACTGTTATTTAAGGGGTTTCCCCTATTTGAGAGGTAAAAATACAACTTTAGCTCTTACTAAAATATTGCCTAAAAAATAAGACTACTCTGCTGTTGATTTTCAAATTTCTTTATCCACTTATAAATTAGATTTTCAAAATAAAAATTATATATAAAAAAAAAAAACACAGATTTCTTTTTTTTTTTTTTTGGCTACAAAATAGGACCACTAAAAACAAAGCCTCATTGCACGTGCATGTTTATGATAAATCTTATTTTGATTTAGAGAACAATCTTATTTTTAGCTTATTATTAAGCATGTCTTGATATAAATTTGATGATAAATTGTTCTATCTATTTTATTATTTACTTTTACTTAAATTAGAATTTTTTTTCTTATTTTGTTTAGTTTACATATGATTCTTGATTAAGCCGTACATTGTACAGGAATAATACTAGTATATAACTAAAGTCAAAATTGAGAGAAATCCAATAAGATTATAAATTGAATTCCAATTGTTGTCTAATTTTGTGCAACGTGTCTTATATAAGTTTTTTTTTTTTTTTTAATTTTTATTCTAAGTAAGTTAATATTGTGCAAAAGACAAAGAATCTAATATATATATATATATATATATATTAATAGGTAATACTCAGAAAAAGTTCAATTAGAATTTGAAATTAAAATTCAATTTTGCGCAATGTGCCTATATTTAGAGAAATTATAAGATCCACATGGTGGACAAGTAATGTGGTCCACCATTCCACTAAAAAACTGCCACTTGTTTAAAATTGTTAGTTAGAAATTTTTTTTAAACAAAAATTAATTACTAACTCAGCAATTTTAAACAAGTGGAAGTTTTTTAGTGAAGTGATGGACAAGTGACGTGGTCTACTAGAGGATCTTATAATTTCTCTTAAATTTATGTTTTTATATAGGAACTACACCATAATTATATACTTAAACATTTTAATCTTAGGTTGCGTTTGGTACAAGGGAATCCACATTACTCCTAACATCCAGATTCCTAGGAATACATTCCTAGGAATCACATTCTTAGGAATCACATTCCTAGGAATGTAGCTATTCCTATGTTTGGTTTCATTAGGGATCTTTTAAGATTTTTAGGAATGTGAGATGATAATGTTTGGTTTATTCCTAGGAATCTTAAATGAATTATTTATTTTTCTCATTCTATCCTTAGATTTAAATGTAAACTACCAAGTCATTTAAAAAAAATCTTCCTCTAAATAAATAATGAAAAACCAAATATAAACTATTAATTATGACAAGGAAAAATGATTAAAATTGTCAATTTATAAAAAAAACAATTTCCTGTAAGCTTAGAAATCTAGATTCCCACCTGTTTTAAAAGGAATTCACATTCCAACTGAGAGGGGTTTAAGGGGATGGGAATCTTTAAACATTGCTAGGAATCCTAAAACATTACCTCGTACCAAAATACTAAGAATCTAATATTAATGAACTATAAAATTTAAATTAAAAAAAAAAAGCTAATTACATATACTTAATACAAATCATCACATAACAAAGATCACTACACATTCTATTTTATTAAAAATTAGAAAAAAAAATAATCATAAGTAATATTAAATTTGGGTAAGAATTTTAATATATGACTAATTACATTTACTTTATAAAAAAAATTGACTAATTATTTATATTTTTTTGATAGAAATTGTGTTTAATTTTAAATGTATTCCTACATATGCACGTGTTACATGTTTTTTTTAATAATTTGACTAATTATATATTTTTATAATAAAAATTGTGTTTAATTTTAAATGCATCCATGCATTTGTATGGGTTATATGCTAGTATATATTAAAAGTGAAAACTCAGAAAAAATCTAATTAGATTTCAATTGAATTCTCAAGTTTGTGCCATGTGCTCTATCTAATTTTTAGTTTTAGTGCCAAATAAATTATTGAGTGTAAAAATCAAAAAGTCCCACTCTAATTTGATTCTAAATTGGCCTTCAATTGGAGTCCAATTTTGTGTCATGTGTCCATCTAATATTTTAATTTTTGTCGCAAGTGAATTATTAAATGCAAAAATCGAAAAATATAAATCTAATTGAATTCTAAATCATATATATATATATATATATATATAATGAGAAGCCATTATATATTTTAGAAATGTATGGTTTAAAAAAGGTATAAGCTAATATCATGTATAATTTTAACATATTCTCAAATAAAATGTATAATTTGAACCGTGTAATTGCGATTATTTATGATTGTACCTGTGCATATGCATGGGGTTACACGCTAGTATAAATAAACCATCAAAACCCAATAAACCAAAAAAAAAAAAAAAAAAAAAAAGTAAACTCATGTGTATATAAAAAAAATAAATAAATAAAAGAGAGTAAAAGAGAGAGTAAAACTCATCCACAACTTAAAAAATGTGTAACTCTTACACTGTGTAATTGTGATTGTTTTTTATTTTACCATGCATATGCACAAATTATACACTAGTGTATTATAAGATTAGTAAATTACTCTTGAATTCTATTGGCTATGGAGGACCTCTAATAAGAGGCACCACATAACATAACATTTTACAACTCACCTAACATTTCAATTCTTATTTTTCAAATCTACACTAACACTATTCCCTTGTTTATTCATTTCACACTCTTCCTCACTCTCTTTCTTCACCCATTGCAACTTCTCTCTCTTCCTCTATGTCTCTTTCTCTCTTCATCCACAATCAATACAAGCCACCACCACCATCAGCAGCCACCAAAATCACACACCTATACCTAGAAAACCAAATATCAAAAAAAAAAAAAAATGCACATACCCATTCCGAAATCACAATCACATATCCAAATCCAAAAAATCACATACCCAGATTTGTCGACCCCAAATCTTCATAATTGTCAACCCACCAATTATAATAACCACCACAACCACCAATCTACACTTTGGATGACGCAAAATTGCCAAGTGACCACCCAAAGTGTTTTGAGCTCGTGATAGGACACAACCCACCAAGATAGGGTTGAGATACCTAATCTTGATAGGTTAAACAACATGGAGAGAGAGAGAGAGAGAGAGAGAGAGAGAGGAGTTTGTCGAGAGACCAAAGAGAGAGAAGATATTTTTAATTTTTTAGGGAAGAAAGAGACAATAAAATAGTATATAATTTACCCATATAACTGCAATAATCCTTATTTTTATGAATTTATTGTTCACAATTGCTAAAATTTTTTAGCAGTACCCACTCGAATAAATGTCGTTTTTGGGTTGTGTTTTTCAAAAATGGCAATTTTAAGGGTTTTACATTGTCCAATGCCAATGCTAAGTATCAACATCAGTTATCAACATAGCTACAGTAATCCTTATTTTTACCAAGTTACTGTTCACAATTGCTAAAAAAATTTAGCAATACCCAATCGGATAAATGTCGTTTTTGGGTTGTGTTTTTCAAAAATGGCAATTTTAAGGGTTTTTATTCCTCCAACGCTAATACTAAGTATCAACTTTATTATTTTAACATATCATGAAGCACCATTCTCAAAGCACCTAAAAATTACTCACTTGGAACTACAACTGTTGTTTTAAGTGTTCATAATTAGTCTAAAAAAAAAAGGAAAAAAAAAGTGTTCCTAATTAGACTTGATTTAAAGTCAGCTATTGTTTGATCATAACCTAGGGGAATTGTGGTCATTATCTACAAAATCAAGTCCGGACAAAGTCACAGCAGATTGGTGAAAAGAATTCTGCTTGAGTTTTATCTAGCAAAAGGAGAGCGAAAATTTGCACCAGCATGAGCCCACTACTGGTCATGGCTCGTAAAAATTGAGGGAAAGAAAGCAATGTTCATGAGGTTCTGTAAATTTGTCAAGCCAGATTCTCCCGTATCGTAATTCACTAGTTTTAGTTCGACATGCACGCCTAATTTTTTTTTTTTTAATCAATAATTGGAAGAAACATTAAATTTACAATTCAAGAGAAAAAAAAAACCACAGATTATACCAGGACACATCACAAGCCACCAATATAACATATTTCAAATATATAAATGTGTTTAAT
The DNA here is from genome assembly GCA_023621385.1 of Quercus gilva. NCBI lineage: Eukaryota > Viridiplantae > Streptophyta > Magnoliopsida > Fagales > Fagaceae > Quercus > Quercus gilva. Next base: position 5,160,834 of record CM042482.1, on the reverse strand, counting down.
AAAAGCAGTAGATCATAATGTTATATAGATATAATGTCCAAAACGAACTCAAAAGTTAGTACTAATACTGGTCCATAATGGATTTACAATAAAGTTAGTACTAATAATGGTCCAGATATGTGCTAGCAACTATTCAGCAGCTCCCAGAAATGTGGCATCACCCTTCATAGAATAAAATAAAAATATTAGATCACCCTTCATAGAATAAAATAAAAATATTAGATTCAACTTTGAAAGTAGTAGTAGTGTAGGACTAAAAATGAGAATCATTTTTTTAATATTTTTTTGGATTTAGAAGAACAGAGGGTTCAAATGCTATGCATACAACAATTCATGAATACAAAAATTATACATAACTAATAGCAGACCCACGGAATAAGCAGGAATTTCTTTTTTATTTACAAAAGTGAAAAATACAGTTTCTCTTTTAAGAACTCAAAAGGTAAAGCTAAAAACTTTTCATTCCTAACTAATAGTTAAAACTTGTATTGCATCCTAAATAGGCCACATAAAAAATAAAAACTCAACCACCCAAAGTAAAAAGAAAATCTTTCAAAATAAGCATACATTGGACGCTACCTCTCTCAAATAACAATAGCAATTTCAATGAGAACACAAAAATTTCAGACAGGGAACTAATCAGACTACACAATATTATAGCAATTTCAAAGGCTAACATTTACTTACCAGAACATCATGTTTTATTTTTATTTAAAAAAAATTGTTTTTGCAAAGAGAAAAGAAATTTAAATATCTTCAAGTTTCAGCCCTCTGTTTTAATGCTCATTTCAACTCTGAAATGATCACTCCAATAGAAACAATCTTTGTATCTTAGTAATTAACATCTCTTGTATAGTCAGTTACATGTTTTGGTTCTTGTTTTGAATTTGAAAGCTATTTTAGACATTTACGTCTAACATTGTCATCTAATAAGTAATAACCATAGTTCTACCCCTACATCACAAATCATAGAAATACAAAGAGAAGTATGACCCCAACAACCATTATGATTTTAATCAACAATATTGTAAACTAATGCATCAAGCATAAACTGTCAACATGACTGGTTAGTAATAGGAAAAGAAGAAAACCTAAAAACTAAAAAATTCCTAGCTTTGGTCGACGTATGCTACACTAAATTGAGGTAGCAAACTTGAAATTTTTATAAAGGATCTTATATGTAATACAAATGTCTTGGGAGGAAAGAATAGTTGCTAACAGATTACTTGTCAGGTCAATTAACAATTGCTAAAAAAAATTTAGCAATAACCACCCAATGCATCAACATCATTTGTTCTAAAAATAAGTCATTTTTACATCAAAAAATTACTTTATTATTTCAACACACAATTTTACTATACACTTTATATTATATATTTTATCCTTTGATTCAATACATTAAAATAGTGTTAACTCAAAATTCGTATTAAAAAAAACAAACACAACCCAATGGCAGATGAACAAGTGACCACCAACCAACAACCACTATCACAACCACCGCATCCTCCACTCCATAACCCAAAAAGCACAACACAAAATAAACCCAACCAAGTCTAGCCAAATACCTACAACAAAGCCATAGCCACCAGCAGCAAAAACACCAACAACAACCACAAAAAGAACCCAACAACCACAATCAGACCACCACCACCAAAACCCAAAGGCCACAACTGGACCACCACCACCACCGAAACCCAAAGGACAACATCAAATACAACAATTGACCTTACTCGGTTTTCAATTTCAATAATAGAATAAACAAATCAAGTAGAAACAATAGAAGACAACCATTGCATTATAAGAATTACTCGTCCCTGTCACAAGCCACAACTACTTTGATATAAATATCAAATATCACTAAAACAAAAACAATTCAAGCTCTCTACATATTGATAAATATTAACTCGCACACTCGAACACTCACTAATATTAACAAGGATGATTACATTATAACAAACTCAGCTCTTGTGAGTAGTTTTTCCTTTAGTCGCTTGGCAGCTTCCCTGGCACCTTCGAATTTAACAGTAGTCCTCACATTATCTAGGCGAGGGATTCCCACTATATATGGAGCATAAGGATTAACAGTAATCTTCTCAAGGTTGATGGCACTTTCAAGTAAGTAAACAACAAGCTGAATGTCTATTGCACGCCCTGCAAACCCAACTATTTCCACCTCCTTGAGGTGTTCATTGGGATATTTCTTCACCTTCCGTTTCGAATGGTTTTGTATCTTAGTAATTAACATCTCTTGTATAGTCAGTTACTTGTTTTGGTTCTTGTTTTGAATTTGAAAGCTATTTTAGACATTTACAACTAACACTATCATCTAACAAGTAATAACTATAATTCTACCCCTACATCGCCAATCATAGAAATACAAAGAGAAGTATGACCCTAACAACCATTATGATTTTAATCAACAATATTGTAAACTAATGCATCAAACACAAACTGTCAACATGACTGGTTAGTAATAGCAAAAGAAGAAAACCTAAAAACTAAAAAATTCCTAGCTTTGGTCGACGTATGCTACACTAAATTGACGTAGCAAACTTAATCTTACTAAATCTGTTCAGTTTTAAATATATAATAAACAAAGAAAATAAACACTCAGATTTGAATAAAGAAATCAAAACTAACAAAAACCCTAATTATCTAATAATTTCATAAAAGCATACAATTAATACGCAGAAATAATTAAAACCAAAACATACCCTGGCCATCTTCATCTTCTTTGACATTAAGCTTCTTCACCCTGGCCTCTAGGTCATCTTTGGTCTTTTGAGGAAGCTCCCTGGAAACCGTCGCCCGGCCTTGGAATTCGTGCCGCTCTTTGAGGTATTTAATGGCACTGATGTCCTTCTCAGATGAGACTGGCAATTCCGGCAAGTTCACCACATTGCCGGCCAGGGCATCGGCACGCTCTTGTGCTTTTGTCAACTCTTGCCTAGCCTCCTGGACGGCTCTCCAAACTTCCTTCATCGTCTGAAAATCCTTGTCATTTCCCTTCTCCGCCATTTCTGCTGCTGCTGTGGACTGTGTAGAGTCGAAAACGGCTGTGGGTCTGCACGTGTTTTGGGATTTGGTTCTTTAAGTTAAAAGGAAGGTTGAAGCCATTGTCTAAAGCAGATTGATGATTAAAAAAAAGAGCAGTCAAAAAGATTTCACAGTTATGAAGGATACAAACTATGCAGATATGAAGGGAAAGAACAGGGGAACAGAAACAAATATAAGTGAAATGGCTGGATTTCAAAATGATGAAAATCCTTAACAAAGAAAAATGATCCATATTACAAAAACAAAGTTCGAAAAGCTCACTGATTAAGTCTTCTTTGCTTTCTTCAACACAGGTAACTTAATGAGTTAAGGAGGAGCCATTTTCCAAAGACACAGTGAGATACAATATTCCATCAAAGCAAGCACTCGGCTTTCTTTCAATCAAAGAAGACACATCAAACTGACTCTAAATAAAAACAACTTACATCATATCAACATAAAAATTCGATGCCATTTTGGAAAAATTAATGCCATTATCCTAAGGTAGCTTAACTGAAACCCCGTGTAAAGACAACCAAAAAAAAAAAAAAAAGGTTCAAAATTCAAAATTTCTCAAATTTCTTATAAAATTAAAGATACCCAGAAGCCTTAAATGGAATTTTAAGTGCACCTGTAACTACAAACAAATGTTATATACCTCCACATCACAAAAACGAAAACCCATTAAAGCAACACAAGTATGTAAGAAGCTGAGCATTAAAAAAAAAAAAAAAAAAAAATTCATATACCTCCCGGTGAATGCTTGCTTGTGAAGTGTGAGACTGAGAGTGAGTGACGCTGCTGTGAAGCGTGCTTGCGTGAGGGTGAGGCGCTGTGACTGTGTGGGTGAGGCGCTGTGAGAGTGTTGACTCTGTGACTGAGCGTGCTTGTGTGAGGGACCGAGGGTGAGGCGTGACCGCGTGAGCTGGATTAGGGTTTGTTTGAATATATATATATATATATATATAGAGAGAGAGAGAGAGAGAGGGTTAGTAATTTTAGAGTAACTGGGCGGGTCTGAGTTCGGGCTGAGTTTCGGACCGGATTTTTATAAAATCCGGACCCGCTTCAGATTTTTTTTAAACCATTCCCAACTTTATTTTTTATCGGATAAAATCAAGCTCATTAAGGTCGGACCGGGCCGGGTATCCGCGGGTCGAGCTGAAATTCTCATCCCTATCTTCAACAAGGCTAGGGTTTTGCTAGGGTTTTAACAAGGCTTTTATTCTCAAATAAAACAGTGTCATTTTTTGTGTTGTCCTTGTTGGGCTGGGCTTGAGAGTTGGGTTTGTTGGTGAACTTTCTCCTTTCTTTTTCTTTGGGTGAGTTTTTCTGTCTTGGGCCAGACTTTTTTTTTTTTTGTTTGGATACATGAGTTAAATTTTTTTTTGGGAGAATCATACTTGGGTTAAATTGATACTACAGACAGGATAATGCGACTGATTGATAAAATTTTAACTTATACCTTTTTTTAGGTTTAAAAATTTATTAAAATCTATAAAATTTATCTTTTGTGAAAATATGGAGTTTTACTTTAGCAGTCGGTGATGGTAAGTGTCATGGTGAAAGATTTCTCATTTTATTTATTTTTTGGTTGAGAAATTTCTTATTTTAGTTTATAATAATAATAATAATAATAATATTAACTCGACCAAATAATTTCATATAAAATTAGTTTTATGGAGGATGAATTTTGAAGATTTAGATAGATTGATACTATTTGTATGGAAGAAAATGAAATTAGAATTAATAATAACAAAGGCGAATTCATTGCTAATTTTCAATTACATCATAGTTAACTGACTATCAACCCGGTTAGCCTGTGAGCTCAACCCATTAACCTGAAATCTATTGTGTATGGGGAGGGCCAATGGGCCAAACTTGAGAGATAAAAAAGTAATACTCTAAGACTGCAAACCCAATCACAACTCACCAAAATACTTTTATGCTTACTATACAATTTGCTAACTTTGATTTTTTTTTTTTAAATAAAAAATAAATATTGGACATTTTGTTTATTAAAAAAGAAAAAAGAAAAAAACTATGTAAACCTTGAAAAGAAAACAATATTGAATGTAAATAAGTTATATAAGGCCTGTTTAATAACAGTGTTTAAGTAATGATGTTCAAAATAATGTGATAACTATGATTTAAAAAGTGTTGTTAGAACATGTGTTTAAAGTATAAATAATGTAAAAAATGGGAACTGTCAACATCGAGCCAGGTTGAACATTTTATTTGGGTAGCGTTTACATGAACACCTCCCGTTAATACAGATAAATTGCGGACTGTCGACATCAACTACAACAATTGACATTACTCATTTTTAAAATTTAATAACAGAATAAACAAATCAACTAGGAACAATAGAAGACAACCATCACAGTATAAGAATTACTTGTCCATGTCACAGGCCACAATTGCTTGGATATAAATATTAGATTTCACTAAAACAAAAACAATTCAAGCTCTCTACATATCGATAAATATTAACTGGCATACACCATTACTCACTAATATTAACAAGGATGATTACAATATAACAAACTCAGCTCCTGTGAGTAGTTTTTCCTTTAGCCTCTTGGCAGCTTCTCTGGCACCTTTGTATTTCACAGTAGTCCTCTCATTCTTCGGGCAAGGGATTCCCATTATATATGGTGAACACGAATTAATAACAATCTTCTCAAGGTTGACGACACTTTCAACTTTCAAGTAAGTAAACAAGAAGCTGAATGTCTATTGCACACCCTGCAAACCCAAATATTTCCAGCTACTTGAGGTGTTCATTGGGATATTTCTTCACCTTCCTTGCTTTTCTTTCTAAATTGCGCTTGTCCAATGTCGACTGTAATTAGGAAACAGAAAATAAGAATCATATCATGCATGCAATTAAAAAAGGAAAAAAGTAAGGAACTTCAAAACAAAGAGCAATGACTCTCAAGGGGATATGTGTAAGTAAAAAATATAGATTACAATCAAACAACAAATAATGACGACCGGCCAAATTCTTTGGAATCAGAAAGAAATAAAGATGATCAGAAGATGCAGGGTGAATTTAATCTTGAAACCAGATTTAAAGCCATTAGAGAGGAGGTCAAAGCATTGTTAAGGGCTGTAAGAAATTCAAGATTTCTATTCAAGATAGAGTGTTATGTGGTTGTGGAGAATAGTGTTTTCTGTATTTGATAAATAGCTATTTGTTTGCAGCTTGATGTTGCTCAGTTTTACCCAATTTCGGAGTTTTTTTTTAAGTTTCTTCATCGTCCCAAAATAAAAATAAAAACTCTTATGCGAGGGACTGCTAAAAGTGAAGATGATGACTTCAATAGAACTGAACATTCATTTCAACACTTTTTCCTAAGAAATACATAATATAAATGCTTACAACAAACGAGCAATTCGAGTTCAAAGGGGCATTTGTTAAATAGATTTTAATAAATAAAAAAAATAAAAAAAAGGAAAACCGTGAGAAAGCAAGTAGTGTGAAGATTGCATCAACTAGATTAAAGAATAAATAGATGAAACGATTTAAATAAATAAAGTTAAATATTTTAACTCGAATTGTCATTTGTCAAAAACATTGACATTATGCGTTTCTAAGGAAAAGGTGTTGAAATGAATGTTCAATTCTTTTGGAGTCATTATCTTCACTTTTCAAAGTTTAGCAATTTCTTGCATAAGAGTATTTATTTTTATATTGGGATGATGAAGAAATTTTTTAACAAAACTCCCTAATAGAGTAAGACTAAGCAAAATCAATCTGCAAACAAACAAACAAACAACTATTGATCAAATACATAAGGCGGGGGTTCAACTATTGATCAACTATTGGAATGGAATAATTATTACTATTCATCGGTTCAAAGTAGTATTTCTTTTAAAATAGATAAAATGATGATAAACCACGAGCCAAAAATTAGTGTGCAAATTGCATCAACTAGATTAGAGTCTAAAAGCTAGTAGTATGCTTTGTGTGAAGTTATGAGGTAAGAATAGTCACCTCAAAGACAAATTTATGTAAAAAAGGTGCTGCTTCTATTAGAGATATTAAACCGAGGAGGCTTGATCCTTTATCTGTGCTAACTGTCATCGTAAGGTGTTTAAGCTTGGTAAGAGTTTGAAATTCAGGGAATTTAACGCCAGGCTGAAAAGGAAAAAACAAGAGATGAGAGAACAGTGTGTAAAACTAAATAAACATATATGCAAGAGATTGCAAACCAATTTGATGTGCTTGCATAATTATAGCAAATGTCAAGCCTCAAACTCTCTAGCTTTGGAGCTTGTATTTAAAGCCAGTAGGGTCCTTGCAGTATAGGACAGGAAGGTATGATCCCATCATCCAATGTTCAACAAAACATTGAAGACGTTTGAAATAAGGTAGACAATAACAAAGTAGAAAGCTTTCGTCACTCTGTTGAGATCACTCAAAAGCATTTTCCCTCAGTTTATTCATGTTTTGTTTTGAAGCACAGCAACTAGCTTGTGCAAAGCATATTGAAATTTACTGCATCTACAATCTCAAAAGAAACAAAATTTTTCTTACATGCTAAATTGTCATCAAAATACCAATTCTTAAATGAGCCAACAAACTGCACGGTTTGGTTTATTAAGCAGATGAGCTGGAGGCTGCCTCCTTTTTGTCAACTGAAAATGGGATAGGTTTGGTTGGGGCTGGCAATCGGCAGATGCTATCAACTTTATCCACTTGTTTTGGGGGAGGCCTAGCCTATGAAGCACGGGTGCGTTTCGGGACTCGGGTGCGGGTGCGGGACTCGGTAATTTTTGAAAAAGTAGGGTGCGGGTGCGGCGGGACTCGGCGATTAAAAAATTATTAAAAATATTTTTATTTATATTTTCTATATATTTTTACTATTAAAATATTCATAAAAAACACATTGTTATGCCTTGATTCACAAAACAAAGAAAGAAGAAGGCAAGAAACACATTACTATGCCTCTGAGGTCAGAATTTCGGCTATTCCGGCGAGTTTTAAGGCCGATATCGGCCTGTTTCGGCCGTTTCCGGCATATTTCGGCTGTATCGGCCGTATCGGTCGCTGGCCGATACGATCCGATACGGCCGATATGAACCGATTCTGGCCGAATCGAGCCTCGTCGGCGCGAATCGAGCCTCGTTGGCGCAAATCCGAGAAAAAAAAAAAAAAAAAAAAAATCAGACGCAGGCCGCCTAGCTGCTTTGGGCAACAACCTGCCTTTCTTTTCAGACCACTTAGGCCAGAGCAGTGCTCGGAAGCCCAATTTGTTGTAATACACTCTTCTAACAGATCCACCAGCAACTTCAAATGCTTCCTTTGCCCTAACTGTGACCCTTGAAACCTGTCAACGTCATATATAAGTATGGTTTTGTGTTTCACGAAGAGTGCTCTGCGTTTGCTTGAAATATCCAGATAAAGTGCATTAGCGTTTAGTTCTAAACTAAGGATTCGTCTTGGATATTTTCTTGACGAACTAGCACACAAAGGATACACTGATGAACTCCAAAGGGTTACTCAATTTAAAAACACCTGATGTCTCATTGAAAGTGCAGCGCATAAATATGGTAAACACCTAGAGTCTTCAAACTAATTACTTAGCCATGAACCTAGTTTTTTGGAATAAAACTACTAAGCTCTGAACATTTACAAATAAATATATATTTTGCTCATCCATATGCATCATACATAAAAATTATTCAATAGCAAAGTTGAACATTTCAAGATTTTAGTAAATGTTGACTTTTATGATCATTGAGAATATAATGAAACCACCAGGACCTAAACTGTGGCATTAAAATAATACAGCATGAACATATTTTTTAATAAGTAATACAGCACTAAATATAAATAGAGACATAGATATAGATGATATCACTTTTTTTTCTTTTTCTGTATTCTCCATCTGGTTGAAGTGGTGCAGTTGAGTATAATAGAGGCATAGATATAGATGACATCATTTTTGTTTTCTATATTCAACATCTGGTTGAAGTGGTGCAGCAGCACTCTCAAGTCTCAACTCACCGGGTTGATATATGAAGCATGAATGATGCCGGAACAATACCTATGACAATGGTGCAATTACAATACTTGTGACAGAAAAGCAAAACAATTCAATATGAAGCATGAATGATGCCTCGACTACATGGAAAAAAAGGCATGGTCAGTATATAATGCAGAAAGACCTAAGATAAAGATTCACCTCCAGATGAATTGGCCACTTGATTTGTTCAGCACCTCGTCCCATCAATCCTACTCCATCTTTTATTTGCTTTCCTATTGCCCCTGTATACTATTGCAATAGTTATAGCCAGAATGAGCCAATGCGAATGAAGGAAAGGAAATAGCTCAAATTTGGAAACTAGAGAAGGAAGTAAATGTATCTTGAGTGTTTTCATTGTAATCAATTCAGAAGAATCCATCTTCCCAGAATTTATAAGTTTGGCAATTTTTCCCAAGCCTACTGGCTGCCAGAAAAGATGAAGATTTATAAATTTGGCATTTATGCTCAAGTAGTTATCAGGAAGTAAATTTAATGAAAGGTAACACAATCAGAACACTCTTTTCAACAAGAAAGGCCAAGTAGATCAATCTATCCTAAATATTGAGAGAGAGAGAGAGAGAGAGAGAGAGAGAGAGAGAGTGAAAGTTCGTAATAGGAGCTCCTGCCATACCCATTAATTCTGTAATGAAAGATCTAGATCCAGACAAAGAAAATAAACTAACTTTTTTTATTTGGATGCAAATCAGTGATAAAAAAATTATATAAACAATAAGTTCTTTTGGTCAAAGCTTCTAAATGAAACAAGTAATGTTTAAACCAAAAAAAAACATGGCAAAGGTGCTTAACATATGAATTTTTGTGGTAAAAAGCAAGAGTTACCCAACTAACTATTAGCTGTGAACTTCTACAAATAAATATATGTTCTTCTCATCCCTATACATCATACATATAAATTATTCAATAACATAATTGAACATTTTAAACTGTTGATGAATGTAAACTTTTATATCCCATTGAGAATGTAACGAAACCACCTGAACCTACACTGTGGATTATAATATAACCATATAAGTAGAGGCACATATATAGATGACATCAAATTTTTTTTTGGGGTAAATTTCACTAAGACCCTGTAAACTTTTATATTGTTGAAATAAGACCTTGTCAACCTATTTTTTCCCCACCAATTTGGTATTATACCAATAGACCCTTCTATCAATGTTCCATCTAATTGCTAATGGAGAGATCGCATGGCTTACAATAAAAAATGAAAAAAATCGAGCATCTTGCAAGGTAGTCAAAGGCAAAAGAGGACCTCTTACGAAGTTGGCAAGATTGTTATACACTGTATTTGCCTCCCAGTAACTAATGACTACTCTTAAGATATGATCCTTAGGATCTACATATATGCCAGATTCCTCAAGTGTAGAAGTCATATGACCCCAAAGCATTACTTCTATGGAATAAGGATAGGTGTCCAGGTTTCATGCAACTTAGAAAAAAAATTCCACGGCCAATATCTAGCAGCAATATTGGAGCAAACTCCCAAATTTTAGGAAAATTCAAGGCCTAACTTGCAAAATCTCATTATCTCATGTAATACTAACCACCCCAGATTCACGGGTTCAAGTGATCATCTCCTAAAATGGCCTTCCACATAAAGTTTGATCAGCCCACCACTTTTGCTGGGTCATGTCCCAAAATCTCTATTCACTTAATTTTCAATCCATCCTCTTGGTGGGACCTTTTAAGTTTTGGCCTCCTTTATTACTTAGCTTGGAAAAATTACTTGACACACAAAAAAAAAAAAAATTACTTGACACATCCAAACCTCGCCCCACTTGTCTACGAAGCCAAACCCCAATGACCAATTGGCACTCCCATACCAATATGAACAGATTGAGTGCGTCGACGCCGGATGACACCCAAAAAAAAAAAAAAAAAAAAAAAAAACAAAATCCATATAAATCAACAAAGCCCATACTTCTGAGTTGGGTTTAGCTAATGCTCTGTAACAGGCACTTAAGATTGCATGAATGAGTTCTTATCTTTTTTTTTTTTATTATATGACCTCAAGCCAATTCTCTCAGTTACAATTTGGTCTCCCCATCTTTTTTTTTTTTTTAATTATATGACTAACAGGTTGCGCCAAAATATCCGTTGTTTGGGGACCAAATCAAACCAATAACATATTTAAATAATTAAAATCAAACTAACCTTTATATTTAGAGGATCAAAATTGAATCGAAGTTCCTTTTTAAATTTCAAGGACCAAGCCCAAATTTTTAAAATTTGAAGACCAAAATATTTAACCCAAATTTCGCATAATTGTGGTAAAAGTAGAGGCTAAAGTCCACAAGACAACCAGTTGCAGATTCACCATGAATGTGTGCCTTGTAGAACAGAATGAAGAATGCACAGCAAGTGCAAGCACAGATGTAGCTAGTCACTGATGAAGTGCAAGCAAAGACGCAGTCAGCCACTGACGAAGAATGAATGATGGGTTGCAACGGTGCCGTTTTTGACTCTAGTGTTTAGTGTTTAAAGATTAGCATCGAAACGCGCCGTATCACTTAAGTCAGGAAATGTGAAACGCACCGTTTGGACTTGTTAGTTAGTTGGTTAAGCATCCAAATTACTATTAAACACGTGTAATTAGTTTGTTGAATCAGTTATAACTGATTTTCCCTCTTTTAAGCTTCTCTGTCTCTCCCTCTCCCGTGTATATAATCAAAACAAAGACTTAGCATGCGTTTGCCCAGCAATTAAGTTGCATTTTGTGCTTTTTTGGGTCCCACGGCACTGTTCATAGACTACCAAATCCATGAAAAATGCAGCAATCACTCACTGCTACTATGTTTTGAATTTGGTAATCCAAGTTTGGATTCCAAACATCTTATATCATTGGATGTGTAAAAGTAATGGTCAAATTTATTAGCACATATTCCTTGCTCATCTCATGTTTAATAAAACTATATAATGATATGCTTGTGCCTTTAAGGATTTTTGCTTTGTTTCTTATTAATTTTAGAAAAAATCTACACATTTAGGAAAACTCAATCAGGTTATGGTTCTGTTATATCATGCTACTACTAAGATGGGTTTGTTTATATGTGCTTTTATTTTTTATGTAGTTTCAGTAAAGTTATTTACTATAAACTGTTTAGTCTTGGACAGTTGGATGAAGCACAAGCAGATGCCATATAAAAATCCAAATTACAAAGAAGCCTTGGTCACTCCTACAATTTTATTCATAGGAAGTTGAAACTGCAGGGTTTAAATACGTGGTAATATCAAAATTTTATGTTGTGCAATAGAACAAGATGTTTTACTATAAACGACATGATATGTTTAGATTGATGTATAATAAAAATGATATTAATAATATGTTCATTTTGAAAAGATATTACTCTAATTACCATTTGTCACTTTAACAAAATATAAAAAAATTGCGTACCTAACCTTGCTCAGTCTCGGTACACACATACTAAGTTACTAACCATGAAAACTTTAGCACTAGAGTTGAGAGCGTTGATGATCATCTTCCTCTCAACGGGTCTAGTATTGTTAATTTCATCTTATACTATCGGTAATTTCGTACCATGTTTATTCTAATTTACTCATCAGATGATATTGTTAATTTCATCTCTTGCTACTGGTAATTTCCATCTCATACTATTGCTAATGATCATCTTCCTCCCAATGGGTCCAGTATTGTTAATTTCATCTCATACTACTGGTAATTTTCGTACCATGTTTATTCTAATTTATTAATTGGATGGTATTGTTAATTTCATCTTTTACTACTGGCAATTTCTGTAGGATAAAATAGCAGAGGATGCAGTTTTTCTAGTGTCTTTATTATTCATATTTCTACATGAAGCTTTTTGATTAGTCATGTTTCATGATGGTATGATTCTTATTTTCAAGGGGAAGAAAAGCACAAAAGGCTTCTAGAAAGCATGGAGTAATTTTTGGTTATGTTTAATTTACAATATCTGAACATTTCACATTTTAAATACAGTTTCTGTAACTTGTACTTATTGCTTCTTTGAAAATAAATTTTGTAGTCTGTTTAGTGTTTAGAAGCAACAATATCATGTTAAACAATTTTTTTTTTTTTTTTGGTTAAGTAAAAAGATATTTTAGAAGGGGGAGGGAGTTAAACAATTATGGAAGTGACAAGGATTTATTCATTTATTAGTAATGGTAGTAGTAAGTAGTAACACAATAGAAAAACCAGATCAACAACAAAAGGAGATGATAAACCAGTATTTTAGAGATTGGATGATCCCTGGGGGTGTTGTATGACAATATAATTATAAGCATCTAGAGTCAGAAAATCATCCAACGTTGGTGTTGTGCACTGCCTAGTGAATATCTTGCAAGCCTCCTTGTACATTCCCTTCTTGAACTTTTCCTTGCCAACCTCACTTTCAATCCTAGTCATCTCTTCTTCCACCACTCTCCCAAATAGGTCCTTAGTCACTTTCACTCCAAGCCCATCTCCATCCAATTCCACTTCATATTTCAACCACTGCCAGTTCTGAACCCTACTAATTTCAGCAGTTGCTGCATCTTCCATAAGGTTGTAAAGAGGAACTGATCCTGATCCAGTAAGCCAAGCTGCCAAATACTGGATTCCAACCCGAGTATTGAGCCGGAGACCTTCCATTGTCCGGACTCCTCTGGGCCTTTGCAAGAGGTCCTCTTCAGTTAAGGCAGCCGCATCTTCACGCTTCACAGTTTGGATCTGATTAGGGGCATTGCCCATGTTGTTAGTGAAGACTTCCATGCAAACTGATATTAGTCCAGGGTGAGCTGCCCAAGTTCCATCATGTCCTGCCTTCACTTCTCTTAGCTTGTCCTTTCTCACTAGGTCCAATGCTGCCTCATTTGCTGCTGGATCGTCCCTAATAGGAATCTGTGCCGCCTGCTCATTAAGATGAAAGCTTTGTTATGCCAACATGAACCAAGGGGTTCTTAAACACATAAATATCTACAAAATAAGTGCATGCATGTCAATGTTTAGTGAATTCACTTGAAATGGACTCTGATACTAATGCCAGTGTATAGATTGCATTGTCATTTCAAATTTCAAATTAAGTGTGATGGGAAACTTTTTAAAAAATTCAATATTTAATCTAAACCACAAAATGCATCCATTTCAAATGAAGATGATCTTTTTTGTATCTTGTGATGCATTGGAAGCAAGAAGAATTACATACCATGCCACCCATGGCATGCACGCCACGCCTATGGCACGTCCTGATGAGGAGCTCAGAATAGCTCCTCATAAAGTGTTGAGTCATGCCAACTTGAAATCTGTCTGGTAGTAGGCGATCCGGGTGAGCCTGGAAAGTTTTGACATAGCTGAATATGTAATCCCATCTTCCACAGTTCAAACCAACAGAGTGATCCCTTAGCTCATAAAGGATTTCATCCATTTGAAATACAGCCGGAAGTGTTTCAATAAGAACAGTGGCCCTGATGCTTCCTCTCTCTATCCCTGCCATCTTCTCTGCCCTCTCAAACACATTGTTCCATATTTTTGCTTCCCTGCCAATAAGAGAGAGCTTATTTCAATCTTCCACAAGATCACATTGTGGGAATGCTGCTCCAGTTATTATATAAGTTTTTCTTTTAGTTATTCCTATATAAGCTGTTTCCCAAATCAATGGCTCTAGATGGCAACTACAACAACACTCATATAGCTATCTAATTCTGGTGTGTATGTCTAAAAGGGAAAAGAGGAAGGTGAGAGCTTTTCTTTTTTTGGTAGAATAGTGAAAGCATTTTTGCTAACTTAGATAATAGTCACATTTAGTTATGATTTATATATGCCTTGAACAAGTACAGGAATGGCTTTTGTTTAATGTTGAAAATTGAACAAAGTTTAGTGAATTTAGTTTAATATTTCTGTTATACATGTAGATTTTGTGACTTATAAATGGCATGGTTTGCCTGTGCTTTTGTGAGTAATTTTTAAAAACAAGAAATGCACTTTATTTGCTTCTGCCTCAATACAACTCAATGCAAATTTTTTTTCCCAGACAAAATTATAGTTTTTGTGGCTGAAATTTGGTGGATGTTCGATGTTTATCAAATTTAAAAAGTTAATATTTTGATCCTTGAAATTTCAAAAAATGTATAATTTGGTCTCCCCATCTCTCATTTTTTTTTTTTTTTTTTATGTGACTAACAGGTTGCCAAAACATCCATTGTTTAGGAACCAAATCAAACTAATCGAATATTTAAAGGATCAAAATTGAACTGAATCATAGTCAAGGGAACAAAATTGTTTCCTTTTTAAATTTCACTGACCAAATCAACATTTTTTAAATTTGAAAGACCAAAAAGTTCAACCCAAATTTCACGAATCAAAAAAAGTATAATTTACCATTTTTTTTCAGCAACTATTTATGTAAACTCCTTACCTTGAATGCTCCATTTTAGGAAGATAGAAGAAAGGCCCAAACCCAGCACCTTGGTTCTGGCGGAACTTCGCATAATTGTGGTAAAAGTAGAGGCCAAAGTCCACAAGACAACCAGTTGCAGGTTCACCATCAATGAGAATGTGTGCCTCAGGTAAGTGCCAGCCTCTTGGGCGTACAAAAAGCTTTGCTATCTGATCATTGAGCTTGTAATCCCTGTTCCTGGCCTTGTCATGAAAGCTTATAGTCCCATCAACAGCATCCTTTAAGTTAACTTGGCCTCTCATCAGGTTCTCCCAGCTTGGTGAGAGTGCATCTTCAAAGTCAGCCTATGAATGAATCAAGACAACAGCTTAATTTTCAGGTTCCATACATTAAATTAATGATGGATTTGAACCTAAAGAGTAAAAGAAATTGTGTTGTTGGAGATATTACAAATTTTGCGATTGGTAAATTAACATTTTTCATGAATACATGAGAATATAGGTAATGGTTTTTTGAATTTGGCAATCCAAACATCATTGGATGTGTAAAAGTAATTGGTCAAATTTATTTGAATATATTCCTTGCTCATCTCATGTTTAGTAAAAGTAAATCTTGAGACATGTATGAAATGAAGCTTCATATATGCTTGTGCCTTTTTAAGGACTTTTGTATTGTTTCTTATTATATTTTGTAGTAAAAATTTACATATTTAAGAAAATTCAATCAGGATATGGTTCTGATATCATGCTACTACTACGATGGGTATGCTTATATGTACAGTTAGGACTTGTTAGCACAAATGCACTTGTACATGATGCACAAGTAGATACCATATAAAAAATTAAAAATCCAAATTACAAAGAAGGTCTTGGTCATTCCTCATTCCTACAATTTTATTCATAGGAAGTTGAAACTGCAGGGTTTAAATGCATGATACTAGAAACATTTATTTATGCTGATGTTTTACTATAAACAACAAGACATGTTTAGACTCGTATAATAAAAATGATGTTAATTGTATGCACATTTTGAAATGATATTACTCTAATTACAACTTATCACTTTAACCAGTTATAAAAAAATAGCATACCTAACCTTACTCAACCTCAATACACATATACTATGTTACTAACCATGAAAACTTTAGCACCAGAGTTAAGTGCGTTGATGATCATCTTCCTCTCAACGGGTCCAGTAATCTCCACCCTCCGATCAGCAATGGCTGGTGGAGCCGGTGCACATGTCCACACCCCTTCTCTTATGTTCCTAGTGGCTGGATCAAACCCTGGTAGAGCCCCTTGATTGTACCTCGTCTTAGCTTCCTTGCGACACTCCATGGCATAGTTGACATGGTTTCTAAACTCACGTTGCAAATCAACAACAAATTGCAAAGCATCCTTGGTGAGAATCTTTGCAAACTCTTCATCATATCGTCCCCTAATGTCCACTCCTTCAGGCACATCATAGCCTCTGCCACCCTTTTTTTTCATAGGTAGCAAATTACCATAAGTTCCAAATCCCATCATCTTGTTCTTTCTCTCACAAAACTGTAGCTACGTACTTGTATGTTATTTCTTGAGTGAAATAAAAGAGAAGCTAGCAAATATATATATATAGAGGAAAAGTTTATTTTCTTGGTACTATAAATAAAATTGTGGATAGGTATGTATAGTATTATCGTTATGGGCTTCACTGGGAGTGCATATATATATGGCTTTATGTGCAAGTGTGACGCAAGTATTTCTAGATTAAGAGCAAGGATAAGGGGTTCGTTTTGATTCTTGTGCCAATCTCGAGAGGTGTAGATATTGTAGGCATTCCGTGGATTGGTGGTTCAGTGACACGTGGCATCATGACATCATTTTTATCTATTTGTCCATATAATTCAGTGATTTTTTTTTTTTTTTTTTTTGCCTGAACATATCATCTTCATGATTGTTGAAACATATTGGTCTTGATTCTCTTTGGTAGTTTTATATGTATATGGCCTATGAAAAAATTACAGTTGGGATGAGGAAGGTGAAGGTTTGTAATTGGGAATTTAGAAAGGAATATAAATGAAGATAATTGAGAGAGGAGGTTAAGAGAAATTTTTTGATAGGGTTTTGGAAATGAGATGCTTTGTATTGACCTAAAAATATAACTTGAAGTTTTTGGATTTAAAAATAAAAAAGAGAAATAGTTTGTAGGGAAGCATAAGGTAAGGTTTGAACTGCAATATCAAACATCACAAAAAATATCATTACTACTAAATTATCACTTAAATTTCAATAACACCTTTAAACATTGATCACTTTGAATTACTTAGTTCACATTTGTTTTTTTAAAATGTTTTTACTTGTTATTTGAAAAACCATTTAAATAATGGAGGAATTTTTATTATTTGTTTCCTTCACTTTTTTTATGGGATTGTTTCCATCATTTGACATTGACACTTAAAAACTTTCCCGTGATCATCATTTCGGATTAAAAAATATAAGAAACTAGTTATTGGCCCGTGCTTTGCACAATATTTTTTCTTCAACTTATTAATAATTTTTTTTCTTCAACTTTTTGTTGTTATTTTACTTCGTACTCTATAATTTGTGTTTGAATTTGATTAGAATGTTATATACATATATATATATATATATATATGGGGTAAATGCTTAAATAAATTGTAACGAACATGTTAAAACAAATTCTTATAAGAATTTACAACAAAAAAATGTATAAAAAAAATCTACACACAAATAGTTAATAATAGAAATGGCATTCAATTTGCTATATAACCAAAAAAAAAAAGAAAAAAGAAAAAAGAAGAGAAAAGCAATTATAAGATTATCAATGAAGAATATCAACAATAAGGAACTCCATCAATATTAAGATAAATGATGTGGGAAGTTTTGTACCTCTCCTTTTATTGCTAATTAAAATAGGAGTTTCGAAATAGAAATCTATCAATATCAAGAGAAAGGAAACTCACTGATTCCATGTCTCTCTATCTCTTGGCTTCAAAATTTTGTTAAACTTCTCGAAGACTTTCTATCTATGAAAAATATCAACAACAACGTTAAAATAAACCATTTTCTACCTATTTTATTTATCAAAGAAAATAGAAAATAACTTCAAAAAGTAAAAAGAAATTTGATAGAATATGGAAAGGAAAAGATAAACAACTTGAAAAAGAGTGAGAAGCTAACAAAGTCATACCTTTGATAGGGTTCTTTTGTTGCAATTGGAATTTATGATGTTATATGTTAGTGTGTATATATATATATATAGTGCAATTATTGTCTATTAATAAAATTTAAGGTTTTCATTTTTTTGGTTTTTGGAAGGAGTAATTTTACAACCACAAAATATTTTACAACATTTTTACAAACTGTTGATGTGGTCAACTTTTTATTAATTTTCATCTAAGCCCATCATTAATATCATTTTTTTATTTACCAATAATCATTCACCACATTAGTAGTTTGTAGTTTTTTTTATAAAAAAGTTTGTATCTTTAGCATTACTCTTTTAGATGAGATGAGTAGGCATGAATTACATAGATACAGAAAAAAAATGAGAAGTGGTGAGTTACAAATGATGATATAACAACTCATTGTTTTTTAAAATAGAAAATACAACCCATTAAATTATAGTTCTTTTTAAAAAAAAAAATAATTATTCTATTTTATAACTAGACTTATCACACGCACTTTGTGTGTGCAATAATACTATTTTTTATTTATTTGTTTTTTTAATTTAGTGTTATAATGTTTAAAAGTGATATATAAATAATTGTGTGTATTTAGTAACGTGGAATAATGTTTAAAAATAAGATAAATAACCGTAAGAAGTTGAAACCCAATAGGACATTTGAATTTATTGATTGGGATAAGAA
The DNA here is from genome assembly GCA_023621385.1 of Quercus gilva. Taxonomy (NCBI): domain Eukaryota; kingdom Viridiplantae; phylum Streptophyta; class Magnoliopsida; order Fagales; family Fagaceae; genus Quercus; species Quercus gilva. The sequence continues at coordinate 5,141,512 of CM042482.1, read as the reverse complement.
TTGTGATAAGTAAAAAAATTTGAGATTCGAACAAAAGAAAAATGATATACATTAGTGTGGATGGACGAGGATTTGTGATAACTGTATAGAATTTGGATAACAAAAATTTTGGAATGTTTTAAAGAATTAAAAAATAACCATAAAAATTTTGAGATAAGAATGAATACATGAGGCAGTGGGTTATTTTTTTGAAGAAGTAATTTTGAGGTGTGGGGGGCAAAGGTCGAGGTTCAAGTTTCTAGGAGGGAGCTTCATACACATATACACTTAGATTAAGTTAGAGTAAAAATTCTATCTTGTATTTAAAAAAAAAAAAATTGTTTGTGTGTGTGTATAAAAGATAATTAAAGTATTTGAATTCAAATAGATAACCAATACAAATAGGAATCAGACATTTGAATATAAATGGATAGTGAGAATAACGGTTTTTTTTTTTTTTTTTTTTTTTTTCCTTTTGTATATGAGATAGTATTACTGTTTTAACCTTATTTTGCTTTTTTGTAGGAAAAAAAATTAAAATAAAAGGTATATTATTTCAAAATTTGTATAAAAATATTTTGATACGCCAAAAATTGAAAACGAAACAAGGAAATCATATTATTAATAGTATAAATTATGTTGTTCATTATCAAATGGTCAAATGTAAATAGTAAATTGCAATATATATATATATATATTAATAATTAACATACCATTAATTTTGGATTAAATATATTGTCACATGTCAATGTGATGTGTTATGGGCAAATCCAAAGATGTCTGCAACAAATGTAGTTGATTAAGTAATATGAAACATAATTATTTTAAAAAAAATTAATTGAGACTTTTTAGGCTGCCTGTCAAAAAGTCTATTTTCCTCTCTTTTACTTATAACTAGTATCTTTTTGTTTGTAAGGATTTACTCGAAAACTGGACACTGAATATAACTGTACTTCTTGTAGTTGTGGCCAGAACTTCTTAACATTGTTTTTTTGAATTGTAGCATGTATGGTATCGTCCTGCTAGTTTAGTAAGTAATTTGTTAGTCAAATCTAAACTGATTAGTTCAAGATTTTTTCGGTTGACAGCTTCCAACATTCTAGAATGTCTTACTCTTTCTTTCCAATTCTCATTTTTATCCATAAATTATTTTTGAAACTGATAATATCGTCATTAGTTAGACCCGATTGAGTTGAACTATTGTTAGAATAGAAATAGCGCTAATAAAAATTCAACGATATACATAACTAAGTATATCTAAAATTTGCAATGATCTTCATTCATCTTATGAAACAAAAATAAATAGTTTTGAGATGTAGTATACATACCTTGTACATAAGGAAAATTTGTTTTTCCAATATCTTGCAGTTGGAAGCTTTGTCTTTATTGTTGTAGAGTACAATCTCTTGCTAGTTGTAATTTGTATGGTATAGTTATTAATAAGAAATAGACATCATACTCTTCTTAAATAGTTAACGGAAGTAATAATAGCCTTATTTTTTAAAATTTAATGTATTTAGTGGTTAGATTAGTGGTATGTCAAAGTTTTCAAAAAGAGGATTTGTGACTTTTTTAATAGTATAAAAATATGGAGTAATTGTTTTAATTATTTTAATTAAAGCATATGAATATATAAATGCAAAGTTAAATATAAAGTTAAAACCATCAATGATGAATATATATAGTCAATTTTTGTTGCCTATACATATTCATCATTTTCTTTTTAAGAGTATTTTAAAATTTAGGAAAAGTATTTTAAAATTATAGGAGAAATTTTGGAAAAAAAAATGGTAATGATATAGTTGCTGATATGGCTCAACGAGAGCGTAGCAACATTAAATTCTACGTTTCAACTTTTAGATATGAGTAATGCTACAGTCACAAACTATTTTACAATATTTTTACAAAATGTTAATGTGGCCAGCTTCTTATTGGTTTTCATCAAGGCCCACCATTAACATCATTTTTTCATTTGCCAATAACTATTCACCACATCAACAATTTGTAAAATTTTTTGTAAAAAAATTTGTATCTCTAGCATTATTCTTTAGATATAATAATAAAAAAAAATATATATATATATAGATAGATTATAGATAGAAAAATAGCAATTCATTTACATATTTAACATAATATTGATTAACCTTTTGCATATCTTTCATTTTCTCAAAAGTGAAAAACTGATAAATGTTATAAAAAGGGAGATAGTAGTTGCAAGAAATAAAACTAAAGAGTAATAGAAGTTTTGTATTTAAGTAGTCATCCAATTTCTTTTCTTATTGCCGAAAGTACAATAAATAGTGTTATCTTGAAAAGTTATCTCTCATTCTTTACAACAATGCTCTTATTTATAGCCTTTAACTTGCGATTGGTTTTGACATATTTACTAAATCAAGTGGAATATTATTGGATCATTTTGGTGGCTCTAAGGGCTAAAGTATTACCGCTAAAATCTACACAATACAAAGCTGAAATTGGCAACTATTTTAGAGCAGGGTCCACCTAGCACATACAGGAAAATCCAGCTAGCAATTATCTCAACTTTCAACAATAAAAAGATTATAAATTTTTTTTTTTTTTTGGAGTGTAAATAGTATACTAATAGTCATTTGCCTTTTTTTTTTTTTTTTTTTTTTTTTTTTTTTTTTTTTTTTTTTTAGATTTGCTTTTCTTTCTTAAGAGTGTATTTGGATACAACTTTTTGTTGAAAACTTATTTGTCGAAGGTTAAAGTATTTTCTATTTTTTTTATTTAAAAAATGTGAAGTTTTAAAAAACTCTACATAAACAAATATAAAAAAAAAAAAAAACTAAAAGAAATAACCCATGCCAAACATAGTAACATACCCAAAGAAATCTTGCTTTTCACTTAGAGAGAGAGAGAGAGAGATATGAGAGAGAGGTTTTTGCTACTTGACCCAGAGAAACCTGATTGGAAGAAAGTCCTAATAAAAGAAAGAGGCAGTGAGATGAATTAGTGAACAAGGATAACAATACCCACATTTTATGTAGGTCTAAACGGTAGAAAGTTACTATATTCTTATACTTTGTCATGCTCATCAAACAATACATCTCACATGAACAAGACTGTGACATACTTAGATTTCTATTAAAATTTCAAATTGTGAAATGAAAAATTCAGCTCCACATAACCACCACACCACATGAATGAACTGGTTGGTTTTAAATTTTTAATCCTCAGAGTTCTAGCTGGGTGGGTCCCTCCTCTGTGGTGTATTTTTGGGCTTATACAGGTCCAATGGGCAGTTACGGTAGACTCTATTGTTCATAAGTGCTCTCTCTCAATATGGGTTTGCTCTCTTGTAGGACTCCACCAATGAAATTATATTGGGTTGAAATTCCCTTGGACTTGAGCAACCAATTGAGCAAGTTGCAAAATATTTTAGGGTGGCCCAATGGGCTATTACTAGCCCAAAAGTAATTCTTATGGGTCAAAGCAAAAGTCCTAGAGCCAATATGATGACTTGCATACTGCTTTACTACCCAATAGCTTCATTGTCCTCTATTGCTTCTTTTTTTTTTTTTTTTTTTTTTTTTTTTCAAATGAAATTTAATAAACTAGAAATAAAAAGTATAATTTTTTTTTTTGATGAGTTGACACCCTAAATTATATGTTAGTAGTTGACTTCTAAAAAAAAGAAACCTAATATAGGTGGAATGGGATTTAATAATGAATTTCTCGTATTAATCTCACACCTGTAGTGTTCATGATCAGTCTATTCAGTTATGTATCAATTAAAAGGCATGGCGACATAGGTCAAGTGATGGTCAACATCTAAAAAAAAACAAAAGAAAGTTAAACATAGAAGTAAAATAAAAGGCTTATGTAACAATAAAAATTATAAATAATTACTTTGTTAAAAATTTACTTGCCTCTAGAATCTTATTGAATTCAACCTCATCCATGACTATTTGAAGATTAATTGAATATGTAGATCTTAAACTAATTATAAGTACAAATTAAAATTTCTACCGTGTTTGGACACAACGAACTCCAAAATTGGTTAAACACGACTCTTAATACTAAAAACTGACTTAAAGACAATTGTGAGTCAGTGGCTAATACATCACATGCTACTTTTAAGAGAAGGCAATATTTTTATTGGAATTCATCTTAAGCAATTCAAAATACAACATGTAATGACTAGTTTCTTCCACTCCATCAAACAAAATATCCATCCACCTCTAATTTGCTTTCCATACTATCTTCCTTTGCCAAATGCACCGTATAAATAGATTTCACCATTGCATGAGGATATTGTTCAAGTGTAATCTCAATATTGTGTGAAGCAGAGGAGCTATCTAGACTTTGCCTACTTGAACACCCACCATGCACACAATAGTGTGCATACATACAAACAAGAGCTATTTCTACTTTTGTAGCCATCTCATAGGGAACCACCCTTGAATGCCATTTGTTAAACCTAAACTTCACAAACCTCGACGTATATCGCTAGTCTAGCACAACAACAACAAACAACATTAAATTAAGTTTATCAATGTCCCCCTAATACTTCTAAAAATTTATCATGCATATTCCATGCCATTATGCTAAAAATAGGAGATATATATATATTTTATATAGATAATCTGCAATGTTCATTAAAAAAAAAAAAAAGCTTGGTAATTTCAATCTTGGAAAAAAAAAAAAAAAACCTACAAACAAATTGGAATAGAGCACTTCTATATAGGTTAGAAAAGAAAAATGACTTATTATACTACCACAACTTTTATACCACAATTATTACCAGTTGATTGTAAGTTGTTCTCTATTATTTTTACATGGATCTATCCTGTTTTTTTATATATCACTCACAGTCGACTATATAAGAGTTTTTTTTTTTTTTTTTTTTTTTTTTTGAGATGGGCCAAATTAGAGGATTTAAAAAAAAAAAAAAAAAAAAGTGGGTCATAAACATAAAACACAAAAATATAGAGGAACAAAATAAAAATTCCACGATTGTCCTAACTCCGAAGCTGCCTCCACAGACCACAACGAAATTTCTATATATAGGATATAGCACACACCCAATCAAAAAACGCGTATTCGCAAAAAGAAACAAACACAGAGCCTTCGAAGCTGTGCGTTTTGAGCCATCGCCTTTCTCTCTATCTTCCCGATTTCGGAGCTCCTCCGATTCTCTCTCTCTTTCATTCAATTTCTCGCTGTATCGCTCGCCGCCGGTAAGGCCTTCGATACCTGTGAATTTCTCAAAGGCGAAGCTTTGAAAAAAAAAAAAAAAAAAAAAAAAAGCACAATATTGATTTCTAGGGTTTCGTTCTTGATCTCATTCAATTTAGCTGAAAAAAAAAATCGAAGATTTTTGTTTTCTCTGCCTGGTTCTGATATCTGTTATTGAATTTCACCAGTTTTTGGTTCTATTTTTTGTTGTTGTTAATTTCGATATTCAGTTTGTGTTCTCTCTCTATTTTGTGCTTTATTAAAAAAAGAAAAGAAATTGAATTGTTGATTTTGGGATTGGGATTATTAGGGGTTTATTAGAGTTAAAGTTTGAAAAAAGAAATTGATTTTGGGGGTTAGGGTTTGGTTGTTCAGTATTCTGGAATTGTTGAATTGGGGGTTAGGGTTTGGTTGTTTTGTATCCTGGAATTGTTGAATTGGGGGGTTAGGGTTTGGGGAGTTGGGATTTGATTAGGGATTGTGTGATTGTTATATTTTTTTTGAGTTTGATTATTGATTGAGAAGAGTTGTGGTTGTGAATCAAATGGCGGCAGGGCAAGTTGATGTTTTGAGAAGGGACTTTTATAAGCATTCCAAAAGACAGAATGGTCATTACAGGAATGATTCTCATGGCGCTGAATTTGGTCGGGGCCGTGATCATGGTGCTAGACGTAAGAATGGGTACCATTATTCTTCGAGAACTCGTGACTGGGGGTCTAGAAGAGATGGGTTTGGCAGTAGAATCGAGGAGAGAAAGGTGGAAGATTTGTCAAACGGTGATAAAGTTGCAGGTTATGAAGATGGGGTTCGGTTGCCTGCAGAAAAGAAGAGGAAGATCTCTCCGATTGTGTGGGATAGAGAAGAGAAGGATGTGAGGGTCTCATCTAAGAATAGAGTTGTACTGGTTGCTCCACTGCCGTCTCCTTGCCTGCCTGCACCCAGCTCGAGTGGTGTGGCATGTCATGATGTTTTGGATGTGGATGTTTCGAAGTGTGCTGTTTCAGGAGTTGAGATTCAGGGATTTGATAATTTGGCAGATAAGGCTGCTGTGGAAGATGGGTTGGTGGGTGAATTGAATTCTCAAACTGATTTGTCCTCTTCATTGCCTTCAGAGCAATCTGGGGATGACTGTAGACAAGAACATATGGAGGAAGAAGAGTTTGTTGGAGCACGGAATATCTCAATGTCAAGGTGGGCTTCTGATGATGAAGCTTTGGATGACTCTAGGAGGTCGAGTCCTGAGAGTGGGGAGATTTGTAGAGAACTCTCAGGAGAGGGTAGGGCTAGGTCATCTAGCTTTGATGGAGACGGTTGTTCTGTGGGACCTGTCAGTGGAAATACATATTGTGAGAGTGAGTTGTTAGATGCTGATTCGATGGGTATTGACGACAAACAAGATGAGAATGCTAGTGTTACTGGGTCAGATGCAGACTCAGAGGATGATGGTGATACCCATCATATTGAAGAGACTAGAGTCCCTACCCGAAGAAGCACAAACATGCTTCAGGGTTGTAGAAGTGTGTACGAGTTTGAATACCTTAAAAAGATAAATGAAGGCACTTATGGGGTTGTGTATAAAGCCAAGGATAAGAAGACAGGGGAAATTGTGGCCTTGAAGAAGGTGAAGATGGGTGTAGAAAAGGGGGATGGTTTCCCTTTGTCATCATTGAGGGAAATAAACATTCTCATGTCTTTCAATCACCCTTCTGTTGTTGGCGTTAAAGAAGTTGTTATGGATGAGGATGACTTTGATAGTGTTTTCATGGTTATGGAGTACATGGAATCTGATGTCAAGGGGGTATTGGAGGCGATGAAAGTCAGGAAACAGCTTTATTGTATGAGTGAAGTTAAATGCTTGATGCAGCAGCTGTTGGAGGGTGTTAAGTATCTTCATGACAATTGGGTAATTCATAGAGATTTGAAGACATCAAACCTTCTATTGAGCAATGAGGGTGAGTTGAAAATATGTGACTTCGGGCTGTCTCGCCAATATGGGAGCCCACTAAAGCCCTATACCCCTCTTGTGGTGACCCTCTGGTACAGGTGAGCTGCAGCTATTTAGTTTTTATTTGTGGCCACTGGCCAGCAGTCATGATGTTTTCTATAGTTTGATTGTGTTGTGTGCATGTCGGGAACTAGCATTGTCAACATACGAAATTGTTTATATCCTTTTCATGATTGTTGCATTCCAAGCCTTTGGGTTTCAATTTCTGTCTTCTACCCCAACCCACCCCCCCAGTTTTACTCTTAAGTCTTCATATTCTGACAAAGGTACACGTTAGTTTTCTCAACATCAAATAATTTATGTATTGTTTTCACTTTGCAGAGCACCTGAACTTCTGCTAGGCACAAGGAAGTACTCAACAGCAATTGATATGTGGTCAGTGGGATGTATAATGGCTGAATTGGTAGCGCAGGAAGCACTTTTCAGAGGGAAAAATGAAATTGATCAGCTTGGCAAGGTATTCCTACTTTCTTTTTCTTTTTTACTTTTTCCCTGTTACATGTTTTACATTGCTTTTTTGGGTCATTTCAGTGATGCAATTGGTTAAAATGTTTGCAGATTTTTCAAATTCTTGGCACACCAAATGATAAGATTTGGCCTGGATTAACAAAATTGTCGGGAGTTAGACCAAATATAAAGCAACCGTAAGTATATCTCATTATGCATCTTAATCTTTAATTAAGTTGTGGCTTTCCTCTCTATTTATAATCCTCCAAGTGGCAGTGTTTCTCCAAACTTATTGCCTTGGGTGGACCTGCTCACGATGTGTGGATCTTGTATATGAAATTTAGTTTTTCAGTATATTTTCTCTATTTTACTAATGTAATTGCTGAATTTGTTTCAGGTATAATCTATTGCGGAAAAAGTTTCCTGCCAGATCCTTCATAGGATCTCCTGTTCTTTGTGATTCAGGATTTGACTTGTTGAACAAACTTTTAACTTATGACCCAGAGAAGGTATCTCTATGTGCAAATTAATAAATTAGAATTTGATTCCACATTCTGGAAATTTTATGGTCTTTTTTTGTTGTTGTTGATAAGTTAGGAATTTTATGGTCATGAAATTTATGAGTGCTTCCTTTTGTCTTTGCAGCGGATAACTGCAGAGGCCGCTCTTAAGCATGACTGGTTTAGCAATCTGGCAGCCTGATAATGCTTTAGTGCAAAGCTCTGTGCCATATCTTCTTCAGCAAACTTTATATCCACCTATTTGGTAAGCTTCTTCAAAAGTAACAGAGTCAGAATCCTTTAGAAGAGGAGTGAGAAAGGATTTATGATGAGAGTTAGCTGGTTCACTTGATTGAGAATGCAAGGCAGCCTGATAGTACTACAAAGCAATTTTTTTTAGCTTTGTGCCTTATCTTCTTTATCAAACTTTCTTATCTACCTACTTGTTAAGCATCTGCAAAAAGGGGGAAAAAAAAAGCCAGGGTCCTTTAGAAGAGGAGTGAGAAAGGAGTTGTGACGAGAATTAGATGCTTCACCTGTTCAAGAATGGTGGATTGATGCATAATGGATTTTGGCAGGTGTAGACTAACAACTGACATTTTATTTTTTGCAATGTACATCTTTCTTTGAAGACATATTTCAGTTGAAACTTGTCTAAATATTTCAGGAATATATCTTTGTAAATGATGCAGCTCTGGCTGTAACTAATATTGATATAATGTAAATTTTATTCCTACTACTTCTTCCCTTTATTTATGCTGTATCACTTTGTTTGCTAGAGTTTATGGGTGTACGAGTGGGTGCTTTTTTGGCGTGTGGGACCATGAGGCTGTTATCTATGTTTTGTTAATGATTGTGTTGATCGACTTTCTTTGGTAAGAATATTATATAGTATACTTGATAATAATCCTTGCGCCCACATCCCTTCCAAAATAAACAAAAAACTTAAGTAACTAGAAAATCAATTTTCAAGATTATTTGTAGCCTATGTGATTGATGCAAATATTTTTATGTGGTCTGTAAAGGTATCAGGGTGGCTTCATAAGTTGTGACCTCAGATCTTGAAGCCTTGAAATCTAGTCAGTACACAGCTCAACTGGCTTCTATTTGAGATTTTCTTCCTTTCCATTGCAATTTATAACCCTCCAACAATTCACACATGGTATGTTGATAAGGAGGAATGTCTTGTAAATTTTACCTTCGTCTTTGGCAAAGTATTGATTTTGTTCATTATATGTTGCTAAACTACTTTTCAAAAAAAAAAACAAGAGTTTATAGATTGCTTCCTTTACATGTTCTCTTTGTTATTTCCATCTTTTTTCCTCTCTTTTTTCCACTTACTTCATTAATTCTTTATCATTATTTATGTTTTCTTCATTTATGACTTGTTTCTGCCTGTGTAAATTTATGAGTTAGGAATTATCACTTGCTGTGTTAACAAAATTACCTTGCCCTTCAGTTGTACATTGGTAAGCAATTGGCTGGTATGTTCCAAACTTGCTCTTGTAGGAGTGCTGATGAGATACCTTTTGTTTCTGCTACGTGGTAGGTTATTATTAGTTATTATGGGTGAGCAAAAAAGTAATTTTCTTATGATAAAATGACACCGAGCTGCTATTAATCACCTTGAAAATTCTGTTCTACTTTCTTTTGAAGTGAGATATTATTTGTTAGATCATTTTAATTTTATCGCATATTGGATACTAAATGAGGTACTGAAGGTTCTTGATACTTTTTAGCTATTCAAATTGAAATGTCTGACACTTTCCTTGCAAACACTCACCATTACATACAATTGCATGATCACAGTTTTTATTTATATATTTTACATATTTACTCATATAATGTATTTAGTTTTTCAATCAAAGCAGTAAAGATGGTGGATGATGAGGTCCAAGGTTTCCATGATAGTGACATTGATGAGCAACGATGTTATTGGGTGAGGAAAATGCTTTACTCAAAGATGATGTTGAAATGTTGTACAAAGGCAGTATGGATAAGATGCACAGTTTATGCAAGTTATGTGAATTTTAATTTTTGTTTATTCAATTATCTGATCCATAAAAATATGAATCTGCACTTCCTCTCATTTTTCTGCAGTAAAATAAACTATTTGTTATTCATTACCTGGTATCTACACGTGCATTTTGTTAGTTGTTAATTACTGATGGTGTAATTTTTCTTAGAAAGCGGACAAACAAATGAACAGCTAAAGGCCTTCATATTATTCCATTGCATTCACCATTTTCCTCAAGTATAAGCTTCTTACCGACTTACGCTTGTGCTCTGGTCCTCAGAATTAGGGCCCGTTTGGTAGAGCATTTTAAATATATGTTTTCAGTTTTTAAACAATATTAAACGCATTTTTACACTTTTTCACCTACATGTATATCAAAAAATATACAAATAATATTACTCAAACTCCTCTACTAAACGGGTTTTATTTTTATAACAATTTAATCAAAGCATAAATTTTATCCATAAAAAATAAATCTAATCTATCATATTTTTATGTATCGTCTGATACATATGATTTATATGATGCAAATTTATGTGTCATATGATTTATGAGTTTGATCAATACGTATCTATGATAAGCTACTTTTTACCTTCAACTGATTCATAACACAATAGGTATGACACAACTATGTGATACTAAGCGATGCTAACAAATATGCTTATGTTTTGGTAGAAAGAGGGAATATTTTATTTAATTAAATAGGAGTTATAAAAGTTGGTCCATTAGTCATTTCTAGACGGAGTCTAGCGTTCAAGGATGAAGAGACACTTTGGGAGTGTTTTTTTTTTTTTCCCAAAAGATCCCATATATAGGGATTAATTACAAAAGTAGGACATTGTGCATATTTTACTAGGCTGCTTCTTTGCATTACTTCTTTCTTGGCCAAACCATCTGCGATATTGTTAGCTTCACGAAAGATGTGACATGGTAGGATGGTCCATGCTCTACTTAGCAAGGCCTTGCAATCACAAATTAATGGAGTCATAGGCAGAGTCGTAGTCTCATTTGATGTTAACCAACATATCACAATATCGAAATTAATTTGTAAGTCTATAAATTTGTAATCAAGTTCCTAGGAAATTGATAAACCTTGTCTAATTGCCAATAATTTTGCAGCATTATTTGTGTCAAAATCAATATGCATTGAAAAGCTATTAATCCAATTCCCTTGGCTATCCTTAAGGATGCCCCCTCTCCCTACAAATCCTGGGTTATCTTGTACACTACTATTAGTATTCAAAGCTATAAAAGAATTTTTTTTTTGGGGGGGGGGGGGGGGTGGGGGGGCATGAAATATGTGTGGTGATTTTAGTTTTTGTAAAAACAAAGGAGTGTGCTAATTAGAAAAATTCTGAGGCTAGTTGTTGTGTCTTGCATTGATGGAGGGAAGCTGAAGTGGGACGAAAAATCCTATCATTACGAGCAAGCCTGAGGTGCCAAAGACCAGAAGCAAATATAATGTTTCAGGGTGTAAAAAGACACCCTACAAGGTTTGTATTGGTGCGATTTGCTTTTAACCAATTAATCGTAGGAGAGTGAAAAAAAAAATTATATTTGTTGTGGTAAAATTATCCAGAATTCTTTATCCCAAGGACAATTTCTAATAACATGTGAGGTTGTTTCAACATGATTGCATCAAGGTCAAGTAGGATCAATATCATGATGGATATATGCTAAAAAGGATCTGGTAGGGAGTCGCTTATGGCAACATTTCCATATGAAAATTTGAATTTTGTATACACATGGAATTTTCCGTATCCAATTCCATTCACTAGGGCCATCTGTTGTATCCTTGATTTTGTATAGATATCTAGTTGCTTCTTTAATAGTACAATTACCCACAATAGTAGGCCATATTAATTGATCATGTTGAGAAGACACCATGGCAATAAGCCATATTAATTAATACTAACAACTATGCTAGTAACGTAAATTGTTGATGAGTATGAGGAACACTTACGCACTGAGTATGGGAAATAGGATTACACAACATTTTGCTGGAGAGATGTATGCTTTTCAGCCATAACTTAAAATTTCTTAGTTGAAAGGACCTTTAGACTGGTGATTGATAGTGTTATCTCATGGCACTGGCAAATAGAATGAGCCGTGTGAAACTACTTCATTATACAATATAGTCTTACAAAAAAAAAAGTCCAATAATATCTGTCAGTTATACCTGGCAACAATATTATGTCAGGCATAAATAAAGTTTTAATTCTCAATTAGAAGCTAATGAATTAAGGCACAAGCAGTCTTACTGGTGTAATCAGTCTGCTGCCTTAAAAAAAAAAAGGTCAGACAAAAGATTGCCTTGCCACTATTGTCAAAGTGGGTTCTTAACATCGTCACTTCGTAGTGAAAGTTATGGTCTTCCCAAGTACAAAAAGAACTAGGGAGAACTCGAGAAAGAAAATTGTATTAATAAGCGGCCTATCAATCGTCCATCCGTATATGGTTGCTCCGCCAAGGTTGGACTGCATGTACATAACTGCAAAACCAAGTGAGGTTGATTAAAACTTCATGAGCATGTACAAAAATTCAGAGCAGTAAGTGTATCCATTGTTTGTGAATAATAAAGATGATATGTGTGATATGATCAGTTTAGTGTAAAGCAGTATGTTGCAAGGGCATGACCTGGACAAAATTGAAGGTGAAGACTTATTTTTACCTTAAATATAGTAGAATGATAAAAAGGGAAATTTGCAGCTGAAATTAATTAGTTATCAGGTTGAGGTGTAACAAACATCTCTAATCTGTGTCTATTTGTGAGGAAGAGAGAGTAATCCTAAGTCTCTAGAAAGATTTGCAACAAGAGAGCCATTGCATTTCTGATGCAATAAAGCTCTCACTCAATTGAGTGTTAGCTTGCTGACACTAATTTAATCAACATGTCCTAACTATCAGGGAGAAAACAAAACTGATGAATCACAAAACGACTATCATATAAAAATTGACTAGCTGTCACAAATAACAACTCCAGAACAAGATATATTTGGAATCTGTGGCTAATTTTGGATAGGTTATGCTTTAGACGAATGTGCTCCTCTTATGTACACCGAAACATCTAGATCCCTTTCCAAAAGCTTCCCAAAGTTTTCAAAGTGTATAATTTGCAAGTTGCACACCAGATTGAAAAGAGCACTGCCTGATAGAAAGATTGTGGTTGAATATGTCCATGAAACCAGCGAGGCAAATAATGAAGCAACAGATTGCCACCATGAATCATTGTGCGCATATACCACATGAATGACCTCGCGAACAGTCTTTAAAAGGAAGCATGGTAATAGCCACACTGCCAACAAGCGAAAGAAGCCCTGAAGAAAAAGATTGTCTATTTAATAATTTACTGCTGTGGTATAACATGAACATATAAGAAAATGATATCTGCCCAGATATTGATGCAGGACAATCAAGAGGAAAATAAAATAACAAGAAAATTAAAGATAGCCCTATGAATTAGCAGTTAGGGGTTGCCTGGAATCAGCATCAAGCAAGAAAATTTAGGCATTAACACCTAAATTTTCTGTTTTTGTGAAGAGAAAAGGAAAGAAAAGAGTAACAGAAAAGGAAAGAAAAGAACTCATTCATGCAATCTAAAGTGCCTGTTACAGAGTATTAGCTAAACCCAACTCTAGCGATCCCAAGCCCCCTACCTAGTACCTACTCCCTTACCTATCCCAATCAGTTTGTAACTAAAGGGAGTTGGTGGAGTGCCGCAAACCGAACCAGCTCGCCTCTTACCTCAACTGACAACTCGGAGCTGAGCTTTCCTTTTCCGGCGAAGCCCATCTCAGTCTGAAGATAGAGGATGAACTGTGCCTCCTTCATGTTAGAAATGGGAAGCACTTCATGTCTTTGAGCTTCTCAAAGACTCTCTTGGCATTGTGCTCCGCCTTCTTCAGCTTCAGCTTTGCGAAGTTCACCTCCTCAACCGCTTCTCCGAGCTCGTTCATCATCTTCCTTATCATCTTCTTCAGAGACATGACGATCGGAGAGGCGGTTGAGGAGGTGAACTTCGCACAGCTGAAGCTGAAGAAGGCGGAGAACAATGCCCAGAAAGTCTTTGAGAAGCTCAAAGACAAGAAGGTGCTACCCATTTCTGACAGAGGCACAAGCAAAAGAGAGAAGAAAAGGAAGAAAGACTGAAAGTGTTTTAGACAATATCAGGGTGATTGCCTCAATATATAATGCAGTTCAGTTCATATACCGTTCCAAATCACTCCAACGGCTCTTTCCTCTTTCAGCTTCTCTGTTTCTTTTCTTTGATTTTCACAACCTCTCCATTTCTGTCCTTCATCTCTCTCAGGACAGAGACTCCCACAACCCAACGGCTCTTTCTACTTTCAGCTTCTCTGTTTCGTTTCTTTGATTTTCACAACTCTCCGTTTCTTTCTCTTCTTGAGAATACCTTCTGTCCTGTCCGGAGCTGGCAGAAAAGGGCTTATTTACGCCACCAATCAGGATCTGTCACGTCAGACGTTTAATGAGGAAGCAGTACACTCTATCACACAGGATTATAACTTAATTAAAACTAAAATCATATCAGAAGCCCTTACCTGGAGAAACAGCACCAACGCCCACGCCTAACCCATTCCATCTCCTCCTCTCCTCTGACAACCGGAGCCGCCACGGCGTCGTTCTGAGCCGGCGCTGACGCACCCAACCTCAAGGTTTGTTTTAATTTCTGTTTATTGTTTGATTAGTTATTTCCCCAAAATTTATTAGGTTTCCAAATTTTGATGAGTTTGGGTTATTTTTTGGATATCAATCTGTTCATATTGGTATGGGTTTTGTTGATTTATATGGATTTTGCTTCTTTTTTTGGTATCATACAGCGTCGACGCACTCAATCTGTTCATATTGGTATGGGAGTGCCAATTGGTCATTGGGATTTGGCTTCGTAGACAAGTGGGGCGAGGTTTGGATGTGTCAAGTAATTTTTCCAAGCTAAGTAATAATGGAGGCCAAAACTTAAAAGGTCCCACCTAGAGGATGGATTGAAAATTAAGTGAATAGAGATTTTGGGACATGACCCAGCATAAGTGGTGGGCTGATCAAACTTCATGTGGACGGCCATTTTAGGAGATGATCACTTGAACCCGTGAATCTGGGGTGGTTAGTCTTACATGAGATGATGAGATTTTGCAAGTTAGGCCTTGAATTTTCCTAAAATTTGGGAGTTTGCTCCTATATTGCTGCTAGATATTGGCCGTGGAATTTTTTTCTAAGTTGCATGAAACCTGGACACCTATCCTTATTCCGTAGAAGTAATGCTTTGGGGTCATATGACTTCTACACTTCAGGAATCTGGCATATCTGTAGATCCTAAGGATCATATCTTAAGAGTAGTCATTAGTTACTGGGAGGCAAATACAGTGTATAACAATCTTGCCAACTTCGTAAGCTTGTTGCATGCTAAAATTTCAATAATTTGGCAATGATGGACACCTAGATCACAACCCTGCTACCACACAGCCCACCTCAACCATCAAACAACCACCATTGCATGTGAACTCATCACGAGATGAATGATAAAAAATCAAACCCATTTTCAATGAAATGAATCAACTAACCCACTTGCAAATCCTGAGTACTTCGAGACTCACCAACGAAGATCGAAGGCGAGTTTGGGTATTTGGAGTGATGCCACATAGATTGATGCTGGCGCTGGGTTGTCTTTCAGAATATGCTGACTGCTGAGTGGGGTTGAGTGAGCAATAGGGAATGCTGGATATGAAATCCCAAATAAAGGAGAGAGAGAAGAAATAAAGGGAAAAAAATGTTGTGTGTGAGAGAGAGAGAGAGAGAGAGAGGGGGGGGGGTGGTAGAAGAAGATAAGGGAGGGTAACAGTGACAAGATGCCATTGTAGTTAAAGGCGAGCGCCCTTAGTGAGGCACTCAACTTTAGAGTCTAGGAGAGCAAGGTGACCACCTTAAGTCATGAAAATGGCACTAAGGCAAGAGCCTTAGCATTTATTTATTATTATTTTATTTTATTTTTTATGGAAGTTTGTTGTAAAGCCTATTATTAGATTATTAATTTGAAAAAGAATGTTATAGAACCTATTGTTAAAATAATTAATAGATCCTAAACCAAGTTAATCATATTTTGAAATCATTTGGTAGACCTAATTTATTCATGCAACGCAACACATTTAAAAAATTTTATTTTTAATATTTCAATACGATAGGTTCATATGATTTAAGTTCTATATGTATAATAAATATTTTTTGAATTTGGTG
This sequence comes from Quercus gilva, assembly GCA_023621385.1. Lineage (NCBI taxonomy): Eukaryota > Viridiplantae > Streptophyta > Magnoliopsida > Fagales > Fagaceae > Quercus > Quercus gilva. The sequence continues at coordinate 5,125,116 of CM042482.1, read as the reverse complement.
CCTCGCTTTACTTGGGCTAGCGCCTTTTTGTCGCTTCACGCCTTGGGTAATGCAAGACTGTGGTGCCTTAAGGTCGTCTTTTGCCTTTGACTACCTTGCAAAATGCTTGATTTTTTTTCATTTTTTATTGTAAGCCATGTGATCTCTCCATTAGCAATTAGATGGAACACTGATAGAAGGGTCTATTGGTATAATACCAAATTGGTGGGGAAAAAATAGGTTGACAAGGTCTTATTTCAACAATATAAAAGTTTACAGGGTCTTAGTGAAATTTACCCCAAAAATTTTTTTTTTTTTGATGTCATCTATATATGTGCCTCTACTTATATAGTTATATTATAATCCACAGTGTAGGTTCAGGTGGTTTCATTACATTCTCAATGGGTCATAAAAGTTAACATTCATCAACAGTTTAAAATGTTCAATTATGTTATTGATTAATTTATATGTATGATGTATAGGGATGAGAAGAACATATATTTATTTGTAGAAGTTCACAGCTAATAGTTAGTTTGATAACTCTTGCTTTTTACCACAAAAACTCATATGTTAAGCACCTTTGCCATGTTTTTTTTTTTTTTTGGTTTAAACATTACTTTTTTCATTTAGAAGCTTTGACCAAAAGAACTTATTGTTTATATAATTTTTATCACTGATTTGCATCCAAATAAAAAAAGTTAGTTTATTTTCTTTGTCTGGATCTAGATCTTTCGTTACAGAATTAATGGGAATGGCAGGAGCTCCTATTACGAACTTTCACTCTCTCTCTCTCTCTCTCTCAATATTTAGGATAGATTGATCTCCTTGGCCTTTCTTGTTGAAAAGAGTGTTCTGATTGTGTTACCTTTCATTAAATTTACTTCCTGATAACTACTTGAGCATAAATGCCAAATTATAAATCTTCATCTTTTCTGGCAGCCAGTAGGCTTGGGAAAAATTGCCAAACTTGTAAATGCTGGGAAGATAGATTCTTCTGAATTGATTACAATGAAAACACTCAAGGTACATTTACTTCCTTCTCTAGTTTCCAAATTTGAACCGTTTCCTTTCCTTCATTCGCTTTGGCTCATTCTGGCTATAACTATTGCAATAGGATACAGGGGCAATAGGAAAGCAAATAAAAGATGGAGTAGGATTGATGGGACGAGGTGCTGAACAAATCAAGTGGCCAATTCATCTGGAGGTGAATCTTTATCTTAGGTCTTTCTGCATTATATACTGACCATGCCTTTTTTTCCATGTAGTCGAGGCATCATTCAGGCTTCATAATGAATTTTTTTGCTTTCTTGTCACAAGTATTGTTATTGCACCACTGTCATAAGTATTGTTCCTGCATCATTCATGCTTCATATATCAACCTGGTGAGTTGAGACTTGAGAGTGCTGCTGCACCACTTCAACCAGATGTTGAATATAGAAAACAAAAATGATGTCATCTATATCTATGCCTCTATTATACTCAACTGCGCCACTTCAACCTGATGGAGAATACAGAAAAAGAAAAAAAAGTGATATCATCTATATCTATGTCTCTATTTATATTTTAGTGCTGTATTACTTATTAAAAAATATGTTTGTGCTGTATTATTTTAATGTCACAGTTTAGGTCCTGGTGGTTTCATTATATTCTCAATGATCATAAAAGTCAACATTTACTAAAATCTTGAAATGTTCAACTTTGCTATTGAATAATTTTTATGTATGATGCATATGGATGAGTAAAATATATATTTATTTGTAAATGTTCAGAGCTTAGTAGTTTTATTCCAAAAATCTAGGTTCATGGCTAAGTAATTAGTTTGAAGACTCTAGGTGTTTTCCATACTTATGTGCTGCACTTTCAATGAGACATCAGGTGTGGATCTTGTATATGAAATTTTGAAGTGTTTTGGATGTGGATGTTTCGAAGTGTGCTATTTCAGGAGTTGAGATTCAGGGATTTATAATTTGGCAGATAAGGCTGGTGTGGAAGATGGGTTGGTGGGTGAATTGAATTCTCAAACTGATTTGTCCTCTTCATTGCCTTCAGAGCAATCTGGGGATGACTGTAGACAAGAACATGTGGAGGAAGAAGAGTTTGTTGGTGCACGGAGTACCTCAATGTCAAGGTGGGCTTCTGATGATGAAGCTTTGGATGACTCTAGGAGGTCGAGTCCTGAGAGTGGGGAGATTCGTACTGAACTCTCAGGAGAGGGTAGAGCTAGGTCATCTAGCTTTGATGGAGACGGTTGTTCTGTGGGACCTGTCAGTGGAAATACATATTGTGAGAGTGAGTTGTTAGATGCTGATTCGATGGGTCCTGACGACAAACAAGATGAGAATGCTAGTGTTACTGGGTCAGATGCAGACTCAGAGGATGATGGTGATACCCATCATATTGAAGAGACTAGAGTCCCTACCCAAAGAAGCACAAACATGCTTCAGGGTTGTAGAAGTGTGTACAAGTTTGAATACCTTAAAAAGATAAATGAAGGCACTTATGGGGTTGTGTATAAAGCCAAGGATAAGAAGACGGGAAATTGTGGCCTTGAAGAAGGTGAAGAGATGGGTGTAGAAAAGGGGGATGGTTTCCCTTTGTCATCATTGAGGGAAATAAACATTCTCATGTCTTTCAATCACCCTTCTGTTGTTGGTGTTAAAGAAGTTGTTATGGATGAGGATGACTTTGATAGTGTCTTCATGGTTATGGAGTACATGGAATCTGATGTCAAGGGTGTATTGGAGGTGATGAAAGTCAAGAAACAGCTTTCTTGTATGAGTGAAGTTAAATGCTTGATGCGGCAGCTGTTGGAGGGTGTCAAGTATCTTCATGACAATTGGGTGATTCATAGAGATTTGAGGACATCAAACCTTCTATTGAGCAATGAGGGTGAGTTGAAAATATGTGACTTCGGGCTGTCTCGCCAATATGGGAGCCCACTAAAGCCCTATAACCCTCTTGTGGTGACCCTCTGGTACAGGTGAGCTGCAGCTAAATCTAAGCCTTTGGGTTTCAATTTCTGTCTTCTCCCCCAAACCCCCCCCACCCCCCCCCCCCCCCCCCCCCCCCCCCCCAACAAAGTTTTACTCTTGAGTCTTCATATTCTGACAAAGGTACACATCTCAACATCAAATAATTTATGTATTGTTTTCACTTTGCAGAGCACCTGAACTTCTGCTAGGCACAAAGATGTACTCAACAGCAATTGATATGTGGTCAGTGGGATGTATAATGGCTGAATTGGTAGCGCAGGAAGCACTTTTCAGAGGGGAAAATGAAATTAATCAGCTTGGCAAGGTATTCCTACTTTCTTTTTCTTTTTTCCTTTTTCCCTGTTACATGTTTTACATTGCTTTTTTGGTTCATTTCAGTGATGCAATTGGTTAAAATGTTTGCAGAATTTTCAAATTCTTGGCACACCAAATGATAAGATTTGGCCTGGATTAACAAAATTGTTGGGAGTTAGACCAAATATAAAGCAACTGTAAGTATATCTCTTTATGCATCTTAATATTTAATTAAGTTGTGGATTTCCTCTCTATTTATAATCCTCCAAGTGGCAGTGTTTCTCCAACCTTATTGCCTTGGGTGGACCTGCTCACGATGTGTGGATCTTGTATATGAAATTTAGTTTTTCAGTATATTTTCTCTCTTTTAGTAATATAATTGCTGAATTTGTTTCAGGTATAATCTGTTGCGGAAAAAGTTTCCTGCCTGATCCTTCATAGGATCTCCTGTTCCTCGTGATTCAGGATTTGACTCGTTGAACAAACTTTTAACTTACAACCCAGAGAAGGTATATCTATGTGCAAATTAATAAATTATAATTTGATTCCACATTCTGGAAATTTTATGGTCATTTTTTTGTTGTTGATAAGTTAGGAATTTTATGGTCATGAAATTTATGAGTGTTTCCTTTTGTCTTTGCAGCGGATAACTGCAGAGGCCGCTCTTAAGCATGACTGGTTTAGCAATCTGGCAGCCTGATAATGCTTTAGAGCAAAGCTTTGTGTCATATCTTCTTCAGCAAACTTTATATCCACCTATTTGGTAAGCTTCTTCAAAAGTAACAGAGTCAGAATCCTTTAGAAGAGGAGTGAGAAAGGATTTATGATGAGAGTTAGCTGGTTCACTTGATTGAGAATGCAAGGCAGCCTGATAGTACTACAAAGCAATTTTTAGCTTTGTGCCTTATCTTCTTTATCAAACTTTCTTATCTACCTAATTGTTAAGCATCTGCAAAAAGGGGAAAAAAAAAAAGCCGGGTGGATTGATGCATAATGGATTTTGGCAGGTGTAGACTAACAACTGACATTTTATTTTTTGCAATGTACATCTTTCTTTGAAGACATATTTCAGTTGAAACTTAACTAAATATTTCAGGAATATATCTTTGTAAATGATGCAGCTCTGGCTGTAACTAATATTGATACAATGTCAATTTTATTCCTACTACTTCTTCCCTTTATTTATGCTGTATCACTTTGTTTGCTAGAGTTTATGGGTGTACGAGAGGGTGCTTTTTTGGCATGTGGGACCATGAGGCTGTTATCTATGTTTTGTTAATGATTGTGTTGATCAACTTTCTTTGGTAAGAATATTATATAATATACTCGATAATAATCCTTGTGCCCTCATCCCTTCCAAAATAAACAAAAAACTTAAGTAACTAGAAAATCAATTTTCAAGATTATTTGTAGCCTATGTGATTGATACAAATATTTTTATGTGGTCTGTAAAGGTATCAGGGTGGCTTCATAAGTTGTGACCTCAGATCTTGAAGTCTTGAAATCTAGTCAGTATACAGCTCAACTGGCTTCTATTTGAGATATTCTTCCTTTCCATTGCAGTTTATAACCCTCACACAATTCACACTTGGTGTGTTGATAAGGAGGAATGTCTTGTAAATTTTACCTTTGTCTTTGGCAAAGTATTGGTTTTGTTCATTATATGTTGCTAAACTACTTTTCAAGAAAAAAAAAAAAAGGTTTATAGATAGCTTCCTTTACATGTTCTCTTTGTTATTTCCATCTTTTTTCCTCTCTTTTTTCCACTTACTTCATTAATTCTTTATCATTATTTATGTTTTCTTCATTTATGACTTGTTTCTGCCTGTGTAAATTTATGAGTTAGGAATTATCACTTGCTGTGTTAACAAAGTTACTTTGCCCTTCAGTTGTACATTGGTAAGCAATTGGCTGGTATGTTCCAAACTTGCTCTTGTAGGAGTGCTGATGAGATACCTTCTGTTTCTACTACGTGGTAAGTTATTATTAGTTATTATGGGTGGGCAAAAAAGTAATTTCCTTATGATAAAATAACACTGAGCTGCTATTAATCACCTTGAAAAATCTGTTCTACTTTCTTTTGAAGTGAGATATTATATGTTAGATCATTTCAATTTTATCGCATATTGGATACTAAATGAATTACTGAAGGTTCTTGATATTTTTAGCTATTCAAATTGATAGCTGACACTTTCCTTGCAAACACTCACCATTACATACAATTGCATGATCACAGTTTCTATTTACATATTTTATATTTTTACTCATGGAATGTATTTAGTTTTTCAATCTAGTTTTTCTATCAAAGCAGTAAAGATGGTGGATGATGAGGTCCAAGGTTTCCATGATAGTGACATTGATGAACAACGATGTTATTGGGTGAGGAAAATGATTTACTCAAAGATGATATTGAAATGTTGTTGTTGTACCGTTGGCAGTATGTATAAGATGCACGGTTTAAGTTATGTGAATTATAATTTGTGTTTATTCAATTATTTGATCCATAAAAATATAAATCTGCACTTCCTCTCATTTTTCTGCAATAAAATAAACTAATTGTTATTCATTACCTGGTATCTTTACAAGTGCATTTTGTTAGTTGACCGACTTACGCCTATGCTCTGGTCCTTAGAATTAAATTAGTGGGCTCAATCAAGTAGCCTAATTTTTTTGTGTTTTGTGTTAAAAACAAGTTTAACAATTTGATCAAAGCACAAATTTTAACCAAAAAAATAATAAATCTAATCTATCATATTTCTATGTATCGTTTGATTCATCTAATTTATACGATGTAGATTTATGCGTCATATGATTTACGAGCATGATCAATACATATCTATGATTAGCTACTTTTTACCTTCAACTGATACATAACACTATATGTATGATACAACCATGCGATACTAACAACTATGCTACATAACACGATACATATGATACTAAAAACTATGCGATACTAACAAATATATTTGTTATTTTTTGGTAGAAAGAGGAGATGTTTTATTTGATTAAGTAGTAGTTACAAAAGTTGGTCCATTAGTTATCCTTGGACAGAGTCTAGCGTTCAAGTATGTTAAGGGACACTCTGGAAGTGCTTTTTTTCCAAAAGAACCCATGTATAGGGGATTAATTACAAAAGTAGGACATTGTGCATATTTTACTAGGCTGCTTCTTTGCATTACTCCTCTCTTGGCTAGATCATCTGCAATGTAGTTAGTTTCACGAAAGATGTGACATGGTAGGACGGTCCATGTTCTACTTAGTAGGACCCTACAATCTCAAATAAATGAAGCCATAGCCAGAGTCATAGTCTCATTGGATGTTAACCAACATATCACAATATTGAAACTAATTTGCATGTCTATAAATTTGTAATCAAATTCCCTGGCAATTAATAAACCTTTTCTAACTACTCATGATTTTGCAGCATTATTTGTGTCAAAATCAATATGCATTGAAAAGCCATTAATCCGGTTCCCTTGGCTATCCCTAAGGACGCCTCCTCCCCCTACAAATCCTGGGTTACCTTGTACACTACCATTAGTGGTGGTGCCATGAAATATGTGTGGTGATTTTAGTTTTTGTAAAAACAGTGGAGTGTGCTAAATAGAAAAATTCTGAGGCTAGTTGTTGTGTCTTGTAAATGCATTGATGGAGGGAAGCTGAAGGGGGACGAAAAATCCTATCATTACGAGCAAGCTTGAGGTGCCAAAGACCAAAAGCAAATATAATGTTTCGGGGTGTAAAAGAAGACTCTACAAGGTTTGTATTGGTGAGATTTGTTTTAACCAATTAACCGTAGGAGAGTGAAAAAAAAATTCTCTTTGTCCTAGTAAATTTATCTAGAATTCTTTATCCCAAGGACAATTTCTAATAACATGTGAGGTTGTTTCAACATGACTGCATTGATGTCAAGTAGGATCAATATCATGAAGGATATATGCTAAAAAGGATCTGGTAGGGAGTCGATTATGGCAACATTTCCATATGAAAATTTGAATTTTGTATACACATGGAATTTTCCATATCCAATTCCATTCACTAGGGCCAGCTGTTGTATCCTTCATTTCGTATAGATATCTAGTTGCTTCTTTAATAGTACACTTACCCACAGACAGCATGGCAATAAGTCATATTAATTGATACTAACAACTATGCTGGTAATGTAAATTGTTGATGAGTATGAGGAACACTTACGCACTGAGTATGGGAAACAGGATTACACAACATTTTGCTGGAGAAATGTATGCTTTTCAGCCATAACTTAAAATTTCTTAGTTGAAAGGACCTTTAGACTGGTGATTGATAGTTTTATCTCATGGCACTGGCAAATAGAATGAGCTGTGTGAAACTACTTCATTATATAATATGGTCTTTAAAAAAAAAAAAGGTCCAATAATATTTGTCAGTTATACCTGGCAACAATATTATGTCAGGCATAAATAAAGTTTTAATTCTCGATGAGCTAATGAACTGCAAGGCACAAGCAGTCTTGTTGGTGTAATCAATCTGTTGTCCAAGTGGGCTCTTAAGTCTTAACACTGTCACTTCGTAGTGATAGTTATGGTCTTCCCTAGTACAAAAAGAACCAGGGAGAACTCGAGAAAGAAAAGTGTATTAATAAGCGGCCTATCAATCGTCCATCCGTATATGGTTGCTCCGCCAAGGTTGGACTGCATGTACATAACTGCAAAACCAAGTGAAGTTGATTAAAACTTCATGAGCATGTACATAAATTCAGAGCGATAAGTGTATCCATTGTGTGTGAATAATAAAGATGATATGTGTGATATGATCAGTTTAGTGTAAAGCTGTATGTTGCAAGGGCATGACTTGGACAAAGTTGAAGTTGAAGACTTATTGACCTTAAATATAGTAGAATGATAAAAAGGGAAATCTGCAGCTGAAATTAATTAGTTATCAAGTTTAGGTGTCACAAACATCTCTAATCTGTGTCTATTTGTGAGGAAGAGAACAAGAGAGCCATTGCATTTCTGATGCAATAAAGCTCTCACTCAATTGAGTGTTAGCTTGCTGACACTAATTTAATCAACATGTCCTAACTATCAGGGAGAAAACAAAACTGATGCATCACAAAACGACTATCATATAGAATGTAAATCCATTAGTCAAGTTATTCTAGTCAATGGCTATCTTCAGCTGCATTTTTTTTAAGACAATGGTACAGAAAGTGTTTGTAGATGTACCAAAAGCTTGTCTCTTATGATACATGGACATGTAAGAGGCCATTTGAGTATTTGTAGGTACTGGGAAATAATCGATCGACTCTAGATCACTTTCTGAGTAGTTGATGGGCAATGAACCTGCTGGAATAGCAGCCTCCAAGTTCCCACCATTACTTGAAATTCCCCTTTGAGAAACATCATTGGGGTTGCACGTAACTAAAGCATGCCATCTGCTTGAAATTGCTGCAAGACTTAGAGATCTATATGAAATCTTTGCAGCTGAATGAAGGCCAATTATGAGCCCAACAAGCTCAACGATAGAGGATACCTGCCATAGCCCCAATTAAGCACCGCAAGAATGAAAATTATGCGAGTTCTTGAACTATTATACAAAACTAGTCGTAGACCCACGCAATGCGTGAGAAAATTTGATATCATAATTTTTTATTCGAACATTATTAAATTAATATATTATACATTGTATATTTTTATAAATTCAGTATGTTTTATTTGAAATTGGGTTTTAAATTACAACATATGAACAAATTCTACGGTATATATAGCCCTTTAAATTCATAACTTACATGATTACTTGGATTATATGGTAAAATAAGACCAGCCCATCTATCATGGCATTGCAGAGTCATCTAAATATGGTCATATAAAACCCCTGTTTTGTTGATCTTGCCTCTTAAACCATAAGTACCATCTATACAACTAATAAGATCTTTAGAGAGTAATATATGATAGAGAATTCTAGTAGACTGCCTTCAACATTGTGAGATAAATTTATTTATTTAACCAAGGAATATTTAATCACCGTCAACCATGTGAGTTTTCTCTTTGATTTTCCTGGTTTCTCACTTTTTAGAATGAAGATGGCATTGGCATATACAAAATACAGTGACTGTAGAGTAGTTATACAAAACTTTTCTATACATTATCGTTCACGGTATCTAAAAGTTTATTCTCCATTTAGGCTTGCATTACAAATACCAAAGACTTCATCATAAAAACCAACACTCTTGAGAAGCTTATGTGGTGCAATGCTTAATTGGGCAAAAGTGGGGGCACCGTAGGCATTGCATTTGTTGTTCCCACAACATAAGCTTAATTTGGTGCTGACTGTTATAATAAAAGTTGTGCAATTTCAAGGCTTGCAAAGAGACTAAAAGGTGAAAATGAATAATAATAAAATACTAATTCAAAAATGTTAAATGAAATAAGCATTGCATATATGTAATATTTAAGTAAATAATGAGACACCACAAAGGATATCATTACTGCTAGGCTATCACTTTGAACTCCCAAAAATTAATATAATGGTCTAGATATAAGGATAATTGGAATAATAATAAGTACCAACAAAAAAATAATCCAGTTACTCAAGTATTTATACATAAAAACATTAATAGCATAATGATGTTCTCAAGTAAACTACATTTAATCTTATTCTCCTTTTGGTCTTTTCCTAAAGATGATCAACTAAGTAAATTAGAAGCTTACCAAGAAAACTTAGATCAATAAGAAATTTGATGGTAGAGATGTTTATTATTTGCAATAGAATGACCAAAAAAAAAAAAAAAAAACGGTTTTGAGAATAAAATATAAGATGTGTAAAAGGAATTTTACCAAACACATGGGATGCAACAACAACAAAATAGCTACATTGAAGATTTTATGACTTTTCCTATACAAATACATACGAATCCACCATTTTGTTCATATATAAATAAATAAAAATACAGAAATTTTTCATTATCAATTTGCTTCATATCAACATCAAGAAATTTGACAATAATAATGGGCTAAATAAAACAGTGTTAATTTCCATCTGCATCCCATAAAATAAAGCAATTATGAGTCCATATTTAGTGGTGGTGTCTCTATTAGCTCCAAAATGGCAAATAGTTTTCTAAGTGAAGGCTCTTAAAAGTAAAAATTTGTGAGCTTGAATAACCGATTGAGCTTGATTGTTTCCAACAACAAAACATTTATAAATTAGTTTCAAAGTAACATTGGATTCTGTATTAATAACTTCTTTTTTTTGTTTGGTGATTTGTTATTTTTATAATTAGAAACATTTCTAGATTTTTTAGATTTTCATGTCATGTCTATAAAATTATTATAAAAAAAAAAAAAAAAAAAGTGTAAAGTATAGATTTACAACAATCAATGATGCAAACCTGCATACCCACATCGGACATCTTATTTCTACTACTAACAAACAAAGTCTTTTTCCCCCTTCAATCTTATGCTTGTAATTACTTACAAAAAGAAAGTGCATATGCAAATGTGACCAATAGAAACACAAATATTAAAATCAAAATCCTCACCATAAGGAGCTGTAATTCATGCAATATCTAAATGCATTCATGGACAGAAACTTAAAAAACCTCTCCCAACCATTAGGAGCCACAAAAACATTTGAAGCTCAACTGTGGAGACATCCATTAAGAGAATGGTGCTCAAGTTTAGAAATAGTGTTCAAAGGTATTCTCCCTATTGATAACCTACTCCTTTCATAACATCAAATTTGTAAAGATTCATATCTTAAAACTTTATCTAAGAGACATTTCATACCACACATCTAAGAGAAATTTCATCCAAGTGTATGTCATGCAACAATAACCAAAAAAGAAAAATTGTCTAACATTCCACATGGGATAAACAAATGAATGGGTGACAATTAAAGAGTTTGAATTGACAAAAAGAAGAAAAATTACTGACAAAAAATTAAGCCTAAAGATTGATCGTTTTATTTTCGCAGTTTCATCAATATGTCTCTTTTGCTTTCGTACTGTCTAGTTCTCCGGTTTTCACAATAGATTAAATTAGATGGACAACAGAGTAACCAAGAGCATGAAACACAAATTGGGTCTTAGTAGTTTGGGTTTTGGTAAATAGAGAAAAATGAGATAGTATGAGAGACAGATTGGTTACTTGGTTGATTGAAGAAGAGCAAAAAAAACTGTAGCATTACTGAGTCCAATGGTGTTTTTACAGCATTTGTAGAAGTGAAGAGGGAGCAATAGCAATTTATATAGAAAATAAATCAATAGGGGGAGAATAGGAGTTGAGATCAAAGAATTGAAGTAGTATTGAATTGATGTTAAAAAAATGGATTTAATAAGGTAATGGAAAAGTGGGGTGATGTTATCTGTTTGTTTGATAGAGAGAGACCAAGGAGGACTATTGATTGTGAATTTGAATAGTTAGCTGGTTGAGTTTAATGGAGTAATTGGGGAAGGTGAGTGGGTTGCGGTTAGATCAGTCATTATGAAGAGGTTATCCCAAAAAAAAAAAAATGGGGAAGATAAAAAATAGGAAAACATTCAATGGATACTTGAGGAATTTTTTTATTTTTATTTTAAAAAGAAGCTTTTGAGTAATAGGAGGGGAGCATAATTTAATGCAAAAGAGTTGAGACTATTTAGAATGTGTAAAGTCATGAGAATATATAAAGTTATCATATGTTTTGCACAATTTAAAAAAAGGGAAGCAAAATAACAAAAATAAAAGGAAAATAAAAAACAAATAAAGAGATAACATGGATAATGATGTGGCTCAACAAAGATGACATGGACAAATAAAGAGATGCTACGCTTTATCTTTTAGATATATATAAATATAGATAATGAAAATTTCATTTAGTTGTGTAAAATGCTATGAAGCTCTATGCACATATAATATCTATGTGAATATTTTTTTCTTGAGAAAAGAAGATGAAAAAGAAACAAAAAAAGGATTAATGTCCAAAATAGAAGAAATTTTTAATCAGATTTCTTAGAATTATGCTTGAAATATTAATATCAACTTTTTTAAGATTCAATATGATATCATCTATGAAATCTCTACCTATGAAGGAACACACTTTCTGCACTTACTGCAAAATCACCACCATTGATGAAGTTAATAATATCAGGGTTTCCCGTGGTCTCTAGCAGAGCCAGAAATTGACTAGCTGTCACAACTAACAACTCCAGAACAAGATATATTCGGAACCTGTGGCTAATTTTGGATAGGTTATGCTTTAGACGAATGTGTTCCTCTATGTACACTGAAACATCTAAATCCCTTTCCAAAAGCTTCCCATAGTTTTCAAAGTGTATTATTTGCAAGTTGCACACCAAATTGAAAAGAGCACTGCCTGATAGAAAGATTGTGGTTAAATAAGTCCATGAAACCAGCGAGGCAGATAATGCAGCAACAGATTGCCACCATGAATCATTGTGCGCATATACCATACGAATGACGTCGCGAACAGTCTTTAAAAGGAAGCATGGTAATAGCCACACTGCCAACAAGCGGAAGAAACCCTGAAGAAAGTGAATTGTATTCAAAACATAAGAAAATGATATCTGCCCAGATATTGATGCAGGACAATCACGAGGAAAATAAAATAACAAGAAAAAGATAACTCTTAAGAATCAGCACTTAGGGGTTGCCTGGAATCAACATCAAGCAAGAAAATTTAGGCATCAGCACCCGATTTGGAAAATCTCCAATTTGAAATTTCATTAATCAATTATCTAACATAAGATAAACCACCTCAAAATTAAATGAAATCCTAAACTTATCCAACTACATAAGAAATCCAATCTAATAAGGTGTGCTGTCCGCAACAGATACCAGTGCAAAAAAACTATAATTGCATATATGCTGATGAACCAGACAGACCATTAAAGTACTATTCATGTAATTTACCAAACGCTCAAAATGCTAAATTGTTATTCAATAATTTACTACTGTTGAGTACATAAGAAAAGGAGATCTGCCCAGATATTAGTGCAAAACAAGTTACAACAGCAGATGAACTCATGAACCATGTAGACCCTTAAAGAACTACTCACTGTAATTTGCCTAAAGTTGTAAATATTAAAGCCTTTTCACTTAAAGCACTTTATCACAAAAAGCTCTGCTACTAAAGCTTGATAGATAATATAAAAGCTCTAATTCCTATAACAATACCAATCGGAAACATAGTCATATATAACACACACAGACATATTCATATATAACACAGTCATATATAATTTCATAGAATTCTATTCTCTACTGTGTTAGTACAAACTTCACCCCAAGTTCAATAAACAAATTCATTAGCCAAACATGATAGTTCCAATTATACAGTAAAAACTCCAAATTCGGAATATTAAACTCTAGCAGATGTGTGTTTTGAAAGGCTCTATATTGCAAGCAAGAAAGAAGAAAGTTGGGTATTGCTCACGTTGATCTTTTGTAAGTATTCTTCACGAAACTGTGTCATATGACCATGACACCGATCCACAAACAGAAACTTCCTTACACCATACTTGCGAAGGTTGTGTGAAATGAACAGCAGAGAAATGGCTGCCACAAGGGACTCAGAAACCAGAATCTCAAGCTCAAAGTTTTTGATCTGATACTTCTCGCAGTTGGAACAATAAGAGAGCTCGATTATAGAAAGTGGAAGTGCAACACCTAGAAGAAGAAATACGAGCCATGACAGAGTGATGCTTAAAGCAGAGTATTGGCAGAAGCCAAAGATTCTGAGAAATGTTTCTAAGCGATGGAGGGAGTGATTTAGTTGAGTGTCATTTAGTTCTTGTTGGTGTGAGTCTAATATAATAAGTGGGGCTTGAGCTGAAGCGGGTGGTTCTGTTTGTGTGTTAGGAACTGCCATAAGATAGTGAAAGTGTGACTATGTCAAAGTTAAAAATGGTTCTATTTCATGGATTCAAGGGCTGAGCTGAGTTTAACTGAAGGGTATGATGTATGAATCAAATAAAAGAGACAGAGAGAGAGAGAGAGAGAGTGTTGTTGGTAACTTGGTAGATACTGAAGATGAAAGGTAGTAGAAAGAAAAGCACACTTTAACTCATTTCTTGTATTTTTCTATCGATCTTTAAACCTGCACTGAAAAGGCAATTGAAAAAGTATTAAAAGAGAGGATTATCGTGAACCGCTTTTCAACTTTTTTGAATATAGTTAAATTAATTTCACGACAATTTGTCAAGTACTGATGTATGCATTTGGGGGTTAGGCGAGAATTGAATTCGGACTTTTTATATATTTAAATGACTTATATTTTTTTTTTCTCACATTACTTAAACATTTTTTTTTAATATTTTAGATGTAAAATTACTAATTAATCACGAAGATTTTTTTTTTTAATAGAAAACCTATAGATACAAAAATCAACCGTCATTGCCTATCACACTTACCTGTTCTTATAAAAAATTACTATATATCATATATTTTTATATGCAAGACCTGTACAGCTATACTCATGAACTGTTTCACATATATGTACTAACTTCATTATCAAAAGAATATTTTGGATAGAATTCCTTGCACGAATTTACATTAGGTAAGTTACAAAGACATTGTCAGTTGTTCACTGTCTGATAAATGCACTAGGACACTGAAAAGGACTAATTATGAGTGCGCTGGTCGGTGGATTTCAGATTTCCATTGGCTAGTGGGAAAAAGAATTCAACGAAATCGGTCCATGGAAGCAACAAAAAATTCCAAACCTAACGGTCTTTAGTTTTGGCTTTTCTTTAATTTTGAGCTGCTTTTTTCTGTTTTTGGTTTCCAGATTGTGTTGATCCAAAGTTGAAATATTTAGTTTTATAATCAAACGGCAATATTGGAGGTTTGTAGGCCTGGACATGCATGAGCAACTGAAACTTGCATGGTGCTGATGTTATTCAAAAAAAAAAAAAACTTGATGCTGATAGGCTAGGGACTTGGACATCAACTTCGTTCATGTGGATGAAAAGGAAATTATTTTTGTTGCCATTGAAATTAAATCTGAATGTGTTGGTCCAAAGTTGAAATATTTAGTTTTATAATCAAACGGCAATATTGGAGGTTTGTAGGCCTGGACATGCATGAGCAACTGAAACTTGCATGGTGCTGATGTTATTCAAAAAAAAAAAAACTTGATGCTGATAGGCTAGGGACTTGGACATCAACTTCGTTCATGTGGATGAAAAGGAAATTATTTTTGTTGCCATTGAAATTAAATCTGAATCTCTACAGGATTTAGCCTTCTCCCTTTGTTTCATATAAACTCGTTTTCTATAAAACTATTTTTGGTGTGTGTTTGGTTGACACATTGAAATTTTTCATAAAAAACACTTTTTAATCTTTTTAATATAATTCTAGTTTTGTTTACATTATTTCAAGTTATGTATATATATATGTGTGTGTGTGGAAGTTATGATGACAACTTAAAAATTTATCCTTGACCAAAAAAAAAACTTAAAAATTTATTTAAAGAAAAAAAGAATTCCAGTTTTGTTCACCTTATTTTCTTAAAACTAATAAATTTTAATCTTTTTAATATATTTCTAGTCTTGTTGAGTATGTAATGTTTAGGGGGTTTTTCAGAGCTTCATAAATGGGAAACATTTGCCGTTGGATTCGACTTGTTTTTACTTGATTATAGAAACATTTTCCAATCGTACCAATAATAGAAAATAAGTTTTCCAAATTCAAATATGTTCATATATCCAAATGGCACAAGGGGAGTTGAAGAAATGCAATAGTAGTATGTTCTATTAGGACCGTTGGGTTCGCTTGTCATGCCATTACCACAGTGCGTGGCTCAACATTTTCGGACTATTGGACTATAAAAAAAATTAAAAAATTAAAAACAGAGAGAAGAAATGTTGTTGTTTTCAATTGAGTTTCAAGATTTGACAGATATTTGATCGATTGAAAGAAAGGTTTCAACAATTCTTAGATCGATACTTGATTGATTGGTAGTTCCAAACTCAGTAGTTTTACTTACCTATTTTAATTGAAGGTGTATTAATTTTTTAACCATACATAAGGACTTCATGTTTCAAGCTTAGTACGACTTAGAAAGAATATTGTAGCCTCATTATGTGATTATGTGAATTCAGAATATACATAATCTTAGAGTGTGTATCTATACTTGTGATCAAAGATCTTGAAACCTCAACCTAATAATAAAAAAAATGAACATGATAGTTCCAATTATATAATAAAAACTCCAAACACGGAATACTAAACACTAGTAGATGTGTGTTTTGAAAGGCTCTAAATTGCAAGCAAGAAAGAAGAAAGTTGGGTATTTCTTACGTTGATCTTTTGTATGTACTCTTCACGAAACTGTGTCATATGACCATGATACCGATCCACAAACAGAAACTTCCTTACACCAGTGACCGTACTTGCGAAGATTGTGTGAAATGAACAGCAGAGAAATGACTGCCACAAGGGACTCAGAAACCAGAATCTCAAGCTCAAAGTTGTTGATCTGATACTTCTCGCAGTTGGAACAATGAGAGAGCTCGATTATAGAAAGTGGAAGTGCAACACCTAGAAGAAGAAATACGAGCCATGACAGAGTGATGCTTAAAGCAGAGTATTGGCAGAAGCCAAAGATTCTGAGAAATGTTTCTAAGCGATGGAGGGAGTGATTTAGTTGAGTGTCATTTAGTTCTTCTTGTTGGTTTGAGTCTAATATAATAAGTGGGGTTTGAGCTGAAGAGGGTTGTTCTGTTTGTGTGTTAGGAACTGCCATAAAGTAGTGAAAGTGTGAGTATGTCAAAGTTAAAAATGGTTCTATTTCATGGATTCAAAGGCTGAGGTGAGTTTAACTGAAGGGTATGAATCAAATAAAAGAGAGAGAGAGAGTTGTTGGTAGGTATTGAAGATGAAAGGTAGTAGAAAGAAAAGCACACTTCCAAGTCATTTCTTGTATTTCTCTATCGATCTTTAAACCTGCACTGAAAAGGCAATTGAAAAAGTATTAAAAGAAAGAGTTATCATGAATCGTTTTTCAACTTTTTTGACAGGAAGATGAGATAGCTAAATAAATTTCATGACAATTTGTCAAGTATTGATAGTATAATTTCAAAAGTGGCCAAAGAATCTAAGTGCGGCTTTTGACGATTCGATAATTGGGATGAGAAGATTTGAACTAGGCGGCTTGATGCATGCATTTTGGGCCTTTGGCAAAAATTGAATTCGATATTTAAATTTGATTTTTTTTTTAAATAGTATTACTTAAACTTTATTTTCTTGTTTTAGATGCAAAATCACTAATTAACCATGTTAAACTATATTCTCTTGCCCTTATTTACTATATATCATATATTTTTATATGCAAGACCTATACAGCTATACTCATGCAATGTTTCACATATATGTACATGTAGGCAAAATTTGCTAGATAATATGATTTTAGAAAAATTTTAGGAAAGCAGCACTCGAATGAAACTATTTTGTAAGTTAGACTGTTTTTGGAACTCGAGTTTGGGTTGGAACTTGAGTTTGACAAGCTCAAGTTCCATTTAATATTGCTGCATACTGCTTAGAACTCGAGT
The DNA here is from genome assembly GCA_023621385.1 of Quercus gilva. Taxonomy (NCBI): domain Eukaryota; kingdom Viridiplantae; phylum Streptophyta; class Magnoliopsida; order Fagales; family Fagaceae; genus Quercus; species Quercus gilva. Next base: position 5,107,317 of record CM042482.1, on the reverse strand, counting down.
TTGTCAAACTTGAGTTACTCGAGTTCTAACCCAAACTTAAGTTCCAAAAATGGTCAAACTTACAAAATAGTTTCAAACGCATGCTATACATCAAAATTTTTTCTAAAAAACTACTGTTCAGCAAATTTTGCCTATACATGTACTATCTTCATTATCAAATGAATATTTTGAATAGAATTCCTGGCAAGAATTTACATTAGGTAAGGTACAAAGACATTGTCAGTTGATCAATGTCTAATAAAGGCACTAGGACACTGAAAAGGACTAATTATGAGGTGGTTGGTCGGTGGATTTCAGATTTCCATTGGCTTGAAGGAAAAAGAATTCAACGAAATGGGTCCATGGAAGCAACAAACAATTCCAAACCTAACGGTCTTTAGTTTTGGCTTTTCTTTAATTTTGAGCAGCTTTTTTCTGTTTTTGGTTTTCAAATTGTGTTGGCCCAAAGTTGAAATATTTAGTTTTATAATCAAACGGCAATATTGGAGGTTTGTAGGCCCGCTTGGACATGCATGAGCAACATGAAACTTGCATGGTGCTGATGTTATTTAAAAAAATAAAAAATAAAAAAATAACTTGATGCTGATAGGCTAGGGACTTGGACATCAACTTCGTTCATGTGGATGAAAAGGAAATTATTTTTGTCACAATTGAAAATCTGAATCTCTACAGGATTTAGCCGGCTCCCTTTGTTTCATATAGACTCGTTTTCTATAAAACATTTTTATTTTATTATTATTTTTTTTGTGTTTGGTTGCGACATTGACAATTTTCATAAAAAAAAAAACTAGCATTGTCCACGGGTCGGTCCGGGTCGGGTTTGTGCCCAACCTAGAACCAACCCAACAGAATTGGGTGATAGAAAATGTCACCCACCGCCGACCGCCGAAGTAGATGGGTCGAGCGGATCAAACCTTCAACGGGTAGCGGATGGGTCGGTCGGCATCATAGATCTAAGAAAATGGTGAGAAAACAATGAAGAAACTGCGAGAAAAACCTAGATCCAGCGAAAATCTCATTGGATTCAATGAGATTTCGCCAGAGCTAGTCAAAATCTCACTGATTTACGTGAATATCGCCTAAATCTAGGTTTTTTCGACAAAATTTAGGTTTTTTTTTCACCGAAATCTGGAATTTTTTGATCGAGATCTAGGTTTTTAGTCGGAATATGGGTTTTTTCGCCGGTCGGTTCGGGTTTTTTGGGTTTTAGGGGGAGAGAAACCAAAACCGACCCGTCGAAGTCAGTTTCTGGTGTAAAAGACCTGCCACTAACCGAAGGAGTAGTCAAGTCGGCCAGTGTCGGATTGATTCTGGTTGCTTTCTTTGGGTGGGTCAATTCTCTGGATGGGTTTGAATAGCCCTAAAAAAAACACTTCTTAATCTTTTATATATATATAATCGATATGTTATATTTAAGTTATGACAACTTTCTTAAAATTTATTTTAAAAAAAAATAGAATTCTAGTTTTATTCATCTTTTTTTTTTAATTAATAAATTTTAATCTTTTTAATATAATTCTAGTCTTGTTGAGTATGTAATGTTTTGAATTTTTTTTTAGAGCTTGAAAAATGGGAAAATTTTGCCATTCGATTAGACTTGTTTTTACTTGATTACATAAAAAATTTTCCTATGGTACCAAAATTAGAAAATAAGTTCACTTAAACAAGCATAGAGGAAAAAGGTAGAATAAAAATCTCAAATTCAAATATTTTCATATATCTAAATGGTACAAGGAGGGAGTTGAAGAAATGCAACAGTAGTATGTTCTATTAGGACCGTTGGGTTCCACTACAAAATGCGGGGGGCTTAGGCTGCGTTTTTTTAGGCCCTGTTTGAAAAAACGTGGCCCTAGACGCAGCTTAAGCCCCATTTAAAAAAAACGTGGCTTAAATAAAAAATTCGATCACATAATTGAATTAGTAGATAATTACAATGGATCTGGATAGTTGATTTGGGGTTTCGAGTTTCAACCAATCTCTGCTAAACTAACGTAGCACAATGATAATCCATGAAAGCAATGAATTAATAGGTATTTATCAAAGAAAAAGAATATTAGAACTGAATTGCAGATATTCCAATTTTTCTTGTATTCTTGAATTGTCTTAGAAAAAAATTCAGTTAGTATATGCTACTAAATTTCATAAATTTGAAACTGGTAGACTAAAATCTGGTAACTTATTAATTAGAGGGGCCCAACCTATGGATAGTTTTTTTCATAAATTGGAATCTACTTATTTTGAAATCACAACTGAGATGATTTTAAGTTGCCAGCTAATCGTGTAAAAACTGTCTTGGGAGCTTGTAAGCATTCACATTGAGAATGCTATATGCCATATGTAGGCAAGATTTAGCATAAAGGCCCAAAACCCCCCCCCCCCCACATTCGGAATTGTAAAATCCAAGTATTGCAAAAAAATTTGCAATACTGCTACAGTGCAATTTTAAAGGTAGAATTGCACTGTAGAAGTATTGTAAAAAAAAAAAAAAATTATTCTCTCTCACTAAGACACTTCTCTCTCTCTCTCTCTCTCTCTCTCTCTCTCTCTCTCTCATTTTTCTTTACCTTCCTTCTCGGCGTGGTCTTGTTCTATTCTCTCCTCTCCTCAAACCTGAAACCCTCGTGTGGTGGTGGTAGCAGCAGAGGTAGGCGTGGTCTAGGTTGGTGATCGATGGTGGCGATGAGTCTCACAGCGATGGGTTTGCTGAGTTATGGCTCTGAGTTATGGTTTTTTTTTTTTTTTTTTTTTGGGCTGAGTTGTGGTTGAATGAGCATGCTTGCTGATGGGTCTCTCATGGTGGTTGATGGGTTTGTTGATGGGTTTCGGGTTTAATGGGTTTTGGGATCGATGGTTATAGGTTCTGATGGGGTTCTTGCAGTGATGAAGATCGGCGTGGGTCATGACAAGGTCGTGCGTGGTGGTCAACGTGGATCATGGTGAGGTCATGCGTGGTGGTTCCGATGGTTCTACGTTTTCTCGGTTCTGATTTTTTTTTTTTTTTTTTTTAATATGGATTTTTGTTCCGATTGGATTTTGGTGGGCAATAGGCAGTGGGCAGTGCTGGTGTGGTGGGCATGGTGGAGGCACGGCGGTGGTGACTGGGCAGTTGAGGCATGGTGCTAGAGGTTAAGGGAAGGTACGTACGTGTGTGAGGAGAAAATTGGGAAAAAACAAAAAAGGAAAAAAATATATATTTTATTGTGTAGATATATTATTTTAATGAGTAGATTAGGAAAATAATAGTTGGGATGTTAGGTTTACTATAAAATGGTATTGTATAAATAATAAAGTAGGTTTTGAGATGGTAGAATAGAATAGTTTGAAGATTCAAGGTGCGAATGCTCTAATAGTAACCAAATGGCATTATTTTACGAAATAAAAATCACTCAATTTATAATTTGTATTAATCAAAAGTCATATTTTTAAATAACTCACCATTTATAAAAAAATAAAATAAAAAAATAAAAACCCTTTTTTAGGTAATGTTAGTACCATATACCTTTTCGTCTTGCTTAAGCATTCATTCAATTCATTACTACCGTCTGAAGTCATATATGTCATAAAGATCGATTCTTTTATTTAAAAAAAAAATCTACTAGCTTCAAATTAAATGTTACATCATAATATGCAACAACCCATTTTTCCTCTTACACTTTCTTCTTCATAGACAAAAGTTTTTGAATAGTACCTTCAGCATATATCTATATCATATATGTTGTCTTTTAATCAATGATTATTAATATTTTATTTGAATTCCATATACACTAATATGACTTGTTGATAAATGTTTTTATCAACCAATGTCTTCTTTTAAAATCTCGAAAATAAGTGCTTTGATCAAATATATTGTGACTATTAGATCATCCCTTCTCACATGTTCATTTGAAAGTAATTAATTGCAATATTATAAATTTATAAATGTACTTGAATTTTTTTAAAATAACATAAAACTATTATGAAATAACCAAAAGGTATTACCTAACTAGAAGCAAACCAATATAAAAATTCTACTTCAAATTTCATAAATAGTGCTTATTTTAACAAAAGTATTTCCAGCATAAATCAATTTATAGATTTAGCTCTTTTTTCAACAGTCTCTAATCAGTCAATTAAATATAAGGCATAAGGGTTTATTTCTTAAATATTGTTTTGAACTTAATTTCAAAACAGGAACATCTCTAATAAAGTGGTAGAAGATGGCTAGGACTGTCATGAGAGAACTTATTATGACGCTGATGATAGATTTGGTTATTCTTATAGTTGTTGAAGTACAAGCTAATGATCCAAGCCCAAGCTCTTTTTATCTCAAGTAGTGCCTTCTCAACCTTTCAACCTTGATTATGAGCATTTAGTATTTTCTTCTTGCCTTCTAGAAAAGGTTGAGAGATGCAAGAAAAATTAAAACACAAGTACCCGAACTGACCTATGCATTTTGTGTTATTAATAGTTTTAGTCGTTTGTATTAGGGTGGAATTTCTTTCTAGATGACCCATTGCTTAAGAAAGCTATAGATGCTGAATCATTATGCTACAAGAAATTTAAGGAGCATAAGAGTATTCTTATTCTTGGAGATTGTTTATTTCAATGGTATGAACGATATGTAGAAGAGTATTGAGTTGTCGTTTATGTACAAAATTCAAAAGCTAGCTCCAATTATTCATCTAGTAATTAATTCCTAATCTCGCTCTCTAGCTCTCAAGAAATCAATAAATTTTCATGGATCAAAATTACTTAGGTGAAACCCATCCCAAAGATGGGTCTAAAATTATGCCAATAGCCTCATGGAATAGGGCGTGAGAAAAGATTTCCATTTTTTTTTTTTTTTTTTTTAAGAAACAAAAGATTTCCAAATTGGTATTATAGACTAGCGGAAGCAAATATAACCCTATTGACAAAATTCTAACTTACCATTTTAGTTGTGCTCAAATTTAGACTAATAATTAAGCAGGTAGTTTAATCCATGTGTGTTTTCACAATTCCTCTCATTTTATTATTCATTTTGTTTGAAAATTAATGAATTATACTATTTTTAAAATGGATTTTTGTGAAAAAAAAAAAACTATTTCTCATTGCCATATTCCTACTAATTAAGGATATTAGAATCGTTTATAGAAATTATGAATTTTACAAAAAGCGTGTAGGAGAAAGGTTGGTCTAATTCTTCTTTTAACGAAAAGTTTGATTCACGTAATTTAGTGTTAAAAAGTGCTAAATTGAGATAATAGGACCCATTGAATTGATTGTGGATCATTTGAGATGATTTATTTGTAAAATATTTTGATTGGGAATTTGAATTAATCCCATGATATTCTGCATAATTTTGAAAATAATAATTTCTTGTGTAATTATGAAAAAAATGTGAACATATTTATTTTCAAAATTTACCCTAACAAGTCCATTAACAATTATCTCTTAAGAACTTGTATGTTGTGTCTCGTGGAGATTAATCTCTTGTTGGACATTATGATGGACAAGAATAATGTACTACAGCATTTAGAATTTGAACATAATGAATAATACCAGAGCCCCATATTACAATAAGTGGGGCTCTCATATTAGAATAAGGGTATATATGTGCTTATAATATATATATATATATATATATATATGGGTTCTAGTTAGCTTAATTAATAAAATCTTTGATGACTGATTAAAAGAACTGAGATTCAATCTCCGCCTACACCAAAAACCAATTTGTGTATTAGTTTGATGATAAAGAGCTATCATTAGAAGCAGACACTATATATTAAAACTCTCTAAAAAAAAATAAAAAATAAAAAAAAGAAGGTATTTCAACCCAGCTCGAATAAGTCGCCATAGAATCACACGCATCCACATATATTGATTTGATACATGTTTATTTCAATTGTTAGCTAGGGAGTGTTGTGGAAAATTTCTAAATGTACATTTTTGAGAAGATTTATTCTAAATATACATGATTACTTGATAACTATGGCTATTTGATGAATATGCTTATTATATTCACCACACAAAAAAAGAGATAAATATGCTTGTCGTACCGAAAACATAATAGGCTTTTTATATTTTACTGTTTTCCTTTTTTGCATTACACATATCATTTTTTTCTTCTATAACTAATCACCTACTTCTTTTACTATAAGTCTGTGTTTCATTTTTCAATATGTTGTGCTTCCAGGTACAATTGGTGTAATCTCAGAGTTGGTGCAAGATATAGACTTGATGTATGGAAACTTTCAAATGTGTCATATTTAAAGTGTATTATCCTAGAAAAAATTATTATCTAAATTTATATTGTTATTGGGGGTATTTTAAACCTAATATTGAAGTCATGTAAGAGTTGAGGTTTATATAAGAGATTATTAATTTTTGTCTTCTTCTTTTTTTTTTTTTTTTTTTTTTTTTTTTTCATTTATTCTATCTATTCTGTGTTGTAATGTTAGACGCTATCAAGAAAGATATCGTACTTTTGTTCTAAACCAATATTATACGGATGAAGCTAATAATTTTATATTATTTTCTTTTGAAATTCTATTTTGCCTGTAAATTTTAGTATATTTACGAGGCCTGGTTCATTTTTTTCACAAATATTTGTTTGTTAGGGATAGAAATCCTAGTATTTCACTTGATTTTTTCCTCGGAACCAAAAAACAAGACAAAATTGGGCCCAAAAAACCTTAAAAATTACATTTTTGATTGCAAGGCTGAGGGAATTATAAGGGTTGAATTTATTTTTCCCAATGGGATGCTAAATTAACCAATTTCATGAAAATCCAACAGTAAACGCCTGGTCCTATATAACAGTAACCATCAGAGATAGCCAAATGGTTAAAACCTCAAAGAGTATACTTTCCTATGTTCTATGTCACTTAAGTAATGTCCGTGTAGCTAGTTTGATGATTACCCATATGCGATTCTTCAGTTTTTTGGGTTGGGATATAAGCCCACTAATATGGACCTCCAGCAAGAAACTTGAAAAGCCAGAGACCAAGCCCTAGCCAAAGCTAAATTACTGACCTTTAACGGTAAATTCATCAAAAGGAGACTGGAGAAGACTTCCATTTTGAATTTTCACATAGTTATCCAAGGACTAAGGACCAAGTCCCTAGCCCATTAGCAACAGGGGCACATACTTCATATTGCTCTTTTCTAGGTAGGCGTACACAGATACATTACCTATAAGAATAAATAATTAAATACTCAATATTGGCTACATAGCAAAGCTAAGATGTGCTCCTAGGGAAGGTTACAGAAATGTTATTGAGCACCTAAAGAATTTAGTAATCCGACTGCCTCTTTCAATCGTAAAGGCTCTAAATAGAGATGGTTCTAGGCTCAAACCTTTTTGTTTTTTTTTTTCCTGTTTTGGGTTGAGCAATAAAGTATTTATTCAGTAAAAAAAAAAAAAGCAAAGCTAAGGACAGAAGTCAATGCACACAATAATTTTTGTAACTGCTAGCATGAATGATGTGTTATGATACAGAAATATATTTTTTGAAAGGTGATGCTTTAAATGTTATTGAGCCCCTAAAGGATTTAGAATCTGACTGCCTCTTTCTATTGTAAAGGCTCTAAATCGAGATGGTTCTAAGCCCAAATCTTTTTGTTTTTCCCCTATTTCGAGTTGAGCAATAAAGTTTTTTCAGCAAAAAGGAAAAGCAAAACTAAAGACACAACCCACATCACAATTTCTGTAACCACTAGTATAGTCTGTTATGATTGGAATAATGTCACTTCCAACTAAGTCTATCACTAACACCATTTTTATTATGCGTACTAATTATAATATATATCATGTTAATAGTTATGAAAAGTTATGTCTTACCCTTCATTCAATTTGAAACCTAACGTTCTCAATTTTGGCATTTATGTAGCTCAACAAGCACTAAAACCCCCCACACTCCCAACTAGCAAATAATAATATAAAAATAAAATAAAATAAAAAGTTGACAACTTTTTCTTCTGGGCTTTTTTTGTGTACGGTTAAATAATACTAGCTTGTGTTGGGCCAACAATAAGTCTTGGGAAATAACATATTTTACTAATATTGACATGGCTTGTTTAGATTTGCGAATAATAAAAATGGTATTAGTGATGGATCTAGATGAAAATAATATTTTTTTAATCACATCAAATCATGGCAAATGACAAAAGTTGTAAGAAACTGTTGTATACCTTGCATAACTCTTGAGCCAAATTTGAAATATTTCTTTTTAAAATCACAGGATATTGTAGCTTTGTAAGACATCAATTTTTGTCACCGCTAAAGTTGGAATATCCACTTGATCTATTTTGATTCGTTTGTTTCATGAGAAGACATTTTTTTGGAACATTACTTATTTTGAATATAACATTTTTTTTTTTTGAAAAGTTAGTTTTATTTTTGGTTGTGGCATTGAAAATGAGCAAGGAAAATTTTTTTTTTTTTTTTTCTGCTATTTGGTTCACATGAAAAAACGTTAATTTTTTTTTTTTTTTTTTTTTGTAATTGGGAGCCTCAGACAAAAAATTTCATTTGGATGTTAATAGTTAGTTTGCACTAGTGAAGAATGATTGGTCAACTAGGATTTATGGCTGGTCTATGGATAGAGAGAAAGGCCTGAAGAGAGAAATTACTATTGGGAGAGAATTTATGTGGTGTGGAGTTTACTTGAGTTGGGTTATTGAGTGTGTAATGTTTTCCAAAGTGGGAAATGTTTTCCGTTCAATTGGGCTTGTTTTAGTTAACAGTACGTAGAAAACATTTTCCTTATTGTATAAAAGACCAAAAATACAGAACGAAAAAAAAAACATTTAAATGTTTTTTAAGAAAGTGTTTTTTGCTGAAACAGTTTTGGAGTGAAAAGAGGTAGAACAAAAAATTCAAATTCAAACATGTTCATTAATCAAATTGGCACAGGAAAAGGAGTAGAAGAAATTCGGTAGAACTATGTTTTTATTAAGACAGTTAGGTTTTTATCACTTGTCAGGCCTTTATCATAGCAGCTTAACATTTTTGGACTATTGGGATTTTTAGGCAGAAATGTTGGGGTTCATTTTCAGAGGATGGAAAGGATCAACAAATTTGGCACCTTCATATGCTGAAAAAGTTACAGCAGTTGGGAATTTGAGGGACAGACCTTTGATCTTTGATGACTTTTGAAAAAAATACAGTTGAAAATGAAATTTCAACAGCCTTCGTACGTGATATTCAAAACAAAAGACAATGCACGTGTAATTTAAAAGAACCACATATTACAAAATCTAGATTGTACCAAAAACACAATATTATATCATTGTATCCAAATCTCTTTCAATGTCTACTACAACCACTCATACGGCATAAGACTAAATATTACAAAGTCCACTATGGTTCTAAAATCATAACATGATAACCTGAATACATCAAAAATGAAATAATAAAAGTCTACATCATATCCTTGCACGCCTCAAAATTTCAATAATTTTATCTACTTGCATGTTTCAAGGTGGTACCTGCCACAAAAGAAGGAAAAAATGTCATAAATATTAATAACAAAAAAAGAGATGGTTACTAGGTTTGCATGAAAGTCCAATACTTCTGCTCAGATTGAATCCATGTCACCTTTGATAACATCAAATTGTTTTCTCTACTTACAACCCAAAGCAATTCAACTTGTGACTTGTATTCCTTGTATTCCCTCAAAAGATTCAAAAACAATATGCAAAACAACAGAATTTGTGAGAGTTTTTACTTGTCCAAAGAATTCTGTTGAAATACTAGTCATGTTAGGACCTGAAGGGCCTTGATCACTTAAATTCTAGAAAAACACTGTCCTTTAACAAGGCCAATGACTACTCCAAGCACAAGATCACCAGCAAAATAATAGTATATCATCCAAAACAGAAATAGAAACGAATGCATTATTAATTTGAATTTTATATTATATTTCAACCTAATATTGAAGTCGTGTAAGAGTTTGAATTTTATCTCGAAATTCAATAATTTGTGTCTTTTTTTATTATTTTATGTGTTATATTTGTTAGACATATGTTAGGGACATTAATTATGTTTCTTGATAGATAATGATATTAGGATACTATATAAATTTTAATCACATAAACTCTACAAACTAATATAAATTTTAATTACATAAACTCTACAAACTAATGTAATGTTAATCAAGGAAAAATTATATTTAGACATTCATTTATGAGTGATGCATATACTACAAATTTTAGTACCACCTAAAATTTACAAACTAACATATCAACAATCACAAAAATAAAAAATAAAAAATAATTCAAATATTTATTTATTATGGTAAAGTAACATAATTCATATTTTTGCTACATCAATTTGTAAGCTTTTTATAGCAAAATATGTAGTAACTTTAATATTTTCCTTAGTTTCTTATGTTGTTGAAGTCCATCAATCATTTTTATTGTTGTGTCAAAATATTTTAAACATATTATAATAAAAAAGTTGTGATTTTTACACTCTCCTTCTTGAAATTGCCAAAGGGGGCATAAAATAGTTCTTCCTCAGTATATAAGACTGTGCACTTGAATGGAAAGAAGCATAACCAATTTCCTATCTTTGTCATTTGGGTGCTGTACCAGTATATATAAAGCAAGATGGTGAAGAATGTTGAGATAATTATCTCCAAGGAGATAATTAAGCCATCATCTCCAACACCCCATAACCTTAGCAACTTCAAGCTTTTCTTCTTGGACCAAATTGCACCTACTTCCCTTTACACTACCATTATTTTATTCTATCATTCTAATTACGACATCGAAGTTGATCCATTTCAAAGATCTTGTTCCCTAAAAAAGTCTTTAGCTGAAACCTTAACTGGCTTTTATCCCTTGGCTGGAACACTTATCCGTGAAGATTGCTCAATAAACTGTAATGACGAGGGTTTAGTCGTCTATTTTCAAGCCCGAGTCCCATGCAAGCTATCACAAGTGGTAGACAATCCAAACGGGAATAGGTTGATTAATTGCTACCATTTGAGCTAAATCCTAGTTGCATTGAGTTCGGAAAGGAATTTCTCCTAGTTGTGCAATATTATATATTTGAGGGTGGTGGAGTAGCAATTGCTATGTGTCTCTCACACAAGATTGCTGATGGAACATCATTGGCCACTTTTGTCAATGCATGGGCTGGTATGTCTAGAGGAGCTAGTAAGGTATAAGCCCAAGCTTTGTTGCAGCCATCCATTTTCCTCAAAGAGATACGACTGGGTACAAGCTAAGTGCAATTTTGAAAGATAACATCGTGACCAAAAGATTTTTGTTCAACAAATCAAGCATAGATGCTCTAAGAAAGAAGCCTCTAATGCATTTGGTCCAAAAGACAAGGGTCCATCATGCGAGGAGGTTGTTTCAGCATTCATATGGAGTCGTTTTATTGCAATGGCACGGTCAAAACAAGGCAAAAAACCAAAACTATTTGTAGCATTTCATGCAGTAAACCTGCGTGAGAGAATGGTTCCACAACTTCCAGCGCACTCATTTGGGAATTTTTATCAGAAGGCAATTGCGCAACATCACCAGTTGAGATTGAGAAAGATTATGGTTTTCTTATGAGTGAGATTAGGAATGGAATCATGGAAATTAATGCTGAGTGTGTGAAGAAATTACAAGAGGGTGATGGATACTTAGATCTTGTAAAGAAGGGAAACAATAGTCAGTACTTATGGGGTGAGGTAGAGTTTTGTAACTTTTCTAGTTGGTGCAGGTTTCCTTTGTATGAAGTTGATTTTGGAATGGGGAAGCCCACATAGGTGTTTCCTTGCATGCCTTATAAGAATTTGGTGTTCTTGACATCTTGTTGAGTACCAAAGATGGTGATGGAATTGAAACACAGGTAAACACGAAGGAAGAAGATATGGTCATGTTTGAACATGATCCAGAGTTGCTTTCATTTACCTCTTCAGCAAATATTGGAGAATGAATGCATACCTGCCTTGAATAAAAGCCCGCTCAAGCTTTTCAATCTATTGATAGTCAAATTATGATTAAGGTTTCTCTATTTTTAGTCAAATTTAATTTAGGTTTCCTATTGGTAGTCAAATTATAATGAAGATTTCTTGTAACTGCTTTTATAGAAGGTTTCTTCCAATCGTTAATATAACTTAGCAGATTGGTGATATTCATATAAAAAGCCGGCATGATTTTTTTTTGTCTTTTTCTTTTCTCTTGTCCAATTTTAATTTTATAATTTTGGATAAGATCAAAGTGTTGGAGAGGGAGATGGTGCACGTCAAGGCAAGACATAAATGAACTCTTGAGGTAGCATATAGAGTATGAATAATGATGGTGCACGCTAGAAGTAACATTAATCATAATTTCATGCGAAAATAATGTTGAACAAATTATAACTTATTATCTTAATTAACGGTTGTAATTCTTGACATGAATGAACTCTTATGGTTGTGGCAGTAAATAGAGTGTGAACCGTGCATAATAATAATAATAATGTTTCATAATGATCATCTAAAAATAATATTGCACAAATCATAATTTGTCATCAAAACAATCTAAATAATAAGTAAATAAAAAATGGTTGATTTTGGTAAAAGGACATGGAGACCAGCCAGGGCCGGCTCAACAGGTGATGCAATTGATGCAATCGCCTAAGACCCCTAAATAAAAGAAGGCCCCCAATTGTAAAAAAAAAAAAAAAAAAAAAATTGTATATATAATATATTTATCTACATATTTTAATTAAAAAAATTAAGCATTTTTATTGGTCAATAAAATGCATTAAAAATGCCCCATTGTATCCTAAAATCCAAAAAAATTAAAAAGGAAAAAAACAAAAATAGTTAATTTTCAGCTAACAAAATTAAATTTTAGGAGACAAATTTATTAACTCATTCTTGAAATATGCTAAAATCAAAATTAATAGTAGACAAATTCATTAATAATACAACGTAATTATCTATTATAAATTTCAAAAACAAAAGAAAAATCTCTCATCTCTCTATCTCTCTGCCTCTCCATCTATATTCTTACGGTCTTACCTTTTTTTTTTCTTCATCTTCATCTTGATTCTTGATCTTTTCCATAAACTCAGTTAGTCAGTCTAGCTTGAAATTTTTCTTTGTTGGTTCTAGTGTACCAGTCTACCACTCACCACTCACCAGAGGTATTTCTCTTTGTCTTTCTGAAAATGAAGACTTAGAGTCTTCTATTTATTTAAGTTAAATTATATATATATTTTTAGTTCGTTTCACACTTTCACTGCACAATTGTTTGATGGGATGGGACACGTTTTTTGCTAATTGCTATTGTGCGCACCTAAGGATGGGCCAATCCTCACTTGGGCTCACAATCTATTTGAAATATGGGTTTTGGATTTCCTACTTTGGGTAGTTCCTTATATAGAAGAGACTCAATGAAACTACCTTTCCCTTTGAATTAACTTACTCCCTCACTTCGCTAGCCTAATACACTCTTGCTCTCTCTCTTTACCCTTAGTTTCTTTGTGAACCTTTCAACAACCTTTTCCTCTCTTTAGTTTCTCATATTTATAGCCTGAAAATAGTGGAGGAATCATGATTACTTTTATGGTTAGTGGGAGAGGAGGTCCAATGTTGTTATCTCTAAGTGGGTGTTTAGTTAGGAGTGGAGTGCGGTGAGAGTGGCATTGGAACTGGCTCCTCACTTCAGGAGATTTTCTCGGCGGCGTTACTTCCCAAGGCAATACCAAGCGTCTATAAATCCACCTTCCCAGGAGATTTGCACTCCCCGGCCGGGTTAGAGTTGACCAGCAGGGAATCACATTTGCAGTTCGTGTCGTAATGGTATCATCGTGGTCTTTGAGTTTTGGAAGGGTACCAAAGCTTATCTAGGCCAGGGCTGTGAGCCCAATAGAACTCATATGCGCACACAAGGTCCCAAAGTCCAAGGCCTAATGCACATAAAGGTTAAAACCTCGTATATGTGGCACCAATACATTGGATCTTACGAACACAAGAGCCCTAGGGGGAATCGTGCCCCGTACTGCTATGATAGCTTTTCTGCCCCTTAGTCCCTCTTTGGACCCTTTTCTGCCATGATAATTGATAGGACATGTTTTTTCTTTAAAACTTAGCCATAGGATGATAGGAGTAGTGGAGTACAGGCTGGAAGGTTTCTCACTTTTTTTTTTTTTTTTTTAATCTGACACTTTATCTATTATTATAAATTATTATACCAATTAATAATTTGATGTGTATCATATCAACTCATTTGTATTATAGTGACATTAATTTATTAAACCATGTATTAAATTAATTTTTATTTGTGCAAGTTTAAACTTTAAAGTGGTCAAGGCTTTAGAAAAATTGCAATAACCATGTTCTATTGTTCTATACTTTAAATTTTATTTTTAGTTAAATTATCATTTTTAATTATAAAATTGTGTTTTATTTATCTATAAATATTTTCTCATTATAAATATCTACTAAAAAATATTTATCCAGATATGAAAAACTTCTAAAAAAGAGAAAAATTGAAAAACAAATTGAATCTCAAAAATGATCTATGGATAAATTTGTTACTAGTATTAAAAAAAACACAATAGAAAGTTTGGGTGAAAATATTACAAATGAACAAGAAACTTATCAATTGAAAAAAAAATGTTAGAGGAACTTAAATACAAAAACTTAATTAGTACTTTTGCATTTCAAAAAGCAAGAAAAATAAATTTTAAATAAAAAAAAATTCAATATATATATATATATATTATTTTATTAATATTTAATTATAAAAAGATCCCATTTAAAATTTTCGCCTAAAGTCCCAAAAGTTGTTGAACCGGCCCTGAGACCAGCATTGAGGTAACTTCAACATTGAGCTAAGTTGGTCTCAACTCTCAAGGCCACACCCAATCATCCACGTATGGTTTGTCGCATGGTTAATTAAGATTCTTGAGATTCAAATTGGTCCCCCAAACCAATTCAGTCCTAAATTCCAAATAGAATGGAAGAGATATTCTCATCCTAAAATGGAAAGGTACATCGTCAATCTTTTCCCACACCTTAAAATAGAAAATTCCCAATCCTAAAACATGGGAAAACGTGCTGTGCTAAAGCTTTCAAAGGTCCATGCATGTGAAGGAAATGTAGTTTATGAGAAATCATGCAGTGCAGCAAGCGTACTACACGTGGGTGCGTTGTTGCCATGCACACATTATCCATTATATGTGAGTGTGAATAAAGATGCCCACATATGTGGTACAGCAATACTACAATGGAGGTGGCTACCCACATTTCCAAGAGAATATAATAACAAAGTGTGTTATAATAAAGGTCATCTTATCTTAAGAATTTAGGTCAATTGTCCTCGAGCGTTGGCACTTGGCAGCATTAATGTCTTTTTTTTTTTGGTAAACAACGGGAGGAAATTAACATTAAACAACTAGTCTATTACAAAATAATTCAACTTTATCAAAAATTAGCATATTTTCCACCACAGGCGGTGGTTCATACAAAATTTGAAAGTCAAAAACAAGATCTGCTCCTATTTTAGCCATAATATCCGCACATTTGTTAGCTTCTCGAAAAATGTGGGACACGGTGAAGTTAGGCATCGAGTTGATCAGGATCCTGCAATCATTTAAAAGAGATTCCAGCATCAAATTTACAGCATTTGGGTCTAAAAGTAAATGAACAATAAATTCAGCATCCAGTTTAATATTGATATTTCGGATATTTAGTTGTTTAGCCAATAATAGCCCATCCTTAAGAGCCCAAAGTTCAGCCATAGTGCTGGACACCGCACCAAGATTCCTAGAAAAACCAGCGACCAAATTTCCTCTACTACAGCAAAGAACACCACCCCCACCAGCCTTGCCGGGTTCACCACGACCGCCCCATCTGTATTCAGCTTCACCCAATCAGGATTGGGTTTAATCCATTTAACTTGAATCTGGGTTCTGGGAGGTTTATTTGAAATGCCAGGATCAATAGCATAAAATTCAACACCTTTCTTAATGCACAGCAAGTGGATGGACTCATTAACTCTCTTATTCCTAAAAACAAAATTATTCCGGTGGAGCCAAATAAGCCAGACAGCTTGAGGAAATAAGAAACTCCAAGGGATTCGGGGTCGATCGAATGTGTTAGACGATTCGCAATTCATCCTCAACCACTCAGCAAGAGAAGTATTGTAAAATTCCTGATTAGAGTCATTAATACCCAATTTCCTCCACACATTCCTCGCAACACTACAATCACGTAAAAAATGAATAATAGTTTTAGCATTACAACCACAGAGATCACAAGAAGTATCAATATTAAAACCCCGTGAACCCAAAACATCTTTAGAAGGGATGCTGCCATGATAGCATTGCCACAGGAAAAATTTAATGCGAGCAGTGGTTTTAGCTTTCCAAACCCACAACTTAGAAGTACCAATGTTCAGTGGGTTTAAATCCTTTGCAAGCAAATAAGTTGAGCTTAAGGAAAACAAACCATCTTTAGAGTAAGCCCAAATAAGAATATCTTCACTGACAGAATTAAGCACAAGGGGAATGCCTCTTATTTCCTGCACAATCCACCCAGGGAGAACAAAAGAAATGCACCTCACATCTGCCAAAAAATCCTTTACAGACATATTCCCCTCCCCTTCTGCTAAGGGCAGCATTAATTTCAATGGCTAATAAATTATTTTTAAAAAGTTTTTAAATTACTTTTATATAAAATTAAAAATTTTGTTAATTTTTTTTTTTCATTTCTCTTAAAATCTTTCCTAAAATGATTTACTAATGAAGATATTTCTTAACTTTTTCATTAATAATTATAATTTATGTTACCCACTTGCTTGCATGCTTAAGATTTCATGGTTATGCCATGCAAGGACAAAACTAGGGGACCAATTGCATCCTTCGCCACACCAAATTATCTCACTTTTATTTCTTATTTTCTTTAGGTATCTTATTTTGTGTCAAATTTTTTATAAAAAAATATAGAAAGGACACTTTTTTTTTTTTATCAATTATTTTTAATTTTAAAAAATTATAGAAAAGAAATAAGATTTTATAAAAAGAAAATTGAATATAAATATATATATATATACACACACATATACATATTTAAAAGTATTTTTACCTTTAAAAGATCAAAAGTGAACTTCATATTTGATATTGTTTCAAGTTAAACTAGATGTACAAATTATTACTATATGGCTTAAAAGTTTTATAGTTTAATCATTTTATAAGTTTAACAAAAAAAAAAAAAACAACAACAACAACATATGTTGTACTTGATGTTTATCAAAATTATAAGCGGATTAATGGCAATGAAAAAGTACAATACCACTTATATAAAAACCCTAACAAATAAATAAATACAATATAATGGATGTATTCCAGTGTTGTGTTTGAAGGTTCAAGGAGATGCCAGCATTGTTGTGCTCGTTTCAAAGGGTTATCTTATTCTTACGTGCTAATATGCCATGAGCCATATACAAAGCATAATTTCTGATATTAAGGTGGCTTTAAAGTCTTTTGTTTGCTAACATTTTGTCCATGCTCCTCAGACTTTTAATTTTTTCAACGCTTTGGTCATATAATATATGTCTTTGTGCATTCGTTAATTAAGGAGGCTTCAAAAAAATATATTCTACATGCATCGACAAATAGCAAAAGCCAATAAAAATAGAAGACTACTAAAGACATATATTACAAATTTTACTACATAACACAAACTGACAACAAATGTGATTGGTAAATCTTGAAAACATAATAGCTAAATATTAGAATGACTCTTGTGATTACTAACAAATCAATTTGTACATCTTATATGATAAAATTTATAATATTCTTATTATCATTCGTAAAAATATGGACTTTCAAGTTGGAAGTAACTTGACTGTTTATAGAATTAACCCTTAATAGGCGCACAAGAGCATTCATTACCAAGACCCTCTTTCCAAATATGAGTGTTTGAATAAGCTTATTTTCATCCATTTCTATTTGTTTTTGGGGGAGTTGAAGGTGTCTCAATATCTATACCAATGGGCTTTTGGTGCAATGCTTCAATGGTAATGACTATGATATACATAGTTGGATCCAAATCTATTGTCTAAATTTTGAATTAAAATGGGCTCTGGGTGGACCTCCCAGTGACTTCTCTCCCTGACACAAATTTAGATCACTATAAGTCTATAATATCAAAGGAATGAGAATTGAGAAGTGGATGTTCCCCACCTTGGAATGACCATATATTTTCTTTTCTTTTTTGGAAAAAAGAAAAAGAAAACAAAAGACCTTATACTATCATTAAACCTCCAATGAGGTCAATGACCATATACTATCATTAAAAGAGGCCAATGACCATATATATGGTCATTCCAAGGTGGGGAACATCAAAATATATGAGTAGTATAAGGTCTTTTCTTTTTTTGGAGTATTAATTTTGATAAGACCATATACTACTTAGTTGACACACCATATATGAGTAGTAATATATGAGTAGTATATGGTCACACCACTTAGTTGACACACCATATATTTTCATTTCTTTTTTGGAGTATTAATTTTGATAAGTAAAAGAGGCCAATGACCATATACTATCATTAAACCTCCAAAGGCACAAGTAAACTAAGTGGTGTGTCAACTACATACATATATTTTGGTACTGAAAGCATCAGAATCAATACATAACTTGCCTATAAGATGGGATAATTATAGAAAATGGTGTGTCAACTACCTACATACTATAATTACTCCTCTACTACCAATTTGCTTGGATTGTGATCAGTAACTAGACACTGCTGATCAGGCTTGTCTTGGAGCCTAAAAATGATGCCATAGAGTTATATTAAAAATCAGACTAGTTAAAACTGCCTGAATTTCTTACAACAGCCCCCTCTCCTATGCCTTAGGCATACTGATCATAATCTAGATGCACCAGCAGGGAGGACAAGTGCGACCAGCTCCCTCCTCAAGATTTTCCCAGAAGGATTTTTTGGAATAGAGTTTATAAAAGACACTCGCCGTACCTTCTTGTATGGTGCAACCTGCAAGAAGAAATGCATCAAGTCAGAAGACCAACAGATTACAGACATATAACTATCCAAGTTGTGTTGTTAATGGTGGTAAACGTGGTTTTTTTCTTTTTTCTTTTCTTTTCTTGATAAGTAATCAATTATATTAAAACAAGGAGATATGTCATGTACTAAAGAATTACAATCGAAAAGAGAATATATAAACTCTAGACCGTTGAAACAACAATCTCACAAATAAAGTTACAGCTTCATAACTAATGCCTCCACATTATAAAAATATAATTGTTCCCCTCCCTCCATATGACACACATTAAGCATAGGGGAACAATATTCCACACCAAAGATCTCAAGTGTCAAGAAGTAGGTCCATCATTTATATATAACTCTTCAACATCACCTAATGAATCCAAACATAGAAAACAACAAACCACAATTCATAGGCTACTGCACAATGGATTAGTAGATGATTAATATTTTCGCCACTTGCTAGCTCTGCACATACAATACTAGTTTACCAAAATTTGTCCTCTCTTGATGAGTTGTCTCAAGTTAGGTTTTTCCTCCATGTCTACACAAGATATGCTGCCTTTTTTTGGTACCTTATTACACTAAATATTCTTTAAGGGAAACCTCACATCACTGGATCCTCTTAGAATATCAAAATAGAGCAAACGTCAAATTATAAAAGTGGGATATAACACCTTAACTGAAGGACTAAATGATTAGTAAGAAGTACAAGAAAATTAACAAGGGGGAATCCTCCCTTTAAAGATTTACATGAGATTTTGATTATGAAATTGGGAGCTAATCAAATGAAGACTTCTTTTGTTAAGAGATCCATATGTTTGTTATTCACTTATATATTCTTTCAAGATTTGGTGAGAAAAAAATCAATCAAGACATCAAAACCTCATGTTCCTCATTTGGTACATTAAACAGTTGAGAATATCAAACCTATACATATCCCAACCACTATATGTAACCATTGGATGGTCTAACTAGAGTAAAAAAGGTGATTATACAGCCCAAAATTTAGGCTTGCACATCAACACTATGATATGCACTATGGTATCCACTTTAGTTGTATGTATCCCAGAAGAATAAGAGGATGCCAACCCTTTTTCTCTTCTGAGAGAGAAGACAATGTCTTGCTTTACTATATTACCTATATGAAGATTCTTCCACCTAATGAAATTCGCTACTTAACCAGAAATCAAATAATGAACCCAAATACCAAAACAAATCATCAATTATGCTATTCAAAGATACCCAATTGAATGACACAATGCATTGCAAAACGTAACAACGCCAAATACCATTTTTTCCGGCTACAAGAGGCCAGATACGAGCAAATACTAGCAACCATGAATGATAAATTGCACACTAAAAAAATACCAGTATCAGCATGTTAACTTAAGAGGGGAAAAACCATTTCATTGTTACCATCTATATCCAAAAATTCACCTGTTTTGCAATGAAATCAATAACTTGAGCCTCTGTAACATTGCTTCCAGGCTTTCTCACCACAAAAGCCATGGGAATCTGACCTGCTTCTTCATCAGGGTACCTGATTCCAAGATATAAGATGACGAAAAGAGTTAGAACCAGTCCTAAATGCTCCTAAAATAATGACTCTTTGTGCACCAGTCTCTTGCCTATAGATGAGTCCTTAAATTTTCTCTATGAACTGACGATGCAAAAGTAGTGAACAAGATAACACTATCTGAATAACGTGTAAATTTTAAGCTAGCAGAAAGCAATCACTAGAATGCCATGAATATGAAAAATTAAGTAGGTCTATGTTTCCCACAAGGAAAGAAAATGCCAGTACTGGATACTTAGTTACTTACGGAATCACAGCAGCATCAGCAATTTCAGGATGGGAATGGAGTAGATGTTCCAACTCAACTGGGGGAACCTGCAATTGGTTTAGATCCAATGGGATGAAATTAAAGAAGAGAGGAGTGAGATGGCACGTATTGCAATATGTTTGTGAGAAGGGTCAAAGTAATTCAATCACCTGATATGCTTTGTATTTTATGAGTTCCTTTAATCTGTCAACAATGAAAAGGAATCCTTCTGAGTCAAAATAACAAAGATCGCCAGTCTTCAACCACCCCTCTGAAGCAAATGTTTCAGCAGTAGCCTTGTCATCTCCAACATAACCTGAAGAGACACCAAGATTCTGTTTTTAAGAAAAGGTTGCAACTTTGTTACCATGTTAGAATTGTTTTTGGGATTGAGGGTGAGAGAGAAATAGAGAGCGGAAGCAGAATTGTCATGGTACAACCTAACTGCTAACATCACATCAGAAAGTGCTTGAGTGGTTCAAGAACTAGGATTACTTTACTTGCTTTACACAAGTTCATGAGCCTACAATGTGTTTGGGCCTCTTGGACCATAATCTAAGATGTTCTCATGTTCATCAAACAAGAAGCATATTAGGAGTTTGAAAGCTTGCAAAACAGGTCTCAAGTTATCAAGACCTGTGATGCAATTGATCAGAAACACACATTTGAATTAATTAATTTGAAAAGAACACTTATATAGATATCTGGAAAGACATAGACAAGACATTTACATGAAACTTGGAAGTCTATTACAAAAGGTGAACAAGTTGCTTCATGAGGCTTCAACTCTTAATTACATCATCTACCGCCCTTTGTTTACCCACTTTCCATCTAGTACAGGAATGCAACTATCAATTTCTATAAAGAGGACAAAGATTCGGAACATCTTTTTTCCCCATTAATATGTACAATATCACATGATGAAGAAGATAGCATAGTTCACCTTTCATGACTGTAGGCCCTCGCAGCCACAGCTCCCCTCTCTGGCCAGGTGGTAAGGCCTCTCCAGTTTCAGGGTCCACTATCTTGGCTTCCATATTTTCAGCTAAGCGACCTGCAGAACCATACCGTAGACTCTCCTCAGGGCCTAATGCTCTTGTTGCCGCTCCTCCAGTCTCAGTCAAACCATATCCCTAACACAAAGAACAAGAAAGTCAACATTCTACAATTGGCAATTGCAACCATCTGGAGTAACAAAGAAAATATCACATCCATGCAAGCAATGGTAAATTCATATTCCATGAGGCTTCAACACTACAGTTCATCACATGTTTCACTTTCATGCCATATTGCAACCGATTCTAAATCATTGTTCGGCTAATTAACTCGCTCACCTGACAACATTTATTAGTAGAAGTGCCAGACCAAACGCCATTCGCAAATTCATCACGCAGGAATCAACTTTTTATTATAATTAGAATTTAAACTTACGGCGCCTTCTGTTCCATGATAATTAATCTTTATTATTAGTTTAAGACACCAATAGGTTTCTTTTTTTATGATAAGAATTTTTTTGATTGAACAAACTGAAAACTACTCATCCAGGGCATTTTAATCACAGAAATTAGCACCACAAAAAAATAAAAAAATAAAAAATTATAAACCTAAAATTGGTGGTCCTTTACACAGTTACAAAGCTCTCATTTTTCTTTTCTTTGTCACGTTGACATGCACTGTTTCTATTTTACATGCATTCTCTCTCTTTTCCCTTTCTGGTTTTGGCTTTACCTACCCACGTTTTTTTTTTTTTTTTTTTTTTTTCCTTGTTTTTTGTTTGTTTAGTATGAAGATTGTAATTTTATTCAAGAAACTACGAAACAAGTATACCATACATTCTATGTCTATGTGCGGAACTGATTCCATCCATAGAATAAAATAATTCACCGTTCAGTTTGAAACAGCTTTTCTTTGCAAACGCATGCGCAACTCCATTGACTATATACCAACCTACCCACGTTGATTCATAAAGCAACTAACAATAACGCACACATTTCATAAGGCAATGAAGCATTGATAATGCACACATTCCAATTGAAAGAGCAACCATATATTTCTTTTTATTTTTTATTGGGAAAAGGAAACAACCAATAATTCAATCCTTGTCGGCACAACTATCACCCACATAAAATACTCCTAGTCCTTACCTATAAAATTATATATACATATATATAGAGATCCTAGAAATATTATAAATTTATAACATAAACTTCATAAAGTAATATTACCAATCTAAGAAAAGCAATTGAAACATTTATTTATTATGCGGTTAAAGTGACACAAATCATATTCATTGACGTGTCTGTTTGTAAAATTTTTGTAATGAAATTGATAGTAATTTTAGCAATGGTAAAGAATAACCATGTCCATAACTTTTGTTAGAGTGACAAATTATTATTTGAGCAAAACATCACTTTTAAACTAGCTTATCACTGACACTATTTCTATTATGTACCAATCACAAGATTATGAAAAACTTTATCACTAGCCTCATTATGATATATCTATCTACTTTAGAATATTCTAATATTGCAATAAGAGTATCATTTGACACATTTTCTTTAAAATAAAAATTTATTATGTTTTGAAATTATCCTTTTCAATAAAAACTTAAATCAAAACATAGTAAAAATTAAAAATTAAAAAAGAGAGAAGCTAAAATTCAATTTAGTCCATCGACTTTTACTTCAATTGCTAAATTACTCTCTAAAGTTTAATTTTTATCAGTTTAGTCAATTACTCTAAAAATGGGTCAGCTTGGTTATTCTGTCCAATTCTGCTAGCAAACAACACCATTTAAACAGTTTTTTCTCTATTAAAAATTTTGGCCATTTTTGGATTGAAGGGGGAGAAAGGAGCAGAGTAGAGTTAGTTGAAAATAAGCTAATTTTAGGTCAATTTTTATCTACTACTCTATTCTACTCTACTTCTCCTCAATCCAAATGGATCCTTAATTGAAAACATTTGTCAGATGTGGCATTTGATATATGTCAGTTGTTTAATAAGTATTACTATGCAAAAAAAAAAAATGTTTAAATGGCTTTATTTTGCAAACAAATTGGATGGAATAACCAATTAACTCATTTTAATAAGGAAAAAGTTTTACCCCAATCCATTAGTCACAAGCTTTATTTCTTAGAACATGCTCTTTCAAATGATGTAATTTATATTCGTTTTTTTTTTTTAATGAAATTTCAATATTTCTATCACACACACCCAAAAAAAAAAGTCAAATTTTTTTTTTATAAATAATACGCATGGGTGAATTCATAAGTTGACATGTAATGAGTAGAAGAAGATTTCTTCAGCTTGATTTGAACTGTTTATCAATCGCCACCCAATTTACCTTCAAACCTGTTTGGAGCTAAACTTTTTTAAAGTGACTCGACAAAATTATATCCCAAAGACTAACTTGACCATTTGACAATTCAAGTAAAACTCATAGAGATTAAATTAAAATTGAATGATATAAATTGCAATGTAATAGGTTGGAGGAGATTATTTAAGAAAATAAAAGGCTTGGCTCCAAACTCCAGCCTATTAGGTGACAAATGAAAAAATTTATCAATATATAGTTTTAGTCACACTTTTTTTTTTTTAAATATGTCAAACGAATTGTTTAAACAATACCCAATGGTAGTATAATAATTTGAAGAGACTAAATTGAATTTCAACATTAAAAAATTAAATCTTTTAGGACTAATTTTGAGTTTTGACCATTCAAGTAAAAGTGAAGAGAATAAAATTGAATTTCAACCTTAAAAAAATATTAATTAATTAAAATATAAATAACAAAAGCTAGAGTGTATAAAAATTGTGTTTGTTCACTATTCTATTATATTACCTGCACGATTGCAGTGTTTGGGAACTTAGCATTGAACTTGAGAGTGACCTCTTTACCGAGCGGAGCTCCACCACACGCGAGCACTCGGAGCGACCCGAGATCGTACTTCTTCGCCAAATCGGACTTCACCAGCGCCACCACAAGCGGCGGCGACACCGGTATGTACGTCGCCCTGTACTTCTCCACCGCCCTCAGCATCGTCTCGAAGTCGAACCTCTCCACGATGACCATCGTCTCCGCACTCGCCACCGACCTGACCGCCATCATGAACCCGAACACGTGGAAGAGCGGGAGCGTGAAGAACGCCACCGGTTCGGGCTCGTTCGGGTCCGGGTCCGGGCTCCCGTCTTGGCGGAGCTGCACGAACCCGCCGATCAGCGCGATTAGGTTCCGGTGAGTGAGTATCACCCCCTTGACCCGCCCCGTCGTCCCCGAGGAGTAAAGAATCGCCGCCGAATCGGACTGAGCTATCTCAACTCGGCGGTGAGTCGAGGCCACCTCAGCGTTTATCATCGAGTCGAACTCGGGCGAGTCGAGGAGAACAGCACCGAGTGGAATGTTCAGTCTGTTCAGCTTTTTAACAGTCGCTGACGTGGCGAACGAGACGACCGGGTTACAGAGTCGGACCTGGTGGGCGACCTCCGAGTCCGACCCGATCGGGTTAGCGGGCGAGATGGTTACACCCAAGGCCATGAGGGAAAAATAGAGTACGGGGACGTGTACGGAGGTCGGGGCGAGGATGAATGCCACGTGGCCTTTGTAGAGAGAAGGGAAGCGAGTTTTGAGAGAGGAAGTGAGGGAATGGACTTGGGAGAGGAACTCGCCGTAGGACACGCGGCGGCCGGTGGTTGCTTCGATGAGGACTGCCTTGTTGGAAATTGGTGTGGGTGACTTGCGGAGCTGAGAGAGAGTGTAGTCTGTGATGGAGAGCGGCTGAGACGGCGGCGGAAGTGGGATTTTTGGGCGGAGGCTTTGGTATGTTTTGGTTTTGTAGCAGAAACCGCTCTTTGGGTCGACTGATGATGAAGGGCTGTGATTGGTTTCGGTAGCCATGGAAATGTGGTGGCTGTGGAGGAGATTGGAGATATCAGAAAACTCTTTTTGTATTTTTGGTGGTAAAAAGGATAGAGAGGGAAGTGGAGATGTGTGTGATGTTTTGACCTTAAAAAAGTTTAAAAAGGTGTATTTAAAAAGTGTATATATTTAAAAAGTGAAGATGTTTTGACCTTTCGGTAGCCATGGAAAGGTGTATTTTTGTTTTTGTTTTTTTTTTTTTAACTGAGGTTTGACCATTTCTTTCCATATTTAGAATTCACTAATTTTAGCCCAACATAAATATTTAAAAAGTAAGTTCTTGGTAATTTAAATGTAAAATTTTTAATGGTTAAATAAAAAAATCATAATTTTTTGTTATAATTGAACATGATTCTTCTAAAAAAAAAAAAATTATGATAGATTTTAATTGAATTAGGAGAGAGTGCAATTGCTAGGGCATTGTATCTGATGCAATTACTCGCATCCCCTCTGCAAATATATTTTATCGATGCTATTTTTAAACTTTTAATTATTTACTTTTTTCACTTTTTTTATTTAAGGGTTGAGATTTAAAATCGCTTTTTTCAATTCTAAATCTCAATCATTTTTAGTTATTCATCGAGTGCACTTGATCTTGATCTATTATTGGCTACTTATAATTATCATACGAATTTATCATTTTTTCTCTACTACTCATAGTCTATCATGGAAAAAGTTATAATAAAATTTATGAGTTTTTCTTAGGGCCATACTAACGAGTGCCCTTAGGGCACTCTTTAAAAATCTATTTTAAGAAAGTTTTGATATCACTTTTATGGAAAATGAAAAAAGCTGTCAAAATATTAATTATTTTTTTTCTTTTCCCATAAAAACTTTTTTTAAATAGATTCTTAAGTGATAAGTTGTTATTGGTGCTAATTTATACTCAGCACTGAAATTACTCTTTATCCCATCAATAACTACTAATAACAACATATTATTTCAAATTTATTGTGAAAATATTGAGTACATGTCACCTTTCTTTTTTACATGGCGAGTGAAATTTTTATTAATGTACACTTTCCAGCTTTTTTTTTTGTTTTTTACACTTTCCAGCTTTGAGAATGGAAACTTACTTCTGTCAATAATTCAATGATTTGTATGCATCAATTAGTCGTCGCACGTTTTTTTTCTAGTGTGATTTATGATTTGTCTTACTTGCCGCTAGTATGGATCAGAATCCGGGCATCAATTAGTCGTTGTCTTATTATTATTATTATTATTAATTTTTTTTTTTTTTTTTGGGATAAGCATTAGCGCTAGATAATAGAGTTAATCAGAATCAAACGGATCTAAGCTTAGAATAGTAATTACATCATTAGAGGGATAGAGATAAAGTCATAAAAGGAACAGCTTGGCTACAGAGCCAACTTTAGCAAGTAGATCTGCAGCCCTATTAGCTTCCCTTTAAGAGAGTTGTATCTTGACTTCATGCAATGCCAGAAGAGAATTCCTGCATTCAGCCAAAATTGGGTCAATAAGCCTATAATTAGTATTAGAATTTGACTTGCTTGAGAGCAAGGTGAGTAGTTGACACTTCAGAATTCAGAGGTGTCACACTCAATAATTAACTAATAAGATTATGTTAATGAATGTTCTTAAAGTAATTGTTAATAAAATCATTTTAGAAAATTTTTGACACAACTTTCATAAAAATATGAAAAGCTTTCAAAAAAGTAATTATTTTATCATTTTCTCACAAATGTTTATCAAAATAGTTCACAAACTAATGTCTTTAGGGCATTTGTTAGCTTTAGTCTTTTTTTTTTTAGAAATAAACTAATTGCTAAACACACACACTTTAATTATACTCTCTCACTAAACTCAAACACATTACTTAACCCAAAGGAACCGCTACAAAATGACATGACTTTACTTTTGTAGCAGTAGAGTGAGATTTAAATAATGAAAAAAAGTAACACTCAAGCAATGTGAGATATCACCCACTATAGTAAGGCTGAGCTAAGGACAGCAACATCGATGTTTAGCTTATAACAACCCAAGTAAGACAAAGTTATGTACAGCGGCATCAAAGTTTAGCTTATAACACCCCATGGCTGGCTTAACCCATCAATTAGTTGTTTTTATTTTTTGATAATCCCCATCAATTTGTTGTTGTCATGTCACATATGTGATTTTCTTGATATTTAGACATGATTTGAACTTTTTTTAACGCATAAAATATTATTTAATTAGTATTAAATGTAATTTAACTTTTTTTATGGAGTATTCAATGCACCTTACTTATTTTATTTTATTTGGGCGGTACTTAATAAAAGAAAATGTTAACAAGTGATCTTAAGGTACTGGTTAATAATCCATTTAAAGAAAGTTTTTATGGGAAATAAAAATAAAAAGTAATTAATATTTTGACAGCTTTTTTCATTTCCCATAGAAGTAGTATCAAAACTTTCCTAAAATGATTTATTAACCAATATCCTAAGGGCACTCGTTAGCATTTCCCCTTAATAAATACTCAATAATGTAATGCACATTTCTTGAAAATAAAAATATACTTGTTAATAAATCATTAGTTTTTATGTATCAATTAATTGTGGTTGTGTATGTTTTTCTTGATATTTACACACAATTTGAATTTTGTTTAGATGTATTAAATACTATTATTTAATAGCATTTAATGCACCTTAACCTATTCTCTTTTTCTATTTTTGGAGGGTTAAATACACCTTAACTCAATTTTGAAGACCATTGTTTACAAAAGCCTTATTACAGAGTTTATTTTCAAAAATCAAAATTTAAAATTGCTACCAATTTTAATATATAAAAAAAAAATCTACAAATCCATGTGATAATAGATATGATTAATCTAATTCAACAATATAATAAATTAATTTTTGTGATAAGGGAAATGTCATTTATTTATTACAGGTTAAATAATTCGTGTTATATCTCATTGTACATGAAAACTTTAATGTCCTGTCACACAATTTTTCTTAGATAGGGTTAGAAGAATTTTTTTTTCTTTTTTCCATTCCTATCGAGATTACGAATTATAATTAATGCATAATTAATACATGTGATGTTAGTGGCTCCTCTCAAGCGATAGCTAGGTTGGTGCCATGGGAGGGAGCGCAATGAATGGTAGGTTTGAGTTTTCAGTCAATTGAAAAATGTAGTATTAGAATGAGACTTTCTTTTTAATAATTCTTACAGTAAACTACAAATTTGGTCCTTATTTTTTATACTATATTTCAATTTAACCTCTAACATTTTAATTGTTTTAATTTGGCTCTAACCTTTCAGTATCGTGCCAATTTAGTCTCTACCGTTATCTCTTAAATGGAAATTGTTGACATGATTAACGACCAAAATCAAAAATTAGTTTATTGTCACGTTAATAGAAACTAATTTTTTATTTTAGCTTTTAGCCACGTCAGTAATTTCCGTCTAAAAGATAATAGTAAGGACTAAATTAACATAACAATGAAAAATTATAGGCCAAATTAAAATATAGTGTAAATGATAGAGGTCAAATACATAGTTTACCCTAATTTTCATTACTAGTACAGATTTGGAGGTGGTTAGTGGTATAAGGTTTTAATGCATAATTATCTGTACAGTGATTAAATAAGGTACTCTTTTTTCCTCTTTTTCTTTTTTGAAAATAATAATTAAGGTACTGTTACTGTTTATTCCAATTTCCACAGTGTCTTTTGTGCTTAATTATATATATAATGAGTCATGTTAACGGGTGCTCTTAGGGTAATAGTTAACAATTCATTTTAGAAAAATTTTGACACTATTTTTATAAGAAATGAAAAAAGTTATCAAAACATTAATTTTTTTTTCTTCTTTTCTTATAAAATTTTTTTTTAAATAGATTATTAATTATTGACTTAAGAATATCCATTAGCATTTTTCATAATTCATTTTCTCTTAATACAATCTTCTTCTTTTTTATATTTTAATATAATTCTTATCAATCAACAATAAGATTGTTGTTGTTTGGAAGACAAAATTTCCTACAACGTCATCAATATTAACAACTACTGTCAACCTGTCAACTGGCAGTAAGTAATAACAAATATTATAACAGACATCGCACGTTGAATTGAAACAAATGCTCGCTAGCTCACAGGTTCTGGAAGGTATATATATAATATTGTTAGGGACACAATAATACCTTGAGTTGTTTCTGAATTAGACTTTTGAATTAGAGCGAGAAGATAGTCATAGAAAGTGGCGAAAGAACATTCAAAACCAGTGAAAAAACTATTATAAATTAGCAAATTACAAATTAATGTACGTAGATATAATGGTCCCTGTAGAAGCATTTTTGCAGAAGCTGTTGTTTGGGTCGATCCGACGGCTGGGGTTCGTTTTGTTAGCCATGGAAATGTGGTGGCGACGGAGGAGGAGTTTAGAGATTAGAGATTAGGGAGAATCAGACTATAGCTCGCTGGTGAAGGAGCAGAGGGAATGAAGTGAAAGTGTTTGAATTTTGACCTTGGAAAAAAGGTGCATTGTCCGAATCCGGGACGGAACTAAGATTTTATGAATGGAAACTAAAATTATAACAAATATAAAATTAAACTAATTTAATCGAGTCATACAAAAAAATATGTAGTTTTTTTTTTTTGGGGGGAATCATATCTCTTTTGTAAAGTCTAAATAAATTTAAGGGTAAAAGTCTAATATTTGAGAAGTTTGGGGGGCCAACTTTATATCTTTTGAATTTTTCTTTTTTAAATTAGGGGTAATTATATAATATTTGAGAAGTTTGGACAGCCCCCCACTTCTCTAAGTGGTTTCGCCTCTGGTCCAAGTGTTACTTTTTATTAGATTAATTTACTCTCTACTCATGAAATTGAGTGGAAACCCTATTAAATGATAGCAGGATAGATGAAGTTTGAAATCTTCAAATTTACGACACATCTTTTAAATCTATTAAGCCTACTGCCCAAATTGTCACCAAAGGAAACATACCTCGTGCCTTTTTGTTATTTATTTATTTATTTATAAATTTAGTAATTACAATGGGAGGAGAGAGATTTTAAACCCTACACACTTTCATTTGAAATACTAAAAAGTGTAAGTTGAACTATAAGTTTTTTGGTGACCTCATGTTTTTATTAAAGGTGCTACATAAGCCCAAGGATCGAATTTTTACCATATGTTAAAATTCTAATGTTATGATTTCACAAGAGGTTAGGTAAGCCTTTGTTAAAAAATTTATGGGAAATTCTATGTAATTTGATTTACTACTATATTAAGGGCTTCATTAACCAGAGATTATGATTTTTTGGATAACTCCACCATAGAGGTCTTAAAATCATATTCATCACTTTTCAAAGAATGGATTGAATTTTATCACATCGTTAATAATTCATATAATAAATATTTGATTTTGAGTCCTAATGCGCACTTTTAAAAATGAAAATAGACATACAATTGCGCACCCTTGACGCGATGGTCACTTCACAAATATAAGTGCTTATAGGGTATTGGGGCAAGGGCTAGATTTCAAGTCTCTAAGATGAAACTTCACATACATATACACTTAGATTATGGTAGATTAAAAAATTTTAAAACTACTACAAACTATTTATAAATTGATGTGGTTATGAATATATAATTAATGTCACATCAAGAATACAATGAATAAATATTTAAATTATTTTCTGTGATTAGTAAAATCTCATTAATTTGTTTATTATAAAATAAATATTTTTTATATAAATAATTTGATAGTTATAAGTTTTAACAAGAAAGTAATTTTTTTTGAGTAAAAGAACGTAATTATTTGAATCTTAAATATTTCTCCTAAAAACAAATAAACAAATTAATTAGTTAAATTACAACTCTTTAACTATAAAATAAATAATTCAATTAATATTTCATGCATGACACCAGAAAACTTTAAAGTCCACTCACATTAAATTTTCATCCATCCCTATCGAGATTGCGTACTATTATACTTAACGCATAATTAATACATGCGATGATAGTGGCTCCACTCTAGTAATAGGCTGGTGGTAGTGTGGAATTGAACAGTAAGCCTGACTTTTCGGATGAATAAAGGACGGCAATATTTAATTACAAAATTAGTTATAATTTTAGACTACAACTTTATTCAATATTTTTTTTATTAGAGATGAATTTTGACAAATCTACCATTGAGTTACATCTTATTCTTATATCCTTTATGCTTGTAAAATTTCAAGAAAATTAAAGATTAATAACTATGTTATCAATTATGCATAAAATATAATCTTATAGATTATATAGTAAATAATATCTAATTGACATAAAATTTGACATATGTATTAAAAGCATAAAACACATATAATTCAACGGTTAGATTTTTAAAATATGTAGTAATGTTTATTTTATTAAATAACATTGTAATCTTAGATTACAACCAGTTTTCTAACTAAACTTTATCCATAAAAAAATTTAATATTTGTACTTTGCATGGGAACCTTTTTTTGTAATAAAAAAATAATGTTTATATTATTATTATTATAATATTTGTGGACATGTTATAGGCTTTTAAATTTTAATTATGGGAATTGTTAGCCGTCACAGTAATAGAAACTGTTTTATGTAAGATTTTTTGTTTTGTTTTGTTTATGTTTTTTTGTTTTGTTTTATGTTATATTTTTTAGGGTCATGCTAACGAGTGCCCTTAGGGCACTTATTAATAATCTATTTTAAGAAAATTTTGATATCACTTTTATAAGAAATGAAAAAAGCTGTCAAAATATTAATTACTTTTTTTTTTTTCATTTTTCATAAAAATTTTCTTTAAATAGATTATTAACCAGTGTCCTAAGGACAATCGTTAGCATTTCCTTATTTTTTATCACCTTTGTCATGTTTGGAGCTATAATACTTCAAACCATATTTTCAGAGCTCCTCACCAATTCATGCCAACCTTTTTTTAATTGGACTCTACAATAATTCATTTTTAAAAAGTCTGTTAACATTTCTCTTTAATTATTATCAAGTTAAGATATTAATTAATTTTTAGTGTAAATGAGATATAATTTCAAATATATTATTCAACAATAAAAAACTTTATCAATTGACCTAATTAATTAGAACTCACAAATTTTAACGCATAATTGCACGTAGATTAATATAGTATTGTTGCATTAACGTGATATAATATATCATTGCCAATATAATAAGGTACTGTTACTGTCTATCCCCCTAATGCGTTTTGTGCTTAATATATAATCATCCTTGTTAACCCAAAACAAAAAACAAAAGTCGTTGTTTGTAACCACGTTATATTATCACGCCAAAGACAATATAAGACAGAATTTCTGACAACGCCAATAACAACTACTGTCTACCTGAAACAACAAATATATTATTATTTATTACGGCAACCTTACTTGGCCGTTGAATTGAATCAAATTGCTGAGTCACACGGGTTCCGGAAACACAAAATTTAATAGTATTATGTAACCTAATCCCATACAACAATGTCTTGAGCTGTTTCAAGCATTGGACTTGGACCCCTCTGAATTTTTATTTATTTTTTCTCGTCCCTTCTCTCTTTCTTCATAAAGATAAGTCATAGAGAAGGTGGCAAAAGAGCAAAAGAACATTCAAAACCAGTGAAAATCTATGAAATTCAGCACATCACAAATATATGTACCAAAATATACAATTTTCTTCCTGTGATTTTTTTTAGTAAAATTAGGTGAAGCAGTTGGGATGGTAAATCATTAAACCAAACGTAAGCTTTGTAGGTATAGCTTGATCAACAGCGCAAGGATATCAGAAAACAAGGGAAGTGTAAAGGTATAGAATAGGAAGTAGTATTTTTCAGATTCAAATTTTCTAGATTTCCTAGGGTATTTTACCAAATAGATTTTCTTAAATCTTAACTATTCTTTAATGATTTAATGGTATAGATTCTGTCATGTCAGTATTCCACTAATAATAATCTTAATTATTTTGTTTGCAACATTATTTTATTATTTTAAGAATATTGTTAGTGCAATGCTGATATGGCAGAATCTTGATCATTAAATCATTAAAGAATGGTTAGATTTAAAGAAATCTACTAGTAGAGTACCTTAGAAAATTTAGAAGATCTGAATCAGTATTTTTCGTACCTGTTAAGATTTGAGATGACCATTTTTTATATTTCAAGTGGAAAGTGAATCAAATCCATATTCTATATTTCTATTTATTACAGAGTTATCTTTTAACCATTAGTGTTGTTGTCAAGAAATCCAGAGAGGTAAATGGATAAATGGATATGAAATATGACTTCCTATATATGTGGAATTTTGACTTTGTCACATTTGGTGAGCTTCTTGAAGCCTTGGCTGAACTACCAATTAATTGGTCGAGTTGCCACTTGCCAACATGAAGTAAAAATAAACTAGTTAATAATTTATGGATTTATAGTTTGTATTAGATTAGAGCTGAGTGTGTGTGTATGTTCTTTATATTTTTGCACAATTTAACTTAAATTTTTGTAAAATGTATAAGAATAGCTTTGATATTTGATGGAGTGATACCTACGTACAAAGGATTATGCCCCTGGATTTGGTTAACTCAATACTTCATTATTAATGAAGAAATATTGAATATTGAGGGAGGAATCATACCAAACAACCTATTTGAACTCACAAAAAAATATATTAATTTGGTTAATTGGCCAAAAGAAGTCGGAATAATCATACCCAAGTTATTATAATATGTAGAAAAGACTTTTAGAAAGGATAAAATTCAGAAAGAAGGTCGAAAGGTGAGATATTTCCTGTCATTTTAATGTTATCAATAATAAGAAGATTGAAACTTTGTCAAGGTGCCAAGCATTATTGGGATTTTTCTAACCAAGAGGTTGCCACCCAAGATAAGGACGGTGGAGCTGAACTCATTGCTTAGGTAGCCGCTTAGGGAAAAACACATTTATAAGAAGGTAGAGATGAACAAATTTTCTGGGAACTTTTAGGAGCGATGTAATGCATTTGTACCTAATCTATTCCAAAAGGAGTGTCCATTAATTCATTGTCAACCTGCCTATTCACATGAAATATTCCACAAGGGTACTCATTGTTTATTAAAGAATTTGTTTATAAGTAAATAATACTATGTACAACAACATTGTTTTGTAGTTAGAATTTTCTTCCACTATAAAACATATAAACCAGTTAGGGAAGAGATACGTGAGCACTGAATCAATTAAACAACATTCAATGATAGAATCTAATAATGTCTTTGAAACTATAAGAAATATGTCATATGTGAGTATAGAATAAGTTGGGATATCATTCAACATTTTTCCCTTAAGAATTGTGTTTCTTTGGCCTTGGGAACTGCTAGAAGTGCAGGCCATTGGTTCAATCCAAAGAGATGCACCTAGATTCTAGATCTAGCTATCCAAGCTTGGGAAGTTATAGAGAGTAGCAGTGTACATGGGCTGGATTGGAGGGTTTTTTTCAACCCGTGAAATAATTCTCAAAATACCAATATGAAGCAAAATAAACTAGCTAGTTTATTTATAAAATAAACTATATTCAAATAATTGTAATAAAATAAATAAATAAATAAATAAATATATATATATATATATATCTGGTTGGATTGGATTAGATGGTTTAAAAAAAAACTATTAACCCCGAACTCAATGCAATCCAAAATTAAAATTTTTTTTCAAACCCAATCTATCAATCTACGGAAACCAACCCAAGGCATTGTGTTGGGCCTTGTTGGATAGGTTTTGTTGTGTCGGTAGGTTGGATTGGAGGGTTTTTTCAATCCGTGAAATAATTCTCAAAAAATACCCATATGAAGCAAAATAAACTAGTGAAATAATTGTAATAAAATAAATTTATATGTATGTTTGTTTGGATTGAATTAGATGGTTTGAAAAAATAAGGCCCTATTTGGTACGCGAGTTCAAACATATGTTTTCAGTTTTTAAATAACATTATACGTGTTTCTATACACTTTTTCACCCACACGTATTTTCAAAAAAATTAAAAATAGTTGCTTAAACACAGGCACCAAACAAGTCATAATTATCCACAACTCCACAAAATCCAAGATTTTTTTTTTTTTTTTTTTTAAACCCATTCTATCAATCTATGGAAACCAGCCCAACGCATTGGAAGCCTGGAAACAATATCTACAAGGCCCAAACTATATCCAGTTGGCTGCACTCCTAAAGAGACCATGCTAGAAATCCAAAGCCTTTATCATATGGCCCAAAATTTGGACTTCCGGGTTCGACCAACCGGCCCGGTTTTAAAACAACCACTAACGCAGACACAGGCACACAGAGAGGTAGCAAGGGTTTAACGTTTCTTGCACTTTGTTCCTTGGTTTTCCCTTGTGAGTTTCGCTCCGGCTCGATCACACCTAGGAAAATACGCCTTGGCAAAGCTCTGCCTGACAGGAAGAAGCTCCGCCGCTCGCCTGACACAGAACCAATCGGAAAAAGGAGGGGAGAAGAGCGAAAAAACGTTAGAGACGGTACTTACTAGTTACTACATATCCGATTGCCCTGCACAGCCGTAGATTTTGTTACTTGTTGTGTGTGAGAGACAAACGTAGATTTTACCAAAAAGATGCCTCGTACAACCACATTGGAGTGCCCTGGTTGCCCGTCTCTTCGAGCTCTAACCTTCGACGCACTTGGTCTCATCAAAGGTGATTTTTTTTTTCTTACACCCTTTTGTAAAAAGCTTGTCTTTTGGGTTTTATAGGCTTTATTTTGTATTTATATATCTGGGTTTTTGACGCTTTTGCTTGGTGTTTATGTTTTTTTTTTTTTTTTTGGGGTAATAGTTATTGAAGCTAAGGTTAGTCAAGGAGGGGCTCCTAGAGTGGTGGAGAGGTGGGGTGAGCTGGACTCATCAAAATGTGTGCTTGCTGCTTCTATCAATGACCGTAAAGATAACCCGGTATGTGTTGGGGTGTTACAAATTGTTTGTGTTTGTTGAATTTTGAATTTCAAGCATCTATGTTGTTGTTGGCAATATGTTTCAATTTTTTTTAAGTGTTTGGTTTTGGTTCCAATTGTTAGTTTATTTTAGTATGGTTTGTTGAAGCTTCCATGTCCTATGGGTTAAATGTAGAATTGGGTGTCCACAGGGACGGACGCAGGATTTCAAGCTAGGGGGGCCGGAGATAAGCGAAAAAAAAAAAATTCAAAAGCACATCCATATAGTCACTGGCGGAGCCAGGAAATTTTCTTAGGAGGAGCAAGTTAGTTATGCCTACATTGTGTTAATAGGTTAAGCCTATATTGGCTCAAAATGCAAAAAACTCAAGTTAATTTGGCCCAAATTATGGCCAAAATTAAATTACTTTATTTCACAAACTAACTTTTAGTAAACTTGTGCTTACATTTTTTTCACTGCACTAAATTATTTGTGCTTAGGTTAATAGGTTTGAACTTACCTTTTTACATTTTAGAGCTTTTCTAAGAAGTTACATCTAATGTTTCAGCATTTAGGATAAAAATTGATTAATAGGTATGAAATTTTGAAGATTTATACAATAATTTTTGTTAAAAAAAAGTGTGAACAATGAGGTGCAAATTACTATTTAAGTGCAATTAGATCAAATCAAACAATTAAAAAATTATTTGTCCTCCTACTATTATCAGATATAAATAGATGATCTAATATTCTAATATAAACCACATTATTATATATTATATTATATTATTATTATTATTATAAATAGATTTATACAATATTTTTTTTTTAAGGTTTTCATGGGCTTTTGAAAACTCTTGGGCTGGCTGGCTGGCTGGGGGCCTGAGCTAAAAACCAAGGGGGGCCCAAGCTAAAAACCAAGGAACCCAAACCTGTTTTTTTAAAATTTTACATACTAAAATTTTTTTTTTTGGACCCAGGGGGGGCCCGGGCCCCCTTTGCCCTGCACCTGGGTCCGTCCCTGGGTGTCCAGGATTTTGTGTAGAAATGAATATTGCGTTTGAAAGCATCTTTATCTTGGTGCTTGGTAGCATGTTTTGATTTCAGTTGGGTTGCTTTTGCTGTTGACGCATTCAGTTTGAATGCTTGTTATGCAGCTAATGGAGTTTAATTAATGTTGCCCCAAGGGTAGTAGAATTCATTGGGTGCCACGCCTCATGAAGAGGTGGTCACTAGTTTGAATCTACTATTCACCATCTTCTTGGGGCCAACACTCATTTTAAATAAAGCATTAGTAAGTTAAACAAATTATACGAGCCTTTGCAGTTTGAGTTAAATTTTGCAATGAGTATTATGAATTGAGTTTGTAATTGTTCACAAAGTTTGGGACTTCAAGCATTGTACTTAATTGCCATTGTATTTTCTGTTTGTTTTCTGAAGAAGTAAGAGGCAACTTATGTGTATCATCCTTTAAGAGAAACAGTTTCTAATATTGGTTGCAACCAGTTGATTGGATGCTCTAGTCATTCCCTTGCATATATCTGGTGATAATGCATAATGGCTTGCTTGCCAAAGAGCAACTTGCAAGTTTCACTTTTTGCCTAAATAGAAGCTTTTGGCTTAAACTAGGACAATTTATCCCTTTGTTTTACATATGTGTATGAATTCAGATATTCTATCAATCTTTTTCCAAAAATGTAATTAGGGCCCCCAAGTCCTTATTTTGCAGAAGTGTTTTTTTATTTTTTATTTTTTTAAGAATTATTTTTCTTTTTCTCTTGCAGTTATTAGCAGTGGCAAGAAAAACTGGTGTGGTGAGTTACACTCTGGGACTTATGAATATCTGGCTACATGTTTTGGTTTTCAATTTAGACTGTTAGTTATAGGCTTATTGAAGATCCTATTCAATATTTGTGCTCTTAATGCATACTACAGATTGAGGTTCTCAGTGCAATTAATGGGGATATTCGTTTCACGGTTTCTAATGCTAATGAGGATGGTCCTAGACCTGAAGATGATGCTGTTGTTGGGTTGCATTTATTTTCCGGACAGAAATTGGAGTTGACATCCAGGTACTGCAATATT
Organism: Quercus gilva; assembly: GCA_023621385.1. Taxonomy (NCBI): domain Eukaryota; kingdom Viridiplantae; phylum Streptophyta; class Magnoliopsida; order Fagales; family Fagaceae; genus Quercus; species Quercus gilva. Next base: position 5,068,651 of record CM042482.1, on the reverse strand, counting down.
GTTGCTTTCTAGGCTTTGCTACCTGATTCCAACATAGGGGCTTACATCTCTCTTTTTTTTTTTTTTTTTTTTTTTTACTTATCAAAAAAAACTTCTGATCTTTGAATTTATTGTTAAATTCTAGGACTTGTACTTTGCTTACTTGTACAACCAAAGGAAACACAAGCATGAGGTCCATTGAAGTTACTGATTCACCTGCAGGTTCTGCCTCTATTGGTTCATCAAACACATGGAGTGTATGTGGTTCTGGCAATATCTTATGTTCTAAAGTGGATGGAAGTGAAAAATATGCTATATTTGGAGGGTGAGTGCTCTCTAGATTCACAATTAGAATTTATAAGCTTGAGAATTAAGTCAATTGTCATTCCGTAGTGGGATTTTATGGTGTGTACTAGCTTATTCATATATGAAATAATGGTTTTCTTGTTTTTCATCTCAGAAAGGGTGTTGAAATGAACATGTGGGATCTTGACAACTGTACTAAAATCTGGGCTGCCAAATCTGTGAGCCTTTCCTTTATCTGCAAAATCTTGAAAGAGTTCACAAATTAATTTTCTTTAACATGCATTTTTTCCTTGCATTTATTTAATAGCTTCTACCCTATGCAGCCTCCTAAGAACAGTCTTGATATTTTTACCCCAACTTGGTTTACATCATCAACATTCCTGAGTAAGGATGATCACCGCAAAATTGTGGCTGGCACCAACAGCCATCAGGTAATCTTTCATTGCAAATTCTTTCATTTTATTATGAATAACTGGATATTAGTAACTTCTGGGAATGCAGCATTCTTACAGATTTTTTTCTCACTTCCTGCTGTCCTTTGAGCATGTGTTGCTTGATGCTGACTGGAATGGGTTTTTTTTTTTTGTCTACTTGAATTCTCTTCAATTGAGATATCATCAGATGTTATGTCACAAGAGAGAATACCCATGTTCTACATGTTATTGATCATGAACCATTAAACTAACAATGACTGATAATACACCTAGGATGAAATTTAAAAATTTTTCTTCTTCCAATTCTATCCTTGGTTAGTTTTATGATATACAAGTTATTGTTACTTACTTTTTTTTTTTTTTTTCTTTTTTTCTTTTTTTAATTTTTAATTTCTTATTTTTTTTATAGAACTTGGAATGCTTTCTTATCATTTTTTCTTTGCTGGTTTCTTGGAGGAACCACAATTTCTTTATTACTTTATCTCTAGTAGCTCTATTGTAATCGTAATCATCCAGCCACTCAACAGTTTCAATTCATTTTTTTTTTCGTAACAGGTTCGCCTCTATGATATTTCCACTCAACGGAGACCTGTTATCTCATTTGATTTTCGGGAGACACCTATCAAATCAGTAACTGAAGATTTAGATGGCTATACAGTCTATGTAGGGAATGGGTCTGGTGACCTTGCTTCTTTTGACATGCGCACAGGTGAACTGTAGTTCCATCATATTGTCACATATTTGATAATCTGTTGTGTGTGGAAGTCTGGAAGATACATTTAACATTCTCTCTCTTGTAGTGTATTCTGGTATAAGTGTTCTGTTTATTTACTTAATTAGTTTTCTTCAGTAGAAAGCCTTTGGTTATTAAAAAGAAAAATGGAAAATAGAAAAGAGCATTGCTTTCCTTTGGTACTGTCTGGCTAATTTAGATTGGCAATTATCATTTAAGGTGAGCAAGTCTTATATGCGGGGTTTCTCTATGTTCCTGTGTGAGCGGGTGTGCAGGCACGTGGGTTCATTCATACATATTGCTAAATGCTGGCTCCACCATGTATCTTCGGGTGGGGATATACAAACTGATAGGCATGCCCTTATGCTTGTTTTGATCTGTGGAAAATGTTTTTTTTATGTAAGTTTTAGATCCAAAAGATGAGGCATATAATACTTACCAAGTATATGATGGTTTTCTTTGGGCTTCATTTCAATTTTTTGCTTCATGTTACATGCATCAAAATTTTTGTGTCAAGGGGTCATATCTGGGAAGAGCTTGATCACTGCAGGAAAACACCTAATTCAGTATTGAAATTTTAATGCAATAGAGCTCAAGCCTTTTGTAGGAATTTTTTTTTTTTTTTCAAAGTAAATTGTTAATGCACAATTGATTGGCATATGACGTTTAATGTCTGGACATAGGTCTGTTTGCAAGTACCATAGGTATTCAAGGGTATTATTCATTTTTAACTCTGAAAATTGAACCCATCTTACTCCAAGGTCTACTTAGGATTATTGGTAACTATTGCATATTTTTGGATTGAGGTTAATTGAGTTGCATTAAAGTGGATGTGAAAATTGATTTATGATGTTGCTAATGTTACTCTTGCATTTAATTCATATTTTTTGAATGATTTGAGATTTTTCTTTCTTGTAACTCCATAAATGATGAAAGTATCTTTTTACAGGAAAATTATTGGGTTGCTTTTTGGGAAAATGTTCTGGAAGCATCAGATCTATAGCCAGGCACCCAGAGCTTCCAGTGATAGCATCTTGTGGTGAGTATGTTGTATTGTTTTCCCTTTATGTTAATTTGCATTGAAACTCATACTAACACACATACTCACACAACACCATTTGCACAGACAAATGCACACGCACACAGACACACACACACACACACACACATCAAGAGAGAGAGGTCTCTAGTCTGTTTCGTATTGTGTGTACATACCCTCTTTTTCTCTTTCTTTTTTGGTCAAAAGGTTTGCATGTTCACCCTTTGTTAAGAGCTCAAGTATTGGCTTCCTTTAGAAGACAGCCACTACTTGTTTATGAGTTATGGATATTAAAGTTTAGTTAGGGTGGTCTTTTAGTCTGGAGAAGTGGGAAAGAAAAGGAGGAAATGTTCATCTTAGTTTATACTTAATCACTTGCTATATTATCTACTAAGCAATGACAACCTTCTATTCTCGTATTATTTTTTTTTCCTGAAGGTCATTTCCTGTATTAATATTCTAATTAAAAGAAGGGTGTGTGCAGTTAGCACTTCATCATCCTTTAGCCTTTTGAGGTTAAGTTTGTTTGTCTTAGGACCAAATTTTCTTGACCATCAAAACTGAGACCTTGACTAATTTCTAGGACTGGACAGTTATCTACGCTTATGGGATATAAAGACTCGGCAACTTCTGTCTGCGGTATGTTCTTATACTTTATGATTATGAAGAGTTGTTAGAATTTCTTGCTGAAAGTTAGGGCTGAAGATATGTGCTAGTTTTAAACTCTTATATTTATTTTTTGCCCTTACTAGAGTTACATTTTCGTAGCTTGTTACTCTTGGTTTTGGCATCTCAAATTTTCTTACCTAGTGCTCAAAACTCTTCGCTCTATCTTGAGGCCAAGAACAAATTTAGGCTGTGATAGAGCTTTTTTGCATTCAAAGCTAAAAACTTGTTGTTCAAACCATTTAATCTTTTTTTATTTTATTAAAAGGAATCAGTATATCCATTTCTGAGGGTTTTGCAATTTTGTTGGATATTATGTTAATGAAAAATGAAGTTGTTTTCTGCTTTCATTGATAGACTCAAATTATTGCAGCTACCATTCATTTGAATAATGTATAAGGTAAGATGCTGCCATCAGCACATTATTTGACTCTTATTAAAGGGACATTAGTATCTGCATGTGATGATACCAAAGCAAGATGGTCAATTAACACAATGGCATAATGTTGAAAACATTGAGCAAAAAGGTTTAATGGTGAATGTATAAATTTAAATGCATTAATCTTATGCATGGTGCACTCATATACTTGGCTGTAAAGGTCTGCTTAGGGCATGGTGCACTTAAACTTTTGGCTGGAAAGGTCTGCTTTCCAATTGAAGCCTAAGCATTCCTAAACATGCACCGACTCTTGGTCCACAAGCCTAATGACTTCCCCTTATTCGGACCTATGTATTGCTTTGAGTTTCATTGTTTGAATCTGTGGCCCTGACACCTGTAAGGTTGACACTTTTACAGAGCTCATGCAGGGATTGTAGATAGTCTTTTCATTTATGATTTTATAAGCTAGCGTACTATGCTGCGTAAATTTCCATCATCTTATTTTTATTGTCTTCATTGTGTAGGTTTTCCTGAAGCAGCATCTTACAAATGTTGTCTTTGACTCCAATTTTGCTGATGAAGGTTAGTTTTATGTTTTTGTCTTGTCTGTTATGGACCAAGCCAATAGTATTGTTTCTTGTACTATGATTAATCTATTAGTGGCATGTTGTTACATTTCGTGAACAAGGAATGATTGAGGGGACAGGTACCAATAATGTTGTCTAAGTTTGAAGCAATTTATTGCTTATATGATATGAGTGATAACTCTAACACTGGGCTGGAGCTAATGAGCTTTAGCTCAAATGGCACGTGCTGCTCCCTTATTAATGGGATAGAGGTTAAGGTAGTGAGTTCAAGACTCATGAGATGTGTATAGCTTACCAATGAGGAAAGGTCTTATCACTTTGCCCCCACCCGGGATGCCTTAGCAATAAGGGAGAGTGCCTGGATAACTGTAAACCCAGAAGTCTTTGATTCAACTCGTAGCTGAGGCATTTTGTGATTTACTTGATGCCTGCTCAGTGGGGGTATGTAGGCATCCTGGGTTTACCCCTCAGTGGTGGTCCCACTGGCCCATACCTTGAGGGGGTTCCTTGTCATAAAAGAAAAAGAAAAACAAAAGTTCTTACTAAAAAGCAATGCAAAAAGTTGGGTAATCGTTGAAAGCAGTTATATAAGGCGGAACTAATATTTTTGAAAGAAAACTTTGAGCCCAACAACTAGTGAAACTTGGCTTCACCTCTTTCTAGATTGGTTGATTTGATGTTAAAACTGTGGATCCATTCTTTATACTTAACTTCAGGGATCTCGTAGGAGGTTGGAGTCTGTCTTTATCCTCAAACTACTAATAAGTAAACAACTCCTAATGGCTTAGGAGTGAAGACTAGATTGATCCCATACTCTTGGTATTTTTTTCTCTGCAATGTAAAATGATGAAAATATTTTATTTTCCATTACTACACACATAATTTTTAGGCTAAAATCCAATTTAGTCCCTTGACTTTTACTTCAGTTGTCAATTTAGTTCTTAAGATTTAATTTTTATTATTTTAGTCCCCCGCTATTTCAAAATGAGTCAATCTGGTGCTTCTGTGTTAATTTTTTTTCCTAACTAGTACTCAACAAATGACAAGATCTATTAAATGGAGCAACCTATGAATGTTTTCAGTTAAAATTTGAATGGAGAAAAAAATAATATTAAAACGGAGTCATTTAGTAACAAATTTGGATGAAAGGACTAGATTGACAAAAATTAAACCCTAGGGACTAATTTGACAACTGAAATAAAAGTAGTGGACTAAATTTAAATTTAGCCTAATTTTATTTAAAAAGGGTTTTAGGGGATCAAATATGCTTTAAATTTGATAGGGCTATATGAGATCTGACTCCAGTTTTTGAAGTTTCACGACCCTGAAGATTATTACACACCGTACACTTTTAGTTTATATGATGGTTACCTTATTTGTTCCTCTTATGCAAAGCTAGTTATATAATATTATAATGTCAACATTAATCTACACCTACTAATTATACATTCCTCATTCTTATGAGCAGAAGTTAAACCTTCTGTAGCAGCAGATCTACCTCTAAATGCTGAACAAATTGCTAATGAGACTGAAATCATAGACGAGGAAGAAACACTGCCTGTGAAAAGAAAAAAGGCACCAAAAGAAGATGAAAGAAGGAAGAAGAAAAAGGCATCGAAAGAAAATGAAGGAAACAAGGAGGCATCAAAAGAAAACAATGGAAGCGAAAAGAAGGCATCGAAAGAAAACGAGGGAAGCAAGAAGTTAAAATCCAAGAAAAGCAAAAGATCAAAATGTGAGATTCATGATGAATCATGATTCAGATTTATTACATGAGCATGCTTGTGTGTACAATCCAAAGCGCTGGAGTCAAACGTTGACATGCATCATGACTAAGAAGGTATGGTGAAAGAAGCCAAGGATTGGAGTGCAGTTGCTGTGTGTCCTACTTTTGCAGGAAGAAAGACATTATGAGTACAGGAAGCCTTCATGTATCATTAACGTAAGGGCTGATGTTTTTGTTATTTATTCTGCTAGGAGGTGAGACTAAGAAGCAAGTAGATGACCATATTGTAGCAAAATGACGATGTTAATTTATTTGTTTGTGGACTTATTTTATTCCTGACTAGCAAATGAAGTTTTGTTTTGTTTTGAAAGAGATAGTTATGCTTACTCAGTGACTGCTTAACACAAATTAATACGAGGATAATGAATTAATGGGCGAAGTTAATGCTTCATTTTGATTGAAATTAAACAATGACTTATCCTCTTGCTTATTAATGCCCACCATCCAAATTTCTTTTCTTACTACTCGACTTATTCAAGCAACTGAGTGTCAGTTAAAGGTGGTTGGTGATGTATTGTGCCCGGAGCTGGAAATGGATATCCAATACACTATACTATGCCCGCCTGTTTGATGCATGGGTTTTCCTTTAGGACATTTTCCATTACCATTGTATTCATGTTGATAATCTGCTAAATGCCAATGGAATGGTAGGAGAAAGTATCTCATGTACTAGGGGCATCAAACCTTTGTCTCACTGATGGGCATGTAATTTTGATAATCTGCTAAATGCCAATGGAATGATAGTAGAAACTAGAAAGTATCTCATGTACCGGGCGCATGAAACCTGTCTCACTGATGGGCATGAAACATTTGTCTCACTAACAGATGGACCCTAGTGAGACAAAAGCCTTATGCACCCAGAGTGTACAAGACTTTTGCCAATGGTGGATATCTTGTTAAACAGGATCTCTCTGGCATGTCTGCAAATTGAATCTTCTAAACATCCATCTCGATTGGTAGCTAACAGGGTTAAAAATATGCACTCTGAGCATTCACTTTGGTTTAAACCAAAATTTTTTATAATATAGACTATAGAATTAGACCCGTACCTTTAGCATTCCAGTTAACCACTTTTGAAAACACCCTACATCCAATCCTCTATTCCATTTAAATATTCTTTATTCATTTATGTTCTTATTATTTTCTTAATCCAAATTGGAGGGGCAACAAATGAATTATTACCACAACATTTTACCTCATCAGACATTTACAAAATACCACAAAGAGAACCTCTCCCTGAAGCTAAAACTACATAGTTCTTCAATATGCCAAAATTCCCCCAAAACTTGCAAAGTTTGGTCCCCAACAAACAATCCCCCTCTAAGATCATTTATTGAAATCAGTTACTGCATGCACATTGTGGGGAAAAGAAAGATAGCTGATGATCAGAGGATTCACTTTCCACAGATTTTGGCTTCACCACCTTAAAGTTTGTTAAGATTGACTTCAGGTGTGGAACCTTGCTTTCGGGTAAGAGTAAGGCACAAGCAATTAATCACAGCACTTTGGATGCATAGCATCTAGAATAGTTTCCTTGCTAATGTGGAAATCAATCCAAAATTTATTTGAATAACATGATTGCTGCATCACCAATTACAAATTTGGAGCTCTTAATCTTACGAGGTTTGTCAACTTCCACATTTTAATTACGAAAAACATCAGTAGAAATAAAGATAAAAAAGACATGATTTACTGAACAGTCAACTGCTCAGCTATGCTACAATAGCAGAACAAGTGCAAGAGTATATTGCATCAAATAATACTACAAACTGAAAGCAAAGCGGGGGAGAAAAAGATGGCAGCATCAAATTACTGAGATGTAGATTCCTCTTTCTTCTGTGACAAGTACCTATCAAAAAGAAAGCACACAAAATATCAATTTTGGAGATATTGAATTGAATATTTTCAAGTGTGTAGAAGGGTGTAAAAACAGTGTTCACCATCAGATTAACTTATACAAGAAAAGTGGTGGATAAAGTAAACTATTGAAAGGAACTCTGACCTCAATCACGTTATATATGCAAATAATTCAGTCACGCTATGTATGAATACAATGTACAATTCAAGCTGTCCCTGAGCTTGCCAAAAGCTTGATGGCTTAAGGGTACTGTCTAGTCTCCTAAATAGGGAGAACCTAGTTTTGACTCCCCCTACCCCATTTGTAGTAAGCCAAAAAAAAAATAAAAATAAAAACACCCTGTCCCAGGGCCCAGCACAAAGTGGTGGATGAGGCTGGGATATGTCTCAGACTCAGATTCAATTCAAATTTCACCAATCAAGATTATTTTAAAAATATTTGTATGATTAAAGGGCCTCGTAATGCTCTTAAGAGGAAGGTCATATTAATGCCCATATCTTTTGGAATGTTCAAGAAAATGCAAAGCAATTGAAAATTTGAAATCCCTATCAAGGCATCAATTGCCACTGATACTAGATAGTGCTGATTCTGATGAAATTTCTTTTATATAAGGAAGTATAAGGTATTATATGTAACTCAGAAAAAGAATAGAACAAAGGCACCACTATAATTTTATTCAATCTTTTCCTTCATGGGCCACCATAATGAAACCAAATTCCAAACAGTCTCTCTTAAGTTATCAGATGAATGGTGACTTTGATGCCAGCAGGTTAAGCAGACTCTGGGTCCTCGTTTATAAAATAAGTAGTATATTCATCTTATTCGATCCACATTCAGAGTACCTCCATTTATACCAAGAACTTATATAACATGGGAAAAACATCTTTCTCAAAAACCTCATGGTGAGACAGAATTATATCAGAGAAACAGAGAGTCCAACTTTAATCACAACTCAGTAAAACTTACCCTTGGCCCTTTGCCCATCGTGAGAGTTGATAGAGTTGAACGGTCTCATTTGAGACATGGCATGCTAGAAGTAGATAGTTGCGAGGCTGTACCATCCATGCAAATCTCATGAACAGTGCCGAGTAGATACACATCGCTACAAGCACCAACATTAAATGTGACAACAAAATCTAGACCATAACAAAAGAAACTAACAAAAATGCAGACTCTTTCCAAAAAACAGACATGTTCAACCTCCTGTCATGTTGCCGGAAATCATTTCTGGAGGTTTATTTATATCCGCCAACCCCTGTCAAATCCACATAACATAGCATTTCAGATGACCATCTGTGTATTCTAATCACACAACTATTAATAATTCAATTGCTTAAAAGCACACATGAACATTCATTTGAATTGCTGCATACTCTAAAACCCATATGGCGAAAAATTCAATCTTGATCATATCATCAGCTAAACAAACAAAAATTCAATATCTAAACTTAACAAAAAAACCCACAGAATCAAGGATTCAAGAACATACAGCAGCGACGAAACCCCAATTAGCAACAGGTCCCCAAAAGTGAGTTGTTTTTGGACCAACGGGACTGTTCAAGAATGCTCGGAACGAAGCCATGTATGACCAAACCCTGCGTCAAATAGCACTCTAAACAGTAAAAAATTTTTAAAAAAATCAACAACCCAACATTGATAACTATCAAAATTTTACAAAGAATGACAAAAATTCAATACCCAATTGCATAAATTTTTTCCTGGTTTTCAAAGTTAAGCACCATTTTACATGTTAATTTAGCTTGAAACCAAAACTTTCTCTACAAATGTAACAATCTAAAGTACTAAAAACGAAATGAAATTTAGGGAAAACAAAAAAATAAGAATCTTTCAAATAAATTAGAGCTGGGCATTTATCTAAGATGCTAAATTTAGAGATTTAATACAAAACTAATCGAAAAAAATTAGAGAAATTAGATTAAGATTGAGCTCCATTTACCTAAGACCCTAATTTCCAGAGTATTCACAATTAACAATTCGATGATATTTATGATAAATTGATGATGTGTGTGTGTGTGTGCGCGCGCGTGCGTGTGTGTGTATGAATGAGAGTTACCTGAGAAATCGCCGGGGAGAGTAGTGAGATCGGCGATTGGCTACAGAGAGACACAGAGAGTTTGGGTATTAAGGTAAAACGAATATAAGACTTTTCTTTGATCTAATATGAATGAGAGACAGAGGTTTTACTTTTGCCCAATCATGTGAAGCCATGTGGTTATTTGCTTCTTCTTTTTTATTTTTTTTATTATTATTTTTTTTTAACCATGTGGCTGTTTGCTGATATAAATATACTGGGAAAGATCAAGTTTTTTCTATCAAAAAAAGAAAAAGTAAAGATCAAGTTTTCTTCAATAATATAGTACAAGTTTATTTTTTATTTTTTAAATTATTATTATTATTTTTTATCAATATAGTATAAGTTTTTGATGAATGAAAAATAAATTATAAATTGGGTCTTAATTTCTTCTCAAAAAAAGAAAAAAGAAAAGAAAAAAAGAATTGGGTCTTTTTTCTTCACTTTTTTGAGAAGAAAAAAGAGTTGGGTCATTTTTTTTTTTTTTGGACTGAAATGGTAGAATTCTAGCATAATACAAGATATATTCAACCTTTTTTTTTTTTGTAAAATTTTATGCTAGAGTAGAATTCTATCATGTATAAGTGCTTACCCCTCACACTCTACAAGCACTTATACTTGTGAAGTGACCATCGCACCAAGAGGTGTGAGATGGTGAGTTGGGTCTTAATTGTGTGCATTCATATATTTGCTTTTGCTGTAATTAATAGAACAACAAGATTCTTTAAAAATGTACTTTTGGAACAACAATAGGCATAAAATGTAGGAGAAAAAAAGAATTAAGTGCTATATCTAAGGAAGCATAACAAGTTTATTGTCTTAATATAAGTTTATATTAGGGTTTATTGACTTAATTCTTCCTAACATATACCCATCCTAGTCGCAAATACGTGTGATGCATTAGAACACTTTGTATAAATGTATAATGAGGGATGCTACGTCTACAACAATTTTACAACATTTTTACAACAAATCACAGGTGGTTAGTTGTTATTGGTTCAAATTTGAAACTAACACTAAGATTACTTTTTTGCCCCAACAACAACGACCAGTAACAACCTGCCACTTAAGATTTGTTGTAAAAATGTTGTAGACATATCATTCCTCATGTATAATATAAATGTTAAAAGGTTTTATTAACATGTCAATAACCTTGCTGTTCAATTGAGACCTCTTGGTCGTTTAAATGGAGACGTTCAAGATTTACATCCATGTCTCCCAACTATTAAATTATCCAAAAAATAAAAAGTACCATCGATAACTTTATCCTTATTTCTTCTCACAACTGATTCAAACTACATTGTACTTTTTAAAAACAAAAGATGAGTAATATATCATACACTTCATATTTCTCATATTCCATTATAATTATATCATCGTAAAACAAATCTAGATTTAGCTAAAATGGTATATTTATACTTTTATAGCATGTGTAAGTTAACTAATGTCAAAAGTTTTGTAATTTATTAGCATAGCATACTTCTCTTTATAAGAAGAATCAAGGTTCAAACTCCTCTCCCCCTCCCCCTTCATTGTTGTAATTAACTATCATATTATAAATAAATAGAAGTACGTGACCAATTACCATCTAATATAAGTTACACTTTTACATTCAAAATTCAAATATTTCATTCTAAATTGCTATCTAACACAATCTCAATGGTTAAGTGTAATCACAATAAAATTGCTACCATGAATCCTCTTCCAAATAATTATTAGGCATAGGATAAAAACAAGTCATATGACTAATTTAAAAAACCATATGACTAATTTATGAATGATTTTTTGAAGTGATTATTCATGAAGAGGATTCTAAATAATTAGTAAAAACAAGTCATGTGACTAATTTAAAAAATCATATGACTAAAAGTATACACGAATAATCATTTCAATTGCCGCATAGTGGATTAGAAGAATTTCCCTAATATTAATAGGCTTGGAAGTAAACTTTGTCCAATAAATCAAATTAGCTAACAAGGTTTTAAATAATAGCCTAATGGTAATGATATTTTTTGTAATGTCGTATGTCTGCGATTCAAACCTCTACTCTCTCCTCCCTCACTATCTACCAATAAAAAAAAAAAAAAAATGTAAATAAAGCATTTTATATTTCTTTTCTTTGATTGTATTGTCCTTCTATTTTATAATTTGGCAAGAATATTTGGTTTAATGGGTTTCATACTTTCATGTCATTTTTAATGGGAAAAAAGAGGTAGGAACAATCAATAGAATGATTTTGTGATGTAGAGTTTGCTTAAACTGAAAGGCCAATGTCCTTTGAATTTATTCTTGGAATTTATCTGCACAATCAATATCATACTAGGTGACTTATACCTATTATTGTCAAATTAATCACGAAAAAATGACTTTTTTTTTTTTGTTCAATTAAGTGTTATAAATAGGACCTAGAAGTCTTTCATAATGAAGAATCAACCTTTGAAGTAGGGTTCAAGTCTTCAAAAAAGAGTTTTATACATATATACACTTAGATTATGTTAGAATAGAATTTAAAACAATTTTTAAATGCCATAGATTTATAAAGATATGCAATCCAGAAAAATATATCATTCTCTTATTTATATTTTTAGATAAAAGAAAATACTACTATTTAAGAGCTACTCTACAAAAAGTATCGATTTGTAAAGATATGCAACTGGGTGGTTGGGTTAGTCCACATCTAGTTCTCCCACCTCTTATTAATTGATAAGATTAATTAGTTAGTGTAAATAAAAAGAAGTTTCAACGTAACATTTCTCTCTTTTATTCCAATGAAAGTGTATATAGATGATCATTTTATTCCAATGAAATGTTTGTTTCGAAAATGGAATCAAACTTGGGAAGACCAACATGAAAAATCTTAAATCTAAGGTACCAAATGAAAGCGACGGCAATTTTAAAGGAACAAAATTGTAGGTCAGTTTATAAAAAAGTTACTAATTTTAATGTACATGCGTGCTATATTATATAAGGCAAAAGCACGATGTTTGACATGTAACACTTACTTTTTAGCACATAGTATACGATATTAATACCGTAAAAACATTTTTATATAATATTTTCATGCTTAGGACTGAGGGATAAATATATCACAATTTCATTACTTACTCTTAAGGTTATGATTGATATGGATGAAAGAAGAGTGGCATGATAAAATAAAAGGTGAAAATATGACGGACATATAAGATAATTTTTTTATTTTATTTTTTATATATATTATATTTCATCTTAATTTTTGAAAAATGTGTTTGGAATTTTAGAGGTAGAGGCCCTAGCTAGAGGGGGGGGGGGGGTGTTGGGGAAGAAGACAAGACGGAAGAGAAATGGTTCCTTCTTTCTCTTAATTATTTGGATTTTTAAAATAAAGTAAAGGGAAAGGAAATATATATTCCTCCCATTTGTTTGGATGTAATTAAATGGAAAGGAGAGAAAATGATAATGCATCATATAAATTGATAGTTATACTCTTAATTTTCTAATTTTGAAGAAATAAATATAAATTGACATCATAAGTTCAAAATTGATAATTTTAAAAATTAATATAAGTGGAATTTCTTTCCCTCCAAATTCCCCAAATTCGGGAAAATTATATCCCCAACAATCACTACCCCGCCCACTTTAAAAAACATTAAAAAAATGGTTAATTGGACTCACCTAATCCACTAAGAGCTTTGTAGCTCAGCTGATTGTCACCTCTTGATGTTTCTAATAAATATCTAGGGCTCAAATTAACTCCTCACCCCAAAACTATCAAAAAAGAAAAAAAAAACCTTCCTTCTATGGGAATTGTGTTCAAGTTCAAGTTTGAAAGTTGTTACCTATCGAACCAATTTGAATAAATCCAACCTTGGCCTGATAAATTCATAAACACTAAAAACAAATATTTTTTTAAGGGCTGATATGTTACAACAAATTGAATTTTTCCATGTAAAAATTCAGTGTTCTTAATTCTAGGTTGTTGCTAAATTTTCCTGTTTATATGTAATATTGTGCTTGGCTAGTTTATTTGGAATTCATTGAATTAGCACAAAGAGAGAAAAGAAATATATTCCACTGTGTATTGTGTTAATTGGTTAATTTTCCCAACACAACTTAAAACATTATTTGTCATAAATTTGCAGATTATATGTCATTTATGAAAATTATTATTATTGCAGCTAATATGAAATAATTATTATATTTTAGAATATAGTTCGATGGTTAACATGCATGCATTAACAAAAGGCAGAAATATAGGTTTTTTCAACTGTTTAAAGTTTACACATCAAAATTGAAAATAAAAATTAACCTTGATCTTAAGCATACGATTTTTCCTTGAGCTCTCAGAAACAAAATAAAGAAATCAAGCTTGAACAATATGTGCTTAATTCAACTTGACTCATATTACAGCCTAACCTATATAACTGTATGAACTAGTTTGTGATTCATAACCTTTTTTTTGCTATTTTTAACTGCAGAAAATATTGTTTCACATTCGTTGTTGTACTCTCCATATATATAACGTTCATAGTTTCATGAACAATGTACACATTTTATTTATTAAAACATGAAATGAGTGATGTGAAAGGATGATATATACTAATTTGTGTGAGAGATTCAATGAAACAATTTTTTTTTTTAACACCTTGTAGAAGCGACAAGGTTATGAGTGGTGGAAATAAAAGTGGTTCTAGCATTCGATCCATGTGAAAGTAATTATCTACTATTTACAGTTAGTCAATTTAGCAAGTTGTGAAAAAAATTATGTTCATTGCAAAGTTGATTAGTTTTTTTGGGTTGCCCATAAAAGAAATGACGAATTTGTTGCTGATATTGCAACCAATAACACTTTGAAACCAACAATCACTGGCGCTAGAATACTCATTTTGGAGTGAGGTTGAGGGTTTACGCTTATCAATCTCATCCTGTCAATGTTCTAGTTAGCTCAAATATTGATAAAATATCTTATCATCAAATAAGATATTTGAGGTTCAAACCCCACCAAAACAAAAAACTTATTGGTGTCTTGACCTTATTATATATAAAAAGTAATTATTATGGAGTAGACACCATAGAATACAATGAGAGTTAAAACTAAAACCCTAATACAATACAATGTGAGTTACAAAGATTACAATAATTTGTCGAGCAATTCCCAAAAGAGAATAGATATATAATGATGATGTGTGAATGTATGTATGAGAGATACTTGAGAAATCGCCGGGAAAAGTAGTGAGATCAGCGATTGGAGAGAGAGAGAGTTTGGGTATCAAGGAAAAACAAATATATGACTTTTTTGGGGATCTAATATGAATGAAAGACAGAGGTTTTACTTTTGCCCAGTCATTTGAAGCCATGTGGCTATTTGCTAATTAAAGATCAAGTTTTCACTTATAAGTTGGGTCTAGAATTTTCTAAAGGCTAATGCCATAGTAATAAATTATTTTATAAAATAT
Organism: Quercus gilva; assembly: GCA_023621385.1. Classification (NCBI taxonomy): domain Eukaryota; kingdom Viridiplantae; phylum Streptophyta; class Magnoliopsida; order Fagales; family Fagaceae; genus Quercus; species Quercus gilva. Next base: position 5,053,360 of record CM042482.1, on the reverse strand, counting down.
TTTTCAAACTATTGATATGATGGGTGATTATTGGTAAGGAAATAAAGTGATGTTAGTAGTCAGACCAAATGAAGACCAATAAAATTTTAATATATCAATAACTTATAAAAATGTTATAAAATAAGTTGTGACTAAAGCATTACTCTTTGTGCATTCATATAATTGTTTTTGCTATAATTAATGGAAAAAAATAAAACTAATTAATTAATATGAGTGTTTTTTTTTTTAAATTTTAATTTTTATACATCAAATAGTGAGAAGTTGGGATTTGATTTTGAATCCTAAATGTCTCCATACTAATCAGTTGAGCAACAAGATTTTTTGAAAAGGTACTTTTGGAAAACGACAATAGGCATAAAATGTAAGAGGAAAAAAAGAATTAGGTGCTAAATCTTACTTTGATAAGGAAACATAACAAAAGGTTTATTGTCTTAATATAAGATTAGCCTTTAGCATATTTTATTCATAAATTGAATAGGTTATGACATTTAACATTTAACAAAAAAAAAAAAAAAAAAAAAACCGAATGATTATGATTAAAGGAATTTTTTTAACCAGTGAATTGGTCTATGGAATGATATGAACAAATGTCTTCACTTATAGAAAATTAAAATGAGATGAATCCCCTCTACCGTTGTTTATTGGTACTTATCTAGTATAGAACAGATTTGTTTATTTTTGTTCCTACAAACAAAATTCCTTTATTATTACTGTCTATTATTACTAAAAGAATAGAACAAATGTTAGTGACTCTCTTATTTCTGTGTACACTAGTAGCTTGTTGCTAACGTGCACTTTAACCTACACCGACCACCATCGCTAGCATTGCTCCGTGCCCGTGGTGGGTCTTTCCCTACCCAAATTGTGGGTCTTTTAGCTTCCTCAAAAGCTATATGTCATCTTTCCTTATATAAAATGAAATTTATATAAATTGACTCATATGTTTTTATTAAAAAAATATTTAGTTAAAAAAAAATACACCAAATTTATTAAAACAAAGATCATGCAAAAAAAAAAAAAAAAAAAAACAAACAAACAAACAAACAAACAACCGACTAGCCCAAAAAAACCAATCATGCCCTGTTAAAAAAACAAAAAAGCTAACGAACCAAAAAAAAAAAATGCCCAATTAAAAAAAAAAAAAACGAATTGGAGATAAAAGAAACTCAACACGTCCAATTAGAAAAAATAATAATAAAAGGAATAGGAAAGGCAGCACTGTAGCACGGGCTTGAAATGGGCATTTTTGGCAAAAAAATTTTGCACAATTTTCTCTTCCATTTTCTCTCTAATTTAGGGAGATAGTGTTTTGGCGGGCCAGGGGAGAAAACACTTGGGTCTCACCAAAATTTCTTCCTATAAGGTTGAATATATTCAATCATGTGTTAGTTTTATTCCGTGCCAAATTTGCTTGTATTTCAACAATTAGATACCCTGTATTTATGTGAGAATCATGTAGGGGTTGTATATGAAAGAGTGAAGAATTCAAGTGTGTGTATTCAAGACCATACTTATGACTGGAACTCGCGACTGATGACTTGCCAAAATGCCACACATATGAAGCATGCAGGAAGCTAAAGGATCACGACAGCTGGAGCACTACAGGACAAAATTGGATAGTCTAGCCAGTCAGTTATTTCGCGACTTAAACTCATAACTCATCCCACACGCGAGTTAGTTGTTAGAACACCCTATTTTGTAGAAAAATGACTTTTCACATTCTTCACGTACCCTACTATAAATACCCTTATACCCACGAAATGTAGAAAGTTTTTAGAGAGAATTTTGAGAGAGAAACCTTAGAGAACAACAAGATTGACTCATCCACAATCTTATACCTTTGATACTCAAATTCCTCTACTTTCACCCTCTTCATTGACATACCCTCAAGAGGTTCATTAGTCAAATCCTTATCTCACCATACCTATATTAGTGGGGAGGTTTTTGGTGCTTGGGAAGTAGTTTAGAGAGGACCAATTCATTTGATTGATGTAATGGGCTTATTGTGCAATCCGGAAAGCTAAAGAAGACACGTTTAGACTTAACTTTGCTGGAGCAAGAAGTTTGGAGGGCTTAGGTGCATTGGATAAATTAGGCTTGAAGGGTTTATTACTATTCGTGTATTTTAACTTTATTCTTTAGTGGATCATTTTACCTCTTGGAGGGCGGCGGAGAGGTTTTTCAGCAAGTTCATCGGTTTCCTCTTTGATAACACGTGCCAATGTTATCTTTGTGTTTGCATCTCTCTAACCAATGGAATGGAATGGAAAGGAATGAAAAAAATAATTTTAGAATATTCTTCCATTCCCTTATTTGAAAAAGTCCATTATCTTATTTGGGAGTTTAAGTGGGAGGGAATAGAATGGGTAGGAGGGAAGACTTATTCCTTTCTATTCCCTTAAAATCTCAAATTTTCATTCTCCCCGAAATTGAGAGGAATGGGAGGGAATGAAATTAAATTTAATGGTTTTTTTTTACTAAAACTCCTAAAATACCCCTATATATTCAACCCTTTATTTTAAAATAGGGGTCTAATAGTAATATTGTCATAAAATGATTTCATTCCATGTTGCTTCCAAACAAAATTACTTACATTTCATTCATTTTCATTCATTTATTTTAAAACATCCAATCAAGGTTACTTAATTCCATTCCATTCTTTTCCATTAATTTCCCTTACTTAAATACATTCCAGTCCATTCCATTCCATTCCCTTATGATCATTCCATTCTATTCTCTTATGATCATTCCATTCCATTCCCTTATGAACTCCCAAACAAAGCCTTACTCTTGCCTTTTAATTGTTGCTATGTTGTGATTAATTATGGTTTAGAGTAGTTTGTTTATTTGGATATTACTTGTACTTATCTTTCCGCACATATATTGTTTGAGTATAAGCTTGTGTTTTTTTTTTTTTTTAATTGGGGGTCGAAACATTCACTAGTGTTTTATACATCAGGTGAACTTTCACCTCCCAACCAAACACTCCTCTCAACAATTTTATCCTATTTTCTCTCATTTCCATCCTCCTTGTTTCACCTCCAACCAATCGGCAATCGCACCCTTAGGTCTCTCCATCCCATTTCTACTGTTTGTGGGTCTCTCATTGCTCATAGTCTGTCCCCAGGTCTCTTGAGCTTTTTTCTTTGTCTTCATGGTAGACGTCCATTCCTCCCCATACCTTTGACTTGGAAATCAGCTTCTTGCTTTGCTTTCTTGGATCTTCTTTAACAACATTTATTTATTTATTTTTATGTGGAACTCTTTGGATATTGTTCTTTGCGAATTAGACTTTTGTTAGAGCAGTCATCTCTTGATGTTTTCCTAGGTTGTACTCACTTTTTCTTGATTTTCCTTAGTATTTTTATGAAGGGATTTTGTTCTTCCTAATATATACTCATTGCAAATATTTTATTAGAAATAAAATTTCTGCTGGTTTCATTAAAAAAAAAAAAAAAAAAACCTTATAAATTGATGTGTCACTATAGATTTTAAACTTTTTTTTTTTTTTTTTTTGAGAAAGAAAAGAAATTGTTTTATTATGTTAGTGATGTACTAACACCAATCATATTAATTGGCATATTAATTTGTAAATCTTTATACTTGTAGGGTCACAATTTTCGGCCCAAGACCAAAGAAGAATTGGGTGATGGTTTAATGAGCCCAATACAATAAATTTGTAGAGAATGTGATAAAGAGCTGGGCTTTAGTGAATTATAATAACGGCTAGTATGGATTTAAAAGAGGAATAGGCAAGTAAGACATATAAGAATGAATGAAACTTCATCCGAGGAGGTAGATTATGATATAAACCAATAATACTGATTATCACCCCATTATGAATGCTGCAATAATCTTTTTCTATTTTTTCCGATCCCCTTCTCATGGGAGATCTTTCACAATATATAGTTCCTCCCTACCCATCTTGATCCTACACTTGTCCATCATCTAAGCCTTAACTTGAGTATATGTCCCATCAGGCATTTTCTCTAGCTTTCTATGAGTTGTAGTGGTTGGGTTTTCACTGTTCAGGGGTCTTCTCCACATAAATGCGGCCAGAAAAGTAGCTGCAGTGCATTTAATGAGGTGGTAGCAGCTTTTCCCTTAAATATTTCTGGGTTCTTATCTTTTCTGTACGTGCATGAGGACCATCCTTATCGTGGAAATCTCCTAGAAGGTCACCTAGATTGCTGAAATACAGAGCTAATCAGTATTTAATCATATCCGAAAAGGAGCTTCTCCTCGAACAATCTTCCTCCATTCCATCTTTTTATAATTCTGAACTTGGGGCTTCTCTTAATTACTTACCCTTCCTCAGACATACCATATCCCTAGATAAGGCCCAAGGCCCAATATACAATGCTGGGATTTTACCCCCACAATACTAAAATTGGTGTTACCTCTAACATTTTTCTATTTATATGCAATCTACTTGCTACATGAAAAGAGTTGCACAAATCAATATTCCTAGAAGCCAATTTGGAGGAATCTTCTCAAATACTACATGGCATTTTATAAACCATTTATATGTATATTTAAAACAGTCATATGACTAATTTAAACTATGATATCATTAAAAGTACATACGGATAATTATTTCAACTGTCACGTGGTAGGTTATGGGAATTTTCCTCCAAATTAATTGGTTTGGAAGTTAACTTTGTCCAATAAATTAAATTAGCTAATTGCAAGTGTTCAAATAATAGCCTAACGGTAATAATATCTTTAGCGGTTAAGTAGTAGAGCCGAAGTTTAGAGCCGCCACATGCAGCCAATAGTAAAGCTGTCCCTCCTAACTCCAAGTTTTAATTCTGTTCCAGTAGCTTCATCATGATAATGGCAAAGACCAAGTACGACAAATTTACAAATTAGTTCCCTATTTGATTAAAAATTAAAATAGACAGAATAATGGTAATCTATCCTTTGGTAAACTAAATGAAAGGTTGGAAATATGAACTGCACCGCAAGTAATAGTGCACCACACCACATGGTGCAGTGTAGTTTGCGATTTTATAATAAGAAAACTACACAAATTGCACTGCACTGCACCCTCTCTATATATTAATATATTTATTTTTTTAATATTAAATATATTATTAATAGTTTAATAACCCTAGTTTTCAAAAAAAAAAAATGTTTAATAACCCTAGCAAGATTAGAAAAGCTAGCCCAAAAATGAAGTGCGATATGGTTATGGTTTTGGCTAAACTGCACCGCAAAGTGCAATGCTAAAAGTGGCTCAAAATCGCACTGTACTGCAAACACTCCTAATTAATTGTTTTACAAAATCATCATTCAACAAATGCGCTGATCAATAAAAATTTTGGTTCTTTAATTTAATTATAATTACTAGCTGATACATTGTAAAAAAGTGACTTGAGAAAGGGTAAGAATACATAGCATCTCCACATGATGTCCATTATTTCGTGGTAACGAAGATCTCAAGGTAAACACCATAGTAGGGTGTAGCGGTAGCAATATGTATGATTCGAGGAAAAACAAACAAATGATAACAAAGAGCCAGTTTTTTTTAAAAAAAAGAAATTCCAGACGTCACATTAGTGGAAGGGTTTTACTTAAAGATTAGAACATAAGGTAAGAGCAACCGTATCAGTCATTTCAAAATAGGAAAAGATGCTAGTTTTACCTATTTTACCTATAAAAAAAACACATATTAGTGCTTGCATAACTTGTATATATCCAAAAGTGTTATAATAATTGTGTATATATATACGGTTATTGTAGCTTTGAATTTAATATTTTAGTATTTTTTTTCCTCTCTCCTCTCTGGTCCCTCTCACTCTCTCTTTTTCTCATTTGATCAGAATAGATTATTATTTCCAACCCTCTCAGCTCTCTCTTTCTCTCATCTCATAATCTTCCTCTAGCTTCCATGGCCGAACATCACACTGCCAATCGCCGCTCACCCCTGCCACAGCCGTGGTGGTTTTTCTTTGTTTCTCGTTGAAGCTCTCGCCGAAGCCTCTTTGATCTCTCATCGCTTGCCACTGCCACCTCTGTGGTGGTTTCACTTCTTCTATTTTTTCTTTGTTTGATTAGTGGGTTTTGGGATTCTTTGTTTGACAATGGGTTTTGGGATTTTGATCAGTGGGTTTTGATCCTTTTTTATTCTTTGTTTGATAAGTGGGTTTTAGGATTTCATAAGTATTTGGCTTGAATGGGGTTTCAAGTATTTGGGTTGAATGAGATTCCATATGTATTTGGGTTGATTTGGCCGATTTGAGATTTCTTTGGATTTGAGTTTTTGGAGGCTGGTGCTTGATGAAGGGTAGGTTGATGATAAAGGCTGATATCATTGATGGTGGTTGAGTGGGTTGATGATGGTGGTTTATCTCATTGATGGTGGTTGGGTGGGTTGATAGTGGGTGTGGATTGATCTTTGATGGTGGCTAGGTGTTGGTGATTTTGGGCTGTGTTGAGTCTGAGAGAGAGAGAGAGAGAGGCAGTGAGTGAGAGAGTTCTAGAGAGGAGCGTGAAGGAAATAATAAAAAATCTAAAAGAATGAATATTTTATTGAATAAATATTTAGAATAGAAATTTTTTTTTGAGAGCAAACGATAGTAGACTTTATTCAATTAAATCACTTTGTACAATGGGGAAGAGGAAAGAGGGGCTTTCTTCTAACCAAACAATGACCTCCTCATTCTTTTTTGCAGCACTAGCTAAAGCTAATACATCACGATTACATTGTAAAGGTATACTATGAAAAGAAATAAAAGAAAAACTATCTCTAATTAAACTAATGTCTTTAATGATCCAAGCAGCTTCTACACAGCAGATTCTATTCGAATTCAAAAGGTTCACAAGTTCAGCAAAGTTGCATTCCACCATCACCTTATGGAAACTGGTATTTTGACAAAACAAAAGAGCCAATCTCATCACTATAGCTACTGTGCAAAGGGGGTTTAAATTCTTCTGCAAACGATAACATGATGTTGCTAAAACTTCACCTTTATTGTTCCTTATAAGAAAACCAAAACCCACAGAGGTGTTCTTCTTCGATTGGGAAATTGCTAGATTGAGTTTATGGAATTGGGGGCTGCCACTTTGTTATCTGCACTTCAACAATCTGATTCTACCTGTGTTGCACTTCCATAAATTCTAATCGGTAAGTTTCAGCCCGAGCCCATTAGTCTTTGGATGAGGGAGTTTTATTCTCAAATATTAGCTTGTTTCTGCAATTCCAAATCATCCAACATGCGATACAAAGAGTGTCAAAATCCAAAGAATTCAAATTTTTTAAGGCAGCTTCCATGGCATTAATAAAATTGATTTGTTGTGGTAGCCAAAGACCATTCCAGAAATGAGTTTGCATCCAAACAAATTGTGCAAAAGAGCATTCCCAAAGCAGGTGGCTATTTGTCTTAGCTTCATCATTGCAAAGGGCACGTGAGAAAGAGTTGGAGATCTTTCTATCAAAAAGCTTTGTCGGAGTGGGAAGGCTATCATTGCATGCTGTCCAAATAAATAATTTAATTTTTGGAGGAATAATAGAAGACCAAATGCCTTTCCAAAAGGAATGAATCTTAGTAGGATCTGATGTGGTAGCCAAAGAAACATTGGATTGTTTTCCAATTTCCAATTGCAGAAAGTAAGCACTCCTAACAGAGAACCTCCTTGATCTATTTTTGGTCCAAATAAGAGTATCTTCAGGTCTTCAGATACTTAGAGGAATGACCTTAATGATTGAAGCTTCAAAGGGAAAGAAAATAGAATCAATGAGGAAATCCTTCCACCTCGGTTATGGGGCTGAGAAATCCATAAGATCAGCTACTGTAGACTCAGCTGGTAAAATTGTTCTAGGTGAACATACTTTTTGATTTGTCTCCGAAGGTAACCATCTGTCAGTTCATATATTGATCAAAGAACCATTACCCACCCTCCATCTGCTGCCTTGAATGATTAAATCCCTCCCACGAGTTATACTTCTCCATGCAAAAGAAGAGTGATTCGGAATTGAAGCTTCAAGAAAAGATGCATGTTGAAATATTTAGCTTAGACTTTGAAAAGGAGCAAGTCCTGACACTATAGTAACCTCCATCCCTGTTTGGCAAGTAAAGCTATATTAAAACTCTTTAAATCACGAAAGCCAAGGTCTTCATCCTTCTTTGCTAAGCACATATGCTTCCAACTCAACCAATGCATTTTCTTCTCTTCATTTTTCTGCCCCCACTAGAATTGCCCCATTATTGAATTAATTTCATCACAAAAACCTGCTGGCAATAAGAAAAAATTCATGGCATATACAGGTATCGCTTGAGCTACGGACTTGATTAGGACTTCTTTCCTTGCCTAAGATAATAATTTAGTTTTCCACCCACTAAGTTTGCATTGGATATGAAGTTTGATTTTAGCAAAAGCTTGTTTCTTACCTCTACCAATGATTGGGGGCAAACCAAGGTATTTTTCTAAGGGTTTTGTGGATGTAGTATTGAGTAGCACTCTGATCTCATCTCTGGTCGATGAAGGAGTGTTGGTGCTGAAAAAAAAATTGAACTCTCCTCACAATTAATTTTCTGACATGAAGCTACTTCATAAATCTGTAAGATCTCCTTGATTATGTGACACTCAGATGAGGAAGCTTTGCAAAACAATAAACTATAGTATGCAAATAGAAGATGTGTAATTTGAGGTCCATTATGAGAAATACTTACTCCATGTAGAAGTCTTTGTTGAAGTGCATTTCTGAAAAGAGCAGAAAAACATTCAGAGCATAATAAAAATAGATGGGGAGAGAGAGGGTCTCTCTGCCTTATGCCCCTAAAAGTTTTTGATAAATCCCGAGGGAACCCCATTTACAAAAACAAAATACGAGACAGATGATATCCCTACCATAATCAAATCCACCCACCTGTGATGAAATCCCATTTTTAACATAATGCCTTTTAAGTAATCCCACTCCACCCTATCGTAAGCTTTACTCATATCTAACTTAAGAGCCATGTGTGCTGTGTTTCCTTGGCGTTATGACTACATGTAATGCAGGATCTCAAAAGAAATAAGGATATTATCTGTAATCACTCTCTCAACTACAAACGCGCTTTGACAGTCAGAGATAATTCTTCCCAAAATTCTTTTCAATTGGTTAGCCAGGACTTTTGAGACAAGCTTAAAAATGACATTACATAAACTGATGGGGCGAAAATGAGACATGAGTTTCAGATTTTTCTTTTTTGGGATCAAGGTGATATGTAAGAAATTGATGCTTTGCAAGAATTTTCCAGAATTTATGCAATCAAGAACAGCATCAGAAACATTAGTTCCAACAATATACCAATTTTTTTTGAAAAAAATGAAGGGTTCATACTATCGGGACCAGGAGCTTTTGTTGGATTCATTTGAAACAGCACCTTCTTCACCTCTTCTTGAGTAAATTCTTCCAACAACATGTTATTCATGTCCGGGGTGACCACTTCATGAACATGGTGAATAACTTGAGAATAGGATCCTGTGGAAACACTTGTAAACATCTCTTGGAAATAATCAATGGCAATCCTCTCCAAACCTGTTTGGTTAGAAAAGAAGTTCCCAGAAGAATCCTTTAATTTAGTGATCTCATTATGTCATCTTCTCTGAGAGGCCACTGCATGAAAAAACTTCGAATTTCTGTCACCCTCCTGAAGCCAAGAGACTTTTGCCCGTTGATGCCAGTAAATATTCTCCCGTGCAATGAGTTCATTAAGTTCAGCTCTAGTAGAATTTCGTCTTTGAGAGAGTTGTTGATTGGACGGTTCTGCTTGGCATTCTGTTTCAAGATTGGCCAATAAGTATCTTTTCACTTCGATAGACTTTATGAGACTTTTGGCATTTCCACCAATCCATTGCAACAAGGCCATTCTAACAGCTTTGATTTTTTGAGTTAGCTTGAACATAGGAGTGCCCCAGAAAAATAAATCCCAACACGATATGATGATATCTTCACAATTAGGATCTCTTATCCAAAATGCTTCAAAACGAAAAAACCTATGTTTTTTGGTAGGTTTAATTTCAGGATTAGCTTGAACTTTCACCATAAGTGCCATTTAATCTGAGAACCAGAACAGGATATGAGATAGGCTTGACTGTGGAAAAAATTGAAGCCACTCTTGATTATGCAATCCACGATCCAATCATGCATATACTAAATTCCATTCAAAATGCCTGTTACACCATGTGAATTTTGGCCCTTTGAAACCCAAATCCATCAGTAAACAATCTTCTACTACCCTTGTGAATTCAGCAATCTAATTGTATGGCCTACTGCCACTACCCCAATAATCACCAGGAAGTAATATTTCATTAAAATTGCTTAGCAGCAGCCTGGGGAGTGAAAAAGAGGCGTGAAGTTGCCTCAATAAGTCCCAAGATTCCCCTCTTCTTGAAGTTTCTAGATATCCGTAAAAACCTGTAAGGCGCCAAACAACGCCTTCCTGTTTTATCAGAGTATTAGTATGGTGTGATGAAGATGTTTGAATATCTACATCCACACCATCCCGCCACAACAAAGCAAAACCACCACCCAAACCAACCCTTGGGACTGCGAAACCATCCATTACCTCTAATTTCCTCTTTAATCTGTGAAAACCATCCGTGTTAAGACGTGTTTCAGACAAAAAGAGAATTTTGGAACCTTCTTCATTTGCCAAACAGCGAGGTTCTTGAATTACTTCTGGGATCCCAAGCCCTCGGCAGTTGAGGCTTAAAATCTTCATGGTGGGGGCGGTGGTGAAGGATTACCTCCCCCTGAAGTATGCAATATACTTAGACTTTCCTTATTTAGCAATTGTTTCTTATGAGCGTGTGAATCCAGAGAACTATGCTTTGAAGATGTACGCTTTGATAAACTTGGAAGTTTAGGAGTAACTTTAGTTGCGGCTTTGTTATTGGAACTCCTAAGAATGCGTTTCCAATACCTCAGAGAGGATTTTTTATGATCCACAAAATTATCCTCCTACACAATAGGTACGTTAATCCAACTGGCATCTTTTTTTTTTTTTTGGGTATTGTGCTTTATCCCAATAGCATCAGTGTGTACCATGATTTCAGGATTTCTTTCGTTAATCTCCGAAGTACACAGAAGCTGAGAATCATATCCATCCAATCCCGGAATAATTGCAAGTTCATTATCCACAATTTCTGTAACTGTGATAACAGTTGAAGAATTACCGTTCGAGGTCCTTGGTTTAGTAACCGCTGCAGCAGTTAAAGAATTGCCGTGTAAAACTCCAGATTTTGAATTTGATTGTGGCGGATCTTTATCCCGGCAAATATGCTCCTCCATATTGCTCCTGGGTGGGCTAGGTGTCCTTCGTCCCTTTACTTCCTTTTGCCGACGAAAACTTGCTCTCAGCCAATCACTATATGGACTTTCGTTGCTCTCACCAATTCTGGGCACAGAACAAACCTTTGCTTCATGTCCCAAAGACCACAATGATAATGACCATATATTTTAAACAAGAGTCCGAATTTGGTAAGGATGAGGTATAAAACCATCTAATAAGTGATTGCCATATCAGCATTTTACTTAAAATTCAATACATCTTACCACACCTAATAACATCTCAATAAACTTCTAATTTGGTTGGATTTATATGTGGATATTAGGATTGATTGGGTTTTTTTTTTTTTTTTTGATGGAAAACAGGAACTGTTCATTCAACTGAAAATGATACAACAAGAGAGTAAACAAATAACTGGAGAATACATCACAGACAACTACACCCCGCACCCCTAATGAACCTAAGAGCCCAGGAGAAATCTTGTGCTTGCCTATTAAAATTTTGGAGTATCTTTTCCGGGGCTCTAGCTACCCTTTTTAAAATCCCTCTCATTGGGCATAAAGGGATACTGATGGGCTCATAGGTAGGGGAGGGCTTACAAGTGGGATTCGGTCTTGATAATTTTTGGGCCACAGGTAATAGCATATGGGGAGCGCAATAGTGCACAACAGAGGAGGACACTGGGCACAAGGGGCGATCCGCTGACAGCACCTCCGACCAGCCACCAAACCGCCGGTTGATTGATGAAGCAATTGAGTGCTCCGAACCCAAATTCGCTAGACAAGCGCCCATCGGAGCGTGTTGGACACCGGCGGCGACTTCTTCCTTTCTTTTCTCTGCCGACCTACCACTGCAAACAGCTCCATGTTTCTCAAAAACCCCCAAAAGATCACTTTTTTCCCCGGTCCAGTCACCAAAATGCCAACTACAAACGGACTTACCTTTGATCCCAGCACAAAGATTCACACCAAAACCCAAAGCACCACAAGTAAAGCAAAATAAAGGAAGCCACTCCATTTGAAAAGAAGAACAAAATTTAAAGTGGAAAACCCTTGTTCTCAAATCAAACCTTAAAACCGGACCCATCATCTTCTAGACAGTTCTTAGAGAAGACTTGAAATCTCGCATGCACTCCTCTGAAAGGTCCGATTTGCTGGTTGAAATGGAGATTTTAACTTCCTCCACTGAAGCGAGTTGAAAATGCAAAAAACCACCAGTATCTGCTTGATCCATGTTGCTGAGAGGGTTTAACCCAACCTTTGTAGACTACTAAGACTTAGAGAGACCCAAATCTGGAAGAGGGAGAAGGACTTGCACAGAGCAAGAGAGAAAAGCTCCTACTGAGGGAGAGAGAAATTTTCTCTCTCCTCCAGAGGGCCTCTTAAGACATTAGCTATCCTACTAGGTGTAGTTTTTTTTATCATATGATTGATTGGGTTTGGTTGTGCTTATTCTTAAATATGTGATAAGATGATGTGGCATGTTGAGATTAAAGGGGTAAAACATGAGTTTTACACCACATCCTTTCATAATTTAATCTCTTTAAACAATTATAAAAATTATTAAAAGAAAAAAAATTACAATTCAATATATTGTATATTTTTCACTTTATAAAAAAATTATCCAGTAGCTCATATTAGTTAACAAAGTCTTTCTACAAACACAATAGAAATTGACAATAATATATTACACAATATTCCTAAATTTGTCTACCACCTCACACGAGGGTCATTAAACAGAATTAGGGTGCTTAAACAATATCTTAAAGAGTAGAATTTAAAACCTTGATTCATTTTACAACGTAGAAAACTAGTTTAGGTGGAAATAGAAAAGAGATTAAATTCTAAATGCACCCTCTAAATTTAAAGTCATTTATAATTTTGCCCCCCTATTCTAAATTTTGGATTTTCATCCATGTCCCTGTTCAACGTTTTGACTCATAAGCACCCAAAGCATGCATAACTTTAGGTCTCTTACAATTCTGTCTCACCTGCATGATGTTAATGAAAGAGGGCTACCCAGGTTACATAAGGTTTTGGTACGATCAGCCAACAGGATTTGACGATTATATAGCATGCTTGGGTGCTGTTGCCTTTTGCATAGGAGAAAATTATGGAACCACATAGTAGACAGATTGTCATTGTAGTCTACAGAGTATAACCCAAATCTTGTCCTGGTGCCAGAATTCCATTCTATAATGGAGTCTAGTAGAAATATCCTTTTGACATTCACACCATTCCTGTAGAAATAGCAATAATAAACTCAAATGACAGGCCTAAACCAAAATATTAGAAGGCAATTCCAAACAAAAGCATGGCCTTAAGATGCATATGTTTGGCAATATTTACATAGGGAACATTAGCAACAAATTCCAACCATTTTCTTAAAAATCCAAGTAAAAAAAAAATAAGTGGGGGAAGAAAGGTGCATGTTCTATTATTAGTTAAAAAATGTAATTATTCAATGAGAGGTGTTAGAGACCATTTTTTCACATCCCGCTCACATGTCTGCTTCTCCTCATGTAGGCCCTACTACAAAACAAGGAAAATATCAATTATGTGAAAAATTCTGTGATTTATTCTAGGTCCTTAGACTTTCTCTTATTCAATCATTTAATCTCACTAATTATCTGAATTTAAATGGGAAAAAATATTACACAAACCAATGACTATCTCAAAAGGATACTAAACACTTTCCTATACTTTTACCCCACATCATCTAAAGAATCCAAATTACTATTAGGCTATGTTTGGTTCGATAAAAAGTATTTTAAGATGAAATCATTTTTTCGAAATGAAATTATTTTTAAGTGTTAGGTTGCATTTTTGAAAATATTTCGAAAAAATATTTTCAAGTTTTTGGTTGCAATTATGAACACGCTAGAGAGAGAGAGAGAGAGAGAGAGAGAGAGAGAGAGAGAGAGAGAGAGAGAGAGAGAGAGAGAGAGAAGAAGAAGAAGAAGAAGAAGAAGAAGAAGAAGGGGGGGTCGTGGGTTTCAGACTGAGGGGAAAACAAAAGATTTAAAAAGAAGAAGTCATGAGAATGAGAGAGTTGTGGGGGTGGTGTTGGGTGGACTGTGGGGTGGAGAATGTGGTCCCAAATAGTCTAGAATTTGTAAAGGTAAAATCAGGGGCGGCCCAACAAATTTAGACGCCTAAGGCAATATATTTAAATGGGGCCTTTTTGTTATCACTTAAATAATATTTAATTAGTATTTAATATCATAGTTTTTTTATAACAAAAATCTATTCCTTTTATTTTGTAATATGTTTTTTTTTTTTTTTGGGGAAAATGCTAAAACTATAACAAATTTTACTAAAAAAAAACTTTCAAATGATGTAGAAATGAATGCGATTAGTGACACTTCAAGAAGATAATAAACAAGTATTTGAATGAATGATGTTAGGGATATTATAAATATTACAACATGAGGTGTAAGGGCATATTTTGTGATGGACCCTAGACAATAGAATTTGTAGAGCATGGGTAAAAAGGCTAGGCACTAACAAAGCATGGAATGGTTTGTATCAAAGTTCTCAAGAATTTTTATAAAGGCGAAGAGTTTTTCGAGGATCATGATCATGATCTTTTTTTAGTATTAGTGAAGATCTTAGTTAAGTGTTTATGAGGATTTCCTCGTCTTCGGCTCAGCCGAGGATTCTGTTCCTTCGAACTCTCCCCAAGTCAGGGGTCCCCCCTTCATTAATGGGAATACTCTAGGTTATATAGCCTCGTTTTAACTAATCTTAGCCGTCCATTTATCGGTTATCTGAACTCTCTGCATAGGGGTCTGTCCCATCATCTGCTTTTGCAGGTTTTATGTTAGTTCTCAGTCGTCTTAGCAGACTTTAAAGGTTGAAGTGACTGAGGCATCTGGGTTTGATAGTCACTTCATCATTAAAGCGGTCAGAATGTTGGTGGACTACATTTTAATGGGTGAGGGATATTTTCCCCTCATTAACGTCGGTTCGCCGAGGACATGGGCGTCTTCGGCGAGGCCTTTTGAGGATCTGGGCCCTTCCTTTCTATCTTCAGCCTCTGCATTCTCTTCGGCGCGGGCCTTGGGCCGGCTGCGAAGTGGGCCTTGGATGTTAACATTTAGGGCCCCACATGAGGCTTACAAAGATGTATCATTAATCACAAAAAATAATTCAAAAATGCATTTAATAGGTTATTGACGTCCACATATCATATTAATTGTCACATTAATTTGTAAAATTTTCACGTAAAATTAATAATATTTCTAGTATTTTCCTATCTGAATTATTTCTTGCGATTAATGACACAAATATTTGTAAGGGAAAATGCTAGAGATACAAATTCTTTTACAAAAACTTTTACAAACTGATGATGTGGCCCGTGAATGATTATAGATAAATAAAAAAGGGATGCTATTGATGGGTCTAGATGAGAACCAGTAAGAATTTGGCCACTACAACAGTTTGTAAAAACGTTGTAAAATAGTTTGTAAAACTATAGCATTACTCTATTTGTAAGACCCATGTATTTAAAATTGTATTATCTTTAGCATTACTCAATACTTTGGGACTTCTTAGAAGTAGAGGAAAATTATAAAACTAATATTTTTTTTCCTATATCTCCAATTTATTTATTTATTATTATTTAAAACATATCAATTTTTACTCCAAAATTTGGGGCTTTCCTATAGTAGGGAGCCCTAGGCAATGGCCTAAGTGGCCTAGGCCAAGGGCCGACCCTGGGTAAAAGGGGTAGGCTTAACTGTATTTCAGCACACTGCAACTCTGATTTTTGGAGTAATTACATTTCCCTCGCTTGAGGTTAGGGGGAATGACAGTACTACACCCAAAAGCTAAAGAGAAAAAACATTTCCCCCTTTGAGATCCATTTAACCAAACTTAATTTGTTTAAAATTTTGTGTACTGACATGCTCTTTGATTAAGGATAGATTTTCAAAATCACCATCCCTTTCAAAGTTAAAATATCTAAAACTAACTTGCCTTTGGTGGTGAGTTAAAAACTTAAAATTATAATTCGTGTATGTGTTTTGGGGGGGAGGAATTGTTGATATGTATTTACTGGGCACTACAAATATTCGTGAAAAGAACAATGATTAATGAGCAACCAAATCTTAACATATTGAGAGGATAATCACCTATGTTTAGCAATTCAAACTCAAATAATATCATTTGAATATGTAGCCACGTTTTCAATTTAAGACAACTTGTTGTTTCTCAAATATATAATAATAATAATAATAATAATAATAATAATAATAATAATAATAAAATAAAGAGTCAACTTTTTAACTTTTTTTTTAAAAATGAAGTTGACTTATTTACAGTTTATCTTCTCAAAAATAAATAAAAATAAAATTGAGTTTATAATATGCTCTTTTTACTAATCATAGTTAAATTTTGATAAGGAAAATCTTATAAAAATTTTAGAATATTATGTTACTAATATTAACAAAAATGGGAGAAATTGTTTTTTTTTTTTTTCCTTTAAATTTGAGATGAAGTGTCATTATTCATTCCCAAATCTCAAGTGAAGAGAGTATAATTATCTAACGAGTGGGATTAATAATATTAAGATCTCAGGGCTAACACTCAATTTAGGATTTTTTTTTATATAATATAAAATATAAAAAAAACGCACAAAGGTGCGATTCACATTTGCTAAAAAATCTCCAAAGAGCACGCCTAGAGCGCACTTCTGCGAACGGGCTTTGTTTTAGAGGCAGAAGGCGCGAAAGCACATGTGTGATCTCCTCGGTATCTGATTTCAAACACAGTTGGGTCTTCATCGGATCGTTGAACTTGCTTTGTAGCCAAACAACCTTGGACACGTCGATGAGTGCATCTATAGTAGTCTCTGCCAGTTGGAACAACTTACTGCTCAGGAAAAATTTAAAAATAAAATAATAATAATAATGGAGTTTTGGATTTTAAAAATGTAAATGTCCAATGCTTTATAAGTGTTCCAGTATTTATTAACAACCTGGTATATGTGAGATGTGGGATTGCACATACTCAAAAGAATAGTAAGATATTTAAAAAAAGTCTAAATACCCTTGTTTATATATATATATATATATATCAACATTATTAAAATTAGGACACCCTAGCTAAATCCTGAACCATTGCTAATGAAGACCATATGGAAGAAGAATTCCCCTTCCCTGACCGCTCATCATTAACAATAATGCTGCCAAGAGCCTAATAGTTCAATTCACGTATCTTAATGTTTCCAATAGATATATTCACAATTCAAATCTCTATTTCCCCAACAATTTAATCACAAAAAAAAAAAAAAAAAAAAAAATGACAATAACATGAATTCATTGTAAAAATGATGAGAACTTCATATGAAGTTGAGAAATCAAAAATGGTTCATATATAGGGTAGGCCTAAATTGAAAGCAACTTTTATTGGAATGAATAATTAATTTAAAGAAGTTACTTGAACCAACAAATCCTTGCAATTCAAAAGTTAATAGATGTAACAAATTTTCTTTTTAACTCAAAGAAAAATTAAATAATTGGTTTGTGAGATGGGCTACTATCACCGAACACGATAGTCATAGCTCGTAGGAGTTGGGTTTGAGAGGTTCAAATTCAAAGACGGGGTCTTTGGGTAATCAATTGGCCATCGTGTATGGTAGCCACAGTTTAGTTCATCTTGTTAAAAAAACAGGTGTTGGCTTCCCTTTTTTTTTTTCAAATGTGAACGTGTTCGTTTGACTTTTTAAATAATAAATTTTAGTTAACTCAATTGTTAAATTCTTTTATTTTTCGAATAAAAAAAGACATTTCATAATGAAATAGACCACGACCATATACAAAAATATATGGGGGATTAGTTATTTGCTTGCTTGACATCAAAGGATATTAGAGGAATGTGTAGCTCTTAGGTGGTGTCACTGGATTACAAACCTAAAACGAAGGGCAAGAGCTTGACAAATGAGCTTAAGGTCATTCTTTATTGATGCAGCTTGCCATATATATTGATCAATCTATAAATGCATATACATCCTTCTCTTTTATCCAACATAATATATTAAGGAAAATGTTAACAAATACCCTAAGGGCATTTGTTAGTGAACTATTTTAAGAAAATTTTTATAAGAAAAGAAAAAAAGCAATTAATGTTTTGACAGTTTTTTCAATTTCTCATAAAGGTGCTATACTATAGTTTCAAAAACCGGATCGGGCCAAAACCGGATTTGCTGCTGGATTTTTGACCGATTTTGACGGTTTTAGGCATTTTTTCTGGACCGAACGGCTAGTCGATTCCCAGTTCAACTGCTTGGTTCAGTTTTTAAACTCTTGGTAAAAACTTTCCTAAAATTGTTTATTAGCAATTGCCCTAAGAGCACTTATTAGTATGACCCATATATTAATAAGGCAACAAGACATGCATCAATGCAATTAACCAAAATGCTTTTAAGAATCTTGAATAGTGGACAAGGGCTGAAATGAGGATTTTTTAGGGGATCTATTATCTATAAGTATATTACATCAAAACGTAATTGATTTTTTTTATTTAATTTATTTAAGAAAGTGGTATTCCAGCAAGAGTGGGTGGAGCTATAGCAAGGCCCTCCAAAATTTTAAAAAATTATTTTATATTATGTGTAAATATTAAAAACTTTAAATATTTAGCTACAAAAATAGAAGTTCCTCCCCTAAATGTTTGAGTTAGTCTAATGATGCTCTTAAAAACCAATAGAATTTATCAATTGGTCCAATAGTTATACAAACAAGGTAATTTTTATTTTCTTTAATTCATTTTTTGTACATGTTTAATATCAAACTAGACAATTTTTGTATAGTATTGAAGTTTAAAAGATGATAAGTTCTCCTAAAAAATTATCTTGTGAATATATATATGTCAAAGTTGTTAATTTATATACAATATATTTATAAATTATGACATACTTTAGTATCAATATATTCATGTTTATATTTGTGTATGTGCGTTTACGTATGTGTGCGATGGTTTATCTTAACTCGAGACTAATATATAAGTAGCAAAATTTGGCCTCCAAACAAAAAATCCTAGCTTGGCCCCTACAAGACTGTTTCACTTCCTGTTTATAAGACATCCCAAAAACCCATTGACCAATAGTCTAGTAATTTGGACCTGAGACCTCCAGATTTAGGTCACACCCCAAGCCAATAAGTCCACCACCCGGATTCACCCATCGAAATAAGACATAATTAAATTATTATTATTATTATTATTATACATGCATGCCTGCCTGCATATATGTGAGTGCAATCGTATTTGGAAAATAAAAACTAAAAGCTTCATTCTTTTAATGACAGAAAATAAAAGTTACACTTCCAAAAAAGTTTTTGATTACATTATTAAGGAGTTCAAATATTTAGCTTATATTTTTTTTAAAAAATATACTTACAAGTTATAGCTTTGTTTTAATTTTATGAGATCATTTTTGCATCCTCGAATATTCCAACCCAGTGAATATTTGAATGAAGGGAGGAACGTATTTGGGAGTGCATGAGGAACAAATTTTTAATTGATAATTATATTAAAATAATAAATTAATGAAATTTCAAAAATTTAGGATGAACCATGCCCCTTTTATATGTTATTAGGCCTCTATCTTTCATCTAGTTCTGCAATGGCAACTGTTGGCTAATAACAAGTCCAAGTACGCAATTCGGCTAAATCTTAACTGAGGCATGCACACAACCATATGTTAAATGTATATCTATTGCCTAAATTCTTTAATGCAATCTTGAATTACTTGGCCAGAGAAAGAGTCAGAGGTTTACAACCTTTGTTTTTTTGGTTTTCGGAGAGTCAGATAATACAACCCAAGGACAAGAAAAAGTGGTTTCTATGCTTTTAGTTTGGTTTTTTTTTTTTTTTTTAATACGAGAAATGTGGTTTTCGTTAAATCTAAAGTCATATGATGACAATCTTGTTATATATAGTTCAAATTAAATATGGACTATGGACAACAGTAGTGGCTCCAGGAATTTTTTTCAGGGTGTTCTTCAAGAATCAAGAAGCATAAATTACACAATCTAATAAAAAAAAAAATTTATATATTGACAACAATAACAATAAAAAAACACGCAAATAAATAAAGTTTTACAACATAAAACTTGTGGAGTTCAGTTGTGGTTGTTGTTAGTGTCGCTGTATAGGGATGGGCGGCGATGGCTGGAGAGAGTAAGTGAGTTTCTCATTTCCTTTTAGCTTTTAGGTTTGATTTAGTTTTAGTTTAAATTGTTTAATGACTTGTGAATCCGCGAGCCATTGAGGCAGTGAGAATTTATTTTATTTTATTTTATAATATTTGTTGAATTAAAAACGTAATTGTATTGGTGTTGGAGTAGTGACAGCCTTAGTTTGAGATGAGATTGATCTTGTACTGGGCTTTTCTATTGGCATTTGGTTTAGGCCTTGTTAGTGGTTTTATTTTATATATATATATATATATATATTTTTTTTTTTCCAGAATTTCATTCTAGTTTTTTTTTTTTTTTTTGGGGGGGGGGGGGGGGGGGGTTCCATGGTATTATAAACTAGTATGGTGAAAGAACCAGAAAAGGGATTGGTTATTAGTTTTTTGGTCGAACCGAGATTCAACCGATGGTCGAACCGACAACGACATAAATAATATAATTAATAAAATTTTAAATTATATAAATAAAAATATAATAAGTTTATTACTAATAATATGATAGCAAAATATAAAAACATAATATTTAGTGACCCTTTTCATGTAAATTTAATCAAATTTCCTTAGAATGGACAATCACATATTTAATTATAATCATAAAAATAAAAAATTTTATTTTACATATATATATATATATAATGAATTAATTGATATTATATAAAAATTAATTAGCTTTTTAAGTTTATACACTTAATTAACTAAAACTACTATTTTTTTCTAATCAAAACAGCCTTAGTCTGAGATGAGATTGATCTTGTACTGGGCTTTTCTATTGGCATTTGGTTTGGGCCTTGTTAGTGGTTTTATTATATATATATATATATATATATATATTTTTTTTTCCAGATTTTCATTCAAGTTTTTTTTTTTTTGGGGGGGGGGGGGGGGGTTTCATGGTATTATAAACTAATATGGTGAAAGAACCAGAAAAGGGACTGGTTATTAGTTTTTTGGTCGAACCTAGATTCAACCGATGGTCAAACCGGTGACGACATAAATAATATAATTAATAAAATTTTAAATTATATAAATAAAAATATAATAAGTTTATTACTAATAATATGATAGCAAAATGTAAAAACATAATATTTAGTGACACTTTTCATGTAAATTTAATCAAAATTCCTTAGAATGGACAATCACATATTTAATTATAATCATAAAAATAAAAAAGTTTATTTTACATATATATATATATAATTAATTGATATTATATAAAAATTAAGTAACTTTTTAAGTTTATACACTTAATTAACTAAAACTACTATTTTTTTCTAATCAAAATTATTGGGAAAAAAAAAAAAGTAGTTGTACAATGAAAAATGCTTAATTTACGTGTCTTTAACCAATTTGTTGTATAATATATATTATAATGTTTTTGAGAAAAAGTAGTCATACAATGACAATGTGTTAGGTAAAGCAAAAACTAAAAGTAAAGTCGTAGTATAGGTTTAAAAGAATATAAAAGTATGTGGTTTTTTTTGCTTGAAAGACCCTAATATATTGTTAAGTTGCTCAAATTATGGATCAAAATTTAATTTTATTGGCATAAAAAAATTCAGAGTGTTCCTAATTTTTTTTTTAAAAATAGATAAATATAAAATTTTAAATTATTATGTATAATTTTTTTTTTTTAGGTCAGGATGGTCCTGGACTACTCTGGCTATAAGGTGGCGCTGCCCCTGATGGGCAATATTGTTATTGTTCAAAAACCAAACAAAGCAGCATGTTTCCAAAATTTCTTATCGTAAACTTATTCACAAATGTGTTAATCAAAATAGATTTCAGGAATAATGTTCTATACCTCGGATAATTGGATCCAAGAATGTCTTTCTGCCCATATTTCCTCCAACTATAGCCATCATCAAGAGTCCTTTCATCAAGTCTCATCTCAGAGCTAACTCTCACTTTTACAGTCCACCTTCGCAATGTTCTTCCAGGAATAAAGTTCAATTGTTTTGTTAATAGACAATTTTAAAAAAGTTTTAATATTATTTTTACAGAAAATATAAAAAGTTGTTAAAAAAATCAGTCGATTTTTTCTTTTTTCATAAAAAATTTTTAAGAATATTTTCTAAATTAATGCTTTTAGAGTGCAAATGCCTTTAGAGCACCCATTAACTTTTCTCAAAGTTCAAATATTAATAGCCAATATTTAGACAAATTAAAGCCAACTCATAGCTAGTTATATAGCTTTTTTTTTTATTTACCTGTTTCTATAAACATCTCTGTGCTTCTGATCATTAAGTTCCCGATCTGAATCTTCACTTCGTAGTCCGTCAGCTAGAGATTCGAACATTCGAATTGCACCTCCTATGAGTTGTGTCTCATCCACTGAGCTGCTCAAATTGAGCATTGAAATTGCCTTTGTATATAAACCCAAGATCATTTCCGCTAAGAATTCACGGGTCTCATGCGATGAAGATGACAAATTGGGATGGATTTCAAGCTGTTTAGCTAGCTCCATCCCTAGTCTCTTGGGTAATGATGGGGATGGAGGTATTGTGCTGGAAGCTAAGGCTTGGGTACATGTGTGTCTTCCTTGGTAAGTGACTACAAACACAGCTGGGTCTTCATCGGATCGTTGAACATGCTTTCTAGCCAAACAACCTTGGACATATCGATGAGTGCATCTATAGTAGCCTCTGCAAGTTGAAACAACTTATTGCTCAGAAGAAGAAAAGAATTAAAAAAAAAAAGGGGTTATGTATAATGAAGTTTTGGTTTCTAAATATGTAAAAATGTCCAATGCTCTAAGAGCATTTACATCAAACATATCAAAAAATATAGCATTTAACATCTTAAAAATCTACTTTATCTATTTTAACATCTCACTTTTAAATACACCCAACATCAAATATTCTATTTCAATACACAACACATTAAAATAATATATAAAATACAATAAAATAATCTACCAAATCTATAAAATAATTATCCATAACAATAAAAGAAACATAGCAACAGTCACAACAGCAAACCCACAACCCAACACCACCTCGATCAACCCACACCCACACCCACACCCACACTCACAACCACAACCCAACGCCACTTCGAACAACCCACACCCACAACCAGTAGACCTTTGAATCAATCAATCCCGATCAAGCCACCAAAACCACCCAAAATCAAATCATAAAACCCACCCAAACCCAGCCACACTGGGGCGTAGCTAGAAAATTTTACTTGGGGGGCCGAGTTGTAGTATTGATATATTAACCATAGTTCATATTGAATACAAAATTATTAACTTTGATATATTGTTGTATTCTTAAATATTAATGAACATACAAAAATTATATAGTTTATTATAGAAAAATACAAAAAAAAAAATCCAACAAAAGAACAATTCACATCAAAATTATGCCCAACAATCTTTAATGGAATAAAGATAGCAATACAAAAATGTGAACAAAAAAATCTTAAATACCCTTATGCATTTCAACGCACACATAGTGGCAGAAGAAAGGAAAAAAATAATACTAATGGTAAATTAACAATGACAATTGATATAAAGAAGAAAATGCACTTGCATATTCACTTCTTTAAAGAGTCAAGAAGATGATGTTGCACTAGGAAAAAAAATGGATTAATAATTTTGGTTGAGATTTGTGTTGAGAAAAAAGAAAATGGGGCAATGGGCTGGCACTCGTAGCCACAACAAAGCTCCATAGGTCCCTAAAGATGAAAAAAAAAATAGAAATTATGTTGGAAAATGGGTTGTCAACGATGCTAGAGAGTAAGTTATTATTTATTGGATTAATTATAAATTTTTTGGACAATAGAGAAGATCAACTATCAGTCATTATCTTTTGGACTAGTTATAAATCTTAGGAATAATTGGGATAGACAAGTAATAAAGATTTGAACATTTGAAGAGGCCAACTAAAAATCCAGTGAACTAACTAGAAATCTTAGAAATAATTGCAGCCGGTTCTAATTTTTTGGGAGAGATATATCCTATTACTAGTATAGTTGTAGGAGAAAAAAAAAATGTAGCTCTGCCCCACTCGCCAAAACCCAGCGACACTTGCTGAACCACCACAATCCAGCCACCCAAATCAACAACAGAGACCCACACCCACAATTAGCAAACCACTTAATCAACCCAAACTCACAACCTAAAGCCACCCCAAGCAAACCATCAAAACCGAATTAATCAATCCCGATCAAGCCACCAAAACCACCCAAAATCAAATCACAAAAGCCACTCAAACCCAGCCACACTCGCCGAACCACCACAACCCAGCCACCCCGATCAACAGCAGAGACCCACAAACCACAAAATCGACCTCATCTTCTTCACCAATTGTGCCGAACCACCATCCACACCGGTTGCTGGAGTCAAATCGTAGCTTAGTGAGGAAGAGGGAGACAAAGAGGCAGGGAGAAAATGTAGAAAGAATGAGAGATCAGAAAGAAAGAGAAAAGAGAAAATAATAAAAAAACATAGCACCTTGCTACAGTGAGTTGCTAGAGATGGTAGCTCACTGTAGCTAGGTGTCAAAAATTATAGCATTTGACATATTTGATGTAGTGTGTTTTATGTGTGTTGGTTGTTATTAATAGCATTTTTAGCATTATAGCATGTTTGATGTGAATGCTCCTTTCAATATTTATTTACAGTTTTAAAATTTTGCAACCCCAAGCTATATCTTTTTTTTTTTTCTTTTTTTTTTTTTTATGGGACCCCGAGCTATATCTTGAATCCATAGCTAATGAGTGCAGGGGTGGCCCAAGGAATTTTTGGGGCCTAAATGCAATGTTTAAATTGAGACATTTTATATATTTAAATTTAATTAAATATTTTTTTAAATTTAAATCCATTCTTCTAATTTGTAAATGCACAAATTTTTAGTTTTTTTTTTTTTAATAATGAATTAGTCTATATATATAAAGCTACAAAGATTAAAAGAAATAATTTTAAAAACAAAGAAATGAGTGGACAGTGCTACCAACACTTTGCTAGTTTTTTTTCTTTGATAAACAATTGAGTAATGCTATATCTACAACATTTTCACAATAACTTTACAACAAATCCAAGGTGGTAATATGTTATTAGTTCTAACTTGTGCCAATCACTAATATCACTTTTTTACCTATCAATAACAAATTGTCACCAAGGATTTGTTGTGAAAATGAACATAGCATTACTTTAAACAATTTCTTTTGAGCAATGCTAGGGACAACAATTTCACAACTTTTCTAAATTAGAATAGCATAGATTTTAAATTAGAGATCGTAGTGAGCTCAAGTGTGAGTTGGCATGTTAATTTAGGTTTGTTGTGAAATTATTGTAATATTTTGTTGTGTCCATTGCATTACTAATACTGTTGTAGGTATGAAAATATTCCTGTTGGTTAAACTTTGGGGGCCATGTTCCACTTGAGGGCCTTAGGCAATTGTCTAATTGGCCTAGTGGTAGGGCCGACCCTAAATGACTATTGTTATATTCACATGTGAGTAGTGTGATTGGTTAAAAAGTGAAGTCCTATATTAAATACAAATGAGAAGAATGTGTAATATAATATACTTGGGTTTATACACATAAGTTTAAGCCTTTTGGGACAAGTGGTGTTTTTATATGTTATATTAACTACTCAATTGGAATCTCTCCAATGTATTCTCTCTCTAACAAGTGGTATCAGGGAAAATATTTAGAAGACAAGTGTTTCTTAGCTGATCTTTTACTAAGTAGAACGAGGAAGACTCCCATGGTGGAGAAAAATGGTTCTACTAGGTATGTGTATGTATTGATGACTCTCATAGTTGTGTAAGGAAGACTCCCATGTTCGCCCCACCCATGGTCGATTAAAGTACATATTATTGGTGATGGTAATATATGACACTTGGATTGTAAAGAAAACTGCTTCCATTCAAGTTGGGAGACTAACTGAAGTGCCACAAGTGACTTGGTAGCTATAAAACTCACATGTGAAAGGGGAGATTTGTTGTGATATTCATATGAATAGTGTGGTTGGTTAAGAAGTGAAGTCCCATATTAAATACTAATAAGAAAAGTAATTAATTAATATAACATAATGGGTAAGGATTTGATGTAAACTAACTCCTACAAAAATGCATGTGTCAATGTCTCAGATTGACACCTTTCCAAGCTTATATGTAAATGAAAACTTTCTTATTAAGATTAAATTTTTCACCAAATGGCCACTTGACATATGTGTATTTTGCAAGAGTTGCTGCAACTTAGTTTGCAACAAATCCTTGCCCTAACATAATTAAGTTCATACCTATAGACTTTAAGCCATTGAGGACAAATGATATTTCTATATGTTATATTAACTATTCAAATGGAGACTCCTCAAAGTGTTCTCTCCCCCAACAATGAGGAACACATGAAGAAGTGTTCCAGACCACCAGTTGTTTGCTTCCATGGCCACTTGGGCCAGAAGTAATAGGCCATACTCCTCCTTGCTCCTTACTGTACATCTTATTAAAAAAAGCTTGTCGGCTTTTCATATAAAGGTAAATTAGAAATTCAATGTGTTCGTTGACATTTTAAAAAAGATAATATTTTGAGCATTAGTATCAAGTTTATCAAATGCTAAATTTTTTATATTTAGTACACTAAATACCAAAAATCATACTTCATGAGATGTGTCAAATGCTTAAAAATTTTGGCACATGCTACAATGATGTTCTACTTTTAGAAGGGTAAGACTAGTGTGCTAAAAATTTAGGTTTCATTTTATTACTTTCTCTCTCTCTCTTTATTTTTTTATTTTTTTATTTTTTATATATAGGAACTTTCTCTCTCTTTTAATTTTTATTAACAAAGAAAGAATTAAAAAAGAACAAAAAAAGAAGAGTAAATTGCAAAATATACCCCTAAAGTTTGGGGTTACTTGAATTTTTCACCCCTGAAGTTTGAAAAGTTAGAATTTATACCCTGCAGTTTACTTCCGTAAGCAAAAGGGGCCCCCTCTGTTAGTGTTCTAATACGTTGGAGACTGATGTGTAATTTGTTGCCGCATCAGCCAACCCAATATGACACAGTTTCACCTAAAGTTTAATTCCACAAGACTAGGCCACTCAACGACGCCATTTTGGTTGAAATTAAAAGATTCAAAACACAAACTGCTTTATGCATTCTCTCTGAAATCAACACACCAAGTTGAATTCCAAAATACCAGGCCCACTGTTCATTTGAGAGTTCGACGTGCATTGCTTTCTACATTCTCTAAATTGCTCTCCATTATAATGATTTCTTATATCAAAACAGTAGCATTCTAACAAATTTGTCAAAGGGTATACACATATAAACTTAAACTACGTTGGATAAGACATTTAACATAAACTCAATTAGTCAACAAATATAGGAAAACATGTAACAAACTCAACTCTTTGAGGCATTCTGCCAAACATCTAGCAGATAAGACTGGTATTTTTACCCAGAAAAACGAAAAACGAAATATGGACAACATAAAAGGATTAGATCAAGACCAACAAAGAGAAACCCTTTTTCACTAAAGAAATGAAAATATAAAAATGCAGTAACAAAAACCAAACAAAATCTTGTTATGTGGCAAAAAATTACACTTCAGACTCCAGCATGTCACTTAACGAAAATCTTGTTATAGTTCGAATTGATACGGACTATAATCTTGCTATTGTTCAAAAACCAAACAAAGCAGCATGTTTCCAAAATTTCTTATCGTAAACTTATTTACAAACGTTTTAATCAAAATAGATTTCAGGAAGGATGTTCCATACCTCGGATAACTGGATCCAAGAATGTCTTTCTGCCCATATTTCCTCCAATTATAGCCATCATCAAGAGGCCTTTCAAGTGCCATCCCAGTGGTAACTCTCACTTGTTCAGTCCACCTTGGCAATGAAAATAAAACTCTCATTTGTTTTTATTAAAGGACAATTTTGAAAAGGTTTTAATACTACTTTCATACCGAATATAAAAAGTTGTCAAAAAAGTCTATTATTTATTTATTTTTTCATAAATTTTTTTTTAAAATATTTCCTAAATTAATGCACTCAGAGCACCCACTAACTTTTTACAAAGTTCAAACATTAGTACCCCAACATTTAGACAAATTAAAGTGGACTCCTAGCTAGTTATATATAGCTTTAATTTACCTCCTTTTAGAAGCATCTATGTGCTCCTGATCCTCAAGTTCCCTTGAATCTTCACTTCGTGGACTGCCAGCTAGAGATGGCGGAGATTCGGACATTCCAATTGATCCTTGTATGGGTTGTGGCTCACCTGAGCTGCTCAAATTGAGCATTGAATATGCCTTTTCATATGAAGCTAAGAAATTTTCCCCTAAGAATTCACTGGTCTCATGCGATGATGATGGCGCATTGAGATGGATTTGACGCTGTTTAGCTAGCTCCATCCCTTGTGCTAAGTGGGGGGTCTTGACCAAGTCTTTAGAGTCGCTAAGATCTGGTAGTCTTAGCTTGGCCAAATTCTGTGATAAAAAATAGATATGGGAAATTAAGTAATCAAGACTCAAGAACGCAATTGATATTTTAGGGGGATTAAAAAAAAAAGGCACTAGCACGCATTAATGGAAAACTTACACTAAATTCCTCAGGTAATTGCTCAATGCAGCTTCGAGGCATCATGAATTCAACAAGATTATTCGGTTGAAAACTCATTGGCATGAATTTCAAAGGATAATCATGCAATTCCATCATTCGTAACTTATTAGAATTAAAACTGAGGTCTATAGGATGGTTGACATTACAAATATCATTCAACCTTAGACCATTCATATTCGAGAAAGCTTTGGCATTCAAGTTTTCTCTATGTAGAGGTGAATTTAGCACCGTGCCTTCTACAGATCCTGTTCCCTATTAACCAAGAACAATGAAATTAGGGTAGGGAAAGATATAGCAAAAAATTGCTAGAATTATACAAATACACAGTTCTCTAAGTTTATGTATACTAATCCACTTACATTATCATTATTTAGTACATGAAATGCATCCTTATTACAAAGACAAAACCTACGACATTTTTCAAGCTCTTGAGGTGATTTATGATGAACAATTTTGTCATTGAGAGTTTCTATATTCTTGTAACAACCAAAACCTTCCATATGTGCCACTTGGTTTTTGTCCAAAAACAGATTTTGCTTTGTATCATTCAATCCCCTCTTACTTCTTTCTAGTTTATCTAGAATTTCTCCTTTAGGGATTTCTTCTAATTGATGTAGGTAATCTTCCCATTCCTTTCTTGGTCTACCAATCAAGGAAGAACCCAAAACTTTAAGAGCTAAAGGGAGCCCTTTAGCATACTTCAAATAATCATTGGACAAATCCACAAAATCTTTTTTAGGATAGGTTTGGTTAAACACAGTCCAACTAAAGAGCTCCAAAGCTTCACCATTATCTAATCCATTAACCTTATGTATGGTAACCACGCGATGCCTTTCTAGCAAGTGCTTATCTTTACTTGTGATAACGATCCTACTCCCTAGACTAAACCAATCATGATTCCCTACTAATGCCTGTAATTGTTCGTCTTTGTCAGCATCATCAATAACAATAAGAACCTTCTTATTGAGTAGTCCCTTTTTTATGACTTTGATCCCTTGACGATGGTTCCATATGTTTACTTCTTTTACCTTGAGGGTCTTAGAGACAAGCTGCTTTTGTAAATAAACTAGACCATGTTTTTCAACTGTTTCTCTAACATTACAAATAAAGCTGCTAGCTTCAAATTGATGACGAATTCTGTTATAAATGACATATGCTAGAGTGGTTTTACCAATCCCAGGAATCCCCCAAATCCCTATAGTGTGAACATCATCTGACATTGTACCAAATAAGTTCATCATTTCCATCACACGTGAGTGTATTCCAACAAGGTGCTCAGAAAAATCTGGGAATTCACGATTCAATTCATCAAATATGCTTTTTGTGATTTCCTGGATATCTTCTAATTCATAACTGTAAAAATAATATAATTGTGATGAGACTAGGTGTGCTAACTGCTGGGTGTAAAGAGACAAAACATCATTATATGCAAGATGTTTAGCTTCAGTAGAGAAATATTAAATACAAACAAAGTTTTTACCAGTCAAAACAATCCCCCCTTCGCCTGAGAGAGAGAGAAGAAGAAAATCTTTTGGAAAATCCAAAATAATAAGCCTATAGTTCTATACTTTTAGAAAAATTAAACCCTATATTTTTAATCATGTCAATTTAAACACTACACTTTCATTACCGTGACAATTGAAACCCCTTTCCCACTCCATTAAATCTTTTGTGAGAAATCTAACACCAATACCAAAAAACAAAACAAAAATACTAAAAGTACTACAAGTTTTATTAACATATAATAATGAATGTAATTTGTAGGTTTCAACCACCTCATAGATAAATATTTGAATTATCTCTTGATAATTAATGACACTTCAATTTGTAAGTTTAATATTAATGTACTAAAAACTATTGTACTAGCACTACTCCACAAAATGACACTCTTCAACCCTAATAACTCATTAACTTTAAGAGTAATGCTAGAAATATAAATTTTTTTACAAAAAATTTTACAGACCACTGATGTGGTGAATGATTATTGGTAAATAAAAAAGTTATGCTAATGATAGGTCTAGATGAAAAGTTTTCATTAACAACCAATAAGAAGTTAGCTACATTAATAAGTTGTAAAAATGTTGTAAAATAGTTTGCGGCTGTATCATTGCTCTTAACTTAAACACATCTAGGAAACCATTACTCTAAGGGGAAATTATTGTGTACTCCTAGAGTACCATAAATACGTACTCCCTCCTCTTACATGAATGGTGAGTCTCATTAATTAAATTTATGGTGAGACCCACCATTCATGTGAGAGGAGAGAATACACATTTATTGTACCAGGAGTACCAAATAATTTTCCCACCCTAAGCCCCTAATATCTCTCTCTTCAACTTAAAACGTTAAATTGTCCCTATAAAAAAAAAGGTTAAATTGTCATCTGTGAACGTAGATGATAATAATGACAAATTGATAATGCTAGATAATTAGAACAAAACCAAAAATATTTTTCAGAAATTTTCCAAATCACCAGAAGAAGAAAAGGTAAAGTGGTACCTATCAATTCAATGCCTCCCGCAGATCTTGCTCACTTCTGTTAGTGCAGCTCTCCACTTTTGTACCTTTTCTATGCTAACCTCCGGGTCTTCTTTATGCTTAAGGAACGCTTTCTCAAAAGTCTCCCTCTGATTCCCAACATCAGAGGGATTTACATGGTAGAAAACAAGCAGAACTCTCAGCCCCTTGTCTTTCATGCATTCAAGAATTTTGACCCGTTCATTCAAGCACCACTTTGAAAAGGCATAGTTTTATGAGATAATAATAATTGCATACTTGGATTCTTCTATTGCTTTCATGAGTCCTGAAGTAATGGGTGTTCCTTGCTCGAGTTTTTCGTTATCTCTATATGCGTTGATGCCTTTTTGTTTCAAAGAGGTATATAGATGATCTGTAAAATTCTTACGGGTGTCCTCACCATAGAAACTGAGAAAAACATCGTGTTCCCATAGTGGAGTAGATGAAGATGATGATGATGAGGATGTACAGGCTTTTTGAGTGCTCACGAAAGCCATTGAAAACTGGCAAACTGTAGCTTGTTTATAGAAAACAATCGTACTAAAAGAGAATGGAAGTAGAGCTTTATGAGAACTCCATTTTAACACAATAACATTACCGTTGGCTTTCTCATACACATAGAACAGAAAGAATCATACCGAGAATCAGAGCAACGATCTGGGTCATGGACAAGAAAATCCACCGCTGGTCTCAGTCTCACTCTCAACATCGGAGATAGAGGTATTGGAGGTTTTGGGTAGATAAAGAGGAATCGGTTTTAGGTAAGATAAAGAAAAATCAACTAAACTTTATGCTTTTTAATTGGTAGGTAAGGGGTTGGATGAGAAATCTGAGAGCAGTTTGTTACTTGGTTCTTCGAAGCCATGTCTGTGTGGAGGAAAATAATGAAGACTAAAAAAGAAGAGAGAAGATAAAGATGCGAAGATGGACGGAAAAACAGACTTTTTTTTTTTTTTTTTACTCTTCACTCAATTTTCGTCATTCATCACTACTTATCACTCATCACTTAAAATACCCCAATTTCCTATACCCACTCGTTTGGCACACTTTACTCAACTTCTCGTCACTCAATTTTTCTACTTTTTTGTGGGACCCATATTTGTAAATTGGTTAGACCCTTCTGTTAAGCCTACCTGCGGAACCCATTCCCCACTGTTTTCTCTTTTCTCATTTTTCCTTCACCCCTGTTACTCTCCCAAAACACAAACCCGAACCCAGCTAATCAGACCTTTCCTAGGCCTCCTTAAACACCCAAACCCTAATCCCACCTCATCTTCCTCAAACCTAAATAACCAAAACCTACAATACTTGGTAAGGGCAACAAACCCATTAAAACCCGGATTCCCCAAAATTAAAAAGACCCGGAATTCCTTTTCCTTTTCCAAACCTTTGAAATTCGAAGATTCAACTTCAACCACAATAACAAAAATAGCAACAAAAACAATAACAGCAGCAACAACACCCATTTCTCCCAAAACACAAACCCAAACCCAAATCCATAAAAATTTCAGAAGCTCCCTCGCCTCGTCAGGACTGTCACCAGTGAACAACACCCATCTCTCCGAAATGTATGGTGGTGCAATCTCCTCCGTCGTGACTCAGCAGCGTCAATGACCTTTGAAGAAACATGACCTATTTCCTCCATTCCTCCATTCGTGACCCATTCATGTTTGTTCAAGGAATGGGTATTTTGAAACCCATTCATATTTGTATTTTGGAAACCCCAAATCCAAATCCAAACCCATCCTTACCCGGTCATGGAGTGCAGCGAAGACCAAAAATATTTTGTGATGAAGAAGAACAAAAAAAAAAAAAAAAAAAAAAAAAAAAGAAAAAAAAAAAGAAAGAAAGAACTGCAAAGCTGAGATCATGGAAGAATAGCATATTTTTTATTGGAATTAATTGCCCAGCTGAGATCATTAGGTAGCTATATAAAGCCATGGAAAACAAGTAAGTGGACACACATATCATATTACAATACACAAATCATATTAGAACGAAACTAAGCACAATACCCAGTACCCACATAAAAATTGCAGAGCACTCTTTACTCCACCAAAAAAAAAAAAAAACAAAGGCTTACAACAAAGAAATTTTTTTTTTTTTTTTTTTTTTTTTTTTGTGATGATCTTAGAAAAGAAAGAGGAAAAGAGATGGTCTGAAGGATGGGCTGTGTTAATGGCAGATAGGTATGGAGAGAAGAGAGTGGCTTGGGAAGAGAAGAGGAAGAGGGGAAAAAGAAGAAAAAAAGAAAGAAAAGAGATGGTCTGAAGGATGAGAGAGCCGTTGGTAGTCAATGAGTTGGCAAGGAAAAGACAGGACATAGAAAACAGGGGCCACCATGTGAAGATATTTACAAAAATGCCATCATAACTTTGTTTCCATAACTTGAAAACACCTAAAATGTGTTTTTAATTTTCATAACTCATCACTCAAAAATCAAAGAATTGAGTGATGGAAACAAAAACTGGAAATAATGCCAAACACACTTCTCAACTGTGGGACTTACATATTTTGAGTTTTGGGTGATGGCAACTGAAAATCCAAACAACCCCTAATTTACTTTTACAACGCTGGACCTATTTTTTATTTGTAGTGGAAGTGGAAGTGGAAGAGTTTTTTTTAGTGGGACTGTGGGAGTGGAAGAAGATGAGAGACTTGTGTTGGGTGCAAAGTACCGTGTGGGTCTAGCTCACACGCCTTGTCAAAGCTCATTTATGAGCTTGCCTCCAAAAGTCTTCAAGTAAGTGAGACTTTTGGAGAGCTAAAGCAAGAGAGCCATCTTCGGCCAATTTGCATGAGTTCCAGAGAGAGCAAGACACAGAGAAATAGAGAGTTTAGTCTTGAGAGGTGTAGTTCGAATGAAGAGATAGAGAGAAACACAGTGAGAGTGTGAGATAATTTTGATTTTGGATCATTAATTTTGATTTTGTCCCCTATCAATTTAAAATTGGGGTCCATATTTCATACACCTAACATTACATAGCGTTTGAAAAAAAGAGGTCATTTCATTTATATCTATTGACGAGTGTTCATGTCATGTCAAGATAGGGGTGTTATGCTAAATAGCTTAATTCGAACTTGACCCATTTAATAATTGTGTCATCACCCTTTAAGTCTAACACAACCTGTTAATAAAATGAGTTGAAATGACATGATCCACTGGACACGCTTAATAAACGGGTTATGTTAGGTTGACACGACCCATTTCAACCCACTTAAAATTAAACAGGTTGGGTTGACACAAATTTAATCCATTTAACCCACTTCAAAAAAGCACCTATTAATATTGTTATAAATTTAATACACAACAAATTTGATACAAACTCATAACATCAAAATACCTATTAAGCATACAATTTAAAAGTTCATACTAACATCAAATACTTGAAACTCATCATTGAAAAGTTCAAAATATCATCAAAGTAGTTAATAAATATTAAGTCCATAATGTAGGACTATCCATATAAAAATAATTTTTTTTACATCCTAAAAGAAGTGCATACACTTTGACCGAAATTCAAAATAATATAGTTCAACAAAAACATAATATCTATCTAGAAATAAGTTATTTACATCCCAAAAGAAGTGCATACATTTCAACTCAAATTCAAAATAAAATAGTTCAACAAAAATATGACATTCACATAACTCACCAAATGTTAATGTGGGGCCCAAATATTTAGCAACCCCGACCCACTTTGCATCCGGCCCAAGGTTAGTGCCGAGAAGGGTACAAAGTCCGAGGATGAGTGGAAGAAATTCAAGTCATCTGGGACCTCACCGAGGATGCTCACGTCCTCGGCAAACCGACATTGAAGGGAAGGAGCTGTCATTCACTCATTAAATGCACGCCACCAATACTCTGGTCACATCAACGGTGAATTGACCAGCCAACAGTGATGCCTTGGTTGCTTCAACTAACAAAAAGCCTGCAAAGGCGGTTGATGGGACAAGCCCTCAGACACAAATCCAGATGGCCAACAAGTGGACGGCAGAGATCAACTGAACAAGACTATATAATAGATAGAATCCCCAAAGGAAGGGGGCTTTTTCTGGCCAGAAAGGGGTCTTTCTTTCTTTTAGGGTGTACAGAGGACAACCCTTGTACTCATTGATTCTAAGGAAAAGAGCTCCTCGGACTGGGCTGAGGATGAGCTTTCCTTAAGAACACTTAGTCAAATTTTAGTTATCCTTCCTAGAAACCCACACTGACTGTTGTCTTTCTTGCTAGTGTCTGGCCCTTCTATCCACTCTCTACAAATTCATTGTAAGGGGGCTGCCCGAAACGGGTCCCTACAGTTAAGTATAAAAAATATACCATAGTTTATGTCTCTCTTATTTTATTTTTAAGTTTAATATATAGGTTGGATATAAAATGTGTTTGACAAATTTGAAATAAAACAAATATTTATTTGTTAAACAAGTTATGTTAAATGGGTTATTTTGGGTTGATATGAATAAATTGGCATGTCATGTAATACCCCGATTTGATTTTATGATCATCACCGTCATCGGTATTATTATTATTATAGAGTTGAAGTACAATATGCGTGTGCACGGTAAGAGGGAGTAGACAATTTTATGGTGCTACAAAATAGGTGAGAAAATTAAAGTTTTAGTGCATAAAATTTAGTACAGCAATTAAAATAAGAAATAAATAAATAAAAGAGGAAAATGTTTTATGGGCCTCTTGGAGACTAAAGAAATAAGTTTAAGTGGGTTTTAAACTATAGCCCACTATCCCACTAAGCCCACATTTCTGATGTGTTAAAATATAAGTTGGAGGAAAAGATAATTAAGGTTTGGGATAAGAAGGGTTTCATCACTAAGGAGGCTAGAAGGTGTATTTTTTCTTGGAGTTAATTGAAGAGACAACTAATTGTTCAGGTATGATTTTTCATCTCTTAGAATCGAAGAATTAAAAGAGTTAGTGATGTGCAGATTGTTAAAAAGGGGCATTTTCCTAGAATTGTTATTTAAACTATTAAATCCTAGATTGCCCACTGCCCTTGATGCGGGTCCTTGAACAGATTCATGGAATCTCAATTCCTAATTCATGAACACGGCTGTAAAATTTCAATTGTGGTTAATACATATATTACAGGATGGCTTTAATGTTAGGAGGGCTTAAACGTTGTTTCATTGGATTAATATATATTAAATCCATGAATAAGACTTGCATCATTTTTATAGGGCTATAAGAACTTTCAGGTTGCTGATCTATACCGTAAGGTTTATTTATGTTTTGCTAGAGAATTTGCACCCGATCCCACCATGTGCCACTAGTTAGCTCTCACTTTTGTCAATGTCCAAGTTCTCTGATGGATGAATTGATGGCCTTGGTAGACTATTGCCTAGGTGTTGATTAAATTTCAAGCACCATGAACCATTTAGGTTCAACACGTCTTCAAATATTTAGAATAAAAAAAAAGGATAAGGACAGACTTGAGATTTTCATACCAAAATTCTCATATTAAATCCTAGAGTATTGACTGCTAGGTTGGAGTTTTGATAAATTCAAGGAAGCATATTCTTGGGTAGAGATGCTTTGCATTAGTGTTATCTTTTAGTTCAGCAAGTATAGTTTTAGTGAGTCAATTTGTATAAGTCAATAAGATTTATATTTTGTGGAGGATATTAAGTAATTTTCATAATTGATTATAGGTTCTATTTAAGAGTATTTTTGAGACTATTTGGAGGGTGTTTCAGCTGGACTTTCAGAGCGATTCAAGTGCTGTAAGTAATTATGCATAATATGCACAAGTTTTGTCATTTAGGTTCTTAGATGTCAAAGGTTTTCAAAAGTCATAATTTTAAGCTTACGTTTTCTAAAGTTTATTGAAAGCATTTTTACATCATTGAAAGAGAACTTTGATTTCTTTTCAAATAATATTTAAGGAGAAATTTTGAATTTTAAATCACATTTTGAATGTCCATATCTCATTTAAAAGATAACTTCTAAACTAAAATATTTTCCGAAAATAATTGAGTTTCAATGTAAGTTTTCTAAAAAGGTTCTTGTTCTTAAATTTGTTAAAACCAAGTGATTTCAAAGTCATATTCCTATTCTCCAAATGGTATTTAAAATGTTTCTTTTAGCAAATTGAATTTTCAGATTTACTCAAGAATTGTAATATATTTATATAAACTCCTCAGTTTCTATTCTTTCCCCAAGAGAGTCAAGCATCCTTTGATTTATGTTCTATTCGATATTGTGATCTTTGATATGCCTTTGTATTTGAAAGGAAGTTGTTAATATCAAGTAAATTATTATATTTCGTATAAACTTTGATTTGTGATATGTGACTCAAAATAAGTGTTTTTAGAATTGATCAGATATATCAGATATATGTGTAAATCTGCTCACAGGATTGTATGTGAGAATATGTGTTGATCCCTCAACACCAGCAGGGGTTAGATGTTGGTATCT
Organism: Quercus gilva; assembly: GCA_023621385.1. NCBI lineage: Eukaryota > Viridiplantae > Streptophyta > Magnoliopsida > Fagales > Fagaceae > Quercus > Quercus gilva. Next base: position 5,015,353 of record CM042482.1, on the reverse strand, counting down.
GCTCACAGGATTGTATGTGAGAATATGTGATGTGTATATGTGACACTGTGCTCTGATCAATTATGTGTATGTGTTTTCTAATGATTTAAAGATGTGATTACATGTGTATAAAGTGATTCATTATATGTTTTGGAATGATTATTTTTTTATATCATTGAATGAGTTTGTGAAAAAAATCAAAACACTCGTGCTTGGCTTGACTCTATTCTGTTGTGTATTTTGTATAATTACTTACTAGATGTGGCTCACCCCATCAATTACTATTTTTCAGATTAAAGTGTAGTTGGGAATATAGAACCGTTGGGTCACTTTGTAAGGTGCAAGGTAGAGCAGGGAAGCTGTAGGCGATTTCAGTGTTACTTGAAGACTTATAGAATTTTAGTTATTCTTATTTTGTAATTCATGTTTTACGTTTTGGAGATTATTTCCAATTTATGGAGTTTAGATTTTTGTAAGAGGTTATTTATTAAGAGTATTGTTTCATTGGAGTTTTAAATTATTTTGGATTTAATTATACTTATTGAGTTATGTAAGATTAACAAGTTAGTCATGCATCTAAATTCATGTTCCATGGATTTGGGTCGTGACATGTCAAACATGTCAATTACAAGTCAGGCAGGTGGACCTGTTTATAGCACGTTTCTTATCGTGCTGCTTTTGGGTCAACTATTTATGACTTGAACTTGCTAAGGCCCAACCCTAACCCATAAAAACCCATATTGTTCATCTTATGTTCACAAGCCATGTCAAACATTGACACCCCTAACTTCTAAGCCTTCCTCCATTCCACGCAATTAATCTATAGTCACTTTTTTCCCCTTTAGCTTATGCTTTGGAAAAAAAAAAAAAAAAATCAATACACAATACTCTTATTATAATCTAATTTTTTTTAAAAAATATTATTGAATTGATGTTTTGGGCTTAGAGATTGACATATTAATTTAAATTTGGACTTATATTTTTAAGATCCTTAATAATTTATATGAGTTTTGATCAATAACATACATAAATATAAATAATAGTTGGTAGTCCTGAAATGGTATACTAAAATGGGCTGATATTGAAATATTTCGTTCAAATACGCAAATCGTAATGGGTTTGAAACAATATCCATAACATTGGTTTACGTCAATTTCTCCCCAACCCACTGTCCACTGTCATTTGTCCCCCTCCCTTCCCCCCCCACCCCCTTGCATTAAAAAATTTTCAGTTTTTTACTATTTTATGATCTTATCAACATTTCACAATTGAAGTACTTTTTTTTTTTTTTTTTTTAAGAACACAATTCAAGTACTTATATGAGCCATAAATGCAATTCAAGTTAGTAGTATTCTTATTTCATAATCTTTTTATTTTTCTAATATTTCTTATTTTATAAATTATGAAATTGTTTTATTTAATTCTTGAATTTATTCTGTAATACAATTTATTAATTTAAACTACTCCAAAATTGTAGTGTAAATACTTTTTTTTTTAAATTTTATAAATTATAATTGTAAGAACCAGATTTGAGTCCCTAGCCCAAAAAGTGGATGGACTTGGGCCCAAAAAACCTAAAACAATGAATTTGTAGAGAATGAGTTGGAAAACTAGGCTAAAATGAGTTGGACAACAAATAGGGTTAATTCGAATGACAAGAAAAAGAAGATGGACAAGTTTTAACTACAGAAAATTGTCATCGGCACGGTTTGAGGAGATTAGTTCTTATGTATTGCTTTTAAGTTTGATTACAAGTTTGGTTCCTGATTGCTACAGTGTTTCTCTCTTGATTTCTTGATCCCTTTATTGTGGAGGATCTCTTCCATTATATAGTTCTCTTTAGACAATCTTGGCTCTCCACTTATTGATCATCTAAACTACTATTTGAGTGCTTGTCCCATCAGACACCTTTTCAAACCCTTTGTGTGTTATGGAAGCTAATGCAGCACTGTTTGGGGGTCTTCTCCACTTTAATGCAGCCAGAAAGTTAGCTGTAGAGTATTCAATGCAATGGTAGCAGCCTTCTCCTTAGATATTTTAGGACTCCCCTCCCTCTGTCTTAGGTTTCTGTAATGCTTATCCGTACCTACAGGGCTTCCTGGAACGTTCCCCTGGATGGCAGACCACCTCTTCGGACCTCGGCTTTGGTTGGCCAAGGATGCATTCATCCTCAGCCTACCCTTCTGGGCCTTTATGACCGAAATTAACTTCTTCATTTACTAACACGGTCTCCCTTGACAATGTTTATTTCTCTTCGGACGGCCTCTCGTCCTCAGTTTGGGCCTCAGGCCCAATATACATTTGTAGATAATGAGCTCCTGGCCCAATACCCCGACAATAATAAATGACTTTTTTGGGATAAGGAATAGATAACTTAATAGCATTTTTGAACTTATTAATTTACCGGAATGAATATTATAAAATTATTTAAGCTATTTTTTTATAATTATAAAATATATTATTATTCAATTAATAAACATACTATTCAACCAATGAACCACTCTCTTAGCTGGGTGAATCCTCAGTTCGATTCTAAGAACTACGATTGAAACCCTGGCATGCAGCATCATGGAAGTAAATTTTCATTTTTTTCATCTTTTTTTATTTTAAGAAAAAAAAGTTATCATATATTTTTTTTTAAATCAAAAAAATTTATCATTTAAAAAAAAAAATAGAGATACCACTTAATCAAACAATTTAATTTCCAAATTTTGACCCAAATATGTTATATTGGTCCTTCAAGTTCTTTAATTTTTTTTTTCATGTGAGCTTTCACTGTATATACCAACACGGCAACATCATAGAAATTTATGATACGATGGGAAAAAGCAAAGGGATAGAAGTTTACGTGGATTTGCAACACGACCCACATCCGTGAGACAAGAGCGCAAAGGGCTACATCTTTTCTTCATTTTTATTTTTTATTTTTTGAAGGACGAATATACACGCATCACACACAAAGGAAAGAGAATAAGGTAGACAAGAGAGCAAAGGGCTACATTTGCTCTTCGTTCACATGGAAAGCGAAACCATTTCCAACAAACTTTATACATTTATATTTTATACTGCAAAAGGAACAGTAAGTTAGAATTAGGCACCTGATAATTATTTTTACCAAAAAAAAAAAAAAAACACTTGTGTGAATTCAAATATTCAAAACACACCAGCACAACTTCTACATAATCCGAATCCAAACAAATCCGAGGACCCTTCTCAGAAGTTTCAGGAGTCCATCACATTTGTCATAGCACAAATTATTTTAATGGTCCAAAAGAATTATAGCTGTGAAGATACCGAATCTTTAAAATGGGACAATTCCAAGATGCCATTTCCTTTCGAAGTCAGATTGGTTTTTTCTTTTATTTTATTTGCAAATTATGTTTCTTTTACCAGCCAAGTCAACAAAGCTGACATATCCACTATGTACATAAAGAATGAAAAATTACTTCATTGGTTGAGACTTGAGAGAGAAAGAAGAAAGAAAGTAAGAGGAAGGGGGGAAGAGGCATCCGGCGAAAATAACAAGAAGATAATGATCCACATCGAATTAACTTTGTCACTTGACATATTTATCATATGAGTAAAGGAATAAAGTAAGTAACCAACCTTAGTTAACATCACAATTTCAAGAGAAAAACCTATAACACGTGTGAATCAAATCGTAACTTAAAGTCCCGACTTTAGTTCATTTCCATACGCTGTGTAATAAATATTGTCTCAATCTCAATTACTCACAACATAACAAGTGGGGCTCTAATCTGATTTCAAAAGAAATAAAATAAAAATCTATAAGGGGATGCCTCAATTGTGTTGGACTTAATGGATACATCATACGCAGATGCATAGGCAGAATTGACAAATTACTCCGTTTATTTGGCTAAGATTTGAGACAACGTGGTCTAAAACTAAAACCCTAACACAATACAATGAGAGTTACAAAGATCACAATAATTTGTTGAGCAATACTCAAAAGAGAATACTCAGGTTCAATCCCAATAACTTTGGAAGTCTTTCGATAAGATTTCAATATTTTAAAATCGTTGGTTGGGATTTTGGGAAGCTCAGTATGTTGTGAAGGTTGAAGCAACTGTTGCAGCACATATAAGGAAAAAGAGATGAGAAATTGACAACGTGATGGAACTTCCGGCTGATGACTTAGCATTAGCTCCAGTTCCTACATAAATGAATAACATCAACATTATTAGTGAGCAAAGTAGATAAATAAATCATTTTGAGGTTTCATTGATGAGTAAAAGATAAATCAAACTTGTTTTGTGCCACTTATTTCTCAAGTTTAATTGAAATGATTGAACTTTTTGAACCCAGAATGCGGTTTGTACCTTAAGGTCCTGGTGATCCCACGGGAGAGCCACTTGGTGAAGCAATTGCTGAAATTAGGAGATAGGTTAGCATAGATGAAAATAATACTTGATTTTGAAGTCTGTGCTACCTAGCTATTTCTCAAGATTAATAGAAAGTATTGAACTTTTTGATCCCAAATGTGGTTGTATTTGTCAAAATCATGATAATTTTGCATGCAATTGAACAAAGAACGAAGTAATTTGTACCTAAAGATTTTGGTGATCCTGAGGGAGAGCCTGCTGGTGAACCAGCTGGTGAAGTAGTTGCTGAAATCAAGAGGTAAGTTAAAAACTCTCATAATTTCTTTTTAGAAATGAAACTCTCACTTGGATTCACTACATAAACTTCCCTCATTTATTTATTTCATGTATGTTTAAATTCTATACTAACTCAGTTAATAAAATTTTTTTTAAAAATGTACAAGAAAATTTGAGCAGTGTAATTGATGTATATATTAGCATGGTTGGGTACCATTGCTTTGGAGGAAATCATGAAACCACTTTGCAGATTCTTTAGGAATGCGCTTTAGATTGTCATTGTAATCCACAAATTAAAGCCCAAATCTTGCACCAATTCCACCTCCCCATTCATATGAGTCATGTAGACTCCAGTAGAAATATCCTCTGATGTCCATACCATTCCTGCAAAAAATGGCAGAAATAAACTCTAATTATATTCCAAAACCAAAACATTCCAAAAAAATCATAGCCTTAAGAAATTATTGTACGATTTTGACCAATATGTCTTTAGAGTCCAACATAATTGAGGGAATAAAATCCCTCGTCCCGTCTTAGTGTTTCATTTTATGTTGTGTTACAATGTTAAATAAAGTTTGTTACTTACTTTAGTGCATTAATTATGCAATATAAATGTCGATTAACATAGTATCTTCGAAGTGGATTTTGTAGCTGCTTAGCAAGTGGAAGACTATCGTTCCTTGGCTGATCACTAACACCTATTTATATGGGAGAAAAAAAAAAAGGAAACTATTGTTAGTATTATGTGTGTCTGGCTATATTTATATAGGGAACATTAGCAAAAAAATTCCAACCATTTTCTGTAATGTAGATCTTAGGATTTTGGTATCTTTTCTTCAAAGTCTCCGAAAGTTTCTGTAGCCCTTGTGGATAAATGTAAACGAAACTCCCTGGAGCCTGCATTGTAGAGCAACACAAATATTCTTATCAATCGAATATGTAATTACATATACATCATCTAGGAAAAAATTATCACTTTTCATCCTCGTAAATTTGGATTGTTTTTGTTTGATCCTTTTTTTTTTTTTTTTTTTTTTTTTTTTTTTTTTTTTTTCACATCTTTTATTTTAATCCCTGAATTTTCATTTTGGTTCAATTGACACGACAGTGAATCTCCGTAGGTGAGATGGTAGTAAGGATGTAATTAAATTGTCTCAAAAAAACTTGGGGACATATGAAAAATCAATGATAAACGAAAACAACTTGTATTTATAGAGACCAAAAGAGACTTTTTGCCAAGACCTTCTAGAAAATGAAATAATTTTTGTTTAATAAACCTCAACTAGTGTTTTTTAGTGACAAAAAATTACAGATTTATTACCAAAGGACCAATGGGAACTCCATTTCTCGTAGCTGCAATAATCACAAAAAGCAAGAATTACTTCTTGTTGTTTGTTAGTTAAAATTCTGTATATGTAAAGGTATGATATATCAAGCTTACAGTTGGTAGTTGATAATGAATCCACATTATGGGAAGGATATTATTTTGGTGGAGGAGCGTTAGCAGCATAAGTTGAGGTATAATAATTGATGCCAATGAAATCCATGGTTCCCTTGATCATCTTTTTCTCTTCCTCAGAAAAAATGGGTAGCCTCTCCTTCACCAAATCTCTCATGCTTTTTGGATAGTCTCCAAATATCAAAGGCTCTGCGTACCTGGCTAATTGGAAGCGACACATTACATGCAGAATTCTTAGGAACAAGAAGACCCTCAATGGTCCTAGGACTAAAGAATCTAACATGACAAATGGTTGTGCATGAAGCTAGATTTACTAACCATCCTATGAGGAAGTCCATGCTTGTTTGTGCTGCAGCTTTATCTTCCACTGAACTTGTGTTAGGCTTAAAGTAACTTGCTTCAAGAAACATTCCAAATTCTGCTGGCCCGTGTATATGCTGAACAGTAACATTAAACAAATTAGGGACTTGACAACACTTCTGCATGCATGTTCTCACTGTGCCAAGAGGGGGGAAAAAAAAATTTTTTTAAAAAGATTTTGATAAGTGTTAATTATTTTCGAAAACTTGATAAACGTAAAGTATGTCTAAAAATAAATCAAATACTCTTAAAAATATATATTGATTAAATAATTAATTGTAGTATATTTGATTCTTCAAGAATTGTTATGTCGTTGTGTTTCATACGTGTTATATTGAGCCCATATTCTTGTCCGTGCTTCTTAGCAGAGAATTCAAAATTAAATGAGTAGATAAAGGATTATGATATTTGATGATGGTGCATGCATGCATGGCACATGTGGTGCACCTGGTATTTTTCTCTGTAGAGCCTCACAGCAGCAGCATGGGCAAGAATAATGTTATGGCCTACTATGTAAGGTTCTGTGGATGAGTTTCCACCCATACATGGTTTTGCTGGATAGGAACACCTGAACGGTGGTGCAATGCCAAACTCGTACCCCTTTCCTGCCATACCTGGCTCATTGAATGTCATCCAATTTTTAACTGTCTCCAAAATTTTTGAAACATATATCACTGTAATCCTCGAAATCATCACTGAAAAAGAGAGAACTAAACATTAGAATATTATCTACCATTAATTGCATCATATGTTCTTAGGTTTTGTTCAAATAATATATCTTCATGTCCAAAAAGAATGTATATATAGTTTTTCAAAATATTACGACTTTCAAAATATAGTTGTATTTTTACATAATAATAATAGTAATTAATGAAAATAAGCTCATTCAAATGCATATTAATATTGTATAATTTAGTTCAATTATGTATGTATATCTATATCTATATAGAGAGAGAGTGGAACAATTCATACATAAACGAGCTGCTCAAGAAGCTCTTATACTTGTCTTCCCGGCCTCGTGGCAAGTCAAGGTGCAAAAGTGAAACAAAGGGCTTGATTCCTACATTTAGAAAAGAAAATAATGTAAGTGAAGCACACAAATGAAGATGTAAGAAGTAAGATACTTCAAATATTCACAGTTTCTCACCATTTTTTAATAATTCATCAATCAAATTGCTGTAGTGATCGATACCTTCTTGGTTCACCCCAACACTCAAGGTTCCCTCTACAATTTGAAGCATATTATTAATACCCGACGACGACGACGACGACAACAATAATAAGAATGTTAAGATATAAAATTTTCTTGTTAAAGTAATAAGTTATGATTAAAGTAATATCACTTTGAAATGAGTACTCATAACAATTTTAGTATAAAGTAAAAAAAAAGAAAAAAAAAAAAGCCAAGTCTTGAAAAAAAAATTGTGCATTTATTGTAAAAATTTCTTTCTTCAATAACTTTTTGTAAAAAAAAAAAAAGAAATGTTTGGATAATGAACTTACTGGGCAGAATCCTACTCCAGGTGATGGAAAATCTGTAAAAATTTTAACCAATGTCCTTCAAAACCTTCACATCTTCCTGCAAATGCAATTATTGTTCATTGAAATATATGCTAGAAAGTTTAAGTTCTACAAAGGACATGTCCAAATCATAGTAAGAGCTCCAAGATTTCTCAACTTACCTTGTATCGTTTATATGAATCAGTTGCCATGGGGAATTTACTGGGATCCATAAATTTGTCTGAAATTAAGTTTTTTTAGCTACAGTTATATGGATCTATTTTAAAAGAAAGCAGATGTTAGTAAGAATTAAGATTGTGCAGACTTGGGAACTTTTCCATGGCGACATCATAAACACTTGGCAAAAATTGAATAATATTATTAAAATGTTTAACAAAGCAATATCACAACAAAAACAAAAATCTCAAAATACAAAATCAATGATTCAATAGTATATAAATTTGTTTATAATAAAGACAAAAGAAAATGTTAAAATTGGTACCTTATTTCCAATCTTGCTATAGAAAAGAAAGAAACAGAAAGCCTTGTTGAGTAAAATAAAATAAGTTGATGATAAATTTTTTAAATAGTAAGGTTTTAGGGTATGAAAAATTTACAATTTAACCTTTATCAATGCGGGGCGGGGTAGGGCAGGGCAGGGATGGGGTGGGGCGGGTTAGGTCTAAAAAGTTTAAATCCATCACCGCCCCACGGTGCGAGGCTAAAATCTCACCCCATCACCTTTGCGAGGCAGGGAAAACTTGCGTGAGGCAAAGTGGGAAGGGGTGGGTCAAGCGGGGTGGGGCAAAATTGCCATCCCCAAGTCCAAGTCCAGCCACCCAAAAAAAAAAAAAAAAAAGAAGATATTTTTTCCTTGATAATTTTTTTTTCCTATTGACTAATAATTGAACTTAATTAATACTCTTATTATTGATAAATAAATAAGCCTTACGGATTAAAATTTTAGAGCCTTCTTTTATTTGAGGGCCTTAATTAGATATACGGTAGCCTAACTCGTTTAGGGGATGGAAACCCAATTCATTATTTCGGGTAGGAGTGTGCATGGGTCGGGTTGGGTCGAGTTGAGGGGATTTTTTGACTCAACCCACCATGGTGGGTCAAAAAAAATTCAACCCAACCCAACCCATCACATAAGTCCAACCCAACCTAACCCAACCCAAATGGGTCGGGTTGAACTCATGGGTTTGACAAATTTTTTTTATTATTATTATTAAATTGAGTATAAAAAAAATATAAATATTAATATATTAAAAAAAATCTAAAGATTAGTATCAATGTAACTCCTTAAAGACAAACAACACTAATGACTAAACAAAAATAGTAATTTATTAGGATTTGTGTGAACTAATTGGTTTTTGTATAGGATAGGAAGAACTGGTTATTTAAAATTTTTTATTAATTATATAATATATTATATATATATATATATATATTAAATTAATATTAGTAGGAGGAGCCGAAGAAATGCTGCTCTACCGCTGTTTTTTTTTTTTTAATTATTAAATATAATATATATTTATATATATATATATATATATAAAAGTGCCCTATAGCTGATTTAAAAAAAATTATTATATATATAATATATTTTAAATATGGGTGGGTCAAGTCGGGTTTGTAATTTTATAACTCAAACCCAACCCGACCCGCTATAAAAAAAAAAAAAAAAATTGTAACCCAACCCAATCCACCAAGCCTTAAAAACCGACTCAACCTGGCGGGTCGGTGGATTTTTTGCACACCCCTAATTTCAGGATAAGAATGTAGAGCCAAAGAAAAAAAATATTTTAACCATGTAGACCATCCCCATGGGGTGGTGAAGGGCCAATTGGTAGGAAAAAAAACCCACAACCCCTTGTGGTTATCCTGCTAGCTATGTGACACATGCATTAGGATCTTCTTCATTTGTTTTTAAACATATATAAAACCCATTTTAGCTTTCTGTAAATTTAAAACTATACAATTAGTGGCGGCTTCAGAAATTTTCTCAGAATGTTCTTTAAGAAGCATAAATACATAAAGTTTACAATTGTCTTTTATGAGTTTTTATATTTTAAAATCGTTGTATAATTGTCTTATTATCAATGCTACAACCTATATCTCTTTCAATATACACAACCAAGCAATCATTCATCCACTGAATGTAGAACAAATTATAGAGCAAAATTTGATTTTATTGGCATAAAAAAAAAAAAAAAAAAAAACTAGAGGGTGTTCTCAAATTTTTTTTTTTGAAGGATAGACAAATAAAAAATTTTAAATTATTATATAAAAAAAAAAAATTTTAGGCTAGGGTGGTCCTGGGACCACCGTAGCCTTAAGGTGTCGCCGCCCCTGATACAATATCACATAATTTAAAACTAGATATTACTACTATTTATTGTTAGAAGGAAAGATAGACGAAGTGCACCTTGCTTTCTAGCATTAATTTGCACTGAAATTTTTGTCAAAACATAGTACGTATAGAGAGGTTAGCTAAGCTGTGATTACCCGAAAAAAAGGGATTAGTTACTTTTCAATTTTTGCTGTCCTTGTTCTGAAGAGGTTACCAAAAAAAAAAAAAAACAGGTTGTTAAATGAACCAGCAACAGTTTCCATTCCACCCTATGAAACCAAGAGCTACAAATACAAACGAAAAGAGTGCTGAATTCTAGATTTTGCTTAGAAGCCATGGTGACTTCATCATTATCATTTAGGCTATTAGAGAGCCTTGTTGGAATCTCTACAGTCGTTTTGCTTGCCTTCTTGTCTGCACATGTGCATGGTTTGTCATCTTCATCTTTTTTTTCAAGAAAGATAATTGTTTTCATAGTAAAAATACTTATGATTTACGTACTTGAAATTATGGTAGTATATTAGAATGTGAATGTGAACGAGGGGTTTCAAAAGAAATTATGATTTACGTACTTGTCTGCACATGTGCATGGTTTTTCAACTAATGCTCAAATTTTATGGTAGTATATTAGAATGTGAATGAGGGGTTTCAAAAGAAACAAAAAGTCAAACAATCACCATGGTTCATGGGATTCTTCTTGTAATAATTTGGTGTCTATGAGACATGAAAATTGCATACACCTAAAAGAATAATCAGATATTCGAAGAGATCTAGATACACTCATTTGTTACCCAAAAAAAAAAAAAAAAACCCCAAAAGGTTTGCAAGGAGAAGGAAACAATAAATGTAGGAGTAATAAGGAAAATGAAAAAAAAAAAATTAAAATGTCATTATTCAGCATTAAATTGAGAAAACCGATCAGTTTTTAGTGTAAGCGGGGATTGAACCCCAGATCTCTTATACAACCATCAGAAACTTTATCAGTTGAGCTAACTGGAACCCACATTCTTAACTTACTTTTTAAACCTTATATTTTCGAGTATGTTTTATTTAAACCTAAATTTTTAAATTGTTTCATTTAAATGTCAAAGTTTTTGGTAATTTTCATTTAAAATTCAAAATTTGAAATAAGTTTCACTTAAACTAACCAGCCATGTCATGTTTAATGGTGTTAACAAAAAAAAAAAAAAAAAAAATTGTGATTAAAGTTTTAAACGAGGAGTAAGACTTAGGTACAGTACTTAGATGTTGTTCCTTAGGTTCCTCTTTTAAGATTCTGCCTTGTGAATTTTTTCTCATGGGATGGAAATGTATTTTTTAGTTAAGTAGCCATATGGTTAAATCTTAAGAGTGGAACCTAAGGAACAGCACATAAGGTATTGTACTTAAGTGTCCTTAAACGAGATATCTTTAAAAACTTTACGTTTTTCTTTTTTTGAGATTTTTTTTTAGGACTTAACATTTTGAAATTTCAAGGTTTAAATGAAACATACCCAAAATTTTAAGATTTAAAAAGAAATTTATCAAAAAATTTAAAGAGAGATGGAAGATTTGTTGAGAAAAATATAGGAAATAATAAATGTAAATTTTTTTTTTTTTTTTAAAGAAACAAAGAAAAAGACATTGCAGATTTTGCTAATCATGGCAAACTTCCATGTTCACTATCAACAGGGAAGTCCTCAATCTAAGCTATAAACTCAGGATGAAATTTCGTCCGTCTAGCTAAGGAATGAGTTGCTACATTACCTGGTATTTTTACATGAGAAAACTGGAGCCATTGAAATTCAGTAGCTAGAAACAGAGCATCCTGTATAAGATAACCAAAAGGAGGAGTAAATCACTTTTTCCGCTGCTCAAAACCTATTAATAGGGATGAAGAGCACAAACCATGGTTCTCTATAGCTAAGCAAGTAAGCAAAGTAATGACACAGATTCCAAGGAAGCTCTATGAAATCCTTGTTGATATATGGTCTTCAAACAAAAGCACTCATAATCTTGGTTGCATGGACACTTCTTTTAGAGTATTATATTTGTATCGTATTCATGTCATATATGTGTCGTAACAGTGTTCTATTTACCGTATCATATTATAATTTTTCAAAAATTGCTCGTGTCGCCATATCATACCCCTACTCGTACCCGTGTCCATGTCCATATCTATGTCCACGCATCCAGTCATAATTCAATTCAAGGATATAATTGTAGCTTTTGCACAATGCTAAATGAGATAAAACCATTTATCTTTATCACTTCCTCAAAGATAGTAGATTAGTAGTCCATTTTTGTGAGCTATAGCCTTAAGAAGGTTGCCAAGTACTTAATATTAGCAATTAACCTAATCAGTTTAAGGTGGAAAATTTTAGTTTGGGCATGAATCTAGTTAGTGGCGGAGCTAGGATTTCAGTTTCGGGCAGTTTGGGGGGGGGGGGGGGCAAAAACCCAGAGTTTGAAATTGTAAAAACACCTAAAGATAGAAGGAAAAAAAATAGTGATGTCTTCGGAGTTTTAGTGGTATGAACATTAAGTAGTTTTATACTTTTTTATTATTATCAGTAAAATATGGGATCCACTAATTAAAATAGCGGGAGATATGAACAAATTTCAATAATTCTAGAGTCACAAAAATTTTCATAATTGTTAAGTGGTTAATTGTTAATTAGTAAATAAATAAGAATGTCAAAGATGGGTCCAAATAAAAATAAGTAAAAATTTACTAACTCAATTATTGTAAAAACTATTGTGTTTCTTATAATGTAAATAAATTAAATAAAAAATAAAAGGCAGAAGTGTTGTGAAAGTGAAAATTTGAGACAAGGCAAAAAGTTAGAAGTTCTTTTGACTTTGATGTGTCCGGATCAAAAATAAAAAATATAAATGTACTTTGATGTATTAGGGAACTTCTTGCTTCCTTTATTACGGTGGCAAGTTATTTGATTTTATTTTGTTTCTTTAAGTAAGAATGTGTTAGTTTTTATTCCTTTTATTGAGTGTTGTTTAGTTTTTTTTCCTATGTTAATGAATCACAGGGGGCAAACTCTTCACATATGCCTATAGCTATGAAAGTTTTGGAGGAGTCAGAGGGGTCAATTACTTACCCCCCCCCCCCCCCCCCCCCCGGCTTTGCCCTTGAATCTAGCTCAAAATAAAAATTATATACATAAAATAAAAACAAAATTTTTTTTCTACAAAAAAAAAAAGCCTCATCACATGCGCCAAGCACATGTAATGAGACTAGTATAATCTGATCAACTTGCACAAACAAAAACGTATATGTTACATTACTTAATGATTGGATAAAGAAACACAATATAACTAAAAGAAACATTATCTATAGGGTTAAGCAACCAAATACTAAAAACAATTAATGAAATTATTGATTTCTCAAAATAATGTTTTGATCATAAATTTATATACTAATACTTAATTATATATTTATTAGATGTTTTACTTTTCATGAATTTTTTAACAACTAGTGTGTGTATATATGTGTGTGTATATATATATATATATATATCACAAAGAAATTAATTAGATATCATTTTTTTTAGAGGGACAGTGTACGTTGCTTTGTAAAGCCACAAACCAAATAGCATATTATATATTTCTCATAAAAAAAAAAGAAAATGTAGTATATTATATATACATACACTGTTCTCTTATAGTTGGAATAAGAGGATTTATATCTGGATGTCTCATTTGAAAATACCCAAAAATACCAATTGAGCTCTGTTCTTTTAATTGTTCTACTTTGGCACTTTCACCTACTTAAAAAGGGTGAAAAAAATTTATCAGTACATTCATCCGAAACTTGACAATGGACTGTTGCAATCGTACAATCATACCCCAATTTTTCAAGCCGCACATTCCACATTGAAAAATAAATAAATGAAGGGTAGAAATTGAATATGGTCCAGACCTCATTTAATGAGTCAATGAACCAAACACTGGCCTAAGAAAAGCAATGGCTTAAAAACATAATAAATGGATAGAAACAAAGGATATCTGATGCTTAACACAGATCTGAAATTTTTTTAAAGCGATGGAGAAGTACAGTCCCAGTCCAGCCACCCAATATATATATATATATATATATATATTTTTTTTTTTCAAGTTTTACTTAATATTTTTTCCTGTTTTTTCCTTGATAATTTTTGTTCCTATTGACTAATAATTGAACTTAATTAATACTCTTATTATAGATAAAGAAATAAGCCTTACTGGTTAAAATTTTAGAGCCTTCTTATATTTGAGGGCCTTAATTAGATAGATGGTGGCCTAACTCATTTAGGGGATGGAAACGCAATTCATTATTTCGGAATAAGAACATAGAATCAAAGAAAAAAAAATCTTTTGACCCTGTAGACCATCCCCATGGGGGTGGTGAAGGGAAGGCCTCAATTGGTAGGGAAAAAAAAAAAAAATCCCACAACCCCTTGGGGTTATCTTGCTGGCTATGTGACACATGCATTAGGATCTTCTTCATTTGTTTTTAATCATATATTCAACCCATTTTAGCTTTTTGTAAATTTTTTTTGGACATAGCTTTTTGTAAATTTAAAACTATACAATGTCACATAATTTAAAACTAGATATTAATTACTACTATTTATTATTAGAAGGAAAGATATACGAAGTGCACCTGGCTTTCTAGCATTGTAGCTTTCTAGCATTTATTTGCACTGAATTTTTTGTCAAAACATAGTACGTTAGTACGTATAGAGAGGTTAGCTAAGCTGTGATTACCAGAGAAAAAGGGATTAGTTACTGTTCAATTTTTGCTGTCCTTGTTCTGAAGAGGTTGCCCAAAAAAAAAAAAAAAAAAAAAACAGGTTGTTAAATGAACCGGCAACAGTTTCCATTCCACCCTATGAAACCAAGAGCTACAAATACAAACGAAAAGAGTGCAGAAGTCTAGATTTGGCTTAGAAGCCATGGTGACTTCATCATTATCATTTAGGCTATTAGAAAGCCTTGTTGGAATCTCTACAGTCGTTTTGCTTGCCTTCTTGTCTGCACATGTTCACGGTTTGTCATCTTCATCCTTTTTTCAAGAAAGATAATCGTTTTCATAGTAAAAAAAATTATGGTTTACGTACTTGAAATTACTTTGTAAGTAACAAATTATTCTTCTTCTTCTTTTTTTAAGTATTTATTTGTAGTTTTTGAGTCCTTATTTCCAGCTCTAATAAAATTTTCTAGGTGATCATTTTGAGTACCATGAGATTATATATATGCAGCTTCAATCCCAAGGCGCACTACACAATGTGCTGCTTATTTTAATGAAGATGTACAAAAATCAAAGTCAGCTCATTGAACAAATTTCTGAGCATTGATAATTAGAGAAACGTTTATGCAGCTCATGGCTTCTGCTCTCTGGCAATGGCAATGGTTCTGCCTAAAAAATATGAAACGCTGATGAACTTCAATTCATATTATAATATGGTCTTAACTGGGCCATTAATGCTGCACAGATTAGATGTGCTTGGAATCTTAGATTGATTTGATTCAGCTCTTGATTGTTTGTAGAAAGTTTTCAATTCAAGTGACTTTGATATGTTCTTCTTGGATCCCTGCATTGTGATTTGTGAACATTTCATATTATTTCAACTTATTTTCATTTTAAGTTCATCAAACTGAATAATGATTGTTGTAATAAATGTGACAGCCCGACCTGATTTAAGGGATGCTAATGAACTTGAAAGCTCGAAAATCGTGTTGAAAACACACGAGCTATTTAGACCCCCAAATTAAAGTTACGGCTTGGTTGATTTTACACTAACTTAATGATAAGTGCGGAATAGTGTAAACACAAGCGTATAAACAAAACAACTACTCTAATCCATAAACTAAGCAACACAGCAGTATAATGGAATTTAAACAAGAGTAGGGAAGAAGGATGCAAACACAGAAAACACCGAGACGTGTTCTCGAAGAGGAAACCGAAGAACTCGGCGAAAAACCTCTCCGCCGCCCTCCAAGCGGAAATCGATCCACTAGACAATCAGTTGGGATACATGGGTTAGCAAAAGACCCTCCAAGCCTAGTCTACCCGCTGTACCTAAGCCCTCCAAGCTCCTACTCCAACAAGGCTTCTCGGAACCCTGTCTTGTCTTAGTTCTCCGGATCCCGCAACAAGCTCCATGTTGCATTTGCCATCCTTGGCTTCTTCCAATGCTTCCCAATAGCTCCAAAACACTCTCTACACTCTGAATGTGTGTGGGTTGTGTTTGGGTACAAATCTCCTCTCAAGGTATGATAATGGGAGAGGGATGGAGAAGAGGCTACAATGATTTCTCACTAAGGAGGAGTAGCTCTCTCTCAAAAGATGGGTGGGTGAGTTGTAGAAAACCTATCTAGGGTTTTTCTCTCTGAATAGCCACACCAACATATGTGGGTAATGAGGGTATATATATAGAGTGGGTGAAGGGTAAGAAGGTCACTTAATAAAATCCTCCAGGCAGAAAGTTTCGCGACTGTCTCGCGGGAAGGCCTTACCAGCGAGACACTCGCGAAAATGACAGCCTGGCATGACTCTTCAGCTTCCAACACGTGCAGGGCACATGCACCATTTCGCGGGATGCTTAGTAGCGAGATACCCGCGAGAATCCTTCAGTTCTTCAAATGCTGGAGTCTTCAAACACTCTCTCTATCACACAACCCTTACAACAAATCCCACAACAAATACAGGGTTTAAACGATTGAACACAATTACAATCAAATTTGGCACGGAATAAAAGCCAACAAAACATAGTTGTAAATTACAACTTTACAATCTCCCCCTTTGGCTATTCCGTGACAAAACCCCTAAAACAGACTCTAGACTTAAACGTGAGTTTGGGAACACAGGCAAAACTCACTCACACCTAATTCTAGATTCTGAAACGCTCTTGAACATATGAACAAGTAACTCCTGAAACACAACAATACAATAATATCATTGTATGCAGAAAAACTTGAAAAGCATATGGAGCAATAATATCATGATCAAGCAAAATGGAATAAATCAATAGACCATGGCAAGATCAAACAAGCAATCACTATACAAAAGTGATCACTATGTTCGTTTACACAAGAAATGAACATTCGGACATGCAAAATGATAAGCTCATTTGACGAGAATCATTTGCAAGTCCAACACTCAACCAATGCAAAATACACGAAGTATTTGCATCTAGGAACAATCCTACTAGGGCACAGGAGTGTTCATCACTCAACCAATGCATAGAACGTGTATGCATCTAGGAACAATCCTACAAGGGCACAAGAGTGTTCATCACTCAACCAATGCATAGAACGTGTATGCATCTAGGAACAATCCTACAAGGGCACAAGAGTGATGTACTTGAAGTAAAATGCATAACATTGAACAACAAGCAAACATGCATGAAGGTTGCATAGGCAAGGTATTGCAAATGCATGGCACAAACCACAAAGACCTACAAAGCTATGCATGCAACAAACCCTAAAGCTTACATAAGCACCAAGGGTACAAAAAAAATAAAAAATACTTCCCTATCATATCACTCCCCCTATCATGAATCATAGGAGTTGTGATGAACTTGGAACATATATACCTGTAACCTGAAACACTTGCACAAAACACATTAGACCCTCAGGGTAAAGCAAGTAATAAACGGACAAGTATAATGTAACAAGTAAATTGCGATCAAGTAATCAAGATGTGAAACATGTGAGCAATTTGATCAAACACCAAAACAGTCATATGGAAATGACTACAATGATCATATAGCAAAGAAAGTGATCATCCGAACATGCAACCAATAAAGCATAATAGCATAAGGATAAAAGCATGTCCAACACATAAACACAATGCAATGAGAGCAACAAAGCATATCAAAGCATCATAAAGCAATGAGAAAACAAGCATGAAGTAAATCAAATGAATGTCTTCTCCCCCTTGGCATATGCATCTCCCCTATGGCTTTCTCCCCCTACGAATGTGCACAAAGTAGAATTTCTCCCCCTAAGAGTGTGCACATGAGTCATATAGAAATGACGATACTCTCCCCCTTTTTGTCACGAATAGACAATTAAACAAGAGGAAGGAGGGAAAGAAAAGAAGATGCATGAGGAGTGCAAAATGAATGAGAAAATGAAGCTCAAACATAATACAAACATTAAGAAATGCTACAAAGCATAAAGAGCATGACATGCTAAGGATGATGGAACATGATATGGACCTAGGCATGACATGGACACAAGAACATGTTATATGTGCTAAAATGTCTAAAAAGACTTAACTAGCATGAGTGAATGCAAAAACATGTCAAGTGTTAGAGTGTGTGCAGCAAATTGCATCTAGTTTGCATCTAGTGTGCATGTGTGATGCATGACTAATGCATGAGTAAGGCACTCAAGGGGCAAAGTGTACAAAACACACCACCAATGATCAAAACATGATAAACATGAATAATCATGGTGATTCCCAAAGTTTGGAACTCATCGGAGTCCAAAATAGCGAGAAAATGTCATTTGGGCATTTTATCAAACACTTAGAGTGCACACACTACACATGTATGATGAACAATGCAAGAACATATGGAAATCTTGCCTAAATACATGTTATATTTGCCACAAGGGGCCAACAACCAAACCAAATCATCATTTAAAACAAAGCCCAATCAAAAAGATTGACAAGAATTAAGTTTTCCAACTCCCATTTGAGAAAAACCCAATTATGAACATAAAACCCCCAAAAACGTAATCTAAGGATCAAAATCAATGAAAAGAGTTAAAGATTACCTTAGAGATGTTTATGGAATGAAAAACACTTGAAATTAGTTGGGTTTAGATGTTAAAACCTTAAAACAGGGGTTTGGGAGAAGATGGGAGAAGTTTAAAACAAAAGACCCACGAAAAGCCCTTTAAAAAGCTGATCTGGAAATTTTCGCGGGAAGCTGACTCGCGAAAGTACTCGCTAAATTTTCGCGGGTAAGCCTTACTCGCGAGCTACTCGCGAAACACTCGCGAAACTCTCTGTCCAAAGCTGAAAAAGCTTTAAAATTAGGCCATTTAACTCCCAGTTGAGCCTATATATGAAATAGGTCACAAAAACACCCAGAAAACATGTTTTTCACACAAAAACACTTTAAAAACTTTGAAAGACATGGGAGATACAAATCACTTCCAAAATCAAACAAAAAGAACAAAAATCTTTTTTAATTGAACCGCATATGGTTGAGCACACACACATCACATTTGAGCATGTACAAACACACAAATGAAATAGGCATTCATTGAACATTAAACTTGTGTGTTGTGTGTGGGAATCAAGTGTGGAATAGTCCTTAGACCAAAGTGAAGCTTCAATGATCAATTCAAACGAGTCATACACAGCTGATACGAAATCAAGTGGACTATCTCCATTATAGACATGAGTATATATGACCTCCCACACATTGAGTACATAACTTAGAAGCTTTTCATTTGGCTTCTACATAAAGCATAACAATTGGTCCATTTTCTTTTGTATGGACAAAACATCTCATTTTGAGATAGGTGCTTGAAATTTATGATATTTCAACATTGATGATTAGCCTTTGGCCTTTTTAGCACCATAAAATTTACATTAAAAGAGTCGCTTTCCCTTTTTCCTAGTCAAATACTAGTATGTGCGACAGGCTTTTGCAGCTCAATATCTCTTTTCATTTTGAGATTTACATTTAGTGAGCTCTTTTTGCAAAAACATAAAAATAAAGTGGGAAGAGATATAGACACAAGTCTATGCAAGTATCAAGACCAACAAGACTATTGACCAATCATTCATGACAAGCTTGAAGATCTATTTACAACAGTCACACATAGTTTTCAAGATTTCTTCCACATAGAAATAGGTGCATACATAACAAGCTAAGCTCGTAAATGCACTACGCCATTAGTACGAAGGTACTAGGTCAAACTCACATGAGATATGTGCTCAAACAAATGCAATCAAACTTTTTGAATTTTTCACTTTTTATGTGGTTTTGGATTTTTACTCACACAAAACAAAAGCAAAAAAGTATGATAAAAAACATAAACACAAACAATGCATATAAAGAGATGCATGATGCACAAATGCATGACAATGAAGCGTCTAATGCATGAATGGTCCTACAAAGATCGAAAGAATTAGATCAAGGACCAAAAGAGCATAAGCTCAACCATAGGAACCCTTCCTCATCCAAACGGAATGATTGTTTGGAATGAGTGTCTCAAGAGAAGTGAGACGAGGGTTGGAAGAATGAGAACCGGAGATGCACATAGTCAAGGAGTTAAGAGCATTAAACACTTTCTTTAACAACATGCTATTTTCACTCAAATCCGGTTTATCATTTTTAGCACAACTTCCAAGAAGCTCAAGTTTCTCTTTTCTTTTGATTCTTTTAAAAGCTTGAAACTTAGAGCAATGAGGTCTAAGATGACCAAGGGCACCACAATGGTGACAAACAATGTGTTTAGGTCCATTAGGCTTTTTGGGAATGGATCTAACAACTTGGGTTTGTTCTTTCTTCAACTTAGAACATTGAGGCCTTATATGACCAATCACACCGCAATGGTGGCAAGTTGGAACAAATTTAGATCCACTCAATTCCTTAGGATTGGACCTAAACAGAGGCTTTGGCTTAATAGTCTTTCTCTCCACTTTTTGATTTCTTTTATGTGGAGGAATGTACACCGATTTGTCCTTTGGGTTAGAACACACACCAGGCACAATATCGGGTACCACAACATGATTGCAACATATATTTTCATCATTTTCAACAATAGGTTCAGCAATCAAACACTTGGCATGCATCTTAAGAGATTCATTTTCAGATTTAAGATCATCAACAAGTTTGTTAGACAAAACAAGTTTAGCATCCAAGTCCATATTCAAACATTCAAACTCTTTCAACTTTTCAAAAGAATTTTCAGCAAGTTTCTTATATTTTTCAACCAATTTGATGGATTCATTGAGCTTAGCAATCAAATCATCCTTTTCACAAAATAACTTGCTTAAACTCTTTTGAAACTTCTTAGCATTTTTCTTTAAGAGTTTGGTGTTAGGAATATCAACAACACCCAAAGATTCATGCAACATTGCATCACAATTATGAGGATTATCACTCATAGAGGCATTTTCACGAACACGTGGCATGTTACATTTATCACCAACCAAATCATACAAAGAGGCATACATAGCACAATCCATGACAAATAAACACAAGGGGTCAAGGATCACACTTAGGTAATGAAACCAAATCAAGTGTACCCGCTCTGATACCAATTGAAAGCTCGAAAATCGTGTTGAAAACACACGAGCTATTTAGACCCCCAAATTAAAGTTACGGCTTGGTTGATTTTACACTAACTTAATGATAAGTGCGGAATAGTGTAAACACAAGCGTATAAACAAAACAACTACTCTAATCCATAAACTAAGCAACACAGCAGTATAATGGAATTTAAACAAGAGTAGGGAAGAAGGATGCAAACACAGAAAACACCGAGACGTGTTCTCGAAGAGGAAACCGAAGAACTCGGCGAAAAACCTCTCCGCCGCCCTCCAAGCGGAAATCGATCCACTAGACAATCAGTTGGGATACATGGGTTAGCAAAAGACCCTCCAAGCCTAGTCTACCCGCTGTACCTAAGCCCTCCAAGCTCCTACTCCAACAAGGCTTCTCGGAACCCTGTCTTGTCTTAGTTCTCCGGATCCCGCAACAAGCTCCATGTTGCATTTGCCATCCTTGGCTTCTTCCAATGCTTCCCAATAGCTCCAAAACACTCTCTACACTCTGAATGTGTGTGGGTTGTGTTTGGGTACAAATCTCCTCTCAAGGTATGATAATGGGAGAGGGATGGAGAAGAGGCTACAATGATTTCTCACTAAGGAGGAGTAGCTCTCTCTCAAAAGATGGGTGGGTGAGTTGTAGAAAACCTATCTAGGGTTTTTCTCTCTGAATAGCCACACCAACATATGTGGGTAATGAGGGTATATATATAGAGTGGGTGAAGGGTAAGAAGGTCACTTAATAAAATCCTCCAGGCAGAAAGTTTCGCGACTGTCTCGCGGGAAGGCCTTACCAGCGAGACACTCGCGAAAATGACAGCCTGGCATGACTCTTCAGCTTCCAACACGTGCAGGGCACATGCACCATTTCGCGGGATGCTTAGTAGCGAGATACCCGCGAGAATCCTTCAGTTCTTCAAATGCTGGAGTCTTCAAACACTCTCTCTATCACACAACCCTTACAACAAATCCCACAACAAATACAGGGTTTAAACGATTGAACACAATTACAATCAAATTTGGCACGGAATAAAAGCCAACAAAACATAGTTGTAAATTACAACTTTACAGAACTGTTTATTAAGAAATCTGATTTCCCAACTGATTTTGTGTTTGGAGTCTCCACTGCTGCTGCGCAGGTACATATATACTTGTGATGATATATGACACTAGATCCTCTAAGATTATCAATGGTCATGTTTGTTAATATCAATGACTACGTGTTATTGTTTCTGGTGTAAATTGAAGGATCAGCCAAAGAAGGAGGAAGGGGACCAAGCATATGGGATGAGTTTGCTAAAGATTTCCCAGGTTCGAACAACCTTGATTATGCTTTCTTCATCATGTATTACTAACATATGCATTCTTTTTATAATTATGTGTAATCATGTAGCAAAGCCTAACAACAGGTAATGATATTCTTTTACATTTCAGGAAAAATTGATGGTGGTGGAGATTTGGATATTGCAATTGATTCATATAAGCGATACAAGGTGAGTAAACAAAGTTCTCAAGACCTCTTACCAAGAGACAATAATCTTGAGTGTTATTTGCTCATGAAATGAAACTAACTGGCATATATCTTTACGGAATAATGCTGGATTATAGGAAGATGTGAAGTTTTTGAAGGACCTTGGAGTGCATTCTTACCGATTTTCCATCTCCTGGACCAGAATTTTGCCTAGTAAGTTCTGTATCTAAATTTTTGTTCTTCAAGATTTTTTTTTTTTTTTTTTTCTCTTTTCATTTTTATAAAAAAGTACTGCATGTTCTAAAAATAATTTTATGGTTGTATTATATGGTTTAAAATTTAGTTTGTATCTGTGAAAATGTAGTCAAATCCCGCTAGACTTCTTTTTTTTTTTTTTCTTTTTTTTTTTTTTGAGAATGAATCCTGCTAGACTTTGATGCAGTTTCTAAGACTAAAATTTAAAGGGAATGTATGTTAGGTTAATAAACCTGCTTGATCTTGAGGCTCTTTTGCTTGCCTATTCAAAACTCAAGGGCTAATAAATCATGAAAGCCTTTAAATGCATATAGTGCTAAGTTGATTAAGTTTATTTACCACTGCAGCCTGACATTTTTGTTTAACCACTCTACTTTAAAATTTTCTTGTAGATGGGTCTTTGAGTGGTGGAATAAACCAAGAGGGTATTGATCACTACAACAACCTGATCAATGAATTGCTACTAAATGGTAAGAAGCCATTAGTATTTAAATTACAGGGAATTTCATTCAAAAATTTTCCAAAAAACTGACATGTTGTTGTTACAATCTATGTTCTAATGTAGGCATTACACCTTTCGTGACTATATTTCACTTTGATTCGCCACAAGCCCTGCAAGAGAAGTATGGAGGCTTCTTAAGCCGCTCAATCATGTAAGCACCTTTTTTTCGTTTACATATCTCTACTAGAAGAATTATGGATTTATCAATGTGATTGACTATTAATTATGTTTACACTTTTTTTCCTTTTTTTCTTTTTCACCAGTGATGACTTCAAGGCCTATGGTGAAATTTGCTACAAAGAATTTGGAGATAGGGTCAAACATTGGATTACAATCAATGAGCCATATATTATCTCTTATTTCGGGTATGATCTTGGGCTTGCTGCACCAGGCAGGTGCTCTCTACCAGGGCCACCTGGTCCATGTCTAGCCGGTAATTCATCTACAGAACCTTACATTGTAGCCCATAACCTTCTCCTTGCCCATAGTGCAGCTGCTAGGCTCTACAAAAACAAGTTCCAGGTGAGACACAGTCCTCCATTCTCCATGACTTAATATTGTAATGATTTGATCTATGGATTTTCACTTTTAAGACTATCTTTATTAGGTGTTTTGTTAACTGATACATTCCAGGAAACACAAGGAGGACAAATTGGAATTAGTCTTGTGGGACAATATTTTGAGCCCTATTCAAAATCATCAGAGGATAAAGCTGCAGCAAAAAGAGCTCTTGACTTCAATTTAGGATGGTTAGTAAAGCACCTCAGGCACAATCACATATTTATGTACAGAGTTTTGCATGAAATGGCTCAAATTTATAAGTGACCAATCAAATACTCAAAAGGGCAGGAAATGGATTCTCCTTGGAAAAGGCTCAAAACTTAATAAACTAATTTGAATGAAACCATTTTATAGTTCATATTAAATTCTACAAATCTAAAGATGAATCCAATGTCACATTATTTAAAATTTTAAATGGTATGATGCTTTGTTCACCGTCAGATCCAAGAAACAAAACCTTAAGCATGAAATTGACTCTCTGCATTCCCAGTGAAATGGAGAGAATCATGTTCCACTATTCATTGAGAAGTAGGCTATTTACACTTCAATTTTAGAAGTTATTGTCACATATAACTATGATTTGTCTTGCAGACTTTAAGATATGTGGTGATTAAGAGATTGTTCTTGTGTAACACTAAATCAGAAAGAAAGTTGATTGTAATGTTTCTTATCATTAGGTTCTTGAAACCATTAGTGTTTGGTCGTTACCCAAGAATCATGAGACGTTTGGTGAAGGACAGGCTACCCACTTTCACAAAAAAAGAGAAAAAATGATCAAGGGGTCTTTTGATTTTATTGGCATCAATTATTATACTTCAAGATATGCTAAAAACCTCCAACCAGATCTACATGCAACACCCGAATACAGTACTGACTACTTAACAAATACCACAGGTAAACTTATAGACTACCAGATGTAAACTTAATAATACTATTATGTTAAGAAGACTACTTAATGGTGATCTTGCTCATTTTGTGGTTGCTGCAGCTTATAAAGATGGAGTTCCTATTGGTCCTAGGGAAAGAAAATCATTATTTGAAACATTCCTCTGAGATAGTGTCACAAAGAATTAACATTTATAGGTCATCATTAATTGAACAAAACTAGGCTCAATCTGTCAATCATTGTTTGATATCCATCTTGAATTGCATATATTTGCTAAATAATGCATAAATTTCTTGAATTGCAGGCAACTGAAAGCTCTTATATTTACCTTTATTCGATAGGGCTGCAGAAACTTTTGGAGTTTGTGAATCATAAGTACCGAAAGCCCACAATATACATTACTGAAAATGGTTGTAGCTTGTTGCATGTGTTTTCCCCTATATATATATATATATATATACTCATAGTGATATTAATAATATCTTGTTGATTTTTCATTATAGGAGTTCCTGAAAAAAGGGACGATAGCCTTGAACTTACTGAAGCACTGAAGGATCCGCATCGAATCAACAATACTATCCAACATCTTCAGAAGATCCATGCTGCAATGCAGTAAGTCATTAACCTTAGTTAATTTGCAACACTAAGAACCAGAATATCCTTTGTGCTTGTGTTGATGTTTTAGTATAATTTTTGTTAGACCTACTAGGACTATGCCTAGTCTAAACTTGTAGAACAAGTAATCTGACTTTACATGCAACACAAGTAAGCTAATCATGCTACAGATAAAATAAAGTTAGTCCAAGGTTGCTTTCCTATAAATATCTCGTGTTGTACAGTTATACACACATGGATCAATTTAATTTTGCTCTCTTTTCACACTCTTAATCAAAATCTTCAATGAAATGAATGATTAGTTCCATAGAATTAGGGAAAAAAAAAAAAAAAAAACCAACAACAACAACAAACAAAAGAATGCATTTCTTTATTCTCTTTAGCTGGAATTGGATGTGATATGTATTATTAGGTTTATTGACATAATTATGCTTTTATGTTTGCTTCATACAAACATCAATTTGCGTGATTTCACATTGTCATTTTTACAGGAATGGTGTGAATGTTAAAGGATACTTCCATTGGACTATATTCGATGACTTTGAATGGGGGGAGGGCTACAGTGTGAGATACGGGCTTTACTACATCGATTTCAAGGACAACTTGAAGCGCATTCCCAAACATTCTGCTTTGTGGTTGAAGGATTTCCTAAAACAAATGCAATAATAGCAAAGCTTAAAAAAAGCTCTCTTGTGCCTCAAATATGTATATATTAGTTGATAACCTATATAATACATGGAAAAGTTTTAACAAAATAAGATTTTTTTCTTCTTCTAAATATAAAGTTTGATAATTATTGTAATTATTAATAGACATTTGTGATATATTTATATGTTAGTCGATAACCTATGTAATGCATGAAAAAGTTTAAAAAAATAAGAATTTTTTTTTTCTAAATATAAAATTTGATAATCTATATATATATATATATATATATTTTATTACTAAAAGCTAAAGCGTAGCATTTAATGTTATTACTCTCACATTGAGCCACGTCAACAGCCATGTCATTCCCATCCTCTTTCCTAAATTTATCCTATAAGTTTAAAATAGTTTTTATCAATTTTAAAATACTAGTAAAACTAAAATTATTTCCAACCTATCTCCCCCATAAAGCCTACTTCTTATAAATTTAATTCCACCAGCCCACTTCTTCTAAATTTTATTCCAACATAAAACCCAAACCCAAGCCTTCTTAACCAAAAACCCTTTGAAAATCATGGTTACAACTTCCTGGATTTCCTTCCCTTTTTTTTTCTCATGCAAACCATGTAATTTCTCACGCAAAATGTGTTCCTTCCACTTTCCCACCTTCTAACAGCAACCTCTCTATCTTCCTTCATTTTTTCCTCACAGTATATAAATACTAACAAAAGTTGGATGCTTCAGTGGAGGTATCTCTAAATCCCAGTTTGTTTTGTGCTCTATTTTTTTGCTTGATTGCTTGATGTTTTTTATTCCCTTTTTACATTTTGTTATTGCCTGCTGCCTCTTGAGTGCTATGATGCAACTCAGATTAATTCATGTAGTTTGTGAAAAATAAGGCAATATTGTTGCAGTTGAAGCAATTTTCTGTGTATGTATTACAATGCCAACTATTTGTGTCAGTGTAGATTGATACCCAAGGTCATTCGATTAGAGTTTTCACTATTGTAGCAGCGAAATCTATGTATGTATTGCAATTTGTATATGTATTGCAATTTAAATAATCTGTATCAAATATTTGTGTTAGTGTAGATTGATACTGAAGGTAATTCGATGGGAGTTTTGAATATTGTAGTAGCTTTCCTTTGTGATTGTGGGATGAGAAATCTGTGTATGTATTAATACCCACGGTAATTGGATTAGAGTTTTGACTTTGTTGTTTGTATCCACTTCTATTAAACGGTGCCTTGAGCAGTAACACTAGAGAAGGACTAGGCACATCTCTGTTGCTATGCTCGTGGCATTTTGTTTTCATACTTTTCAGGCCAACAATATTAATTGATCTCATTCAAAGGGAAGGTATTAACTGCAACTATAGCAATTGGAAAATCAATTGTGGAGCAATAAGTTATTGAATGAATTTTTGACCCAAATTCAAATGCTTGATTAAAATTTCAGACTATTTAATTCCACCATATACAAAGGGAGAATAAAATAGGTAGTGGAAGGTTTTAACACAAAGTGAAAGAGTTAAAACAAAGGGAGATTAAAAAAAATGAAGTTGGTTGAAGTATTTGGGTTAGGTCTTACCTTGTGATATTTTCATTTTTAATGAAATTGCATAAAGGCAGGAATCTCCAAATAGTCTTAGAAAAATGGTCTTCATATGATACTTGTGTGAACTTACTTACCAACCAGAAAGACACTATCGATAGACGACAGCAAAATCAATGCACCCCAAAACATAAAATATTATAGTTTTTTTAGTGTGTGAGTGTGTATTTGCATGTGAGTGTTTGTGTTCATTCATCAAAAAAATTTTAAAGGTCTTGGTGTTCAATGATGTGGACACTTGTCACCGTTTTGATTACTATTTTACCCACTAGTTGCTCACAGGTTACCTGTTAATTTACATGTTTTTAAGCTGGATTGTTTCTTCAAATATTTCTAACTCTCAATTATAAATAAAATGAAAAGGTTATGCTAAAATATTTTTATATTTTCTTTTGGTTGTGTAGGTTGTTCATATTTTCTACCAATTGATTACGGATTATCTATGAATCCTGCAATATATTGGTCATACATATATATATATATATATATATATAATGCAGCTTAAATAGTAATACATAGAAAAATATTCAAAATAATAACACTATCATAAAAAAAAATTTATCACACGCAACGCGTGGGTCCGCAACTAGTTTATATCTAAAAGTTAAAACGTTGCATTTATTGTTACTACGCTCTTATTGAGTCACCTCATCCGCAAAATTAGTCTTTTCCATATTTATTTTTTACCTTTAATTTTTTTTACAATATTAAATATAAAAATATATTGGTTTTACAAATTCATTATAGGCGGTTTTAACTTTACTTATTCATCTACTTTTAATTTTGATGAATAACTAAATAATAAATCAATAGAAAATTCAAACAAAATTGTTGTTTTAACTTTAAATATTATTTTGCCCATTTATTTTCCTTTATTTTAGCTCTTCTTATTCCCATTCTCTTACTATAAATTTGTCACTCTCTCCCATTTTATATACATTTTTCCCAAACAAAAAATGTTATCTCTCTCTCTCTCTCTCTCTCTCTCTCTCTCTCTATATATATATATATATTCATTTTTTGTTGAATTTTTTTAGTTTTTCTTGCATCTCTACAACACTATATACTTCTGATGAATGATGTTTGTTGTTGATTTGATTTGGGAAAAAAAATCATATTATAATATGTCATATTTTGTTATTGTCAGGTTTTAGATTGTTTGAAAAATAACATGATAGTCTGGACAAGTTGATGAAGAACAATTAGTGTAGTTTCCTTTCACTGTTTGTAAATGTTTTGTTTAACAAATTAGTAGCAAATTGTTATATCTTTATTATATGATATTCTTAAATACTTGAGTAATTGTTTTAAGTATTTATGAATGTTTTATATTGTTCTTCATCTTCCTTATCTTATTAATGTATTCTTTGTGATTTTTAAGTAAACAAATTCAATTTCACGTTTAAAATTATTTATTTATCTATTCATTTTTCACATGTTGGATTAGATGTTATATTAGATTACGACAACATTAACACAATACTTCTTCTTTTTTCAAAAACATTTCTCTACTTTTTTTCCTTTTGGAATTGTACTCTTTTTTATTTTTTATTTTTTATTTTAGGGAAAAAGAGTTACAATCTTTTATTTTCCCCTTTTTTTTGAACAATAATTTTGTTGAGTTTTATTAATTTTTTAGATAAGTTTCTCGGTGTTTTTGATTGTATTTTTTTGATTTTGTTACGACAGAAATTATATATATTACATTTATGATTGTCCCTATAACAAAGAAAAATATGATTATGAATTAATTTACTATTTATTAAATTAGTCCAATTTATTACATGTAACACGGTCCACGACTAGTTATGGTAATTATTAATAGGCATTTGTGATAATCAAGTGGGAGGAAATAGGAGTGGAGTCAGACCCAATTTTTTTTATTCTAGCTATAGCTCTTTAATAATGAACACAACCATAATGAATGTGCGGTGCGTCTGGACTATTGCTAATCAAGAGAAAGGATTATAGCCAAAGACTTTGTAGTTGAATTGACACCTTCCCATGTACAAAGTGCTTGGGGGTATAGGGGGGAAATGGTTCGAGCTGTAGGGTTAACAGCATGTTGTAATTATTTCTAAAAAAAAAAATTATAAACTCATGGGCAAAAATAATGGGGTAGATTACTAATCCAACATTTCTAGTTAATCTCTCTCTTTCTGTGCAAATATAACTTAATTAAAAAAATGTTTAATCTAAGTTTAGAGAAAAATTTAGTCTTGCTGGTGATCAAAATGCTCTAAGCTCGTGGATTTCGAGTTATTTTAAGACAACAACCTTTATTATGCCATTTTTTACAACTATTTTATATGATAAATCTATCACTTTTTTATGGATCCATCATTCATAATTCATATTAAATAATTATAAAAATAAGTGCAAAATAGAGGCTCACTTTTCGTGGATCTCACTTCAATGCAAGAAAAAAAGTAAGTTATATTGGGCTCCAATCTGCATATTGTACATATATCGTCGAATAGACAGTATAATTGAACCATGGAAAGTGGTGAAGCTTTAAAAAATTATAACATTTTTCGCAACATATGATTCTTTCTAATATTTCCTGCCTGCAGGCTGCAGAGAATAAATGATAACATATAAACTCAAAATCTTTTAAATCTTTTTCTATTTCATCAGTTTGAAAGCGTACGCTATTGACTGACTCAGAATCTTATCTCTCACTTTTTTTAGTGGATATTATCTGATCTCATTTTCAGTGCATTATCGTTGTGTTCATCAAGAAAATGACACAGAATCCCTTGTAGTTTGATTGTAATATAACTAAACTATTCAACCAAAGAGAAAAGGAAAGGAACACCAAGAAAATCATGCCATTTATGAGGATGAGGCCAGAAATAGTAATTGGACATGCTGGTAAAATGGTTTTGTTGGGTTCTAAGAAATTAGGAATTAATGTATTAGAACTCCAATTTGTATTTTGTTGGCAAACCATGATCAAAACATTTAGTCTAGGTTTAGGCTTGCTCAAAGTATGTTTATTTGTAAAATTGGAATCGAGTGATTGCAGAATTTATTAGACTAAATCTGTAAGCCTCGATCGATCGAAAATTAGACTCGATCGATCGAACCACGTACAGATTTATTTTTCTGCAGAGTTCCAGTTCAGCCCAAACTCTATTTAAACGTCTTGGGGTTCAAGTAAAACATTTCTATATATAAGGAAAACCCTAGAACGTTTTTTAGACTTTTGAGAGAGAGATTAGAGTGCCTCTTGTGCCTCCTTTTATTTTTAGGGTTTTGTACCCAAACCTCTCTAAGTCTTTGTTGCTCATATTTGCGGTTTATGTGAATCTCTTATGAGATCTTTGAGGAGCTTTCCTTCACATAAACTTAGGGTTTTCAAGTTAGAGATTTATCTACATCTTGATGATCAACAAGGTTGCAACCATTGGAGCTTAAAGAAACACAAGCGGGAAGCTTGTACTTGATTGAAGAGTCCAAGAAAGAAGGAGTCCGTGGATTCGGAGCTTGCACGTGGTCATGTTAGTAAATTCTACTGGTGGGTAGCATTAGGAAGTCAAGCGGGGAGTTTGTAAGTCCTTTTGTATGAACTTCGATTCTTTCAAATAGTGGATTCAGGTTTGCCTTGAGGATAGGTGGGTAAAATCCTCCACAGGTTTTTTACCGGGTTAGTTTTCCTGGGTGATCATATCTTGTGTTGTTTATTATTCCGCTGCTATATATTTTTGATATGATTGTTTGATTGTTTTAACCTAGAATTGTTTAATTTGATTAAGTAACAACTTGGCTAATTAATCTAGACTACGCAATCTGGTTGTTGATTTAAGGGGTCTAAATTTCCAACAGGTTTGAAGTACATTATACTTAAATTGACCAAGGACCAGTGGAAATATTGCATGCTGAAATTGATCAATGACTATAGTGAAATTGCAAAGCCACATAGGTGTTCCAATATGTCTCAATTAAGCTGTGAATATCATTAAAAAAATAATCAAAAATCATAGTAAAACTTTAGGAAGTCATAAATAATCAAAACCTGTATCTCTTATTTTACAACAAAAAACTTTATTAATTGAGTTAATTGAAATCAAGAGAATCAATTTCTTACTAACCGTTTTAGTTTGACTAGTAGAACAAAATATTTTGGTACCAATATACCGTTTCAAAGTAATCGCTATTTGTATACTTCCATACATAATAAATACTATATATTTGAATTTATCAACTTATAATTTGAAATCCACATATTTTATAAGCCTAATATATAGTAGCCTAAGTTCTAATGTATTATTAGTTTAAATAACTTTTTTTTTTTTTGGGTTCCGGCCAACAACTGGTACAACTCGATATTTTATACCGGTACCGTATATATATACAGCCAGCTTGATCGATGCCAGTATTGTGTTGACTTCCTTGACTGAAACTCACATATTTGGCCTCATGCCACTAAAGTTACACCTCATATATTTTTGTTTTAGACTTAACCTAAAACGTTTAAATTCTAAAGCATCTCTCTAATTTGGCGCTAACCCTATTTTAACAAACAGTGTAGCGTGGTGCCTGTATTCAAGCCACGTTTCAACAGATTATTTTTTCTAGTTGCATGTTGCCGACTTAGGATAGGGGTCACCTGGGCGGTGCAAACATTAAATAATCACAAAAGCTCTTTCCGAAAATACATTAATGTCCATGCACTTCAGTATAAATAGTGACCACTTCAAGTCTAAGTTACATAAACTAGCATTTATATCTCTCTATAGCTCTTTTCATTTGTGACCATCTTTGCAAGCCATCATATGGCTCTTCTTGATCATGTTTCTCTTAGAAGTGTATCATGTCCTCAGTCCTTTCACTTCACTAGTGAAAACAATGTCTTTGCAAGCCTTCAACCATTTCAGGACCCCAAGTTGTGAAAAGAAAAGATTTCCATTTTGATTTCATGTTTGGAGCCTCCACTTCTGCTCTTCAGGTCTCTCTCTCCCTCTATACATACATGTATGCATCCATGCATATAAATACATTAATGTGTGTTTATGCACATGTGCATGTACAAATGTACGTGACAATAAATGTGATTTACGTCATATCAACAAGATATATAATAAATAAATTTCTTAAGTACTTATTTGTGTAGTGTTAAAACCCATGTAATAAACTTTATAGTATACCTAGCGTCACTCATGTATAAATATTATAATTCTCTCTTTTTAAGGGTATGGTTTGCTTTGGTGCAGACTGAAGGAGAAGGTGATGAAGGAGGTAGAGGGCCAAGCACTTGGGATCGGTTTATACAAGATGGAGTTGGAGAAAGGGACATAGCTGTGGATTCATACAACCGATACAAAGTATGTGTCGTATAAGCCACAATAGTTGCAATCGCTATCAAAAGTACCATTCAAGAGATTGGAATGAAAATTATTTTGAAACAATTTGAAGTGTTAGATCAACTGCAAGTCTGTAACACAATATCTGAGGGTAACTTCATCTATATATAACTGATAAGTAGAAAATGATGTAGGATGCATGTATTATGTGATAGACCACTCTTCTAATAGTTGTTCAGTCTAAAAAATTATGGCACTATATATTCCTCCAAATTGGATCTAATTAAGAAAAAACTAGTTTTGCATACTTCAATTACCAATTGTGGCACCACTGGATTGTCATCTGTCACATCCAAAGTTTGGAACTATGGGAAGGATTAATTTACTAGTAAAGATTAAAGATGGCTGTTCTTTTCTATAGGAATATGTGCAGCTGCTGAAGAAAATGGGTGTGGATGCCTACAGATTCTCCATTGCTTGGCCAAGGATTCTACCTAGTAATGTTCTTTAATTATGCTCTATCTGGTCTCCGAGAACCCTTACATTCCAATTTTTCAATCAACCCCAGTTGCTTTTGAAATGTCAATTGGCTTGGTTTAGGTTCTTTATGGACATATGGCAAAGAAGTTAGTCCCCACATATATTCAATAATAATAAAGACAATGAGTTTGTAAATAACTGTAATTATAATGATAATTTGGATCCAATATGCAAAAGATCAGTAAATCATCTTATTAATCAGTTAGTCTTCATCAAAAAACTTGCAGAGGGTACTGTGAGTGGGGGAGTTAACCAGGAGGGCATTGATTTCTACAACAATTTTATCAATGAACTACTCCAAAATGGTATGGACACAATTTATATTCATTTTCAATGCCACTTATTCTTATACTATATCATGAAGGCTATCACTCTCAATTTGTACTTATTTCATGTTTTAATTTTAATTTGTGAAGGCATAACCCCTTTTGTGACACTGTTCCACTTTGACTTACCACAAGCTCTTCAAGATGAGTATGATGGCTTTTTAAATCGCCAGATTGTGTGAGCAATTTTTTTTTACTCACTTGAAATATGTATAAATACTAATTTTGCTTAATGATCAGTTGAGTTTGAACTGTTACATCATTTTGTGTATACAATGTAGTGATGATTTTAAAAACTATGCCGACCTTTGTTTCCAAACCTTTGGAGATCAAGTTAAACATTGGACAACCATCAATGAGCCACAAGTTTTTGGTCAATATGGCTATAAGATGGGAAGTTCAAATCCAAATCCTAACCCTGCCACAGATCCCTACCGTGCTACTCATCACATCATACTAGCTCATGCTGCTGCTGCAAAGCTATACAAGGAAAAGTACCAGGTGATTTTTAATCCGAAAGTTACTTGTCTTGTACTTTTTGGTTTTATTTTGTGTTACTAACATTTTTTACAGGCTACACAAGGTGGTGAAATTGGAATTTCACTGGTGTGCCAATGGTTTGAGCCAGAAACACGATATCATTGTGATAAAGATGCAGCAGATAGAGCTGTGGACTTTTTGATGGGATGGTTAGTTGAACTTTAATCACAATTAACTTGTTAATGGTAATTCATCCCCATTTTTTAACTTAAGGAAGTTTATGTTCTGCTAATTAGGTATATGGATCCATTAGTTTATGGAGACTATCCATTTGTAATGAAGGCTTTGGTTAGAAACGTGTTTCCAAAATTCTCAGAAGAAGAAAAAGAATTAGTTAAAGGTGCCAATGAATTTATTGGTGTCAATTATTACACCTCGCGTTATGCAAGTCCTCTTCCAATCGATGCAGATGACTCACCTCAAAGCCATGACCAGTACCAATACGTTGATCTCAAAGGTACATGCTCCACAACAATTTAAATTGAAGATTATTATGGCTGCTTTAAACTTCATATGTGCAGTGACAGATAACATCCTAGACAACTCAGGCTGGCCATTACATGTTACTAAATTAAATTCTCTGGTCTAATTAGAAAACCATGATCCTTAAATTCATGTACTAGATGGATTTTATGATGTTGTACTCATGTATGTTGCTTTTTGTCACAGTGGACAGGAATGGAAAACCAATTGGAGAGTTGGTAAGAACATAATATTTGCAATGACTAATTAATATCATCAAAACGCAGATATTCTTGATTGAATTAATTATATTGTGAATCAGTTGTTGTAAAAGTGAATGAATATAATAAAATTAAAGAATAAAAAATAGGATTATCAACATTATAAAAAAGGAAATTCTGTCTTCAGTTTTCTGTTCTACTGCTTATAGGCTGAAGGGAGCGATGCCATTTACATTTATCCAGAAGGGCTGAAGGAAATCCTTGTTCATCTTAAGAAGGACTATCAAAACCCCAAAATATATATAACTGAAAATGGTAAGTTGGTCAATTAGATTAATATCACACAAACACATGTCTCCTTGTTTGTCTGATTTTCCATGTTGTACCTTAGCTTTTTTTTTTTTTTTTTTTTTTTTGTAAATGTTTATTTACATTTCCAGCCTGTGGATTAATGAATCTTATTTGAACAGGGGTTCCTTCAAAAGGGGATGACACCATACCAGTGGAGAAAGCATTGGAAGATGATTACCGAATTGAGCACATTCTTGGACATCTTTATGCTGTCAGGGAAGGCATGAAGTAAGCACCAAACATTTCTTTATAAGCCTTGCAAACTTCTTTTAAAATGACAGACATAACCAAAGAAGCATGTTTGCATAGATTAAGTTATATGAAGTATGGTATTGTTATAGAGACTGAAAAAATGGCATATTACATATATGATATATCTACATATGAAAATCATTTTGCATGGTGGGTCGGCGCAGGAAGGGAGCCAATGTGAAAGGATTCTTCATATGGGCATTGATGGACAACATGGAAATGGGATCAGGCTACAATGTTCGATTCGGGCTTAACTATGTGGATTACTTGGACAACCTAAATCGCCATTGTAAGAAGTCTGCAAAATAGCTCCGTTCTTTCTTGAAAGAATGACAGTTGGAAGGACTCAATTGTGATCTGACTTTTAGCTTTTTGCTTTCCTTGATGAGTTTGGTTGTTATCTTTTGCATGGTTCATTGCCTGTGGTGTTTCAAGAAAAATTATTGAGGATATCTCATCCTTTCTTTCAGCCAACAGTCAATTTTCTACATTTGATTTATGTTTTAGCCTTGGTGCACACAGGTTTTATGTGTTATAGAGATCTATTTTCATTTAGAAATCATTTACTCCAGCCTTGCAGGATTTAGGAGATTTTCAAAAAAACAAAAATGACAATCATTTTATTTGGCAAAAACGCAGAGATAATGGTTGTCTTATTCTTCAAGAAAGCCTTGGGCAGCCTTATCATAGCACATAGTATTCCTGTAAGTTGTATCTATGCTTGTATAATGCAAAGAAGAAATACCAACCTCAAGGCTATAAGTGAAAGAGGTTATGGACTTCCAGCATAAGACCAAACATTATAGTTATAAACATAATGCTAGTAGTGATCTAATTGAACAAAAAGCTTACAAATTCGTATGAAATGACTTACAAACTTACAAATGAGTATACTCATTGAGATTCATCCCAAAAGAAAAGGGAAAAAATTTACTCATTGAGATGCTTCAAAATATGCCTGTACTGTGTCTGCACATGCACTCAAGTATGGGGTATGCAATCACATCTCTATCTCTCCTGTTTAGCTCTCATCTCAGGCTGCACCTGAGATTTTCTGTGGAGTTTCCTCATGATGCTTCCAAATTCTGCATCAGAAATGGAGGTATCATTGAAAAAAGAAAGCATGCCTCGCTTGTTTGGCTTTATATATTTCCTATGCCCGATATAGGCATGATGACCCTGTTAAGTCAACAATACAAAGCACACGGACTGAGATAAACTAGCACAGATTTAGCAGTTGTACCACAGACATAAATATGATTTTGACATCATGTCAAAGAACAATGACTTCTAGTTTCCACTAATCAGGTGGCTTTTGTCCGGTTTATATCCAAAATGCCTATGCAGATTGATGATTTGTAGGATGAAATTACATAACAACAATATATAATGGAAACTTTCCATTTAGGAAATATCACTTCAATAAAACTAGATTGTGCCATCTTTAGCAATTATCAATTCCATCAAACTATACTTAAGCATCTTTGTGTTTTCTGCAATAAGGGGCTAAATTTAAAATTGGTAGCCACTATTTAAGCAGGGTTGCCATGAACTGATGTCATTTGGAGTTCCTCATGGAAGTAGCTATTTTAGAAGTCCCAAGCACTTAACTTGCATTGCTGATCCCATATTTCCACCGTGGGAAAGTGCAAAGACATCGCTGCTCAGGGAGACAATGTAGTCAATGGCAGCCAGAGCTGATGACATGTTAATGTACTGTGTGAGTTCTCCATTTTGTGCCAACTTCTGCTTGGTCACAACATTTGGAAATTCTGCCACAAGTGGCTGCAAAGCCTAGTTTCTCCCAAATGGCTCACCTCCTGCAATATATACCTGTGCATTTCTGGGTGCTCCTAGAGCCTTTAGGAACCTGCAATAACACCACATTTAAAATTCTCTCCAGTTATAGTCTTCAAAATGGTTATCAAGGATTATATATATTTAGTTCTGAGTTTCTGATATACCTTGCCATTTCTAATGCATTCAGAGGGCATAGTCCAGCAAATTTTCGTTGAATGTAGGTCATGTTTAACCTTCCTGTCAGGTATTCAGGTTAAGACTCTCGAACCTTGGTGATGATGTCATCATATTCTGTGCCTAAACCAGTGAGACATCCAGTTCTGACCCACACATCCTTCTCTAGCTGGAGATGGAAAGCAATGAAAGGGCCTTCAATCCACATTCTCCTTGCAAGCCGATTTCCAAGCTCCGTAATTGGTGCTGCATATCTTAATGCATGAAAGGCTACCTGCAATATGAAGATGAAATGGGAAATAATTAGGCTATAGAACTACACTGATGATTGTTTGATATGAATATGATGGAGATTGATGCCAATGTACCTTACATAGAAGCTTCTGCAGATCAGAAGGAAGATTCTTTCAAAGTTTAGAATCTAAACCTTTCAACACCAGAACACCATCTTCATTCAGCTGCATGAACCATCAAATTTGAAAAGTATGAGGAGAAAATGATTTCTCTGTGTGAGATTCAAATGTATTAGAAGACAAACTCAAATATATATGACTTTTGGAGCCACTAGAACAATTAGCACACGTGCACTCACACATATTTAATAGACTGTTCTTTAAGAAAAAGAAAATATTGTTAGGTTCTAAGATCTTAGGATTTTATGTATTTAGAACTCTAATTTGTAATGTTGGCAAACCATGATCAAAACAATGTATTTAGTCTAGTTTAGGCTTGCTCAAAGTTGGTAAAATATTGTCAAGTTGGAATCGAGTGACTGCAGATGCATTGGTGCATTTCGGCCTGGCTCGATCGATCGAATGTAATTCTCGATCGATCGAAAATCGGCCCAGATGCGTTTTCTGCAGAAATTTTAGCTCAGCCCTAACTCTTTAAACGTTTAGGGTTTTATGTTTTTGCCCTAGGTATATAAGGCAAAACCCTAGCCACGTTTTTAGGGTTGCACAAGTTGTATTGTTGCTCATACATTGCTGTTTTGTGTAAATCTCTTGTGAGATCTAGAGGAGCTTTCCTTTACACAAAGCTAAGGGTTTTCAAAATTGAGATTACTTCAACATCTTGATGATCAACTTGGTTGCTGCCATTGAAGCTTAAAGATAAACAAGTGGGGAGCTTGTAGCTAATTGAAGAATTCAAGAAAGAAGTAGTCTGTGGATTCGGAGCCTGCGCGTGGTCGTGTCAGGAAGTTTTACTGGTTGGTAGCATTAGGAAGTCGAGCGGGGGAGCTTGTAGTCCTTTTGTAAGAACTTCAATTCTTTCATAGTGAATTCTGGTTTGCCTTGAGGATCGGTGGGTCAAATCCTCCCCAGGTTTTTCCGTGTGGTTTCCTGGGTGATCATATCTTGTGTTCTTTATTATTTCCGCTGCTTTATTTGTTTTATATGCATGATATGATTATTTGATTGTTTTAACCTAGAATTGTTTAATTTGATTAAGTAACAACTTAGCTAATTAATCTAAGCTACGCAATCTGGTTGTGTTTAAAAGGGTCTTAAACCGTTCAAGTGGTATCAGAGCAGGTTGCTCTTTTGTTTGAGATTTTTTATCTCTAAGCTGATCCTTGACCCCGGTTGTCATGGAGCATGGACACTCTCTGTTTGTTTCTCCTCACTTTGATGAGAACAACTATGCTTACTGGAAAGTAAGGATGAAAGCATTCCTGAAATCCATTGATGAGAGGGTTTGGAACTCTGTTGAATACGGATGGGAGAAGCCCACTACTCCTGTGAGTGAGTGGCAAACTTTTCAGAAAGAAGCAGCTGCATTTAATAGCAAAACTATGAATGTCATTTTTAATACTGTTTCAATGGAGGAATTTAAGAGGATCTCTAATGTTGAGGTTGCTCATACTGCTTGGAAAATCCTCCAAACTGTGCATGAAAGCACAAAGGCTGTTAAGATAAACAAATTGTAGCAATTAACTTCTAGGTTTGAAAGCATTAGAATGTCTGATGATGAAACCTTTGATGAGTTTTATGCTAAACTTAATAATATTGTTAATTCTGCTTATAACTTGGGAGAAATCTATGATCAACTTAAAATTGTTAGGAAGATTCTTAGATCCTTAACTGAAGACTTTAGACTCAAGGTGACAGCCATTACTGAAAGTAAGGATGTGGACACCAACCCTATTGATGAGCTTGTAGGATCTCTTCAGTCCTATGAGTCTGACCTACCTAAAGTAAACAAATCCAAATCAATGGCTCTTAAGTCAGTTGATGATGTTGATGGTAGTAGATTTGATGATGAGCTCTCTGCTACAGAGATTGCGTACCTTGCCAAAAACTTTAAAAACTTTCTTAGGAATACCAATAGAAAGGCAAGAGGTACTTACACTGCTGAACCTAGAAATTTTAGGAAGAATGATCCCACTAAGGTTAATAACTTTGAAAAACCTAGAAAAAAAGTTGGTCAATCTTCAAATAATTCTTTGGGTCCTCAGTGTTTTGGCTGTCAAGAGTATGGCCATGTGAAATCTGAATGTCCTACATTCTTGAAGACTAAGGGTAAAGCTATGGCTGTAACCCTTAGTGATAATGAGGTTTCTGATGATGAGTCCAGTTGTGACGAGGATGGAAACTTCATAGCTTTCACGGCTACTGCTACAATCAATGAAAGCATATCTGCTGAGGAGAACCCTTCTGATGGGGAACTCTCTGAAGATGCAGATCTTCAAGAGGCCTACAACAAACTTTGCAAAATTGCTGCAAAGGATGCTATGAAAGTTGATTTAGGCTTGAAGAAAATTGATGCTCTTGAGTTTGAAAAGAAAAATTTGCTTGTTAAACTGTTTGATGCTAATGAGCTTTTGAATAATGTTAAATCTGAAAACATACTTTTGCTTGATAAAGTTAGAACTTTGGAACATGATTTATCTGTTGCTAGATCTGCTAGTTCTAAACTTGATCACATACTGAATGTTCAAAAGTATCCTTCTGATAAATCTGGGATAGGATATATTGAAAGCATCTTTGATTCTGCACCCCATTCCACTGTCTTTGTTCCTTCTTCTTCTTCTGTACCTTCTGTGAGTGAGGTTGTGAGTGAAACTGTTAAACCCCCTGTGAGTGAGGTTGTTAAACCTGTAGAAATTTCACCACCTAAGAAGATTAGGGTAGACTTAAGAGAATCTAAACCTAAGGAGCCTACCAAATCCAAGGACAAGATGCATGGTAAACCTGCTTGGGTTTGTCATTACTGTGGAAAGTCTGGACACATTCGTCCTAACTTTTTCAAGCTTCAAGCTGATAAGAGAGCGAATAAACCAAAAGTGCCTGTGCCTCAAGTACAAGATCTTATGGCACTAATTGGTGAATTGGTAAAGGTGTTAAACCTTTATTCCAATCCTGGAGTTGGGAATCACTCTAATGTGAATAAGAACTCCAATGCTCGTGGTACATCTATAAAGTTTTGGATGCAAAAGACTCGAACTAACTGAGTCTTTCTGACATGGTCCTTGTGCTTCATTGCTCTATCCTATGTGACCATTGTTCTTTGTTTTTGTGTCTTTTTGTTATAGGACTTGCATTGCATTACATTCATGCATTTCATTCTAGGATTTATTTGCTTTCTCTTTTAATAATAATAAAAAATAAAAAAAAAAAATAAAAAAAGGAGAAAGCAAAAACCATGTTTGACACCATTTTTTTTTCTTGATTTTTGAAAACAAGGTTGGTCAATCTTTTTACACATGTCATGTCCTGTGTACCTTGTTTAACTTTGATGACCTTATTTACTGCACTTGACTAGTTGAAAATTTGTAGTGCATGTTGTGTGGGAAAGATGTGTGTGATTTTTAATCACTTTGCCTTAATCATGAAGTCACATGTTCTTTGACTGTCGGACTTGATCCTTTTGAGAAAGGCATAAATAACCATCTCACCACTGTTCACTAGCCAATCATGAACACCTTAGTGCATATCATAAGATGTTGTACTCGAGAAAGTGTAGCACATGCACAAAAAGAACATAAGGTGTAGTCTCATTTAAAATTAAAACTGGTGTGTACTATTAGGCTTGATGCCAATTCACTTAATTCAAACCGGTGTGTACTATTAGGCTGAATGCCAATTCATATAAATAAGAGGCAATAATGCAAGAAACTTACATGATTGCAAGTTTTTGTTCTAGGAGATGTGGGAGTTATAGGATGTAACTCTTTAGGTGATAGTCTCTTTTAAATTCTATGTGATGAATTGTGTAGACTTTGTGTTTGATTGCTATTCACATATCACCTCACATGTATCTCAAGTTTTTGCTAGTATCACACACTTCACAAGTTACTCTTTGTTAAACACTGTACATGCTAGTGTGTGTGTTTTTGGTCTAACCAACCAAGTTTGAAAATATCTTGAGATTTGTGCACAACATATTTGTTGCTTGAGAAAATTAAATGGGAGAATGATTGAAACTTGTTTTTGAGGAAATTGGGTTTAAAAATTTGGGTTTTTGAAAAAACATTCCATTTCATACTCATGCATTTTGTTTTCATTGATCAAATGCTTTGAAGAGTTGTTTTTAAACTTAGGCTTGCATTGTTCAAAACTGTGATTTTTCCCAAAATTTTTGTGAGTTTCTGCCCATTTCGATCGATCCATTGTGATTTTTGATCGATCCAAAAAGTACCCTAGATTGTTCTAAAACGACTGTCTCATTCAATTGATCGAATGTAATTTTCGATCGATCGAAAATTGTGGAGAAGCTTTTTTAAAAGTTGAAATCTGACTTTTTCAACTCACTTTTCAAATAGTTTTTCAAACTTTTTCTTTCTCTCTCCGACGAGGCAAGCTTCCCAGTCAATTTTTTGTCGTTTTCCTCCAAATTTTTTGCACAATCTCTCTTTCCTCAAGCCAGTAAGACTCTTTTGCCCTTCCTTTTCAATTTATTTTCAAGTTTCCATGCATTTTTCATGCATTTTAAGGGAGAATTTCGGACTTAGCATATTTGGGATTTTATGTTGATTCAAGCTCTTTTTCTTGCCATTGATCATTGGGTTTTTGTGGGGACACATCATAAACATGTTTCTTAACTGTTAATTTGATCAATTTTGGGTTTTGTGAAAAATTGAAAATTCTAGGGTTTATGTTTGATCCGAATTGGGGCTTTTTGTGAAATTGAGTTTAGTTGATAAAATTGGCTTGTGTAATTGATGCAATTAGTTATTATAATCTGGTTTCAACATTGTGTAATGATTAATTCATCAATTTGTTTCAAATTTTTCAAGTGGTTCTCAAAATTTTTTAGAGTTTTTGTCAGAAACTCTTTGTTTAAGCTAATTTTGTGTAATTGAACTTAATTTGAACATGTTTACTGCATTAGTACATGCATCATGGCATCGCATTTGTACATGCATCATGTAGAGTTTTCATTCTCTTGTTTTTGTGCTAACTTGCAGTCTGCCTTTGGTCTTATTTTTTTTGTTCTTTTGGTTTTGTCTTTGTGTCTCTGTCCTTTCCTTAGCACCATGCCTAGGAAGACTAGAGCTCGTAGGACTATTCCCTCTCCTTCTCCTTCCCCCCCTTCCTTTGACCGAGAGAGGTTTTCGAGCGAGAAAAACCAAGAGATCTATGAGAAGCTCAATCTTCAGAGGAAGATTTGGGCTGAGCGTTCGGTTATTCTAGATGAGCTTGATCCTGCCATTAAGGCAAACTTTGAGCGTAGAGGCTAGTTGCCTTTGTTAGATGTGTTTGACCTTCCTCCTCCGACTACCTTGATTAGAGAGTTCTTCTCGAACATCTCTATCCGCGTCTATGATTCCAACACTCTAGTTAGGAGTTGGATACGAGGCGTAGAGTACTCCATTACTCCTCAGGTAGTGGCTGATGCTCTTGGGGTACCGTTGGTTAGTCATCTTGTCTATCCTTATACTGAGTCTCCCGAGTTGAGCGATGTTTTGTCTTACATCACTGGGACTACTGTCCAGTGGGGTTCTGATCCTAGGATCACCTCTGCTGAGTTCTCCGGGTTACATTATCTTTTCTTTAGGATAGCCTGTCATTCCATCTGGCCCATCTCTCATGTTCACACCATTCCTTTTGAGAGGTGTGTATTTTTGTACGCTCTAGTTACCGATGCTCCTATTAGTTTTCCTCATCTCTTTCTTCGTTCTTTGAACGAAGTTTATAGGAGTTCATCTACTTCTCATGTCCTTGTTCATCCTATTTTCATTCATAGGATTTTACTTTATCTAGCTCTTAGTGATTTCCCTTCATTTGAGCCTGTACATGTTATTGGTCCT
Source organism: Quercus gilva (assembly GCA_023621385.1). NCBI lineage: Eukaryota > Viridiplantae > Streptophyta > Magnoliopsida > Fagales > Fagaceae > Quercus > Quercus gilva. The sequence continues at coordinate 4,971,031 of CM042482.1, read as the reverse complement.
ATAGGAACGTCTTTTCTTAGATAGAGGGCTGCTCATCTTCGAGCTGATTCTAAACACCCTAGGTCTGAGCCATCTAGTAGCGCTCTTCCTCCTCCTTTGTCTTCTACAGGTCTTGCTGGTGAGGATATTCCTGATCCAGTTGGTGATGATGCTGCTGCTGCTGATGTTCCTCCACCTCCTTCGGCCGACTTCGATGTTCGTCGTACTCTGGAGACTGTCATGACCGTTCAGGCGGCTCATGGTCAGATTTTGGTGGACCTGCTGGATGAGATTCGTGCTCTCCGAGCCGACCTTGCGCATCTTCATTCACCCTCACCACCATCTTTTGATGGCGACTTGTGATTGCCCTTTGGCATTCCGTCACAAAAAAGGGGAGTGGATATATTGATTTGTAGAGGAGTTTTGACTCTTTGAGGAGATTTTGTAGTTAGTGGGAGATTTTTTTGTTAGCATGAGATATTTTTTTTGTGGAGTTTATTAGATTGTATCTAGGTGCTTCACTTTGTATATCATTTTTGGGGATATTCATGTTAGGGGAGTAACATTGATTGATATATTGATATACATGTTTTTTTATTTTTTATTCTTGTTGTCTCATGATTCACTGCTTATTGATTTATATGTATGAAGTTGTTCATTGATATATATCTTTATTTTGTGTTGTGTGAATCTTACAAGAATGTTATACCTGTTTATATACTATTTTCTGTCACACATGCGTTTATGCGTTTGTTGAGTATTTCATGAATATACAAGTTGATTCAATTGAGCTGCTGTTTACACTTGCAACCGATGGATAGTAGTTAGGATTGAATTCTAGTCTTTATGAGCATTATTTTTGTAAAGGGCTTTTCAATTGTAAACTTTGAGCTTTTAATTTGTGTTTTATCACGGATTGTCAAAGAGGGAGTTTGTTAGGTTCTAAGGTCTTAAGATTTTATGTATTTAGAACTCTAAATTGTAATGTTGGCAAACCATGATCAAAACAATGTATTTAGTCTAGTCTAGACTTGCTCAAAGTTGGTAAAATATTGTAAAGTTGGAATCGAGTGACTGCAGATGCATTGGTGCATTTCGGCTTGGCTTGATCGATCGAATGTAATTCTCGATCGATCGAAAATCGGCCCAGATGCGTTTTCTGCAGAAATTCCAGTTCAGCCCTAACTCTTTAAACGTTTAGGGTTTTATGTTTTTGCCCTAGGTATATAAGGCAAAACCCCAGCCACGTTTTTAGGGTTGCACAAGTTGTATTGTTGCTCATACATTACTGCTTTGTGTAAATCTCTTGTGAGATCTAGATGAGCTTTCCTTTACACAAAGTTTAGGGTTTTCAAGATTGAGATTACTTCAACATCTTGATGATCAACTTGGTTGCTGCCATTGAAGCTTAAAGATAAACAAGCGGGGAGCTTGTAGCTAATTGAAGAATTCAAGAAAGAAGTAGTCCGTGGATTCGGAGCCTGCGCGTGGTCGTGTCAAGAAGTTCTACTGGTTGGTAGCATTAGGAAGTCGAGCGGGGGAGCTTGTAGTCCTTTTGTAAGAACTTCAATTCTTTCATAGTGAATTCTGGTTTGCCTTGAGGATCGGTGGGTTAAATCCTCCCCAGGTTTTTCCGTGTGGTTTCCTAGGTGATCATATCTTGTGTTCTTTATTATTTCCGCTGCTTTATTTGTTTTATATGCATAGTATGATTATTTGATTGTTTTAACCTAGAATTGTTTAATTTGACTAAGTAACAACTTGGCTAATTAATCTAGGCTACGCAATCTGGTTGTGTTTAAAAGGGTCTTAAACCATTCAAATATCATAATGAGAGCATCTTGAATTCTGAATTTCGCATTCTACCAACAAAAACTCGTTGGTGAAATTTCTTTAAATTAATACTATGTTAAGAAGTCATAAGTGTAAGCTATATGCCAATATTCTTTTTTTTTTTTAATGCTTTCCAGTCCTAACCTCACCTTAGCAGCTAAATCATAATAAAATGCAGCAGATGGAATTTCGATCAACAAAGAATTCCTTACTTGTCTAAAGAATCTGGTTCGCATCCAGAGTGGAGAAAGATCATAAGGAATTTTGGTTTCAGTGGTTTTCCTTGACATCAAATGTGTGGAAGGCACAGATGATACAACGCGTACATCAGCTTGTAAAGTCCTCTTGAAATGTTTTACATCAAATATATCTGAAAACTCACTGCAGTTATTACGAAAACAAATTGACTAATTGATTTCCATACATAACTTCCTTATATACAGGACAATTCTAACAATTAAATGGAAAAATTGTATAGAAACCATGTTGAACTGGCTCAAATGTGTGATAGATGCTAGAAACATTAAGAGGTGACCAATACTTTAATCCAGTCATGACTACTATTCATATGTCACAATAAATGAGAGCTGGAAATATATATATATATATATATATTTTTTTTTTTTTGAGAATCTCGAAATATATATATTTAAAGGACTAAAGTACTAAACACATCAAAATTAGTCACAGCTTTCTCTTTTACCTTTCATCTCCCCAGATCAGATTAACCTGCAAGACTGGCACAACCAATGCAGCCTCAAGAATTCTTGCAATAATAACAACATCAACAATCTGATTTCTCTGCTGATTTAGTCCCCCAGAGGCCACCACCACCAAGAACCTCCTCTTCTCCTTTGAAATCTTCAGAGACGCTTTCCTATAATCAATACTAAATAAAGCATAAATTACAGAGCTTACCCTTGAAATCTTCCTACAATTCAAAACTTGGAGAAATTCTACAGTGTAGTGGCTAAGAACACAAATTTTTTCACAAATTGCTAATGTGTTAAGCAATGATTTGAGCAACATATCACTTTCGCATTGGCTCACCATTTATGTTATTACTATTATGGATTAAGTATAGTAGTAGGCAGCTGTGAATTGAAAAAAAGTAAAAAAATTTATGTCCCCCTCATTTATTGAACACACTTCTAATAACTAAAAAGGTTGATTATTTTCTAAACATCTTAAATACTTTTTGCTAAAAAATTTACTCTCCCTAAAAAAACCATGTGAATGCAAAATTCAAAAGTTTTTAATACTTGATAATATGTTTTAAGCTGATCATGGAAGTTTACATGTTTACATTTTCTTGTATGAATAGTTTACATGTTTCACATCATATCCAATATATGTATTAAAGTTTACTTATAAAAATACATAAAGAGTCGGTTTTTTTTTTTTTTTTTTTTTGTAATTATTATTTTACTTTCTTATTATAATTTATGTCTAAATGTTATATATATATATATATATATTGATAATTAATAATTGTGGAGGAGGAAATTTGAACCTTAGACTTATCCATCACAAACATCAAGATCTGCTAGTTGAACTACAAACCTATTATTGTATAAAATTGAGATATTTGTGTGAAAAAACTTGTTCCATGTTTAGGAAATGGGAGAAAATATAATAAATAGTCAACACATATAAGTTACTAATTGGTTTTTTCTATTCATGTATGAAAAAACAAACCATACTAATATGTAGTAGCTAGTTTTCATGAAGTTTACAACCAATGAAACCTGCTTGTAAATCACCAAAACTTGAACTATATAGGTACATGTTGTCTACTTGTGAACTTCAGGATATTTCTCATTTTGATTAATCCATGTGAGTAAGAACAAAATTTTTACCATAATGGCTGTTCTCATAATCTCATTACCAATAGAACCATTATTGGGTGATCCAAATGTTATGTCAAACCGTAACGAGTCCTTCTAGAAATATAGCAAAAATTCATAATAATTTCAAATTTTTTTTAAATATTTTTTAAAGGATATTTCCAAATTATTTTATAACTTCACACATTGACCATTAAAATAATTTAAATATAAATTATGGTGGACCATGTGTAAGATAGTAGGGTTTTTTTCTTTTTTCTTTTTTCTTTTTTCTTTTTAGTTGATTGGCTAATTTAGAAATATTATTAAATTAATATGAATTTTTATTGCGTTGATATCTTTATTGAAACCTTATTATAAGACTAGAAGAACCTATGTAATATAGGAAAAGCCATATTATAAATAAACAATGTTAAAAAAAATTCAATGCTCTTTCCTTCTTTATTACACTTAGAGCATTTTCATAGGAGAATGCAAAAAATATGCATTTTGCCTCCTTTATAAACACCATTTTCCCTTTCAAAAAATATATACATTCCAACTTAATAATACACTCTTCATTCAGAAACTTTACACTTTTTAGAGAATTTCTATTCGTTGATTTAGGAATAATTTGGGGAAAAGAAGAAGAAGGAATAATATAAAGTACCTATGGGAAGAAAAGAATTACCCTGTGACAAAAGTCACAAAAAGCATTTAAAAGAATATAACCAGGCATAACTTCTTATATCACTAAGAATCAGTATTTTTAAACTAGCGGAGTCTCATCACTGTTCCTAAAAGAGTTGTACCATATTAAAGATGTGCTTGATGTAACTTTTTGTGATGTTACATTATGCTTTAACTTTCAACTTTCAAGTAGATTAATATATCAACAAGTCTACTAAATTTTATTTTATTTAATAACTCGACAGCTACAACAAGAGATGAGAGATATGGATCTTAAAATATCTCCGTTGAAAACTCTAGGAAGTGCCAACAAGTTGAACCACAAAATTCTTTACAAGTCTACCAATTAATTTACATGTTCTTTACGTGCTTATGATGTGCATTGAATTTCATGTCAATTAGATGTTATATATTTTTTAATTCAAAACTTCTTTATTTTATACCATAAAAAAGGTTAAAAAGACTACATTTGATTACTTGAACTCATACTCTATCATACAAGAAAAGAATATAACTACAATTTTTTTTACTACAAAATAAAACCCATAATTTCAACAACAACAAAAAAGTTATAATACTTAATCTACAATTATATCTTAATTAATATCTCACAAACATGATAAGCCATAAGCATTCATGATTCAACTATAAGATCCAATAAAATATATAAAAATCAGTTTTCCTTCCTTGTACATAAAACTCATCAAAATGGGCCATAGTTTATGGGCCCATAGCCCAAAGAACTTATTCTTTCTTTCATAGCCATTTCTGTCTGCGAGTAAATTTCACGCAAAGCCCATAAACACAGAGAGAGAGAGAGAGTCAGTATTTAAACAAAGAGACAGAGTAGGCTTTGAAGTTCGTGGAAGCCATGGCCAAAGAAGAAGCAAGCTCAGTCGTCTCTGATCTCATCAACTTCTTAAACGCTTCCCCAACTGCTTTCCACGCCGTTGGTAAATACTCTCATTCTCTCTTTTCCATTTTACTTTCGGTTTGTTTCTTGAGAAAATCTCCAACAAGAAATCAAAAAATATTATATTTAAAAGAAAAAAAAAACACTTTCCACCGTTCATTTCTTGTTATTTTGATTGGATTTCAAATGGGGTTCCTTTATTTTTTTGGTTAATAATACACTGATGTTTCAGAGGAGGCAAAGAAGCTGTTGAGAAACGTTGGGTATGAGCAAGTTTCAGAGAGAGAGGACTGGAAATTGGAAGCTGGGAAGAGATACTTTTTCACAAGGAATCACTCTACGATTGTTGCTTTTGCAATTGGTAAAAAGTATGGTTCTTATTTTGGTCTGTTTTGGTTATTGGGATTTTAGCTCCGTTTGGTTGCTGAGAAAGTGTAGGAAAACTTTAAGCAATGAAAAGTTTTGATCTTTATGCTTGTATCCGTTAATATGGCTTAATTTGATGTGGGTTTAGTTTCATTATTAAATTTACTATTTCCTAATAGGCATAGCTTTGGGAACAATTGCTAATTTATCTTTTAACCATTAGTCTAACAATCGCCTCACGTGTGGGGCCTATCACGCGAGATTTTTAACCTTTTAAACGAGAAGTAGAGTGAAGAAAGTGTTTGAACTCAGGACCATTTGCTTTAATACCATGATAAATTAACATTTGTCCCAAATGCTTAAGCTATTAGAAAATGGTTAAACGATTATAACCATCATTCTAGACTAATAGTTCTAGAATGATAGTGTGGAAGCATGTTGCTGAGACGGGATTCCATAGAGTTGGTGCTCTTACTGCTTATGTCCATATTGGAAAAACTTTTACTGATTCTAATATGACTTATTCGATATGGTTTTAGTTTCTTTGTCACAAATATTGGAACTTGTGCTTAGGTATGTTGCTGGAAATGGATTCCATATAGTTGGTGCTCATACCGATAGTCCTTGTCTGAAACTAAAGCCTGTTACCAAGGTGCTCTCTTAATTTCATCACTATTAACTAGATTGAGATGTTAATTGTCTGATGTTGTATAATTGGGTGGTTTATGGGGACTTCTAAAATTTTTGTTTTGAAATATGGGTGAGGTGTGCAGGTAAGTAAAGCTGGGTTTTTGGAGGTTGGTGTCCAGCCATATGGGGGTGGCTTGTGGCATACTTGGTTTGATCGCGACTTAACAATTGCGGGAAGGGTGATAATTAGAGAAGAAAAAGATGGTTCTGCTTCCTACTTGCATCGTCTGGTTAGAATTGAGGAGCCCATCATGCGGATCCCAACCCTGGCAATTCACTTAGAAAGGTTTTCTTTTCTGTGACATGATTTTTTTAGGTGTTTGGTTGTTGTGTGGTCATAATTGTGATTGAAATATTTGTTAGTTATCTTGGGGTTACCTTGTTTTATGTGATTGTGCTCTTTCCTTCTGTTGTGTTCTGTGAACAGGGGTGTCAATGATGGATTTAAGGTGAATACGCAGATTCATCTTCTTCCCATCTTGGCAACATCTATTAAGGTAATCCTGGGATTACGCACTCTTATATGTTATTCATTATATGTTATTTATTATATGCTTTCGCTCATCTTTATTGTGAATCGTTATGGATACATGTGTTTGGTCTTTAGTTACATTTTCTCCTTTAATGATTACTCTATGGGGAACATGATTTTGAGGAAGTGAGACGTTTTCAATGATTACACCTTATTGGAATCGCAATTCATATGATGGATTTGACATTAGGTAGAGTTGTTTTAATTAGATGTTCATTCTGTTGTTTATGTATACTAGTATGGGATGTCAAACCATGATTACATGTATCCATTATCTATTGAAAAAGGGATAACTTAAAGTTAGATAGTCATACCTTGTTTAAGATTTTGGTGAATATGTCTTCCTTTTGTTTCAAGATTTTCTTTTCTTTATCCAATGAACTAAATTTTGCAGGCAGAGCTCAATAAAGAGGTTGCTGAAAATGGTTCAGTTGAAATTGAAGTTCAGACTGACGAAAAGAAAACAAAGGAGAAAACTACCACTAAAAACTCAAAGCATCACTCACTCCTATTACAGGTTAGTAAAATCTGAAACTGCACGTGGCTTCTTTCTTCTTTTTCTTTTTGTTCTCTTTTTATTTTTGAGGTTGGGGAGAAGAGGGGAGGTGAGGGGCATCAATTTACTTTCATGGGTAGAGATCAGAGCATGCATGTATTAGAGGTATGAACACATGTAGTTCAACTTTTAGGAGTATCTCAGCTTGATGATTCTGGGTATGCTTGTTAGTGATTGTGTTGTTTTTCTTTCATTTTTTATTTCTAGCTTCTTGCAAGTCAGGTTGGCTGTCAACCAGTTGATATATGTGATTTTGAATTACAAGCATGTGATACTCAACCAAGTATTGTAGCTGGTGCCATGAAAGAATTCATTTTCTCCGGGCGACTTGACAATCTTTGCATGTCATTTTGCTCTTTAAAGGTATGTATACAGCATTTTTTATTTTTGTTTTTTATTTTTTTTTTATTTTTGTTGAGATGCAAATAAGAGGTGCATACTTGAGTCTATTTTTTTACCATACCAATTTCTTGATTTTGCAATGTGATAAAGACTGTACTCCACTTGTTTCTCATGTCAAATTAGGAAGACTTTTGAGTTCTCCATGCCTGACAAAAAATTATAAGCCACGATATCTTGTTGATTTATGACATTAATAAATATGTAAATCAAGTATGCCTCACCTGAAGGTAATGATTTGTATATTGAATTTTCTCTTCTCATCATATATGTGATTGCCCTGATAATGGTCTTTTGTGATGTCATTGGGTTGGTTCTGTCATCAAATACAATTAACATATTTATTTTAAGCTTTTAGTCCCACGGCCAAGTAGAGATTGTGTTGTGTTCTTATCAACATCTGATCTATTATTATCTCATAAGGTACAAAGAATGAAGTAAATTATTGTAGTTGTTTGCTTCTTCCTCTCTTGTGCTAAATTCCATTGGGTAACACTAATATACTTGTTTGGTATTAGTCTAATCACAATTTGGTATTAGGACCTATCATTTGGACGTAAGGCTTGGCCATTTTTTAAGTAATGTGCTTAACATCTCTCTGGGGTAACATGCTGGTTGATTCCTTGTGGATAAACTACTAAATTATAAAATTTGGGAAGTCATCACAATGGAACTAACATGACAACATTTTCTTGAACTTTCAAGAACTAGGGAAAGTTTACTTATGTGAAGTGCTTGTTTGAGCTCAAGGGGAAAAATTTTTAAAATACAAAAGAAAGAAAGTAAAAAAGTAATTACTTTTCTGAGCTGTAACTCACACAGACATCCTACTGCATGTTTTGTTGCTGAAACATACCACCTGTGATATATTCTACCCACCTCAGTGTATATTACCATTATTACTTTCTTTTCTCATTCAATTTTATTCGTACTCTTCTTTGTTGTTTCAGTTCAAAACAATTGATTGGTCATATACTTTTTGTTTTTAATATCAGGCATTGATCGATGCTACATCTTCTGAAAGCAGCCTTGTGGATGAGACTGCTGTTAGCATGGTGGCCTTGTTTGATCATGAGGAGGTTGGGTCTGACTCAGCCCAAGGAGCTGGGTCTCCTGTCATGCTAAATACTTTATCACGAATTACCAATTCCTTTGGTTCAGATCCTAAGGTGATAGTTGCTCCATGTTCTTTTGATGATTCTAACTTTTGATAAAAAAGAAAAATGCATCTTAAAAAAAAAAGGAAAAAGAAATGTTCATTGCTATCATCAGAATGGTCTTGCGCCTTTAAAAATCTAAATACATGTATATGCTTATTTTGCCACTTACATCTGTACTTGGTTAATTTTGCTAATAAACTTGTAATGTATGATGCTTCAGAACTTGTTACCCAAAATTCAAGCTACCACAGTTTGAGCCTATTATCTTAAGCTAGTATTATAGTCATATTCCCTTACATTGTCAGTTAGATTCACTGGATTGCTACATACGTTGCATCAATAGGAATGTGTGAATGGCATAATCACATCAATTTTTTCTAAACTTCTTTAGGTTTTGTTTGGATGAAGATTTTGATAAGTTCTTAGAATTTTCAAAATGATAGAATTTAAATTGATGAGAGTGCCAACTCATCAATTACAATTTCCATGCTTTGGATGAGTATATACAAAAATTAAGAAATTTGAGTACTCCCTCCATCCCATTTTGTTTGTCTAATTCCATTTTTTGTTGCCCTAAAATGCTTGTCCAGTTTTAAAAGGAAATAGTCATTAATTTACTCACATGCCAATATATCTCTACTATGTATTGTATTCATGTTTAAATTCTTGAAAGTTTATGAGGGTAATCTTGAAAACTTCTTTTAAAAGTTTTTCTATAAGAGACAAAGCATTAAATGATGTTCCCTTAAAAAGTTAGATTCTTTAAAATAGACAAATAAATGTATTAAGATTACAATGATGATGGTAATAACGATGATAAATACTTGGTGTATAGTATTGTGGTTGTGGTAAAGGCGAGGGTGGTAGTAGAAGTGGTGGTCATAGTGGTGGTTGGTGGCGATGGCAATGATTGTGGCGATGGTTGGTGGTGGTGGTGGCAGGTTTGATGTCAGTCATGGAGGTGGGGGTGGTGACGGCCACAGTGTTGGTGGCAACAATGATTGTGGTGATGTCAACAGCAATAGGCTATTGTGGTGAGAGAGGTGGTAATAATAATAGTGGTGGAAATATGAAGAGTAATGGCAATAGCGGTATAAGAATGGTAATGTTAGTAGAATTTGTATAAAGACATCTTCGTCAAGTTGTATTTGGATGAGAGAATTTTAGGTAGGATTTTGCTTAAAGTTATAATTTGGAATTTTCTAATGTTAATTTTTTTAAGATTAAAAAAGAGTCGTTTCATAAATTCTGTAGATTTTTGAACTTGGGATTTTCAAGCTTCCAAATTCTAAATTCAAATTCTATTGGGGAAGGTGTCTTTGCACAAATTCTACAACCATGACCAATCTCATACTACAACCGTTATCCTTTGCACTGCCCACATTGCGTCCACCATCGCCACACCATCACTACCAACATTACCAATATCATTGTAACTTATTAACTGCTATAATAATATAAATTTGTAATTTTAAATATATACATCCAAGTAATAAAAAACAAATTAATGGGACTAAAATTGCAATCGACTTAAATGTAGTCATTTAGAAAATTTTCAAATTTCTCATTGAAACACAACTTTTTGGAATTTTAACTATGGATTTGAATGCATGAAATCTTTAAACTGATGGGATAATAGTTGTATTTTAAATTCCATCATTTTGAAAATCTTGAGAATTTTTCATCTAAACACAGCCTTCTAGAATTTTAACTCTAGATTTGAATGCATGAACAATACTCAGTTCAAAGTTCCATGGAATTTTGGAAACAACTCTCTTATTAACTCAAATAAGGAAAATCAACTAGAAAATTCCAAAATCCCTCATTCAAACACAACACATTGATCAAGGATTATGTTGTCATCTAGAAACTTATTTGTTTTAATTGCCTTTGATTTCTCTCCAGTTAATTGAGAAAGCGATCCAGAGGAGTTTCCTAGTATCTGCTGACATGGCGCATGCATTACACCCTAATTATATGGTGAGTTGGCAACAGTGCTTAACTTACCAGCTTTGACACTATTTGGTTTGTTTCTCCATATTGATTTAAGGTTCCTCCTTAGGACAAACATGAAGATAATCATCAGCCTAAGTTGCATGGAGGGCTTGTCATTAAACACAATGCAAATCAACGCTATGCAACCAATGCAGTCACTTCCTTCATATTCAGAGAGATAGCAACAAAGCATAACCTTCCTACTCAGGTCAGTTTCTCCTGACATTGAGTTGTGAAAAGTTCTAGTGTACTCAATTTCTATAAAAGGAATCATTCCTCAAAATGAAAAGATAGGAACTTTATCTTTCAAGGAGGATAACAAACTGACTAGATGAAAATATGGTGTAAGAATTTTTTTTGGTATAATAAGTGATTATAGCAGAGGAATTACTTATAATGCAGGATTTTGTGGTCCGCAATGACATGGCATGTGGTTCGACCATTGGTCCTATCCTTGCAAGTGGTGTGGGGATTCGTACAGTTGATGTAGGTGCACCACAGCTATCAATGCACAGTATAAGAGAAATGTGTGCCGTAGATGACGTGAAGCATTCATATGAGCATTTCAAGGCCTATTTCAAAGAATTCTCTCATCTTGATGCAACGATTACAGTTGACATTTAGGTCTCTGATCATCTTTAGAACACATTCAGAACAATGTTGTGTATTTGCCAAGTACTCAGCAGATTTCAAATAAAATTCCATCAATGAATGCTACTTAAATCATTTTGCTTCAGAATGATATCCTTTTGTGGTTCATTTCCAGTAATTATTTTTTGCCACACTTTAATGTGTCCAGAGTTCAAGTTGACCCAATATCAGATCTGCAGTACTATAGAAAATTTCTCAACTTATAGTTAATGTCCCAGTGGTTGCTCATCTGTTTTTGAAAGGAAAAGAAAATGACTTCATGCTACATGTTAATCAAACCAAGTTGAGAATAACACTCTTTTTGATCATTCAATTGCTACATGTGGGGGTGGGGTTGTTTGGGAAGGAATTCGAACTCTAATTCTCCTTGTCGGATAGACTAGGCAATGTCATTGAGTTATAAAACTCTTAGCAAGTTGAGAATAGCACTCAAAAGCTGGTTAAATGGAACTATTTCAAAAATAAAAAAATAAAAAAAGAAGAAGACATGCTCTTAGCAGCTTGTAAATAATACTCAAAATTGGTTAAATGGAACCGTTTAAAAAAGAAGAAGATAATGCGCTTAGCAACTTGAGAATAATACTTAAAAGTTGGTTAGAAGAAGCCGCATAATATTGTTGATAATGCAGTGTTGTTATTGAGAATTTTTTTTTTTACAAAACATACAAATATTGTAGAAATTCTACCGAAAACATTGAGCTAAACAGCATGGCTAGAAGAAAAGTTTATTATGGGAGGATGAAATATTGAGCAACACATTGTTGGAATAGTCCAGATCTATAATAGTTATCCGACTGATAGAGCACCAAGTCTGATTGGAAGTGCATTCTCAAAAAAAAAAAAAAAAAAGTCTGATTGGAAGTGAAGGTTGACACATACAGCCACTCTTTTTTAATGTGGGTTGGACCTCATCTCTTTCGCGTGGAACACAGTTGAATTTTCACGAAGGGATTAGCACTCACTCCCATCTCCTTTGGGGTTCATTTTTGAACTTTTTAACTCAAGAAGACCAAAGTTTTAAGTCTTGCTCAAATAGTCTTATGCACGTGTGAAGTGCTTTCAATTTTCAAATTCGCTTGGAGTCCCATATCGAATAGATACAATAACGTGGTCTAAGATAGCTCTTATAAAATGGCAGTTCATCTGATGTTCAACCCACGCAGCCACGCGGTGAGCACAGAGCGAACTATTCTTTCGCCTTTTACTAAAGAATACCGTGTGCACGCCGCAAATAGTGGCATACGCCTATTTTTGGAGGGGTTTCCCTTAGAGGAAGCTCCCTACAGTACGAGTTTAACGATTCACGAGCAGCTTCTTAGGACAAGGAGGTCGAAAACGTAACACAGGGCTATGATGATGTCTCAACAGCTGGAGAAGGTTTCATAAATGGTTTTAGCAACTATTATTCGGTAATCTGTTAACAGGACTTATTCCAATTTATAAACAATTTTTTGGGAACTTGTTAACATGCCTAAAATGGGTTATTAACAATTGCTGGCATACTAAACCAACCCAATGTTATATAAAATTCTTAAACTAGGGATGTAAATTTATTAGGGAAATGTGTTGTTCTTGTGAAATTGGTGTCTTCTTGTGTCCAGCATTTTTTCCTATTTTATTTTATCTTGAGAAATAAGCCTGTGAAGTAAGGGTAGCGCTTAATGCTTACATGTGATTTGCGTTGGGTAAGAAAATTCGCATCCCGTTATGCAAAAGAAAATCCCCGAAACCCAATTTATTTATTTTACATCACCATTTTAACAATGCATTCTACATACATTCTTTATTTTACTTCATCTCATTAAAATAAACTTATTTTATCAAAAAATAAGTTTGGCAAAAACTTATTTATTTATTTTACTTCATCTCTACTACCACTGATTCCTAAGCAATCTCATTTTGATAGAACAACTGTTCAAGTCAGCCAATGCTATTTTGGCAAAAACTGGAGAGGAAATATGAATGTGATGTAGTGTATTGAAACTCTAGAATAATACCTATCTGAATGTGATGCTGTATCAAAAAATCAAATTTGGTAAGCTGTAACTGTAATGAAACGCAGTGGTTTGTGAGGGAAATGATTGAGAATAAATGAAAATTGACTTACTTAAGCTAGTCTTCTTCCAAGAAGAGAAAATTTAAGAGAGAAAAGTGAAAAAATTGTCTTATATTTATTCAATGATCAAAATTCCTGGATTACAGGTATTTATACAAGTTATTTGCAAGTCCAAAGTAACCCACTTAACAACTTTGAACTAATTTAGCTCCATTTCAAAGGCTTTTTCTGCCATCTAAACTAACTAGGCTCCTCTTTTGACAATCCTGCAATTAATCTTCTGCATTTTTTGGAAACTACTTACTAAGATGTTTGGTTGGATTAAGAAGAAAAATCTGGAAAAATAAAATCTTTCATCTATATAATTTAACAGAAAATCATGGTCACAACTCACAAGCAAACACTGCATTCCAATTGATGAGAAAAACACTATTCCATGTTCTAGTAGTCCCTGAAGATTTGTCAATCCTTATTTCACTTGATTATTACCTTTGATTCAGTTTCAATTTCAAAACTCATTATGCTCTCAGCAATGCTTTTTGCTTGAGGAGTGCATTTCCCATTTAACTTACAAAGGACTTCAGACTTTGAAGACTTGTTATTGAAGAAACATGAGACAGTAGTTGAAGAGACCTATTATAAAATTGGGGCTCCACACTCGGTCACTCTCACGGAGATGTGCGGTGCGCACAGAGCGAACTATTCTTTCGCCTTTAACTGAAGAACCGTGAGCACGCCTCAAAAGGCAGTGTACGCCTATTTTTGGAGGGGATTCTTCCCCGGGAGAAGCCCCGAAAATTAACTATTAAATAATTTCATATATACTAAATGTGTATTTTATTAGCTTTTTTCCCAAATGTAATGCTTATGAGGTGTTAATTTAATTCTAACGTATTGTTAGATGAGATGGGTAAGTTACTAACTCAAAATATTTTAATTAAGAATTCATTTATTATCTTTTATTAATGATATTTTATAATTATTTTTAAACTAAAAAAAAAAAAAACAAAAAAAAAAAAACAAAAGATGGAAGAAATTAAATTCAGATGTGTAAACTCATATTTTACCCTCCAATCCCCCAACGTGTCATATCATCTTATCATATACTAAAGAATAAATACAATCTCACCCAATAAATTCTAATACCCATATATAATAAATCCAATCAAATTAGAAATTTTTTGAGTGTTAATTAGTGTGATAGAATGTATTGAATTTTAAGTAAAATACTGATGTGACAATCTTTTATTAAATGGTATAAAACATGAGTTTTACACTTCATTCTTACCAAATTTGAACTCAAAAAAGAAAGGTATATCTCTCTCTCTCTCTGCTCCACGACTCTCACTGCTCTTTCTTCTCAAAATTCCAAAAATATTGCGTTGGACCAACATATGGTAATTCCTAAAATATGTTGAAATGGACCACCATTGTTGGCTTCTTTCTCTCTTATTGAACTCGATCCTAGAGAAAAATACGAATTTATAAGATCTTTTTTGCATCTAATTCAAAGGACCAACATGTGGTAATTTCTAAATGACAAAATTTAGGTACAGTACTTTAAGTGTTGTTCTTTAGGTTTCTCTCTTAAGATTCAGTCATGTAGTCACTTAATTAAAAAATACACTTCTATCCCATAAAAAAAAAATTCACATGACTGAATTTTAAGAGGGAAACCTAAAGAACTATACCTAAATATTGTACCTAAATCTTGCCCGTTCTAAAGTAATATTAAGTGTGAACCTGGGAGTAGGAGTATTTGTATGGAGAGAACATGAGTCTACTATTTCATCTCTTTGCCATTCATTTTCAACAAACCTAGTTTCAAAATATTTCATTCTAATTTATTCGATCCCCAATAACAAAGAAAAAGCACTCTCGTACGCATAATAGAAACATTAAAACACAATACTATATTAGTTTCCACAATACAAACTCATTTTTCAATGAAGAAATAATCAACCTCCAATTGCAGCAGTCAGATGATTTGATCGGCGGCTGTGAAAGAACTTAGAGAGAAGTGGAGAAAGATGGGAAAAGAGTAAGAGGAAGGAGAGGGGTAGCAGATGTGGCATAGGACACATTAAATGCAGAGAGAGAAGAAAAAAAAAAGATGAGTAATAAATATTAATTGATGACATGAACAATGATATTTTTCACCTGTTTGATATTGTTAGATATTAGTAAATCTTAATCTGAATAATAATTCAAATTGTATACTAAAAAAAAAATGTTATTGTTATCTAGAAGAATGATATTTTAGATGTTACTGTTATCTATAAGAATTGACCAAAACGCAAAAAAAAATTTCAGTTCTTATTTTTAAAATTTTTGGTTCTTATTTTTTTCAACAAATATTTCAGCAACAGGACACTTAAATCTCTCCATGTCAAAAAAAAAAAAAAAAAAAAAATTTAAATTAGAACCAATATTTTGGGTTAGAGGACTTTTAGGGATAAAAATTTCCCCTTCTCTCTCATTCCCCTCTCACCACCAAACATGGGTAAAAGTCATGGGCTTTGAAAACTTAATGTAAGTAGGTCTTCGGAGCCTCGGGCTTTCTGTTCAAATGTGAAGGAGGCTTTCAATACTAATAAATAAGAGCCAATCTTTACATTTAAGAAATATGTGAGTCCTGGTTGCAAAATATGCCCTATAATGGCTTCCACATTCTCTCATTTCTCAGAAGAGCAAATTTTCATTAGGTGTGGCTTTCCCACGATACGTATGAAGATTAGTGAAATTGAGCTGCTTAGATATGCCACTTTCTTGAGGGGTTTCTCCCATAGGTAAAAAGACTCCAACTCTCCAAGTGAAAGTTAAGCTTATTGGAAGGCCTATAAAAGGAAAATCTTAAGCTCTATATTTCAAAGTTTTAAAAAAGTGCATGAGGTTGGTGATATCATTGGGTTTGAGATAGGAGAATATATGGCGTTATTATTAGAATCATCATTTTGTCACTTTTGATCAATGTAGAACACCTGATAAAAGGCTATCCTACGAATCAATGGTATTCATAAAATGAAAGCTTCTTGCTTATGTTGATATTGGCATATAGAATTAACACTACTAGTATATGCACCAAGGATTTAGCTAGCTATACTTGGTTTTTATGGGAATTGTGCTTAATTGCATACTTATTGATTCAGTTGTACATGATCTGAAGAACGTTTTTGGTGCGCTCCATGAGTTTGGTGACCACCTATTTGGGGTTTTTGACACTAGAATCCTAAAGATTTGGAGGTGGATTGGGGGAGTGCCTCAATTGAACTTTGGATATAGAGTAAAAATATTGATGAATGTGGCTCACCAAAGACAAATATATTTTTTAGAGTTCTTCTTAGATCCTTATCTTGTAAGTAGTTAATCATCTTCTTAAAGCAATCTATATGATGATAGTTATTTTAACTAATTTCTATTATGTAACTAGGGGCCATTGTTGATCCTAGTCTTGAAACCTCATAAGCAGGAAGAACTACAAGTAGCTAGTAAGGTGGAGGAGATATAAAAAAGGCTGGTCTAGGGAATCCGGAATTGAGGCGTATCCCTTACACTTCATGTATCTACAAAGAAGACAACTAATGGAGGCAATGGGGACTAAGATACCCACTATGCATGTATAAAAATCTTTTCTAATTCTGAGGATTTCATATTTTTTTAAGGATATATGGTATTTCAAACAGATTCAAATTTTGTTCATTTTTACTCACTGAATAGAAATGTTCATTGCTATCATCGAAATGGTCCCATTGCTTATTGAATTGAAATGATTTAGATGACGTACATATAGACAAAGTGCATATACTTTTTTTTGGAAGGGATAGCAATGATTAAAATGAATTGAAGGGATAGCAATGATTGCAATGAATTGAAATGTTCATTGCAATCATTGCTATCCCCTCCAAAAAAAAAAAGTATATGCACTTTTTTTCCAAAAAGAAAGTATATGCACTTTGTCAAAGTGCATATACTTTTTTTTGGAAGGGATAGCAATGATTAAAATGAATTGAAGGGATAGCAATGATTGCAATGAATTGAAATGTTCATTGCAATCATTGCTATCCCCTCCAAAAAAAAAAAGTATATGCACTTTTTTTCCAAAAAAAAAGTATATGCACTTTGTCTATATGTAGCACATCTAAATTATTATTAAAATAATCATTTTGTTACCTTTGATCAATGTAGAACACCTGATAAAAGGCTATCCTATGAATAAATGGTATTCATAAAATGCAATCTTCTTGCTTACATTGATATTGACATGTAGAATTAACACTACTAATATATGCCTCAAAGTCCTAGTTAGATACACTTGGTTTTTATGGGAATTGTACTTATTGCATACTTAACCTGAACTTCAACCCCAACTTCCCCAACCCCAACTTCTCCAACGCCAATCCCAAGTTCAGCCCCAACACTTATACTTCCTTTTCCTCTACCGTGGAGATGTTTACACATGTATTAGCGATTTTTTCAGCACTTCCTATTCTCGGTTATTTGCCTTATTAAATTAATTGTATAAACTATTTTCTCACTACTGCTATTCTTTTCCACTAATGTTAATTGGAAATTAGCAATCTTGGAGCTTTCTCTTCTGGTTAAATATGGGTTTGTATATGTTAAAAGTATTTAATATGAAGTATGTTTCAATGTTTTAATATTATAATATATATGGGTTTTTGTTCAATAGGTTAAATATGGATCTGCATATGTGAAAAGTATTTAATAGAAAGTACGTTTTAATGTTCTCTTATAATAATATATATGGGTATATGTTCCCAAATCCTAGGTTAAATATGGGTCTGTATATGTTAAAAGTATGTAATATGAAGTATGTTTCAATGTTTAATATCATAATATACATATGGGTTTTTGTTCAATAGGCTAAACATGGGTCTGCATATGTGTTAAAGCTGGAGTAGTCAGAAGACGATAAGCCACAATAAATGACAATAACAAGTGCAAGCAAGAGAAGCAAACAACACTGAGCAACAAAGACATAAAACACGTAGTTTTTTTTTTTAATGAACAAACATAGACTACACATGTCAGTGAAAGAAGGAAGGGTAGTTGGTGGAGCCAACTGTCAAGCAAAGATTCGTTATGCAATTAGGAGTTTGTTAGTTAGTTATTTGGCACCAAATCAAGGCTCTGTTTTCTGTGTATATATAGATTAGTTTGTTAATTATATTGTAACAGTTTTCATATCATTTTTCTCTTTGTGATCAATAAGATTTTAGTTTTCTTCAAGAATCTCTCTTTTTTACAATATGTGAAAAGTATTTAATAGGAAGTATGTTTTAATGTTTTAATATAATTATATATATTGGTTTTTGTTTAATAGGTTAAATATGGGTCTGGATATGTGAAAAATATTTTATAGGAAGTACTTGTTGATTTACTTTTGGCCATCAAATAAAATATTAATCGCATTCTAATAATATCGACTTTTCAGCATAATCTAGATTTAAACACCTCGATGAGTTCTTCAATAGAAGGAAAACTTGTTAAGCTTCATGTTAATTTTAGGTTTATTAGCTCTTAATTTCTCTATCCAGTAACCCACATAATTGTAAGAACCTCCAAGTTCACTAAGTTCATGCATTATTTCTCTTATTGATTCAACTATACGTGATTTGGAGAACTTCTTTGGTGTGCACCAAGAATTTGGTGGCCACCTATTTGGGGTTTGTTGCAAAAGAATCCGAGATATTTGGATGAGGATTGGGGGAGTGCCTCAAATGCATTTTGAGGAAAGAGCAAATATGTTAATGAGAGCAGTTTGTTTAAGATAGATAGATTTTTTAGAGTTCTTTTTAGATGCTCATCTTGTGAGTAGTTAATCATCTTTTCAAAAGCAAAATATATGTATGATAGTTCTTTTAACTAATTTAATTTCTATTATGCAACTAAGGGCTTTTGTTGATGCCAGTCCTGGAACCTCATGTGCAAGAGGAACTACAGGCAACTAGAGAGGTGAAAGAGATAAAGAAAGTTGGTCTTGGGACTCTAGAACTGAGGAAGATTCCATGCACTTGATGTCTCTACAAAGACAATGACTAATTGAGGCAACTTTGCGGATTTCATTTTTTTTTTTTTATAGTGATATGTTAAAAATATATAATAAAAAAAAAAACTAGATAGACCATCTGCCCATTTATGCATATGATGCACTATTGGCTTTTCCATCTTCCCAGTTATGCATATGGTAAGCTATTAGCTTACCATATGATGCACTATTAGCTTTACCATCTACCCCTATGCATTGTGCAACAACTCAAAAAAGCCTTCTTTGTTGTTGAAAGTTGAAAGTTGTTCAAACAAAAGCCAATTAAGAATTCACAATTTTGAAATTAGCCAATGAAAAATTCTTGTCTAATCTTTCACATTAGCCAATAATGAGTAACAGTAGACCAGTATATACCATACACAGGAACATGATCAAAAGCCAATTAAGAATTCACAATTTTGAAATTAGCCAATGAAAAATTCTTGTCTAATCTTTCACATTAGCCAATAATGAGTAACAGTAGACCAGTATATACCATACACAGGAACAAAAGCCAATTAAGAATTCACAATTTTGAAATTAGCCAATGAAAAATTCTTGTCTAATCTTTCACATTAGCCAATAATGAGTAACAGTAGACCAGTATCTATATACACAGGAACATGATCAAAAAGCAGATAATAAAAAAAAATACCAAGAAGATCTAACCATGTAAAAGCTTAAGTTGGTCTGCCCTCTCAAATTAAAGCTCACCTTCCTATATAGGATTCACACTAAGCCAGAATACCAATCTCAACGTCAAGATGTCAATAGATTGAAATGAAGTAGCTCATGCACCCTTAAGAAACAATCCTAGTAGCCAGAATGGCAGCAAGTATTCAACAAGCCACCTATCTTGCAAAAGTTTAGCAATATTTGGGATAAAGATAATAAGGACACAAACTCCGTAATGTGTAGGAAAACAAACTCAAGGCTTCAACATATCTCTACCATTTCAAAAACTGTCAGGTCATCTACGTTGATATTTTAGTACATATAAGCAATATAAAAGTGCTGCATAGATAATAGTTTATGATTCGAACTATTAGATTCTCAATGAAGTTTCTGTTCAGCAGAGAAGCAAATGCTTTGAAGAATGACCGTGACCTATAGGCTATAGTATGCAAAAACACCACATCACTTTAGAGAAGTGGAGGCAATATAGAGGTTTCTTAATAATTTGAGACAATACATGTTGTTATATAAACTCGTAGCAATTTTTGTTAGTAAGCAGATATGCAGTATCTAGTTTAATATTGTCAGTCATGTTATTCTCATCATCTGATCCCTTTGCACTCTCAAAGGCATTAGCACTTGCAACAGGAGCTGGGTGGACAATTGGTTTGATAAGAAAACTAAATATCTTGCTTGAACTTGCATGCCTAGCAAATTTCGTTGAAACAAAAAGATTTGTATCCCAAATCAATAAATGAGAGGCATCAACTGCACTACACCCAAAAAAAAAACAAAAACAAAAAAAGAATGGGAATAAGAAATCATTTTGTTTATTTTCCCCAAGACCAGAAGGGGTGTTGCTAAATTTCATGATAGTTAAAGAAATGAATAATCATATTTCCAAATTTTAAGCTAAAGAGTGGTGGGTTCAACCAAACTTACATTATTGGTTAAACTTGAAAGTTGAATTCACAACTTGCAATCAAGATGAAGTCACAATATTGGTTAATTTAAATGAAAATACTTCATAAAGGATTGAATTGTCAAAGCTGGAAATAAATATCTATGCTGAGATTCATATATACCTTTTTTTTATTAAAAAAAAAAACCATAATTTCATTTGGTTATTGACTTTGATAAGGTTCAGTGAGATATATTAACCAAAAATGCAATATTCATTCATCGGAATGGTCCAATTGCTATCATCGGAATGGTCCCATTGCTTATTGAATTGAAATTGATGATGCCGAAAATCTCACCAGTGAGTTGCACGATGCTTGTACGCTCGAAAATAAACCTGCACAACAAAAAGAAGAGAGAACCTTGCGAAGAGCACCGGTGTGGTGCCGGCCGAATACCCTCCGAAGGTTAAGTCAGAAAGATTCTCACAACTCTAGAGTGCTAGAGAGGGGTCAATTATGCGTACCTCAATTTGTGAAGATGTTGGGGTTTTTATAGTAGCAAAGAGTCGACCTTTCTTCCTTGGGGGAGAAGTCTTTTCCATATAGGTAACCCATGTATGCGCGGATTGAGGAATCTTTTCCTTATAGGACTCTTCTTTATAAAATCTTAGACTTGATGGACAAGGTCTTTCCTAGTAGGGAGAACTCTTTAATGATCGCATCTAATAGAATTTTACTGGCGCTAGGGTTCCAGCCATGGGCCCTGCGACTCAATGGCCCATATAAATTCAGCCCACAACATATGGCCTATCAAGGCTCCGGACCGTCGTGAATATAGTCCGTCATATATGCTTGCAGATTTTCACCCCTTCAGTTGCCCCCTCACACCGTGAATCCGTCAGAATTTATAGGGTGCACGGGGTGACACAGATGGCTGAGATATGACGGTCAATAATTATGACGGGTGAGGCATAAGATGGGTAAGCTATTCGCGCTCCGTCGGTTTTTGCGTACAGGATTAATTTCAATCACATACCGTGACACGCGTCACTGCGCTATTGGGGGTTGTAGTAAATCGATGCGTCGCCTCGTCTCCCGTGCAGTTTCTTTATAAATATCAAGCCCTTGCCCCCCATTCACTACTTTCGTTTAAAAACACTCTGTTAGAACTCAAACCGTCATAATTGTCAGGCTAGTAAACCGCATCCGTCTACATCAAATTTCCCCCGTTCACATTCTACTAACCGGTAAGTAATTTTCGTTATTTCATTCCTCCGTCAGATTTAATTCCTCATTATACATCCGTCATCATTTCTATAGTAGTCAACAGCTAGGAAATGTCTAGTGCGTCGAGTAACCAATCATTTGTCCGCGATGGTGCGGACTATGATGATGTATATCTGTCAGGTCATAGGGATATAGACAGTCCTAGCGATGATAGGAGTCCGTCTTCATCTTCTCCGTCCTCAACAAGTGAGGATGTAGGGTTCGTCGAAAATGTAGAGTTTGATGACGACCAGCAAGTAGGACCCGTCATGGGGGCTGATGGACCAAGGGAGTTCATCATGCTCCCAGAGTGGACGGTTAATGACTTCATATCAACCATAAAGGCAAACCACTTCAGAACACTTAGGGATAACTACCAGATTCCAGACCATATCCCACTCCGTCTACCTTATAAATCAGAGAAATGCTATTACGAGGGGGTGGACGGTGTCGGTATAAATGAGCAAATGCTGAAGGCTGGACTCAGATTCCCACTGAGCTCCCTTCATTGTGAGCTGCTCAAGTATTTGGGTTTGTCTGTCAACCAAATATCTCCAAACGCCTGGAGGATCTTCATTGCGATGGAGATTCTGTACGGGGCTATGTCGGACGGAACTAGGAGGTTGACGGTACGGGAATTCTTACATTGCTACCGTCCGGACGAGATTGACAAGTCTAGGGGTATATACAGTTTTGTACCTAGGAGTTCGCTACTAAAGGTTATATTCGAAATCCCAGACTCTAACAGAGACTGGAAGAGTAGGTACTTTTTCTTAGAAAGTGACGGATGGATGTGCCGTCCAGGAGAGACGGACCATATGCCTGTCGATACTACTTGGGGCATAATATCTGAGAATGGTATGTGTTCGTCCTTAGTTAGGATGCCCTTTTTTTTTCTTTAACCGTCTAGCTTATTTTGAAAAAATTTTCTAACCGTCCATCTTATTTGCAATATGACGGCGCCCCCAAATTAGTATAGAAGAATTCAGCTTTCTTGAGAGAGTTTTCAAAAAGACCACGTCGGAGGAGAGAACTTGGGCTAAGTTGGTCAATCCGGACACCATCTGTTGGTATTGTGACGGGCCTGTACCTTCACCAGAAGCCCTTAAGTACGAAAAAAGGATCTGTCAACGTAAGTCCGTCACTTCTTTTTGCTTTACAACGGGCTTTGTTCCACGGAGCTAACTTTTTTCCTTTATTCTTTCAGAAATGGATATTGCCAAGAGGAGGGCACTTATACGGAACAATGCTGCAAAAAATAGGACGGCTAAAGTTGAACAAAAAGATGTGGCGGTCTCAAAGCGTAAGCAGCCGTCCAAGTTTGACCGTCCTCCAAAGAAGCCCAAGGTTCCCCTGGAGCCCGTCGTGGGACTCATGGCCGAAGGTGCTAAGACGGCCACTCCCCCTAAGCATGGTGCGAGCAAGGGGCTGATGAAGGATCTGTCTTCCGGCCTCAAGAAGCCACCTCCCCTTCTTCGGGACGACGCTGGCTACGCCTTAGAGAAGCTGTCTTCCCTTCTTACCTCCGAGGATTACGAAGACCTAGGTAATCACTCGACGGAGGCCATGGGCGAAACTAGTTTGTTCAGCATTGCTCAGGTAAGTCCCGTCCAAGATAGGTGTGTTGACTCTACGCCCGTCTTATTCTGACTAGAATTTTTCCATTTTTCAGACAATGGTAATGGTGAAAGGCTTAATGGGACGGTGTCTCAATCATGAGACGACCCTAGGCCGTCTTCGGGACAAGGCCAAGGTGACGGAGGAGGAGCTTTCAGAGCTAAAGACTTGGAGGGTCGTCCAGGAGAAGAAATTCAAGTTGCTTGAGGCAGACAGGGACGAGCTCCATAAACTGACGGAAGAGCTGCGGAAGGTGCTTCAAGACAAAGAGGAAGAACTCCGTCTGGCAAAGGAAACTGCTGTTCAAGAATACCGAGATTCTGATGCCTTGTTGTCAGAACTTGGAGATTCTTTCAATGACGGTTTTGATGAGGCTATCCGTCAAGTGAAAGCGTTAAATCCTGACTTCGACCTGTCATCCGTCAACGTCAATGCCCAAGAGCTTACCTCCGCCCGTCCAGCCCGTTCGGAGGACACCGACGAGCTTTTCGGAGATAATCCCTCCGTCGGCGCCCCTAAGGATCAACAAATAGTTGCTAGCGATCCTAAGGACGGCGGAAACCCTCCTGACGGTCAGCCAGTCGTTGAAACTGATCCGAAACAAGGCTAATCCCAGTGTATTGAAAGGAAGAAAATGTCCGTCTTAGTTTAGATTCTCCTTTTTAATTTTTGATATGTAAAAATTTTTGGAGAACATCTTAAGACTCCGTCCTTTTCTATTGTTTAAACATTTCTTTTGTTGATATTGGAGAATTTAAGTCTCCGTCCTCTTTTTATTTAAACATTTCTATTTTGTATAATTTATCCGTCAATGTTTTCTTACCTATTCGTCGTATTTTGTTGCTTTATTTGTTGATCTTATGTGTGAGTTAATGAAGTTTTTACCATTCATATTTTGATCCGTCGGACAAGGAGGAAATCACCGTCGTATTCGACTTAAGGTGTTTAAAAGATATCCGTCCTTTTTTGAGGAGGTTATTTTTTATTCTAAACCCCTTGGGTAGACCGTCTGTATTTTGGATATAATATTTTATCCTTCCATATTGTGGATTTACTCCGTCCGTCTAGGACATGCTATTGTTGGCCCGTTTACTGTATGAACTAAATTTTCATTAACTTGGGATGACCATCCCGTCATAATATTTTTGATTTTCTTCAGCGTTTGGGCAAACTTTTGACCCGTCGTATTTTAGTTTGCATATTTAAGATTGTGAGAATATCCGTCCAATCTATGGACTTGATAGAATTTGATTTCCTTTTTGGTTTAATCCGTCTAATTTATAGCTTTAAGATTCGTTTCGTCCACATTGCGGACATTGTCCGTCCACTTCACGGACTTTTGTTCGTCCATTTTGTGGACTTAATAAAAATTTTAACCCTCTCGGGCTGTCCGTCTTTGTTTCGGACTGGATCATGCCCCTCCTGTGGAGGTCCGTCCACTTTGCGGACTTTTGTCCGTCCACTTTGTGGACTTATAAAAATTTAACCCTCTTGGGGCTATCCGTCTTAGTTGCAGACTGAATCATGTCCCTCCTTTGGAGGTCCGTCCACTTTGCGGACTTTTGTCCGTCCACTTTGTGGATTTGTAAAAATTTAACCCTGCTCTGTAGCTTTTAAACCTCTTGGGGTCGTTCGTCTATATTGCGGACTTAGGATTTTATCCCTCTTGGGGAGATCCGTCCACTTTGTGGACTTTTGCCCGTCCACTTTATGGACTTGGTAAAATTTTAACCCTCTTGGGGTTGTCCGTCTATATTGCGGACTTAGACCTTTTATCCTGTAGGGAAAACATAGTTGAATCTGAATAAAACATCATGCATTCGTAGAGAGTATGTGCCCCCTTAGGCTTAAAAAACATACTGTAGCAAAACCAAAGTAATAAACACGCCCGTCGGGCTTATTGTAGTCGCTATTTTAAAAATAAGCAGTAAAAATCTAAGAATAAAAAGATAGGTGTTGTTCTTCAAGACATCGCCTTTACTGGTAGTACTTTCGCAGGTGCTCAGCATTCCAAGGATGCGGTAGCTTCCGTCCGTCCAATGTTTCCAGATGGTAGGTACCCTTCCTCTTCCATGCGGTGACTCGGTAAGGTCCTTCCCAATTTGGGCCGAGTTTTCCTTGGGTGGGGTCTCGTGCTGCTCCCATGACTTTCCTTAGGACGAGGTCTCCAACCAGAAAGTCTCTGTGCCTTACCCGAGAGTTGTAGTGCTTGGCCATGCGGTCCTGGTACCGTGCGAGCCTTTGTTCTGCCGCCGACCTAACTTCGTCCACTAGATCAAGCTGTAGACGTATAGCTTCGTCATTTTTCTCTTCGTCATGGTTGTGCACTCTGTAGCTGGTGAGGCCGACTTCGGCTGGGATGACAGCCTCGCATCCGTATGTTAGACGGAATGGAGTCTCCCGTGTTGGTGTTCTAACCGTTGTCCTGTAGGCCCAGAGTATGCTCGGCAATTCTTCCGCCCATATGCCCTTTGCCCCCTCGAGCCGAGTCTTGATAATCTTCAGCAAGGATCGGTTCGTGACTTCGACCTGTCCGTTGGCTTGTGGGTGAGCAGGTGAGGAGTAGTGGTTCCGTATCCCTAATTGCGAGCAGAAGTCCCTGAAGGCATCGTTGTCGAATTGTCTCCCGTTGTCAGAGATCAAGACCCTAGGGATGCCAAATCTGCATATGATGCATCTCCAAACGAAATTGCGTACATTCTTCTCTGTAATGGTGGCCAAGGCTTCAGCTTCTACCCACTTTGTAAAGTAGTCGATGCCTACTATTAGAAACTTCAGTTGTCGTATTGCCGTTGGAAACGGTCCCATGATGTCCAGGCCCCATTGGGCGAACGGCCAGGGTGCCGTCATCGGGGTTAGTTCTTCAGGTGGTTGTCTAACGATATTGCTGAACCTTTGGCACTTGTCGCATTTCTTTACATAGGCCTCGGCATCCTTCTGCATAGTTGGCCAGAAGTACCCCGTTCGTACCAACTTGTGTGCTAATGATCTAGACCCTGAGTGGTTTCCGCAAATTCCTTCGTGCACTTCCCTCATGATGTAGTCTGCTTCTTCAGGACCTAGGCACCGTAGGAAGGGGCGGGAGAAGCCTCTCTTGTACAAGGTGTCTTTTATCAGGACGAACCTCGCTGCTCGTACCTTCAGCTTTCGTGCTGCCTCTCTTCCGTCCGGTAGTATGCCGTTTTTTAAGTAGGCAACTAATGGCGTAGTCCAATTACTCTCGGACCCCAACTCCTGTATATTGACAGAATTTATAAGTGGAGAAAACTGAATGAAAGAGAGTACGTTACCGAGGGTGGCCATGTGCTCAGCTGAAGCGGCTTTGGCTAGGCGATCAGCCTACTCGTTTTCTCCTCGTGGAACTTGTGTAATTTCGGCCTTCAGCTCGTTTACCCTCTGCTTGGCCTGGTCCAAATATTTCTTCATCCTTTCACCTTTGCATTCATAATCGCCGTTCATCTGATTGACCACGACTTGAGAGTCGCAGTGAATTATTACCCTTTCTGCTCCTGCCGCTTTGGCGAGGTCAAGTCCTGCTATGAGAGCTTCGTATTCCGCCTCGTTGTTGGTAGTAGGGAATTCAAAGCGGATCATACACTCGACCATGTCTCCCTCGGGTGAGTATAGCACAACGCCTGCCCCCCCAGCCTGCCTGTTGGAAGATCCGTCGACATGTACGCTCCATGGGGGAGAGTCTTTTGCCCCCCCCGTCGTCCCCATTTGCGAACTCAGCTATGAAATCGGCAACGACCTGTCCTTTAATGGCGGTTCGAGGGCGGTATTGGATGTCGAACTCGCTTAGCTCTATTGCCCAAAGTGCTAATCTCCCAGCAGCTTCAGGGTTGCTCATTGCCCGCCGTAAAGGTTTGTCGGTAAGGACGATGATAGTGTGGGCTTGAAAGTACGGCTTCAGCTTCCGTGCTGCTGTAACCAGTGCAAATGCAAGCTTCTCCATTGGCGGATATCTCTCTTCGGCCCCTCGTAGCGCCCGACTGGTGTAATATACTGGCTTCTGCACTCTTTCTTCCTCTCTGATTAGGGCAGCACTGACGGCTGCTGGTGAGACGGCAAGATAAAGAAAGAGTTGTTCACCTGGTTGCAAGGGACTGAGCAATGGGGGGGAAGAGAGATAATTTTTCAGTTCTTCGAATGCTCGTTGGCACTCGTCAGTCCACTCGAAAGACCTCTTTAACGTGCGAAAGAAGGGTAAGCACCTGTCCGTCGCCCTCGAGACGAACCTATTTAATGCTGCTATCTTGCCGTTAAGGCATTGTACCTCCTTCACATTTTTCGGTGGCGTCATCTCCATTATAGCCCGAATTTTATCCGGATTGGCTTCAATGCCCCTTTGGGAAACCATGAACCCTAGGAATTTTCCAGCCGTCACCCCGAATGCGCACTTTCCTGGATTCAGCTTCATGTTGTATGCGCGGAGGGTGTCGAATGTTTCCCTGAGGTCGTCCAAGTGATCTTCTTCCCTCCGGCTCTTCACTAGCATGTCGTCTACATAGACTTGGACATTCCTCCCGATTTGCGGTGCAAACATCTTGTTCATGAGCCTCTGGTATGTTGCCCCCGCATTTTTCAAACCAAAAGGCATTACTTTGTAGCAAAATAGGCCCTGGCTGGTTACGAACGATGTCTTTTCTTGATCGTCTTCGTGCATCTTGATTTGGTTGTAACCGGAGAAAGCGTCCATAAAACTTAAAAGTTGGTGTTGAGCGGTAGAGTCAACTAAAGTGTCGACCCTCGGGAGAGGGTAGCTGTCCTTTGGGCACGCTTTGTTTAGATCGGTGAAGTCTACACACATCCTCCACTTCCCGCTGGCTTTCTTGACCATCACTACGTTGGCTAGCCAGTCAGGGTAATAAACCTCCCTAATGAAATTTGCCTCCTGCAGCTTGCGGATTTCTTCAGCTATGGCTTGGTCCCGTTCAGGGGCAAACACCCGCTTCTTCTGTCTGACGGGCAGAAAGGAGGGTGATACATTCAGCTTATGCACCATTACTGAAGGGTCTATCCCTGGCATGTCTTCGTGACTCCAGGCGAATACGTCCCGATTTTGTCTGAGGAAGGCTGCAAGTGCTTGTCGGGTCACGGGGCTCGCGAAAGTCCCGATTTTTGCTGTTTGCTCAGGTCTGGAGTCGTCAAGGGATACTTCTTCAAGCTTCTCTACCGGTTTCGTCGTACTCCGATGTTCTTCTATGCTCATGGCTTGGAGTTGATCGTCCATTTCCATCATAGCTACATAGCACTCGCGTGCGGCTATCTGGTTTCCACGCAGCTCCCCTGTCCCGTATTCCGTAGGGAACCTGACCATCAAGTGGTAGGTCGATGTCGCCGCCTTCCATGAATTGAGGGTTGGTCGCCCCAGGATAGCATTGTAGGCCGACGAACAGTTGACTACGAGGAACGTCACGTCCTTTGTTATCTGCTGAGGATAGTCGCCAGCCGTTACAGACAATGTGACCGCGCCAAGGGGAAATACCCTTGTTCCTCCAAAACCGACAAGTGGGGAATCCGTCGGAATCAATCGCTCCTTGCTGATTCCCATTTGCTGGAATGCCGGGTAATACAGGATGTCCGCCGAGCTCCCATTGTCGACCAACACTCGGTGCAAGTTGTAGTCTCCCATTGGCAAACTGATAACGAGTGCATCGTCGTGCGGGTGGTGAAGTCGCCGTGCATCTTCTTCGGAGAACCCGATGACGGGGCTTTCTCTTCGCGCTACTTTTGGTACTGAGCCCGTCAGCTGAACATTCTGGACCATCCTGAGGTATGTCTTTCGAGCCTTTTTGGATGATCCGGCGGGCGTCCCTCCTACAATCATTCTGATGTCGCCAATGGGCGGTCTAGGGCGGTCATTGTCCCGTCGGGGGGGCTGTTCCTGATGTGGTGGATCCGTTCTTTCCTTGCGTACAAACCTCTGCAGTTTCCCTTGTCTAATTAGGGCCTCAATCTGCTGCTTTAAGTCGTAACAATCGGCTGTGTCGTGGCCGTGATCTCGATGGAAGCAGCAGTATTTGTCTCTGGAACGCCTGCTAGGATCTCCCTTCAGCTTTCCAGGGAAGGTCAGATCCCCTTCGTCCTTGATTTGCATTAGGACTTGATCTACCGGTGTGGTCAGTGGGGTGAAGCTTGAGAACCTTTCGCCCTGAGGCTTAGGATGCCTCTCGTCCCTTCGATCTCCTGTTCTCGGTCTCTTCCGCCCTTGATCTTGTCGCTTATCTTCCTGCCTTTCCCTTTTTCTTGGTTTCTCCTCTCGGGCCTGCAACGCGTCTTCAGCATTCATGTATTTAGTAGCCCTGTAAAGTACTTCCGACATGGTCTTTGGGTCATTCTTGTATAGGGAGAACAGAAATTTGCCTTTCCGTAACCCGTTCGTGAAGGCTGCTACCAGTATTTTGTCGTCGGCTTCATCAATCGAAAGCGCTTCCTTATTGAAACGCGCTATGTAGGATCTCAGGGTCTCGTCCTCCCGTTGTTTGATACTCATCAAGCATGCCGTGGACTTCTTGTACCTGTGGCCCCCAATGAAGTGTGTTGTGAACTGAGCGCTCAGGTCCTTGAAGGTGCTGATGGAGTTGGGCGCCAGTCGGCTGAACCATACCCTTGCGGAGCCTTTGAGTGTTGTAGGGAAGGCCCTGCACATGATCTCGTCTGCGACCCCCTGCAGGTGCATTAGGGTCTTGAAGGTTTCTAGATGGTCCAGGGGGTCTTTCAATCCGTCGTAGCTGTCGATATGTGGCATGCGAAATTTGTGCGGCAGGGGGAAGGAATTCACGGCTGCGGTGAAGGGTGAGTCGGTGCGATTAACTAGATCGTCAAGGTCACTAGAAACTCGTGCTTTGAGCGCGTTCATCATAACCTCCATCTGTTCTTTTATCGCTTGCATCTCTGCAATGATGTGTGGAGGGGTTGCATTCGTGAGGGATGGCATGCTTACGTTCTGTCTCTCCGTCCCAGTTGAGGCGTGGCTGGCTTCAACTCTCTCCTAGTTTATTATTGCAGCGCTGGTCCCTTCCTGGTCTTCTGGTTGGTCATTCGGTGCTGCATCCTTCCGGCGCAGCTGTTCTTCTAAATCGTGGTTTTGCTTGGTGAGACGTTCCACGGCGGCACTGAGGGTCCGAACTTGCCTCTCGAGGGCAGTCGTAGGCGGCTCCTCTTCTTGAACGTTGTTAGTGGTTGCCATCGAGTGGGTGAATACCATGCAACCTTTTAGTCCGGGAAGAGATAGTATGGCTTTCAACTAGTCTTTCCCACAGACGGCGCCAACTGATGATGCCGAAAATCTCACCAGTGAGTTGCACGATGCTTGTACGCTCGAAAATAAACCTGCACAACAAAAAGAAGAGAGAACCTTGCGAAGAGCACCGGTGTGGTGCCGGCCGAATACCCTCCGAAGGTTAAGTCAGAAAGATTCTCACAACTCTAGAGTGCTAGAGAGGGGTCAATTATGCGTACCTCAATTTGTGAAGATGTTGGGGTTTTTATAGTAGCAAAGAGTCGACCTTTCTTCCTTGGGGGAGAAGTCTTTTCCATATAGGTAACCCATGTATGCGCGGATTGAGGAATCTTTTCCTTATAGGACTCTTCTTTATAAAATCTTAGACTTGATGGACAAGGTCTTTCCTAGTAGGGAGAACTCTTTAATGATCGCATCTAATAGAATTTTACTGGCGCTAGGGTTCCAGCCATGGGCCCTGCGACTCAATGGCCCATATAAATTCAGCCCACAACATATGGCCTATCAAGGCTCCGGACCGTCGTGAATATAGTCCGTCATATATGCTTGCAGATTTTCACCCCTTCAGAAATTATTTAGATGAGTTACACATTTCAATTCATTGCAATCATTGCTATCCCCTCCAAAAAAAAAGAAAGTATATGCACTTTGCCTATATGTAACACATCTAAATTATTATTAAAATCATCATTTTGTCACCTTTAATCAATGTAGAACACCTGATAAAAGGCTATCCTACGAATAAATGGTATTCATAAAATGCAAGCTTTTTGCTTACATTGATATTGACATGTAGAATTAACACTACTAATATATGCCTCAAGGTCCTAGTTAGATACACTTAGTTTTTATGGGAATTGTGCTTATTGCATACTTAACCTGAACTTCAACCCCAACTTTCCCAACTCCAACCCCACGTTCAACCCCAACTTCAACTTGAACATCAACCCCAACTTCTCCAACCCCAATCCCAAGTTCAGCCCCAACACTTATACTTCCTTTTTCTCTACCGTGGAGGATTCATAGTTTTTGTATCTCCCAACTTTACTGAGGAAGTCCAACCCTCAGTTGAAGTGTTACAAAGATTGTTGATATGGGTTGCTGCTGACCCACAAGAGGAAGAAATCTTGCATAGCCGTGTTGATGTTCATTGCAGGGTACAATGCGCATTTGTGGCTTCTTCTCTTCAACCTGATGAAGAAATGAGGGGTATGTTTTAATGTTTTCATATACTAATATATACAGATATTTGTTCCCAAATCCAGTACATCATATGTAGTCAATGCCTAGCTTAGGATTCATACAACATATTTCACCAGAGCAGAGCATAATTAACAAGGATATCCTGGATTTCTTAATAAATAGGATATACATCTTCTTGACAAATTTATACAAGATGTTTACTTTACATAACCTTCTACCTAAACACGTTAGTACTATTAGGAATTTGTTAAACATTGAGAACATATATAAACCATTTCATGATCTACATATGGAAGGACATCTGGTTTTGGAAATGTTTACACATGTATTTGCGATTTTCTTAGCACTTCCTATTCTCGGTTATCTGCCTAATTAAATTAATTGTATAAACTGTTTTCTCACTATTGCTATTCTTTTCCACTAATGTTAATTGGAAATTTGCAATTTTGGAGCTTTCTCCTCTAGTTAAATATGGATTTTTATATGTTAAAAGTATTTAATATGAAGTATGTTTCGATCTTTTAATATTATAATATACTAGTTGTGTTCCCGCACGAAATGCGGTGTAACTTATTATTAGTTTTCTCCAATATTTCGATTAATTATACCCAAAATCTTGTAACTTAACTGATTAACACTTCAATTTCCAATAGAAATATTCAGAATTCAGATCCCCACCCCATAACTATCAATATATAAAAATATATATTTCAAAAAATTTCATTGAAAAAATTGTAATATTTAGTTATTTTATATATAGACAAAATAGAAATATACTAAGAGTAGTATAGTTATTTGATCATACTATATATATGTGTTTATAAATTGAAAATTGTATGATATAGTAGCTAATATAGATAGGCATGTTTCATGCCTACAAAAAAATTCATATATCCTTCAATTATTATTATTATTATTATTATTATTATTATTATTATTATTATTATTATTATTATTATTTTTACATTCTTGATTGTGTGTTAGTAAAAATTTTTTCCCCTTTTTGTTGGACATGGTTTCAATTGTTGCAAAAAAAAAAAAAAAAAAAAAAAAAAAAAAAAAAAAAAACTAAATTTGAGTAAAAATTCCATATTTCAAATCAAATGTTTCTCACATAAAAAAAACCCAATTATTTCTCATATAAATCTTAGAAAAATAATATTAAAATTTCATTATGCTTAAAATAATTAATATAACAAAATAAACTTATTTATTATATTAGTAATCTTTCTAATTACATAAAATACATGCTACAATGTTATTTCCACACACATGCATACATGTACGAGCTCACACACACACACACACACACACACAAAGGAGTTAGAAAATTTAAAGGATTAAGATTAATTTTAGTGAATTCACAAATATTTATTTTTTTATGGCTTTTGTGACAATTGTTGTCAAAACAATTGAACATGAGTAATGTAAGGTTGAATTTATTCAACCATTTGTTGACTTTATTCCGTGCCAAAATTGCTTGTAATTTAGCAATTAGATACCCTGTATTCAGGTGGGAATTATGTAAATTGAACATGAGTAATGTAAGGTTGAATTTATTCAACCATTTGTTGGCTTTATTCCGTGCCAAAATTGCTTGTAATTTAGCAATTAGATACCCTGTATTCAGGTGAGAATTATGTAAGGGCTGTATGTGAGAGAGTAAAGAATTGATCAAGAGTGTGCATCAAAGAGGCAACTCACGATTAAAGCTCGCGACTGACTCGCGACTGGCCACCCGCCAAAATTAAGCAACATGTGGAGCATGTAAGAAGTTGAAGTTAGGACAGCTAGATCACTACATGACAAAAAGTACAGTATGGCTATTCTGTTTTCTCACAACTGAAACATGCCACTAGTCCTAGTCGCGAGTCAGTCGCTAGAACACCCTGTTTTGCAGAAAAATGACTTTTCACATTTCATCTCATACCCTACTATAAATACTCTTATACCCAAGAAATGTATAAGGTGGCTATTGAGAAAAAAACCCTAAGAGAGATTTCTTCAACACACCCACCTCATTAAAGAGAGAGCTACTCATTCTTAGAGAGAAATCTTTGTAGTCTCTTCTCCTTTCCTCTCCCATTGTTATACCTATTGAGAGGAGATTTGTACCAAACACAACTCACACCTATTCAGAGTGTAAAGAGTTTTTTGGAGATTGGGAAGCTTTGGGGATTTGCCAAAAGAAGCATGTGAGGCTTGGCGGATGCAATCGGGTGTATTGCAAGATCTGGAATATTGTCAGTCATGTTATCCTCATCATCTGATCCCTCTGCACTCTCAAAGGCACTAGCACTTGCAACAGGAGCTAAGTGGACAGTTGGTTTGATAAGAAAACCAAATATCTTGCTTGAACTTGCATGCCTAGGAAATTTCGCTAAAACAAAAAGATTTTGTATCCCAAATCAACAAATGAGAGGCATCAATTGCACTACACCCCCCCTCCCCCCACCCCACCCCCCCCCCCCCCCCCCCCCCCCCAAAAAAAAGAAAAGAAAGAAAAACAGAATGGGAATAAGAAATCATTTTGTTTATTTTCCCCAAGACCAGAAGGGGTGTTGCTAAATTTCATGATAGCTAAAGAAATGAATAATCATATTTCCAAAATTTAAGCTAAAGAGTGGTGGGTTCAACCAAACTTACATTATTGGTTAAACTCGAAAGGTGAATTCATAACTTGAAATCGAGATGAAGTCACAATATTGGTTAATTTAAATGAAAATACTTCATGAAGGATTGAATTGTCAAAGCTGGAAATAAATATCTATGCTGAGATTCATACCTTTAAAAAAAAAAAAAAAACCATAATTTCATGTGGTTATTGACTTTGATAAGGTTCAGTGAGCTATATTAACCAAAAATGCAATATTCATTCACCTCAAATTACTAAACTATAAGGAAACTAGAAAAGTAATTGAAATAAAAAGATTTCAAATGAAAGCAGTAAATTATGTAAATTGCTTCTCATTGACGGGTAGTTTTGAGCTTTTGACAACAAATTTATTTTACAATCAATTTGTTAGAACTTTGAAAACACCGACAATCTCAGCTCAAGTTGTAAGAACAAAATACTAAAAAACTATTCTAGTATGTCATAAAATATTAAAATGGAAATGGAACCTAAAATCATTGATATGAATAAAAACAATTTTAAAGAAGAAGAAGAAGACCTCGGATCATATGCAGCAAAACTCCCATATGTTTTTTTCTCTTTTGATCTCAATCTCAATCTGGATTTGATCACACCCGCACCAAGTAAAAATCCCTTCATATCTGTCCATCTCCCCTTATCTCCTTGTCAATCTCTCTCCAACTGATCTCCTGTTGTCGTTTTAGGCTTTCCTTGTTCGTTTTTATTGGGTGAATCTATAATTTTGAATAATATATTGTATTAAATGTTATAAAAGAAATGGTTTCAAAGAATAAAAGTTTTAAAACAAATGACATATAATTATAACCCATTATAGTTTCATAATGATTTTAAAAATAATAATAAACCTAGTTGTAAAAAAAAAAAAAAAAATCTTAAATGACAATTTGTTACTTATTATTGGCGTTTACTGATGGGAAAAAAATTAAGTAATTTCAATAGTAAATTAAAATTAAAAATAATAACAACTTACCATCTATAGTTATTTATAGCCAAATGCCTTGTAGCTGAATTGGAATCTCCTTATGTACAAAGTGCTTGAGGGTTTAGGGAGAAAGAGTTCGAGCTGTAAGGTTAGTAGCATGTTATAATTATCTCTCAATATTAGAATATTTACATCAAATAGTACAAATTAGTTTGAGGCAAAAAAATTTCCCAAACAATCCTAAAAAATCATCCACATCTAAAATTGTACAAAACTCATGTATATAAATTTGCACTAGCACGCTTCTTGGTTTTTTTTTTTTTTTTTTTTTTTTTTTTTTTAAGTATCTTGATGATAAAGATAGTGGATGACGGCTGTGGTGTCTGAATTGTGAAGAGAGAGAAACAATTTTTAAAAATAAATAAAATTTGATATTTTAATGAAATCGAATTTAAAATAGGTAATTTAGTGTGCGTTTGGCATGGATGAAATTTGCCAGTTTATTCTACTATTCAGTTTATTTTTGCTATTATTCATAAGTCTTATTGCACTTTTTGGTTTTATTCATAAGTCTCATTATACTATATCAGCTAACTTTTACCTTTATCTACAATACTTTCAGTAAAAAAAATTTAGTTTCAGCAAAATAAGAAGATCTCGAAGGACCCAAACAGACCCTTAATGTGAGTATTTTTGAAAAGTGGTTAGGTAAAATAGAAATAGTAGGTTTTTATTCTAAAACAAACATAAATTTTTACATGAACCTATGTGAGGACTATTTGGTTATTATTATTATTATTATTATTATTATTATTATTATTATTATTATTATTATTTGGATAGGTAAATAAAGGAAAATATGATTAAAGGGGCTCAAAGAGAGAGGAGGCATTTTAGGGGAACCCACCCATCATCCTCCTTACACAAACTCAAAGAGAATATATTATAGAATCAATAATTGGAAAGATAACATAAAAAAACACACTTATGTAGCACAGACACTACCATAACAAGAATTTAAATTTTATTTTGTAACAAAAGGCTTGCCTTAGTCAATACAAATTTTCCTTAATTTGTGTTTACACTTCTTAAGTAAAACACAAACCCAATTATATAATTAAATAAAAATAAAAATAAATTTACTTCTGAAGATTTATCATACTTAGACACCATGTGCTTCCTCATGGCTACCATGATAATTTGAGAGTCAAAATCATTACATGAAGAAAACCGAAATAAGGTCAAACAACATAAATAAGGCAAATTTGTTGCCGTTGCTTTTAGATCCTTTCACTTCTTCGAGAATTATATATTTTACTCTAATATCCATTAAAAAAAATAAGCATTCATCATCATTTATTAATTTTCTGGAAACTTATATGAATATATCCAGTAGCTTTCGTAGCATATCAACTTTTTTCCTAGAAATAAAAGTAAAACAAAAGCATAAACGAATAATTTAAATAATAAACTTGCTATATATTCTCTTGACTTCAATAAAGTAAATAAAGATATCATGTCAAAAACTATTAAATAATCATCCAAGAAACTACCTAATTATCAAACTATTAACAATATATATATATATATATATATATGAAAGGAAAAGAAACCACATGATGAGGAAAATATTATATGGTGGTGTCTTAATATTATCAAGTAATCTTCTCTTCCAAAATATAAGTTAGAGTTATCAACAAGATAGCATGCGACATTATCACATGCTCCACATACACACCTACCAAATCACCATATGTGAAAAGTATTTAATAGGAGAACAAAACAACGTCACTCACTTCTTGATTTACTTTGGCCATCAAATAAAATATTAATCATTCTAATAGTATGGACCTTTGGCAATCAAATCAGCATAATCTAGATTATATATAAACTCCTCGAAGAGTTCTACAAAATAAGGAAAACCTGTTAAGCTTAATGTTAATTTTATGCTTATTATCTTTTAATTAATTTCTCAATCCAGTAACCCTCATAATTAATGTAAGAACCTCCAAGTTCACTAAGGCAAGGCCAAAATAGCTAACTAATTTTTTTTCTCTAACTATCTAGTTAGTAGTTTCAGTTTTCAACCTATATTATTTAATAGCATCTCGAGTCTCAGAGACTCGATTTTTATGGCCTAATCATATCTGATGTGGCATATTTTTTCCACCTGGCGATCACATAAAAATCGAGTTTCTAACACTCGATTTCTAACAAAAATAAAAAAATAAAAAAATTCTAAGTCCATGTACAAGCCAAAATACCCACAAACAAATTTCAAAAATCCCAAACACATCAATCTCAATACAAACTCAGATCAGAGGGAGAGAAAGAGCTCAGAGGGAGAGAAAGAGCTCACCTCACCAGCCAGGCGTGGCTGGGGCTGGCGCGCGGCCTGGTAACGTGCGGCCTGGGTCCGCGACCCATGGCGCTGCGCGCGACCTGGGTCCGCGATCCAAACAGCTGCGCGCGGCCTAGGCTACGCCTGGGTCGATCTTCTCTCTCTTTTTCTGTTTTAGGTTTTTTTTTTTTTTTTTTTTCTTCTTCTGGGTTTTTGCAGCTCCCTGGGCTGCGCGATCCACGCCGCTGCGCACGGCCTGGGTCTCTCACACACGGCGGGTCGACCTTCTCTCTCTTTCTGTTTCAGGTTTTTTTTTTTTTTTTTCTTCTTCTGGGTTTCTCTGATATTCTGGTGGTTCTTCTCTGATGTGTTTCGGGTTTATATATAAGGGTTATAAATCGAGTCTTTAAGACTCGATTTATAACGTAAGCCACATCAGACGTGAACAACTCATGAAAATCGAGTCCCAAAAACTCGATTTATAGACCCAAAATCGAGTCTCTTAGACTCGAGATGCTAGTAATAAATATTGTTTCAAAACCTTAACAACTAACTAGATAGTTAGAAGAAAAAAATTAGTTAGCCATTTTTGCCCTAAGGCAAAGTTCACGCATTCAGTGGTATCGTGAAAACATATTGATACATTAATGATGTCCTTGAAAGAAAACTTCAGATGCATATATGGCCCTAACCCAGGATTATTAGGTTCCCCTGCAAGCTTCAGATGCATTACAATATAATTAATGGTGTGATTTGCTAGCGCAAATTAATTTGCCTTTTGGACACTTCTTCAGTGAAAAGCATTGAGAAATAGAGTGCCAATTATAAAAGGAGTCATCCAATCAACACAAAACATCGAAGTCTCCTAGGTAGTTCATGTTCATGGAGACCGTAAAAAAAATTTTTATATATATATATATATATATAAAGCCCACAGCATTGTCATCCAAAGTCTGATGGATTCATCAGTATTAGATTGTGTCAAAGTCCTCTTTATATCGCATCCGAATTGAATTTATTCTTTTCCTTATATAATAATTATTAACATTCTTCCAATCAAATTAAACAAGGGGGCAGTATCAAGAGCCTTATATTTATTTTAAAATAATAATAATAATTGAAAAAAAAAAAACAGAATGCCAGTGATATGCTTTTGAGCCAGTTGATCAAAAATCTGAAGTTAAGGTGTTTAGATTTTATTTATTTTCAGTATCTTATTTGCATAGTGTTTATCAAAAAATAGTTTGTAATCATTTTTATATTAAATGTGTTATAGAAGTTAAAAGCTAGTTTATTTAAAAATAAACTAAAAGTTAGATAATTTCCACACACAAAAATAATAATAATAATAATAATAATAATAATAATAATAATAATAATCTCAAAGGCACCAAGTGTCAAACACAATCACAAACACAAGCACACTTAGATCGGTTTGCCCCTATTTTATTGTCATTTAATTTCACATAAATTCACTATTTTATTTTTCACCACTCATAACCAATCACATAATTAAAATAATTGTGGCAAAATGTGTGACTAATAAGCTTACAGTAATTCTTAAGTATGTCTGAAATATGATGATGTGATACTAATTCTTTTCATATTTATACTGAATCTCACTAATTTAATTCGTAGTAGGACTTTTCATAAATATGAGATGAAGAAATATCTTGTCATTATTTCAAAAATAATTTATATATTTATATATATATATATATATAAATTAAACCCCAAACACAATGTTGTTTTAACTAAATGAATTTATGAGTTTTAATTTTTTTTTACTTTTTTAAATATCAAGGTTTAATTTGTTACTTTTGAAATTATATACTTTAATATGATATTTTTAAAAGACGTAATTGCAGTTTACCTAGGGCCGTTTTAATATTACCAACCTATGGTTTGAAAAGTGTCATTAAAGGCAAACATTTCCATTGAGTGACTGTAATTGCTATTTAACCCATCTAAGTTAGCATCCGTTAGAAAGTCGTACCCACCTCACCATTTCCGTTAGAAAAAATACTTTTGAGACATAATAATAATAATAATAAATCATGAGAAACCTTGTTTCACCATTCTTGTGGGATTCATTAACACAAGATTTAGGCCAAATCTGAACCACACACTTTCAAGAAATCAAAACACATCCATATCCACCCTATATGAGGAAATGAGGGATACAATTTAAAATTATTAAAAATTAATAATATATTAAAAATTAAAAAATTAAAAATAAAGAAGAAGAAGAAGAAGAAGAAGAAGAAGAAGAAGAAGAAAATCTCACACCAGAAAATTTCACCCAAAATTAAAGCTCAAATACCCACTTCTTGCTTCCCACCACCAAAAAAAAAAAATTTACCTTTCTTTAATTATAGTTTAATTATATATGAAATCAGAAGTTTTGCTTAATGCGTATAGAATAGATAATAATTGATAAAACCTTAAGGCTTATATATTAATGTGTTACTTATTATGAAATTAGTGTTTAATCTTTCTTTTTCTTTTTCTTTTTTGAGTAAAAGTGTTTAACCTATCATTTTTCCGTTAATTTTGTTTGACAAGTAGGGGATTTGCATTTACATATTCTCCATATAAGAGGGATAATGGACAATGCCACTACGTACTCTTTGCATTATCCTGTTGTATTTTTGCTGGTGGCTAAAATGTTGTTCACGTAGGTTCCTAAATTTGCATGAAATTCATTCTCTCTCCCAAAACTTTAAAAAATAAAAATAAAATAAAATAAATAAAATAAAATCTCTAAACAATCATCTTCACCTTTAAATATTATTGTTGACTTTGATATTTTTATTCCTTATGTTCTGACAACAACCCATAAAAAAAATTTTGAAATCATTATTTTGACATTGTATGAGTTATTTGAGAAAGTTAAACTATTATTTGATCTACGGATTTTGACTAATTAATTCACTAGATACATTAATTTGGAATAAGTTTATCTCCAAATTGATTTGGAGGAAATATTCTTCTAATTTACTATATGAATATTTATAAAACCATTCACGTGTGTTATCTAAACAAGTCACATGTGACATGACTTAATAAATTTGTTATGTGATTAAAAATACACATGAACGGTTCTATAAATTACCATATAATGGGTTGGATAAGATTCCTTCAAATTGGTTTAAATGAAATTTTTAATTGCCTTATCATTTTTCATTATTTATTTGTAGAAAACCACATAATGATATTTGAGGAAGTATAAACAATTCCCAAAGGATTCAAAAAACAAACTATGTGTGAATTTCATACATCTAAAAATCTGATTATCAAACTAAATGTGGACATCATTATCAACGTTGTCTTACCCTGACAAATCTTTGATCCTTGGACAAGCTCACTAACTTAGCCTCCAAATACAAATTTTGAAATTTATCTGCTTACCTGAACCGTACACATAACCCCTGTGCACCAACCGAAGCCAACTGAGGGTTAAATTAGATAATTGGGGCCTGGGGGTTCCATTTTTGACATTTATTTAAAAGCCATGATTAGATTTTAAAATATTTAATTTTAATACCTACATTTTTTACATGCATAATTTTTTTATAATAATTTCTTAAATGTTGTGACATAGATTTCCAATTAAATTCAATCATGTGTTTTCACTGACTAATGAATTATTTAGTTGAATTTATAATTAGCTGTAAACCAATGTGATGCGCAGAAAATTTCGACAATTTTTTTTAATTGATGAATGAAAAAAAAAAAATAATAAGTACATGAAACTTATTAGTATTAGTCTTAAACTCAAAATTATAATTGATATAATGAAATTTATATTTTGTCAGCTAAGCGGTCAATAATTGTTAACCTAAATTATTAACAATTTGTTTTTATAAACAGTTTGCTTTTATAAAAAGCAAACTTATTGAAGACAACTTTTTATAAATGTCCATTTTTTTAAACCTAAATTGTTGTTACACAATTTAGGTTTAATATATATATATATATATTTTATTGAAAAAAAATTATTTTGGAATTAAATGTTATTCAAAGTCATAGAGAGTAATTTTTCAGAACTCAATAGAAACATGGTAGTGTACTCTATCACTCCTGGACTGGGAGAAATATTATATGTAAGAATAACCCTATCCTACATCAAGGTAAATGTTTAGTAGGTTCTGAAAAAGATATACCTATCAATCATAAAAAATTCATATATCCAATTGTTGGCAGCCCAACCTGGTAAGGAATCTATATGAACAAGCTA
The DNA here is from genome assembly GCA_023621385.1 of Quercus gilva. Classification (NCBI taxonomy): domain Eukaryota; kingdom Viridiplantae; phylum Streptophyta; class Magnoliopsida; order Fagales; family Fagaceae; genus Quercus; species Quercus gilva. The sequence continues at coordinate 4,928,268 of CM042482.1, read as the reverse complement.
CTTGTGAGGAAATCTTTCAAAATCCCTCACCTAAAACCTATGTTTCATGGACATGACGATTTTGTCCAAGTACTCGTGTCTAACATGGGTACTGGTAAAACATGCCTAAAATTCATACCCGAGGTGTATCCTCTTTTTTTTTCTTTTTTGGAAAAAAATCTAGGTTTGTCGCCAACACGGTCATGACACGCCAGAACGTCCCAGCCACATCAAAACTTTATAAAAATAAAATAAGAGAGAGAGAGAGAGAGAGAGAGAGAGAGAGAGAGAGAGCATGATTTGGACCAATGCCTCTCTCTTTCCCTCAATTCTCTGATATGATATGTGCAATGTGTCTTCTCGACGACAACCAAACCCCTCCGCCCTCCGGTGACCCCAAAGCTCCTTCTCTCTCCCTCTATAGTTTCTCTCTTTGTTCTGATCTGTGTGGTGTGCCTTCTTGAAGTAGATCATTAACAACCAAACCACCTCTGGCCTTTGGCAACCACAAACCTCCTTCTTTCTTCCTCCACCGTTTCTCTCTGTGCAGGTTTTGGGTTCTCTGTCTTTTGGTCCTTGACTCTTTCTTCCTTGGTATTTTTTTTAATAGTTTGGCTTTACTTATAGAGAAATGCTATGTTCATAACATTTTCATAATATTTTCACAACAAATTCTAAGTGGTGAGTTGTTATGGGTGGGCAAAAAAGTAATTTAAGTTGTAAATTCAAATTAGAACAAATAACACTTACCATCTATGATTTGTTGTGAATATGTTGTGGATGTAGAACTCCTCTTACTTATATGCGTGTTATGTTTTGAGTTTACTTATTTACACGTGTTATTTACTACTTTTATAGGTTTAGTTTTTTTTTTCTTTTCTTTTCTTTTTTTGGTTTTATGTTTTTCTCCTTATGAGTGCTTTGGGTTTAGTTTTTTTTTTTTTTTTTTGGGTTTTATCTATCTTATGGGTTTAGTAATGGAACAAAAATGGTATTTCAGACAGCATTTTTCTGGTATTATTGTACTTATTTGCTGTTATTACTTTATTTAAATTCTAAAATAAACATATATTATCTAAAAATGTTTAAAAATATATCTAAATATATTAACTAATTGCCGAAACTCCTACGCTTATTTTCAAAAATTGCCATAACCCTGTGCCCGTGTCGTGCAACATAGCCTAAAACTGCTGGTGGAAAGGATCGGTTATTGTGGAATTGTACTCTAGCTCGGGAGAGTATCAAGTGAAAAAAGCATATGAGCTACTGTGTCATCAGGAAAGCAGTTTACAACAGATGAGACATCTAAATTTTTTAAAACAAATTTGGTCTCTAATCAGGAAAGTCAAACTCTTTGAAAATTTTTAGATTTATATGGAGACTTCTTCAAGACTGCCTTCTTGTGCTCTCAAATCTTAGCAGTAAAGGCATCTCAGTCACTTATGCCCCATGTGTAATGAAAGTAGTGAAAATTCGTCACACCTCTCTCTATTACCCTATGGCTAGAGCTGTGTGGCTTGGGTCTGTTCTTCCTACCAGAACTACGTACAGAGCTCAATCATATTGAGAGTTGGAAGAGATTATTTGAGCAGAATATATAACATAGTTTCTTAACTAGTTTTTTAAATATATTTTTACACAATTTTCCAATGCATTATTTGCCATGTTCCACCAATGCCGGGGTTCATGTGCCTTTTTGGTACCTTCTTGTTCAAAGCAAGGTAGGATAACTACCCTACAAAGTGCTCCGGCTGCTGAGCTTTATCCTTTATATACCCATCAGTTTTCAGTTTCTTCATTTTCCAATCATTCATGATACCATTTGCATCTCTCAGTGATTAACATGAATAGTGACCAGGTAACTAACATGAACCCTTTGGTAGACGCATTTTCCGTATCAAACGTTGTACAGTTCCATTTCAATTCAAAATGAAGTCTGCTTGACTCCCCATCAGGATCCACCCACAATTAAGACAACAAATAACAACCAAGTCTTGTTCCCAAAATTCTGGGGTAAGCTCTGGATCCTCAACAGTCTAGTTAGGTCGGACATCACATATTCTTTTTTTTTTTTTTTTTTTTTTGGGACAAGTAATTGGGGTCATACCTTGCAATTTCATCTAGGAGTGAAGGCTATGTAACATGTTAGCTCAAAAACTAACACTATAGCACATACCATTTTTTTCTGCCTAACAGGTGGTGTTTGTATTTTTTAAGGAAAAAGAACAAAGAACAAAATCATACATAGAACACCTGTCAGGAAAATACTAATACCATAGACAATTAAATGAACATACAACATCACAAAAGGGCAAGATTTTCAACAAAGCAAAAAAATGGGTAGCACCAGCGTGCAGTTTCACGCTTTTATATTATGTATAGGTAACTCAATTAAACCTCAAAAAGTTGACAGCAGCCGTCATTAGCAGTTTGGAAAATCAATAAGTGATGCAACTAGTCAGAAAATTCAACAGTATATCAAAATACAAAGGGACAAACACTAGGGTTCCCAAGGAATGCGATCAATTATAAGTAAGATGGAGGGAGCTGTTTTTACTAAGACAGCACCTTCTGAACCTCAGCTGTGACCTCTTTGGGAGGTTTTTCAGCATGGAGATTAGCAACAATACTCTTCTTGGAATAATATTCAATAACCTGCATTCCAAACATGAACAATTCTATTATACTTCCCAATAAAACCATTTAAAGAGTCAGATTTATGGTACAAGAAGAAGTTTTAGTAAGAGTTAATGAGTTATCCAATAAACCCAAAAAAAAAAAAACAATTCCTCCACTTTTTTTTTAATGAATAAAAGAATTCAAGTTATCAACCCATAAATTATATCAAAGTTCATAATTAAGGTTTAGACAAGTTGTTCAATCCTTGCCCAGAAATCTTAGATCAACCCCCCAACTCTTCCTCTCTAGTGACAACCTCCCAACAGCACCTTACAGTATAACATATGTACCACTCCAACAAAGTCCACACTTTATATAAAAATAATGACCACGAGTATTTTGTACCAAAAACAACTTATGACAGTTTTTAGTAGAGAAATTGCAGTGAAAGGGAGCCATTAAAAACCAGGTCAAAATTCAATTAGGAGTATTTCAAGAGGATACATTCTGAAAAGAGTGCAGATCACAGAAATTTAATACAAAGAAATTATAGTTTATATTTTCTATTCATATGAACTTAAGCAATCAAATTCAAAGGACAGTAGGAAAGGCAAAGAGAAAGAATACCGGTTCAGTTTGCCTGTGAAACGCCTCCAGCCTTGATTTGAGAACAGCTGCAGTATCGTCCTTTCGCTGAATCAAAGGCTCTCCAGTAACCTTAACAAAAAACATAGGAAGAGCAAGTTATTTACCAATAAAAAAGATCATATTACATTAATATACAGTGATGGAACTCACACAGAGGATCAATAGTAAGCCTAGTAAAATGAACATTGCCATCTAAACCAGATTAACATACCAATGATTAATATATATACGCTTTTACTGCAACATAACTTTTACCACTAATATTTTATGTGCACATCTCTGATGAAAGCTCGTTTGATGTTGAAATGGTTCCTATATCCTAAAGGCATCAATAAAATTTTGAATTGAAAAGGAAACAGCCTTACATCATCAACACCAGGAACTTTGGGAGGTGCAAATTTTGTGTGATAGGATCTACCACTGGCTGGGTGTATCCAGCGACCAGTAATTCTCTCCTCCAAGATCAAATCATCAACTGCAAAGTTGAGCACCTTATCAACTTTGGCTCCCTTCTTTTCCAGCATCTCATCAAGCTGTAGAAAGAAGAAAAAACAAAAGTATGGTTGGATGCATAAGTATACACAAACATATTTGCAAAGAACAAAATCAAGGAAATGAAAAATTATATCAATATGACAACGTCTGGATGCTACACAATGTAATACCTTCTGTGCTTGGACCACAGTCCTTGGAAATCCATCAAGAATGAAACCTTTCTGGCACGAAGGCTTCTGAAGAGCTTCATCTATAATGCCCACAACTAAGTCATCAGAAACAAGTTCTCCCTGCAAAATAATTATAGAGCCCCTTCTTAGCAATAATCTACTACAAGAACTAAGAAGCTACTCAAATCAAATCAAATCAATTAGACTTAACCCAACTAATTTGCTTCGGCTACATAAATCCTTGAACCAAGATGGAGACAGAACAAATCTTCAAGAAAAAAATATATAAATACATACAAACAGAGATCTACCTTATCCATAGCCTCTTTAGCCTTAACGCCAAGAGGGGTTTTAGCAGCAACAGCGGCTCTTAACATATCACCAGTAGCCAAGTGGCACAAGCAGTATTCATCCTTAATTATTGGTGACTGGGTACCCTTTCCTGATCCAGGTGGGCCTGCATCACACAATTTTGCATGATTAAATATGAAACCTGTGCCAAATTAATCTTCAACATGGCAAGTCGTCAGAAATCAGACAACAATTATAAAGTCCAAACTAATGTTCAAAGCGTTTAAAATAAAAAAACTAATGCATTATGACATATTGACAGTTCTAAGAGCCAAAGCTAGAATATCCTCAAACTCAGTTTTTTTCTCTTTTGCTTCCTCCTACCTCAGTTTCTGTCACTTCAACCCATGCAAAGAGACTAAAAACAAAGTTCGAATATCTGCCAAGTACCTGGGGGAACACGATACATACTTAACCAATTAAACCCAACAGTGGAAACTGGGAATTGCCACTTACAGTATAAAGTTTCTTTCTAGCATCTATTTCCTACTTGATCTAAGATTTTTTTTTCCCACCTCACAATCCCTTGCATTCAATATTCTTTTTTCAAAAATGTATCCAGATCTAAACAGATGGTTGACGATGTTTTCACCAATAATATCAAATATCAGTAGTCAAACATCCAATTCAGTGAAAAACTGAAGATAAGAAAGGAACATTAATTGAAATTTAATTTTGCTTAAAAGTCTAAGCAATGCATTTATTATTAATGAAAGCAATAAGGGAAAAATACCACAGGCAGACGCCTATATCCTCAACAACATTGCCAATCATGTCATAAAATACTGTCAGCTAGCTACCTAAAATTTCCCCTCCACACCACCATTGATACTCAATGTTTGCAAAGTGCAATATACTAAAAGTTCTCTCTCTTTTTTTTTTTTTTTCTTTTTAAGATTCTAACTTTCTAAGAAGTAAAATAGTAAAATCCTATAGAATAAGGAGATCCAAATTACAGTGAAATCCCAATAGCAACAAAATGACCACGAAATAAAATGCAAAGGAAAGTGCTAAAGGTACTACAAAAAACTTACAAAGTAACATGAGAATGAATGTGATTGGTGACACATAAACAACATAACCAATAAATTTACTAATCACTTTTTTGTTTGGGAGTTAAAAGTCAACACTTGACACATCAAGTTTGTAACAGACTAACAGTTTTGTAGTACAACAATGCAAATTCATAATTGTATTCTAAACAAACCATATAGCATATATTCGAGATCCAAAACAATAATATTTATTTTAAAAAAAAAATTATTTGTTTTTGGGTCTTTTTTATTTTCAGCTAAATTTAGTAAAAATTAAAACTTGATATCCTACATTTTCTCAGGAACCAAAAAAACCCAAAAAACATAAATCTCCAAACAATAAACCCACGAATCAAAGTAAAAAACCTTAAAAAGCATCAAACTTTATCACCACAAACACATTGTATTATCGGATCTGAAAGGATTTCAACATTAAAAACCAAAATTCAACAGAGAAATATACATATACATGAACAGTACCAATGAGAATGAGGCGCTTGTCGGGTTTGGAGGAGCACTTCATGCGGCGGAGGAGCTCGGACATTAGATCAACTGAGGGAACATCTTCCAAGTTCGCTGGTGCAGCACTGGTCGCCATTTAGGGTTAGGGTTTTTCTCTCTCTAGGACCTGAGGTTTTGGAGAGAGAGAGAGTCAGAGAGAGAGTAACGTTGTTTGCTTGGTTTCGGACCTTCCAATGCTTCTAACTCAAGCAGAGGTCTTACCAGGTTGTGTGTGTGTGTGTGTGTGTGTGTGTGTGTGTGTGTTTTTTAATTTGATCATTACTGTTTTGCCCTTTGATTTGCTTTGAAATGCTACGTGTGTCCCCTCCATTTTTTTAATTTTACTTTTTGATAAATACAAATGCTATCTTTTGAACCCAATTTTTAAAAAATAATAATAATAAATTCACAACCTTTTAGGTTTTATGATTTGTTAGAATAATATCACTTTGTGTATACTACTATTACCACTTTTATAACTTTTATTTTAAATTAATAAAAATGACAAATAATAGTGAGTTAGTCATGAAGAATTAATGTTATCCAATACTTAAAAAGTACTTATATCAATGGGTGTATAATGAAAAAATATGTAAAATTTACGCTTTTTTTTTTTTGCTTAAAAAAGACCCAAGTTAGTGAGTATATAATTGTGTGAATTTACAAGTTACTAAAGTAATCATCTAAATAGTAAATTTATTTAACACTATTCATTTTGCATTTAGTTTTTAATTATTTCTTTATATATTCCGAGGTTGAAAAAAGATAGTAGATAGTGGTTGTTATATGTAATAAGTAAAAAAAGAAAAACATTAAAAAAATTAAGAAATTTTTGAAATTTTAATAAAATGTAGTATAAAATAGATAATCTAAATATGAAGTGTTTTGAAAAGTGAGTATATAAAATTGAAAAATAAGATTTATTTTAAATAGACACAAAATTGTACGAATTGACATGAATACTCTTTGATTTCAAACTCAAATATTAACCTCAACCAAATAACATTCCATTATGCTTTTGTCACTTGACTATTTAATGGCAGCCCAAACCTTTGTATATAAAAGAGTACCATTGTTTGCTTTATTTTTACATCTTGATTGACTTAAATGGATTAAAAAGAGTACCACTATGTGCTTTATCTTTATATCTTGATTGACTTAAAAGAGGTTCTCAATAGTTTGGTGCGATTGGACTAGAAATATTTAAAAGAAAAGCAGAGAGAGAAAAAGAGGAAAGAAATGAGAATTTTATTGATTCGAGCACAAAGTTGATTAGCTGATTTGCTTAAAAGAATTTGAAAGTTTGGTGTGTTGTTTAGGTGATGAGTCATGAGTCAAATGGAGGGGATAAATAAAGAAAAACGCTTTATTGAAAGGTTTTTTGAGATATTAGTCCGAATGTTTGAAGTTTCATGAGTGGCAAAAACGAAGTTTGATAGGAAATTAGAGCTTAGAGAGATGCTACGTCTACAACAATTTTACAACATTTTTACAACAAATCACAGGTAGTTAGTTGTTATTGGTTTAAATTTGAAACTAACACTAGATTACTTTTTTGCCCCAACAATAACAACCTGCCACTTAAGATTTGTTGTAAAAATGTTGTAGACATATCATTCCTCTTAGAGCTTATACAGAAGTATTCTCCTTCAAAGTTATTCACTTATTTGGGCTTTTTTGTGGTAAAAGCGTAGAAGATTTATTTTGTTCAATACTATAGCCACCCAAGGCATTAATTTCTGACTTGTATTCATTTCAACTCACTAACGATGGTTTACAACAACCACCCACTATAGCAACCTTTCTTTGACAAGGAGTCCATTAGTTCCATACAAGAAATAAAATAAACTCTCAATTGTATGTTTGACAATAAAATCAATTGTAACCTCCCATCAAAATTCAAATGTAGTCGGATTCAACTAATTATAATCAAGATTAAGAGTAATTGAAGAAACACAAAGCAAAGATATTCATATACATGAAGCATTTCATACAAGAAATTACTTGTAATATGATAACAATGTTAGAGGAACCCATGAATTACTTCAATTTGAATTGGTTACTCGATATAAATAGGTTCCTACTTCCTACCATAGTCATAGTGCCATACTAAAATTTTAAAAACAAAAAACGCAAGATACCGATGTCAAACACAAAATTGGATCAAAACAAAGTGCTGCATCTGGAAAGTTTTTAAATGCCTACTATCAATCCATAATTCAGACAGGAAAGTGACCCATTTCTACAATTTAAACAAAATATCTCTCTGGACTTTTATTCCTGATTCACTCATCATCTTCATTTTTTGACTTCTTTTTCTTCTTCTTTTTAATTTCACTGGCAGACTGCAGGTCCTCTCCATCTTCAACCTTGCTCTTCTTTTTCTTCTTCTTAGCTGTTCCATCCTGCTCATCTGAGTTCTTCACATCTTTATCCTGTTGCTCCATCTTTCGTTTCTCCTTTTTCTTCTTCTTTTCTGATTTAGAATCTTCCAAAGTTTCTTTATCCTCATCCATAGCCTCACCATTCTCTGCAGAAGCTTTTGATTTCTTTTTCTTGCTTTTCTTTCCTGAAGCTTCTGTTGGAACTTCTTCCGTTTCCATCTCTGTGTCTACAAAAAGCAATTACAGACAGTCACAAGTGGACATCAGGGAGAACCAATAACTCGTGTAAAAATGCAAGGATCTAATTTACTGAAACTAGCCGCTCCCACAGAATAATGGCCAAAAGCTGAAGGTGTGGAAACCAATTCCTAGTCCATTTGGATAGAATGCTGGGTCATGTCATGTTTTATCATACCACAATGCAAGTGAAAGAATCATGCCCTATTCCCAAACAATACAAATTTCTTATGCAACAGAGTCAAGTTTGGAACCAAAAGTCCTGGTCCACGTCCAATGAGCACAATGCAAGTGAAAGCATCATGCCACATACCCAAATCGAATCTAAGTATCTCATGCAACCAAAGACCAGGTGTTCATATATGTGAAATAATGTTAAAAGAAAATAACTAATATTATCTTCTCTTCCATGCACACCTTTGTTTTGATTAATTTCAATTGCAGCTTTCATCACATCAATATTTTTACGAGGTGCAACTCCATTGTCATAAAAGTCAAGTCGCTCCTCAACCTGTTCACGAAGTTTCTCCCCAAAAACAGTAGATCCGTTCTCTGCATCATAAGACAAGGTAACAAAATCAATAATGAGGGGCAAAAGCAGTAATGCTCGAGAAATGTCCGGAGTGATTGCTGTATCAAGAAGGTTAAAAGTACCTGCAAAGCAATCAATTCGTGATGCAATAGAACACTTGTTTGCAAGATAACGAGCCATTCGGCCTTTGTTCTTTGCAGATGCCCGACCAATAAAAGATGAATGGAATATCAGACCATACTTGGGTGTGTTTCCCTTGGTTTTCAATGCCCTGAAGAGAACAAGGAAATATGAGGGCTTAAATAAGATTGAGAGAAAATTGTCGTTGGAAATAGTATTTTCAGCCAAAAGAATACAACCCCAATATATTTCAAGAATAGAAGTTCAAATTAGTAGAAAGAAATGAAGAGTTTCAATACGTGTCCAGCTTTTTATAAGATCCAAAAGCAATTCTACCAAAATAAGAGAATATCGATCAGTTTAAAACCTGAAGAGTGCCTTCTCTGCTCCAAGGATCTGAAGGGTAGAAGACGGGCACTTGGCCAAATTTGTGAGACTACCAGCATGAGAAATCAAGCGAGCAGCAACTACTTCACCAATTAAAGAGGCTAAATTGGGTGCAATGTCACTCATTTTTGTGACTAGATAATCATAAAGCTTCCTCCTATACTCGGACAGGTCCATTACCCTCTGTGCAAATTGCTGGACATTAATCAAGTCAATTGGGGACAAATCCTGCCCTGCAGAGAAAGACAAAAAAGAAAAACCAAGTGAATAGAGAATACTAAAAGGATCAGTAATATAAATGAGATTTATATTTTTCTACAATTTCCTCCATTCCTACCCATGGAAGCCTTGGCAGCTTCTAAAATCTCCTTGGCCTTATCCTCATCTCCAAGTATATCTGTCAAGCCTGGGATTTTGTCTTCAGTCAACTTTGACTTATCCTCTATGTATTTTGCAGCTTTCGCATAAAGATAGTTGTCATTGACAATCTTCACCAACTCAGGAAAATGCCATGAGTACCATTCTCTGCATAGCAGCGACAAACCAGATGATAGTTAGATGAATTATCTAAAATATACGATTTCCACATTTAATTGATGCGACATGGGTATAATGCTCATGAATCCACATAATAACCAAGAAGTCTCCTAAGAGGACTATTAGGATAACAAGCCTAGATACTTTTATGGACAACAAAGATGCCAGTTTCAAGAACATAAAATGTTTGTGTAGAACAAGAACATGCCTGACTCTCATGGAAAAGGAGTTGACATCCTTATCAAGAGTATCAAGAAGGAAGATTGCTTGAATCACCATATTGTCAACTCGGTTAACATTGAACTTGACTTTGGCTCTGCTGTAACTGTGCCCCAGACCAAGTTGGGCCTTTTCTAAGTCTCCAGGCTATAGAATTGAAGAAAAAAGAGGAGAAAGAAGTCAATCAGAAGAAAAACAATGTCATATCTAGAATAACAACAAAATCAGACACATAAAACTAAAAGCAGAAAGAGATCAAAGAAAGAATGCTAACCTTTAGGTCCTTTAAGAACTTACTGAAATGTAGTCGCACACCACGAAGCAGCTCATGAACAAAATCACCACTTTCACAAGGAATTTTAGTCACTTCATGGATATGTGACCCAATCTTAGTATCAACTAATCCTAATTTGAATTTTGGCTTCTTGTCTCCCTTGACTTTTGGGAGATTAAGCTCCAAAAAGCTCCTCAACTCATCAGTCATTAGCCCTGAAACCCCAAAAAAACTATTAAGCAAGGAACCCATCACTTTAATCAGAAAATAACTGCCCAGAAAACACATTGTTGACAATAAGTTTTAAAACCTGCAGCTTTTAGTTGTTTTCAACTCTCTGAAAACAGGAAGTCCCAGCTAATTATAACACAAACACTCAATTTGAGTTTCTCATATTCTACAAGACTAATCCCTAATATCAATCTAATAACTTTCAAAGAATTCTCAACAATCAAAAAATTGAAACTTAAAATTTAACCACTTGCAAAGGAAGTTCGGAATGGCTCCATCAGAACCCAACTATCCAAAGCCTAGAATAATTAACGAAACCAGGGACAAGACACAGAAAAATAGTACCCCCACAGTTCCCATAATCAGAAACTAATTACTGGACTTTAAAGCACAAAAGAAACCTTGAAAAGGCAAAGTACTTATAGCTTACATAACAACTAGAATCGTTACAACACATAAAGCCAAGCACAACTATACAAGCCTGCTTGGTAGCTAAAAAATGTACAAAAAGAACCCAAATTTCCAATACCATAATGTTTCAGTTTTTTTAACCCAATAACAAATAGACACTCAACTTTTCCATGTTTTCAATAACCAAAAACAAAAAAGGATTCCCCCTCCAAAATTTCTATCTTTTCCTCAATTTTTTCATCAACCAAACACGGAATAATAAAAATAAATCATGCAAACAAGTAGCATTCAGTCCATTCATGAAATCCAACAATGACCCATTAAAGCTATCATCACCAAAAACACATACAAAACAACAAAACACAACACAAACAAAGCAAACCCAGAAACCATTTTCAGCAAAAATAACCAGAAATTGAAGCTTTTCTGACATCTTAGAGTGCTCACCTTCTGACACAGCGTTACACTGATTGAGAGCATCGAGGGCAGACTCGAATGGGTGAAAAGCAGTGAGCTGGACGACCTTTCCGAACCGGTTCAGGTCAGTTATGGAGTTCCGAACCGCCTCAGTGTTCTGCCCAATTTCATCGAGGCCATGGGCGTGCAATAATGCGTACCCAGAAGCTGACTCGTATAGAAGATACAACGCCATTGATCTAAAACCCTTCTCTCTCTCTCTCTCTCTCTCTCTCTCTCTCTCTATCTCTCTACTGTGAGAATCGGCGGGTTAAAGAGAGACAAATTGGGCTAGGGTTTAAGCTTTTTATCGTGGTCTGAAATCTGTGTTTAGGGTTTATATATATATATATATATATATGACGACGAATTACCCTTTTTTTTTTTTTCTTTTTTTAAATAAACGAGATATTTGCTTATGTAGTGTTTTAGACATGGATCGGGTCAGACTAATCTGGTTCAAGCAAAAAAAAAAAAAAATACAAATAATTTTAAACCAGTTGTTTATATATATATATATATATATATATATATATATGTAAGGACGCTATTTGGATCTCATGCCCAAATGATAAAAGGAGTTAGCCCCAAAGAACCCAATATAATGAATTTGTAGAGAATGTGTTGGAAAACTAGATTCTAATGAGTTGGATAACAGTTAGAATAGATGTAGAATACAGTAAAGTAAAATAAACTAGATTTATCTAAGGAAATTCGTCCTCAGTACAGTCCGAGGAGATTAGTTTTTATATATATTACTTGAAGTTGGTTACAGATACAGTTTTGATTGCGACAGTGTTTCTTTCTCAATTCTCCGATCTCTTTTTCTTAAGGTATCTCTTCTATTTTATACTATCTCCCCCTTCCATCTCTACCCTCCACGTGCAGATTAGATTGTTAGTGTTAGTTCTTGTTCCATCAGCACCTTCCTGAAATCTTTGGGTAGTAGCTGGAAGGCTGAAAACTACTGTTCATGTATCACTTATTCATTAATGCGGCCAGAGAGTTAGCTGCAGAGCATTCAATGCAGTGGTAGCAGCTTTTCCTTAGATATTTCATAACTTTCCTTTGTCTTGTTTCTTCCTGATACTTATCCTTATCTATGGAACAATCCAAACAGTCCAAAATGTTGCTCTTGATGGCAAACCACATCTTCCGATCACGGCTTTGCTTAACCGATGTGACATTCCACCTTGGACCCCCTCCTGGGCGATCATGACCAGACCTTACCCTTTTATCTACTAGCACGGATCCTTATAACAGTGCTTACTTGTCCTCGAATTACTTAATATTCTCGAATTGGGCCCCTGGCCCAATACATATGTAGATACGTACTCCTGGACCTTTCACCCCTACAATATATATATATATATATATATAAACAAACTAACTATTAAACACACACTTTAAATCGATTGTAAATAGGTTGAATTGAGTCAAAGTTATGGGTATTTTGTATTTTTCCACATGTAAAAAAAATTAAAAAAAACAAGAAGTATTAAATATAAAAAGATAATTAAATAATTAAATTAAAAAGTTAAATAATCGGTAGATTCTTAAGTTTATAGTACAATTTAAAGATCTCTTTAACCCATGTTTTTGAGTTTAAAAGGGCAAATGAATTAGAATTTGGGCTAACTTCTTCCAAAATTTCTTATTCGTATAGTGTGTGTGTATATATATATTAATTTCTATTCAATAAACTAAAAGGAAGGAGAAAAAAGTGGAAGAATACTCTTTGACCGAAGTTTCTCTCTCGAACTCTCACACCTCATTTGGTTTTTATTATTGATTTATCATCCTTAAACTTACATTAACTTTTTGAGTTTTGTTTGCCAGCTTGGTTTAAGGAGTGTACATTATTGTTTGTAATCGCAGGGTGGTGGGTTCAATGGTCCGATTTGGTATTCATTGGCTTGGTAATGGTTTGATCTGGTATGGTGGTGGAAAAATGAAGAGATGAGAATTTTTTTTTTTGCTTGAGAAGAAAAAGAGAGATGTTATATTCACAATAAATCATAAATAGTTAATCATTATTGGTTCAAATTTGAACATATCACTAAGATTACTTTTATGTCCAACAATAATAACTAGTAACAAGTTGTCATTTATGATTTGTTGTGAAAATGTTGTGAATATTGCATTTCTCGAAGAAAAATTAGAAAATATAAAATATTACTGTAATGACCCTATTACATAATTTTTGAACAAAACATTTCATGGGAAAAAATGAAAAAAGAAAAGAGAGTTAGGGTAAGAAAAATAAAATCCAAATCTTTAACTTAAAAGTGAGAGAAAAAAAAAAAAAAAAAAATAGAGAAGGCTGAAGGATTAGGTGTAGATAGGTAATTTCCATCAAATCCTCACTCTTCTCCCCGTTAAAAAAAACAGTCGAACCTCATAATTTTTTCTCTCCTTTTTCCCTTCCAACCAAACACCCATTTCACCCAAAATATCTTCTATTTTCCCCTTCCTCCTTTAATTCCTCCAAAATCACCCCAACCAATCATACACTAAATCAATTTTATTTTCTTGTATGATTTTGATAATTCACCATGGTTTAAAAAAATCATATCAAACCAGTCGATTCAACTAGAAACTGAACCTTCAATTGGTCTAGCAAGAGTAGTTCGGACATGGAATTCACCCACAAAAAAGAAAAAAATAAAAAGAAAAAGAAAAAGAAAAAGAAAAAGAAAAAGAAAAGAGACGCTTAGGGGCTGTTTGGATTTATTGTTTCCATAACTCATAACTCTGTTTCCATCACTCATAACTCAAAATATGTGGGTCCTATGAAAAAAATCTCGATTTGGGTTTGTTTCCAGATTTTGTTTTCATCACTTAATTCTCTGATTTTTGAGTGATGAGTTATGGAAACTGAAAACACATTTTAGGTATTTTCAGTTTCCAAAACCCAGTTTCCAATGACATTTTGGTAATTAAACACACACTGAGGGACCCACTAGTCTTGTCAAGTTAGATATACCTTCTCTCTCCCACCGGTCACTCTTTTTTTTTTTTTTTTTTTTTTTCCACTTTTCTTTCTTTTTGTCTCTCTTCTTTCTCTGTTCTTCAGCTCAATTCATTCTTTTTCTTTTTCTTTTTTCCTTCCTTTTCGCCTTTCTCATCTTAGTTAGTTATTTATTTATTTATTTATTTTTCATCTCAGACCCATTAAAAAAAAATTAACGATTGGGGCAACGAATTGGTTGTTGTGGGTTTGTAAAATTTCTAGGTGCTTCAAGGATGCTAATGAATTTTCTGGGTTTGTGCTACAAGCTCAGAATAGAAGTGGTTGTTATGGGTATTGGGGGTTGAAGGAAAAAAAAGAAAAAAAGAAAGAAAGAAAAAAAAGGAATGCCTGGCTTTGGGAGATCGTCGTAGGTCCGAGCTGCACCAAGTCATAAATGGGTTTTAGAAGATTTTGAATTTTGTTTATATAGATTTTTTTTTTTGCTACAAATTTAGAAAATGATTTTGTAAACTCTGCAAAATGACTTGTGATTGGATTTCGTTGTCGTAGTTTGTGTTGAAAGGAGTTTCCTCAATGCCCATGAGGTGTTTGACAAAAATCCTCACTGATAAGAAAGTTGAAGAAATTATTATTTATTTGAATTTTGATCACAAGGTCCAATTAACATTGCGCTTGGAAAATTTTTGAGAGGAATAAAATAGCATGGGTATTGATTGTTGCTTCTCTGGTAGTGCTCTAGGTAGCATCTCTCTGTAAATTGATCACAAGGTTCAACTGCCTCAGGTCGATTTCACGAGCTCGACCTCCCGATCTCACAAATGTTCCAGAGAAAGATGAAAGGGGGGGGGGGGGGGGAAGGAGAGGCAAAGAAAGATGAAAGAGTCTGGGGAAAAAGGGAAAAAAAGAGAGAGAAAAGTCTTCTTTGGGTCAATGTGTGGGTCCCACAAAACAGTAGAAATAATTGAGTGATATGAATTGAAAACAGTTGACAAATGGGTGAGTATTAAGAAATTGAGGTATTTTAAGTGATAAGTGATGAGTAACGAAAATTGAATGAGATGTGATGAGTGATTAAAAAAAAAACCAAACAGAGCCTGTTATTCGAGGTGTTATATCCTTAACCGGGCATAATAGGATTTTGTATATCCTGTACTCGGCCGGGTATAGGTGTAAATGGGCCGGGTTCACGCTTCAACGCCTCACTTGTACCTGTAGTTAGCCCAATTGACTTTAAACGCCCAATTGACTTTAAACGGACCAGGGAGAATAATATGATTTTGTATATCCTGTACCTGGCATATACAAAATCATATTATTCTCCCTTGTCCGTTTAAAGTCAATTGGGCTAACTACAGGTACAAGTGAGGCGTTGAAGCGTGAACCCGGCCCATTTACACCTATACGCCGGGTACAAGATATACAAAAAAATCATATTATTCTCCCTTGTCCATTTAAAGTCAATTGGACTAACTACAGTTACAAATGAGGCGTTGAAGCGTGAACCCGGCCCATTTACACCTTCAAAACGGTGCGTTCTAAAACCCACCTCTAGCTTCTGAACTAAAAAGTGAAAAGTGAAAACCACAGCTCAGAAAAGAGAGGGAGGTCGATGCTCGAATCCTCGATATTGCTTCAAGCTGCTCAAACTCAACTGGACTATCAGTCTATCACATACCAATCTCAATTCTCAACCCAGCTAACAAATCTTCATTCTTTTTCACTTAAAGCAACTAGCTTTAATCTCAAATCAAATGTTTCGTTTAGTTTGCTTAAACCTCCCACAACAGTTGAAGCACATAGCTTTACCACATAGCCATGCCTACTTGTTCTCAAAACTCTCTAATACCAGTGAAACACCATCTTTTACAGTCTCTTTCCTTCAAAAATCATGTGGGTTGTCCTTAGAATCTGCCATTTCAGCTTCCAAGAAGCTCAACATTGTGAACACAAAGAATCCCAACTCAGTTGTGGAACTTTTGACAACTCACGGTCTGACTCAGACCCATGTCAAAAGTTTAATTACTAGTCGTCCAGTCTTGCTTTTGGCTGATTTAGACAATATCCTGAAGCCCAACTTGGAGTTGTTTGAGTCATTGGGGTTTTCTAGCACTAGCCTTGGCAAAATGCTTACCAAATACCCACGTGTGCTTGAAAGTGATGCATACGCTGTGGTTGAGTTCTTTAGAGGTCATGGTTTCAGTGATCAGCAAATATCAGATTTGACTATGAAGCGTCTGACATTGTATTTGTTCAATGCACATAAGATTTTTAAGCCAAAGTTTGAGTTTTTCAGATCTTTGGGCTTGTCAGAACCTGAAATTGCAAAGATTTTGTCGACCGAGCCTTATATTCTAGAAAGGAGCCTCAAAAACCAAATCATTCCTTGTGTTCAAGAACTTAGGCGAATTCTTGGCAATGATGAGAATGTCTTAAAGGCTATAAAGGCATGCTACTGGGTACTTGAATGTAATGTGGAAAAAGTGCTACAGCCCAACATATCGATGTTGGTAAGCCGTGGTGTACCCATGTCCTTAATTTTGAAAATGTTCTTGATCCAACCAAAATCAATGCTTATGAAGACTTATCGGTTTAGTGAGATTGTTGATGAAGTTATGAAATTGGGTTTTGACTTTTGATCCCAATAATCTGCTATTTGTTCTAGCCATACGTTCCATGGCGGTTATGAGTAAATCTTTGTGGGAGCAAAAGGTGGAAGCTTTTAAAAGTTTTGGATTGTCAAAGGATGAGATTTATGCAGCATTCAAAAAGCAACCCATGTGTATGATTGCTTCAGAGAATAAAATCAGGAAATTGATGAGTTTCCTTGTGAACAAACTGAATATGACACCTTCAATGATCTCCAAGAATCCAAATCTTCTACTGCTTAGCTTGGAGAAGAGGATTATTCCAAGGTGTTCGGTTCTGCATCTTTTGATATCAAAGGGGTTGGTTAAGGAAGAAACTAGCATTGTTAACGTGTTCAGAATGACTGAGAAGAGGTTTGTGGCCAAGTTAGTGAGCAAATATCAGAATGAGGTTCCAGATGTTGTTAGTGCACACCAAGGCAAGATAGAATTTCAAGGGTTCCCCTTTGATTTAAAAATTTGAGTTATTATGAGTTCAACAAATGGCAATGATGGAACAAATCACCGCCTTTGGCCACATCTTCATTTAGTTTAGTCCCCTTTACTGCTCACATTGGGTGATGAATAGAAACTCGTCAAAGTTGAGCTGAATTTTTTATGTATAATGACAAACCCCATGCACTTGTTTTATGGAGGTGACTATATGGGCTGGCAATTTGAAATTTGAGTTTAGAAGAAGTCAGTAACCCTTGGCTTGCTGTGATTACATTAGACAGGAGTATGGCATTGCACAAGAATCTTTATAATCCAGCTAGCTGGTGGTCCTCTCAAATTCCCTTTTTTCATCAACAGTAAGGGTGGATTCTAAGGTTGATGTTACTTAAATTTAAAAATGTGTTTCAAATGTCAAGGCACTCTAGGATTGTTTAGGTGTTTCAGGTCTTGTGATAAGAATTTACTCAGAAACCATATATATTTACAGTTATTATTATTCTCCTGTTGTTTTCTCTAAAAAGGTTAGTTTCTTTTGTTTTTTTTTTTTGTTATCATATCTATTTTGACTTGCATTGACTGATGACTACCTATGCTTTTGTTCTTTTTCAGTCTAATATCTTTGTCATCTCTTTGCATTATTTTACTTTTTCTATTTAATTAGTAATTGTTCTGTACCATATTAATCCCATGACACCATATTCGAAGTCTAATATGGGAATGGTATCTTATTAAAGATTCTCAGCTAGTCAGCTTGAATAAGTCTAGTTAATATTTTTTTTTTTTGAAAATTAAATTAGCCTATTTAATAATGGTAAGACTATCTCTTGGTAAGGGCCTCTTGTTTGGTAGATGCTATGGAATGACTTGGGGGCTTGTTGCATAAAGTAGCACCTATACCTGGTTTCAGTGTGACTCAAAGGACATTATCATCTAATTTTATGTCGTGTACTGTTTTAAGTTTTAACTTTTAAGGGCTGGTGTTCAGATCAATTGCTTGGGAATTCCCTAAATGTGTCCAGTAGAGTAGCTTGAGGGAATGTATGTTTTCTTTGATAGTGTCATTACCTTTGTTAATGTTGCTTACAAGTTACTACCAAAGCCATTGCCCCCAATTGGCAAGCTTGCTAATAGCTACCTACACTGGGGTCTTCCATTAATCAATAGAGGCATATGTTACATGCTATTGCGCCCTTTTCATCTTGTAGCCTTTGACCTTTTCATGCTTGTATTCCAATTGCCACTTCATAGTTTCTTCTTTCTCAAACTGGTACCTGTAAGCTATACTGCTCTTCCAAAATTCTATAGGATAAGGCAATTGCAGTATGTATCTTTTTATGTTTCTGACTGTATTTCTGAATTTTTGTTGTTTTTAAGCTCTTTTTGCATCCCAGAATATTAAATTGCTCAAGCAATATGAGACTAATGAGTTAACCATGAAACCTTTCTCTTAGTTTCCTATCAGTTTGTATGGCTTCCTATATATGTTAGCAAAAACGTTATGGCTGAGCAAGTGGGGTGGTAGCCTTTCAGAGTCACTCAGGATTCATGATGCAACCATTATCCCTGAAAGAGAAGAATCAGCATCAGAAAAATGTTAGCATTTCCATTTGACTCAGTTCATCTGAGTTTGATCTCATGATCAGTTCCTTACTTGTTCTTCTTCCCTTTCCCACTACCATTTTATATATGCATCTCATTTCATATATAATCTTTTCTAGTCCTTTCCATCCTAAATCTTGGGATGCATACATCATGTAGAGCAATACATGTGCTTGCAATATCTGTTCTAGTTCTTTTTATTCTGTATAGCTTTGCATAGTTGCTGAACACAAAACCAATAAACCGTAAATGTGGCTCATATGCTGGGATCTTGTGTTGGCCCTTTAATGGGGTGTTTTTGATTCCTCAAATTTCTTTATCTGTTGATTGTGCAACTAGTAAAGCTCCAATTATGCAATAATAAAGATATTACAGAAAAATGGGAAAGAAAAATGCCACACTGTGCCTGAGAGGAAGCATTGGATTACCAATTAACTGAAAACAATGCTATTCCCATCAGAGGACAGATTATTTAAAAACCTTTACAAGCTGGTTGTACCATGCCAAGATCTGACCAGGTCCTCAACTTTGGAAACCTCCAAATTCGTATTCTTAGAATTTCTGTACAGTATAGACTTCACAAAATATTTTAAATTTTTGTACCTTGTAACATTTCATTCTTTGTTTTCCCTTACAAAGTTATTGCTTTCAAATGAGGTGAGAGAAATCTCAAATCTTAGGATTCATCTTGTCTCTCCATGGTTAGTCCTGTCGTTAAAGCTTGCTGAGTCACTTTCTTGGCCATGCTAGGTTGGCAATTTTCCATCATGCTCCACTTCAAGAGCCCAAAATCTTATTGTTGGGCTACAATACCATCCATGTCAATGAATTCCTAATTTTTTTTTTTTTCACACACTGAGGTCAAAAGTTCAATGAAGTTACGTTGTCTTTAACTAGTCTTTGCAATTTAGTTTAGTAGCAAGGACATGGAGGGGAGAAAAGGACGATATAGAACTTGCTACCATTTTGATTTGGAAAAGTTATTATAAGAGTTCAAATTTTGTTTCAATATCTTGTGTTCCAGACTTTGAAATGAAGCATAGATTTCACAAAACCTGTGCATGAGGAATAATGTTCCTCTATCCTCCAAAACTAGGTTTTGTACAAGTAGACATGGCAAAACGGGTCAGAATTTTCTGACTCGACCTGTTTGACCTGCAACCCGATTGACCCGACCCGAACCTGACCCGTCTGTTTTGCCACGTCTACTAACGTTGAGTAGATTGAGATTGAGGTGTAATTCTTATAAAATATTTACTTATTCTTCTTCACTTAATATGTTATGTACTCCATTATAGTTTGTCATTTTTTACTTGCCACCTTCATTTTCTCTTCCTACTTTAAACAGATCGAAAATTATACCAAGATTAGCTTCTAGAAAGCTGAAACAAAAGTTGCATCAAATTTGGGTATCAAGTGTTTAGTGGTAATTGGTAAGTAGTAATAGTATCACTAGTGAGAATCTAATCACAGTTAAGAAACTCAAAAACAATTGACAAATTGCATCTATTTCCCAAAAAAAAAAAAAAAAAAAACTTGTTTGAAAAATACGGGTCAACTCAACTCGACCTGCTACTTGATTGACCCGCAATTCGATTGACCCGTTTAAAAATGATCCGTTTTGACCTGTGATCCGTTTTGACCTGTGATCCGTTTTGACCCGTTACCCGATTGACCTGACCTGAACCCGACCCAACCCACTCGTTTTGCCACGTCTATGTACAAGGCAGTACTAGTGTTGTATGTTGTGTAATTATATATTTTCTTCTGTTGAGAGTAACAAGGAGGTCCTTGAGAATTCTCACACATCAAAACATGGGGATGTTAAAATTTATAAACACACTGACACTTGCAAAGATTCTTTTCTCATTGTTGTCTACTTTGCCAAATCGTTGTTGAATTGCATCACTTGACAAATAACCCTTTCTGCAAGAAGATCCCTGGCTCTTGGCAGAACCTTACTCTTTCTTTCCATCAGCACTAGCAGAAGCTTTCTTTTTACCGATTACTATTGTACATCATGTCCCATCTAGGTGACTGGAGCATTAGATGGAAGCATGCTTTGTCTATATTGAATCATTAGTAGAGCCTCTCGCATGTAGTGGGCTCACATATTTGTAGATCCATTTTCTGAGTATAAATATTTTGTATGAGATAATTTCTTTTGTATTGAATGGATTAAGAACAAATTTTGTGTATATTAAAATAAATTAATAATATCTTATCAAATTGAGCAATCAAGTAGATGAGGTGGAAGTAGTAGCTACTACCTGAACCTCGGAGTTTTCCCTGGAAGTTGGTATTAACCAAGGTATTTTGCAAGGTGATTCCAAGGTGGTCATGAAATCTCTTGCAGACAAGGTGCAACCTTTGGTACTTTTATTAATGGCTTATTTGGATTGAGGGGAAGGAGAAGGAGTATATATATATATATATATATATATACACACACACTTGCAGTCGGTCTATTCTTCCTTTTGTTCTGTATAGCTAAGCATAGTTGCAGAACACAAAACAAATAAAGGTTGGACTATGCAGGGTTCTAGGTGGGCCCTTTAATGTGGAGTTTTTGATGCCTCAAATTTCTATAACCATTGATTCTACAATAAGTGAAAGCTCCAATTCTGCAATAATAAAGAGTTTCAAGATAACTACGAAAGCAAAATGCCACACCAAGTTTGAGTGGAATCACTAGATTTCTAATGGGTAAAACTTTGGTGGAGTTCTTCAAATGTTGTACCTTTAGGTATCCTAATCAAATTCAACCATATGATTGTATCAAGCAGTAAGTCACATGGTTGAATTTAATTGTCATTGGAAAAGATAAAATTGTTTGTACTACATTGATCAATCTTCAATGAAACATGTAATTGATTTCTTTTTTCATTTTTTGGCGTGAGATAAAGATAGAAATAACATGTAGTTGAACTTAAGGTACAACACCTAGGGAATTGTATTTGTACCTAAGTTTTGCACATTATAAAACAATGCTATTTCCCATCAAAGGAAAAAGATCGTTTAGTAACCCCAGAAAGCTGATTGTACCATGCCCATTTTTTATAAGATTTGACTAACTCCTCAACTTTAGAGAACTCCAATTTGATATTCTTAGAATTTCTGGACAGTACAGACCACAATTTTTTTTCCAACTTTTGTACCTTACGAAGAAATTTCTTCCTACTTTCCTTAAGGAATAATTTACCACGGAGTCCAAGGGTCTCTTTCTTATCTAAGAGGAAGGAAATTGTTTTTCCTTTGCTTTATTTAAAGTTTGAAAATGAATCAGAACGCGTAAGCTTTAGCTAGCTACACTCCAAAAATAAGCTTGTTTCAACAACCAGTCTTCTCAGCTTCTGCGTTTGGGCCACCAAGTATGAAATTGTACTCTCTAAAAAAGTTAATTAGACTACTAATAGTATTTTCACAGTAGACTATCATATATAGTCTTCTTGGCCTTAAAACAACAACTAACATTCAATTTCTTCACTCTACCATTCCCATTCTCTCTCAAAAATCCATTCAGAAAAACCTCTTATTTTAATTTTCATTCACTCTCCTCTGCCTAATTTCATTTTCTCCTCTTCCTTTTAGATCTTCTCATACGTACCATTTCACTATGGCTTTTCTGACAAACAAACGAGCCTCCTTTTCCTCCATCACCCACCAATACAAATATGATGTGTTCTTGAGTTTCAGAGGGGAAGATACCCGCATGGATTTTATGAGCCATTTGAATGGCTTTTTGAAACTGAAGGGTATTCACACCTTTATCGATGATGAACTCCCAAGGGGAGAAGAAATTTCTACTAAACTTCTCGAAGCTATTAGAAGTTCAAGGAGTTCCATAATTGTATTCTCTAAGAACTATGCATCTTCTACCTGGTGCTTGGATGAACTTGTCGAAATTCTTGAGTGTAAGAAGAATGGACAAATGGTGCTACCGGTGTTTTATAATGTGAATCCCTCAGAAGTACGTAACCAAAAGGAAAAATTTGGAGAAGCTTTAGTAAAACATGAAGTAAATAATATAAAGAAGGTGCAAAGATGGAGGAAAGCTCTAAACAAAGCTGGTAGCATATCTGGTTTGACCTACAAGGACGGGTATTTAATTACTACCCTTTCAATTTTTTTATTTATTTATTTTATTGTTATAATTTTCAATTGTGTGTCTATTCACTAAATTTTAAGTAAATTAACACTAGTTACCACTAATTTTTTTCATTGATGGCTTTAATTTTTTTGGGTCAAATTATGAAAGTATTAATTTTTAATTGCTAATCTAGTTGCTACAAAGATCAATGATAGAAACATAAGAATATACAATCAAGATAATCTTACCAATTAATTAGGATTTTCTTCCGCAATATTTAGAAAGTTTTTGAAAAAGTACTTAATAATTTTGTAAAAACATCAAAAGTAGGTCCCTAATAACTTGTTTCCTCACATATATAAAATTTATGTAATTTTTTTTTTTTGAGGGTGTAATTTACTTTTATTAACAACTAGTGTTATGCATGTGTGATGCAAGGTATAATAAAAAAATCATATTTAAACTAAAGAAAATACTTCAATAATATTGTTAAAGAGTGAATTATAAATTAGATAATAAAAATTTACTTAAGTTACATGGTGAATACACACCATGTAAAACCAAGTTTAAAATAGATTATAAAATCATTTAAAATAATTAATGAAATGTGTTCTAAATTTCTTGAAATTTATAATTGACTTTTTATCAAAATATTATTTTATATTTTTAAATTGTACTACGGTTTTACTTAGAAGTAAACTATGTTAATAATTTTAATTTATTTATAATAAGCGAAAGGGTGGAATTATATTATGCTACATAGTGCAAACATGACTTGTATAATTAAACTTTTATTATTAAACCAAAAATTTGTGGTAGGCCATTAACATAATATAAAATAAATAATGAAATTTCTCTCAAAATTTGAAAAACTCTTCGGAGTAGAATTTTAATTGGGTAACTTTTATTTAAATTTTTTGAAACATTGACGATAGAGTTCAACTTAGAGCAACTATGAAATTGTTATAATTTACTTATAATACACCAAATGATCTAAAGAGAAAAAAAGAAAAAGAAAAATATAAACCAAATAAATAAAGAGGAGGGCATCCACTTAGCACAACTACAATGTAGGATACAATTTTTATTAGTATATGGTATATGGTATGATATAATTTGGACATAAATTATAAAATTTACTTTATTGAAAATTTTTTGGTGACAATAATTACTTGATTGATTATTTTATCATTTTAAAAATTTTATACAGTGGACCAAAGGTTTTATAATTTCACTAACAGCATAAATTATACAATTTAATATTTAATTTATAATTAACCAATTTTTTTTTTTACGGAAATTAACCAAAACTGTTAAAGGCATAGGAACTTGGCTCAAAGAGAGTATGTCACATGTTGTAACCACAACTTTTAGGGTTTCAACTTTTGTTATATACGAGTCGTTGATTTGCACAATGCGCATAAATGTTTTATAAAAAGGTAATACGAATATACCTATTATAATCAGTAAAAAAAATCTCTATTATCAAATGAAAAAAAAATTAATCGAGAACTTAAAAGGTAAAGCATAAAAATAACCGTTTCCATATATTGTTTACAATATAGTTAGCTATGTTAGAAATTTGACAAATTTTCTCAATATCCAAACTTTATCTCCCTAATATCAAATCCACGGAAAATGTATCTAAAAAATTTATAAGTTAGACAAAAACAAAAAAATTGAAACAACTACTTTCAGGACCTAAAATACATCAAAACCTTGATTAAGGGGAAAAAAAGTCACCTCTGATACCTAAAATGTAGAAAACTTATCTCAAAATTTTATAAATAAAATAATGCAAATAGCATAAAAAAATTTCCAAAACCAAACCCTTACAAAAACATGATTCAAAACCTAAAAGGAACAAATATATATATATATATATATATATTTAAATTGTTTCTACCTCTTGTCAAACAAAAAAAAAAGTGTACATATACAAACACTTTCAGGATCTAAAGTCCAAAAAAGAAAATTTCAAAAAAAAAATCACATCAACAACCAAATTTCGCTTCAATTTTTCGCCACGTGTCCATCTAAGTTTTTAATTTTTGTGACAAGTGAATTATTAAGTACAAAAACCGAAGAGTCTAAAAATAATTAAATTCTAAAGCTATATATATATATATATATATAAAGTTAATACCATGTAATCTCTTCTAAAAACAATGTATAATTTGAACCATATAATTGTGATTTTTTAAAACTGTACCTGTGTATATGCATGGGCTACACACTAGTTACTAATTAAAGCTAACAAAAGCTACAGTAATTGATGCCATTTTTAAGTTTAAAAAAAAAAAAAATTGAGGCCATTTTGAGTGTGTATGTACTGTAATTTGTAAGTATTTAAAGAATTTTATTCTCTCTACTTTTAGTTACCACCTTAGTCTCTTGTTTTAATTTTACCAAAAACCAAATATGGATCAAATAATATTAGTAGTAAATAAACATAAATTAATTTGACTACGATAGCTAGGTAACATTATATCGCTAACACTTAACTTGGAAACTTTTCGGCCATAAGCATAACATTGCTAACATAAATGAGATGTGACAATCAAACGAACAATAACAAAGAATTTTCAAGCAAAACATAGAATGAATAGAAGGGAGAAAATTTAAAACAATTGAGGAATGGTTGTAGGAAGAATAAGGTTAGAGTGGGATATAATGGAGGGAGAAGTAGAGTTTACAATGAGAAGAGGAAAGGTTAAAAAATAATATAATGCTAGAATTTAAGAGATAATGCAGGTAAAAATTGATTAAAAAATTATAGAGATATAAGTTTTTTTTTTTTTTTTTTAGGGAATATAGAGATGTAAGTTGAGAAGTCATATATTGCCAAAAGAGATATGATTTTATTATGATTGATAAGTTACAATAAGGTTAGAGAATGTGTAAAGTCATGGTGTACTATTGAATATATTAATATTGTAAATATATGTGTATATATATATATATATATATATAAAATGGTGGTGTGGCTGATGATGTGGCTTAACATGAGCGTAACAAAATTAAACTCTATGCTTTAACTTTTATATATTATTATATAGATATAGATATAGATTATATGATATTTTAGTTGTAGTGCATAGACAAAACATCTTGAATATAGTCCTTGTTCATGTATTTCTATATTCTGTTCTAACTTAATACATACTTTTTATGTTATGTAAATGACAGTTGCAGCTGCTCTCAATTTGAATTTATTGAAGAAATTTTTAAAGAGATCTCAAGTGCTCAATTAAATCACATGAAATTATCTGTTGTAAAATATCCTGTTGGAATAGATACTCGTGTAAATGACGTCATAAATCGGTGTTTAGATATTAAATCAAACGATGTCCGCATTGTAGGGATCTTTGGCCTTCCCGGAGTGGGTAAGACAACAATTGCAAAAGTTATTTTTAACACAATTCATTATTGTTTTGATGGAAGCAGCTTTCTAGATAATGTTAGTGAAAAATCAAGGACAAATGATGGCGTAATTCAATTACAAGAGACACTTTGTTATGAGATCTTAGGGTATCAAAATTTGAAGGTGGGGAGTATATCTAAAGGGATCAATTTGACAATTGAAAGGCTTCATCATAAAAGGATTCTCATAGTTCTTGATAATGTTGAAAAATTGGATGAGATAGAATTTTTTCTTGAAAATTATGATCGGTTCATTTCTGGAAGTAGAATCATTATAACCACAAGAGACAAACACTTGCTTGATACTCTTACAAAAAATATTCATGTAATGTACTACGAGGTGAAGGAGTTAAATAAACATGAAGCTCGTATACTCTTTTGTCAAGAGGCCTTTGGAAGAAACAATTTCAAGGAAGATTATTCAGAACTGGTCAACAAATTTATAGATTATGCCAAAGGTCTTCCATTAGTTCTAAAAATAATTGGCGCAGATTTGTATGGAAGAACTAAACATGAATGGACAAGTGCGTTACACAGATACAAAAGAATTCCTAAGGGAGACATTCAAAAAATATTCAAAATAAGCTATGATGGATTGGACCAAACTCAACAGGAAATTTTTCTTGATATTGCTTGTTTTCTTAAAGGATTCTACAAAGATCAAGTTGTAGATATACTAAGAAACATCAATTTCCATGAACCGTATTATGATATTGCAAGACTTATTGATAAGTGTCTTATAATTGTTACTAAAGATAACAAACTATTGATGCATGACTTGATTCAACAAATGGGTTGGGAAATTGTTCGACAAGAATCACCATATGTGATCGAGAAGCGTAGTAGGCTATTGTGGTATGAGGATGCTCCTGAAATACTAATTGAAAATAAGGTATGAGTTGTTTTGATTTACCTTTTTCTATTTTTTCACAAGGGGATTTAGTCATTTTTATTCTTTTATTTTTTTAATGTTTAAGAAAATATAATTTTATGAGTGTGGCTTTTGTTTGAAGTTTAACAATATATTATTTTTTGGTGAATTATTTTTACATTGTGGATTTCTTAATGTTTTGTTCAATTAGGGGTCAAATGAAATTCGAGGCATAACAGTGTGCGTGCCTAAACCCAAAAACATGAAGTTGAATCTTGAAAAGATGAGGAATCTCAAATATTTGAAAGTTTGCAATGTAATTTGTGAAGACCTTGAATCTCTTCCCAATGGGTTGAGGTTACTTGATTGGAATGAATTTCCTTTATCTTCCTTACCATTAGCCTTTGAGCCAAAAAACCTCGTTGTACTCAATATGCGACAAAGCCACATAAAATTGGATGAGCATTTCGAGGTATGATAACTAGCATTTATAAATTCTTATTTTGTTAACGAGTGCTCTTAGGGAACAAGTTAAGGTCCATTTTTTTTTTTTTTGGTTAAAACTAAACCATGCATTTAATACTAAATCAAATAATATTTTTATACATTTCCAATGAACAAAATCAATTTGTGCACTTAAAAAATAGAGTAATGTTACATGCACTACAAGTTTTACTATATTGAGTGTACAAATTGATTAAATTGATGTGTTACTAATCATAAAGAGACAATTCAAATATTTATTTATGAGTTAGTTGAAGCCCAACATTTACATTCATTATCACATTAATTTGTAAATTTTATATTGTAATACTTGTAGTATCTTTAGCATTTTTGTTTTTTTTTTTAATGTTTACAATAATTCATAATTGAACATGTAGTATTTCTTAATCTATCCTCTTAGCCTGTCATATTAATATATATTTTTTTCTTTTTACTAATAAATTTCAAAAAAATATTTCTTCTTTCTACAGAGGTGTCGATTCGAAACATTGATATATATGGATTTGGCATATTGTAAAAATATTACAAAGGTACCCGACTTATCACTGATTGCCCCAAACATAAAGGAATTGAACCTTCTTGCATGCATAAATTTAGTTGAGGTTCATCAGTCCGTTGGACTTCTTGAAGAGCTTAAACGCTGGGATCTGTCCAGATGCCAAAATCTTAGAATTATACCAAGAAACCTCAAGTTGAAATCTCTTAAAAAGATTTATTTCTTTGGCTGTGAAAGTCTTGAGCAAGGAACGGAAGCGTTGTTTTCATCAATAGGATATCTCATTGGCCTTCATCATTTAAGTATAAGTTTAAAAAACGTGAAAGAGGTTCCAAGTAGCATCTCTAATTTAAAAAATCTTAGCCATCTCTCTATGGATGATTGTGACAATTTTCCAAAAGCCATGGATACTCCTGATTGTTTCCCCAGATTAGAATTTTTAGG
This sequence comes from Quercus gilva, assembly GCA_023621385.1. Lineage (NCBI taxonomy): Eukaryota > Viridiplantae > Streptophyta > Magnoliopsida > Fagales > Fagaceae > Quercus > Quercus gilva. Next base: position 4,899,202 of record CM042482.1, on the reverse strand, counting down.
TATCCGTTACAGCAACATTACTACCCTCCCTGAAATCAATATCGGATTTCCAAAATTAAAAATACTTTACTTTCAACACTGCTGGAAGCTTCGGGAAATTCCAATGCCTCCACCACATCTAGCTGGTTTATGCATAGAAGGGTGCAGTTCCTTGGATTCACAATCAAGAAGAAGATTTTTGAGTCAGGTCTCTCCTATTCTCATAGAAAGAAACAATTTTGTTTAACTTTCCCAAATATAATATATGACTAAATTTGCTAAACTGAAGTTTATTAAATTTGCATCAGCTTGGAGAAATGGTTGGGCTTCCACAAAATATGGTATGTTCAAGGGGATCATTGCATCAGGACTCTGTTTCTGAAAAGTGCCGCGATACATCTAAAATGTGTTCTGCATCTGACCTTGTTAAAGAAGGATATGGATTTAAGTTTGACCTTGTCCTTTCAGGAACTAAGATTCCAAAGTGGTTCAACCATCAAAGTGTTGGAAGCTCCATATCATTCTCGGTCGGTTTGGAATCTCTAGCATTTGCTTTCTGTGTTGCTCTAAAATTAGAACTGAAGGATATTGTAGCTCCATATGAAACTTTTGTTTGTTCTGTCTACATTTTCTTCAATGGTTTTGAAAAAATGATCTCTTCAAATGCATTTTTTTTAGATTCATCATCTTTTACGTGGTTTCACTATAGAAGCAATAGCTCATTTGACGGCATAGTTTTAGAGGATTGCAACAACGTTGAGCTTCTATTTGAAGTTTCAGATTATGATCCAAAAAAGGCAAAAATTACAATAGAAAGGTGTGGGGCCCATGTAGCATGCAATTGTCCTTCTCAGAATCTTGCTATAGATAAGATGGCCTGCATAAGAATTCATGAAAGTTTAAGAGTGTCCTTTGATGAAAACTTGAAAATGTTTTTACGTAGAGTCGCTACTCAGAACCTCATCAGATTCTCAAAAACCCATTGCCCTCTCTGTGAAATAGCAGAAGATTCCCTTTTACATCTATTTCAATGTTGTCCTTATGCCAAAGGAGTGTGGTATGGTGGTAGATGGGGTTTTCGAGTTGAAATGATCCGAGCTCAAACTATAATGGAATTTGTTGAACATATTATTGACCCCCCAAGTGAGTTTCTTGCAGAAAGAATCACCAAAGATGAGTTCACGCTATATGCAGTAATGGTAATGAAAATCCTTTGGATGGCACAAGAGGAAGCTTTGATTTCAAACACTAAACCCACCATAAACCAATTTGTCCATCGTCTCAACAAACAATATGACTTTTACTTGAGACCACTCACCAAAGAGCTAAACAGGGAAAGTGCTTGGACCAAACCACTTGATCAATTGGTAAAGCTTAATTTCAATGCATCATGTGATCAAAACAATGTAGGCTTGGCTGTGGTTCTCAAAGATCAAGATGGGAATGGGAGAGCTATCGGACGTGGCCTAAACATCAACAGCAAGATGGGAATGCTATTGGGCAAAGAGGAGAGCAAATTGTGGTAGAGAGTACAAAGGTAAGCATTCCATGTATTTGATAAAATGTTTCTATAGGCTGAATGAATGAACTCACCTCTTTCTTTTCTAGAGAGGAGTTTCAGTGTACACACACACACACACACACACACACACACACACACACACATATAATGGTAAAATAGGGTAAAGATTAAACAATTGGATTGCTATTTCTCTTTATTTTTTGTAGTCAGATGCATCTCCTCTAGAGATACTCTTTATTTTGTTAGCTTGTTGTTGAGTATTTATCTTTTAGATTGTTTTGAATTGCAAAAAACTTCATTGTAAATCCAGCTTGCAAGCCAAATTCTACTTTGGCTTTAGCTTCTTCGTTTGGAAATCTGGTAAGATCAAGAACATTTGATGTTTTTTCTTAGGAAGAACATTCTCTCATTGCTTCTTACCAAGCCAAATTCTGTTAGCTTCATCTCATGTGCTGTCAGGTGCTTGTTTTGTGAGTGCATATTTTTTTGTGGCTGAGTCCATTGTGTCACGAGTAGAAGATTCATGAACCAGGGTGTGATCAGCAATCAAGCACTTTGTAGAATATGCCAAATGTCAGATTAACAGCTAGAGGCAGACCTTCTGGAATTACCACTATCAATTGTGACTGCTTCAGTGACATGCATGATCAGCCATCCTGCACTTCATCTCTAATACTTTGAGTTTAAAATATGTTTGAGTAAGAAGATTTAGAGTATCAGAGCAACAAATGTTCTCGCATTTCATCTATTAAAAATTGCATTCTGTGGTTTTCTCAGTTTAATTTTCTGTTCATTTCTTTTTACATAATGTCTATGATTTCAACCAACATCAATGGCTAGTGGTTAGCTTAAAAGAAATATTGTTGCTTTAAGTCATACTTAAGTATAACCAAGCTGCTTGTCTTGTGATGTTACTCTCAAAGTAAGGGGCTGCACCTTGTTGGTGGTAGAGGAGATGTGATTGGTCAAATTTATAATTCTCATGATGATGTTTCAATCTTCAATTCTTTTTCATCATAAATGCATACATATGTGACATTTAGCATTCATAAATTATTGAGTTACATATTGATTTCTTTTATTCTTTTCCTCTTCTGTTACAACATCAGCAATGATTATTTTTTGTCTTTGCCTTTTATGGAGACCCCTTAGAAGATTGGCTTTTAGTGTCACTGGAAAGATTCCTAAGTCCCTACATGCAACCCATGTAGTTGAGTCAATTTGTTATCATTTACTTTCTGCTCAGCTGCGTATGCCATTTTCAACATTCTTTACCTACATGAGGACTGTGTTATCATCTTTATGAGTTACACTGAGTAAATGGGAAATACGATGAATTTTAAATGCTTTTATTTTCTTGTAATGCAATACATCAATGTAGATTGTATTTAATTTTTAGGGCATTTTTATGTTGCAATCATAGAAATGGACCCCATTAACCACATTATTTAATATATAAAATCACATAGAAAAAGCTTATCTGATGTGAAATATATTAAATAACCAAATAGAAGGACTATATTTCAAGAAGCTAATTTGGGTTTTGAAAATCTGATTCAGTGCTTTGAATAATCGAAAATTACCAAACTTGACAGAAAATATTTAACAAGGACAAAAGCTGATCAGGTAAACTGTTAACTTTATATCTTGATGTTTTTATTTGTGTGAAGCAGCTTTATGCTTAAGAAACATGCAAACTTGTTGTAGAAAACTTAACCAGTGAGTGAAAAGGCAAAGACAAAGCTGTAATTTCAATTCAAATATCTGATTGCCCTCACTCCAACTTCTCAGTATTGGCTTAGACCATTGAGGTATGCTCATGAGTATAGTATGTTACTCTGCTTAGGATATTCTTGAATTAAACAAATGAAACTCTACAATTATCATTTGCCTTCTTGCAATTTGAGCTAAAACTTATTTTGAGCTTTAGGTTGTAGAACAGTCATCTTACACAAGTTAATACTCATGTTAAATTTTGTGTTAATCGGATATTATTTACTATATGATCTATAAGCTTGTATTTTATGCATAATTTTAAATTACAAAATCTTGCAATTTAAATAATTTGTTGATGACATAGCTATTACTCTTTAATTTTTTAGAAATTTTGCAAGCATGGAGGATATAAGAATAAGATGTAATTCAATGGTGAATTTGTCAATATTCACCTCCAATAAAAAGATATTGAGTAAGGCTATAACCAATTTTATAGCTAAACTTTGTCCTTATCTACAAGTTGGCTTGTAAGTGGCCTGGATAGAACTATATGCAGCCTGGTCACGAGATTGTTAGTGCCTGGGCCAGGGCATGTATATCTTAGCAGAAGCTAGGGCACCCAAAATTTAAGACATAAACTTCTTTATATCCAATGTAAAATATTTTTATAAAAGGTTGATGATACATTCTTAAACTACTCTTCTTGGTTAGCTGCCTTATTGAGGCCAATTTTATGCATATTGCCTATCTTTCTAAGGAATAAACTTTTTTTTTCTTGTTTTTGTTTATTATATACCCCGGGGTCTTTTTTTAGGGGGGACAATAACTTCTTTATTTGAAGGAAAATATATGCATATTTTAAATGAGAATGCATTCTGTCCGGAGGTGGCATAAAAGAGCTGCTTTACGCCACCAATAATAAAGCGCCACATCACACAACAACTTTAAATTTAATACAGCTTGTTACACACGATTGTAACCCACATAATATCCCAAAACCCAGCGATGTTCTTCTCTCTGATCCCTCTCATCTCTGTTTCTCTCTCCCTCTCATCAAAACCCAGCGACGGTCTTCTCCCTGCACCCACACCACCTCCGATCTGCCATCACCCGACGATGATGCTCCAACAACCGGTTGTGCATTTCAGCCACCCACCTCTGTTTATTAGATAAGGTAAAATTTTGATATCCCTTTCTATAATTGAATTTTTTTTTCCCCTTCCTTGCTATAGATCTCTGGTAACTGTAGTTGGTTATGGGCCTCTCTCATTTTCGATTTCTCTCTCTAATTTTTTTTTTTTTTCTTGAAACCCTTTGTCTTGTTTTGTTTCATAACTGGGTTTTATTATGGAGTGTAAAGCTTGATAATTTTTCTTGAGTTTGAAAATTGGGGTTGTTGGGTATGGCCGAATGTGCTATGATTGAATGGAAAGTACCCTGCAGTTGACAAAATTACTAAGAATAAATTCCAAATTTCAAAACATTGACAAAATCTTTTATTTTTAAGTTATATGCTGATCAAATTTTATATAAAAGTTCAAAAAACTATCTTTGGAAGGCATGACTGATTTGAATGCCTAATGTAAGTTCTCTGTTGAATTTAACGCCATATGCAATTTTTTTTTTCTTTCCTTGATTTCTTGTTTTTGTCCAATTGGTGCTCCCTGTTGCGTTTATCAATTTACAACAATTTAGAGGAACTCATGCCTTAGCCAATCTATGAATCTTACTTTGTGCACATGTCTTGGTCAATCTGTTCAAAGGTTGTGTTTTTTCTTTTTAATAGACAAAGGTTGTGATGTTGATTTAATTGAAGCAATAGATTTTGGAGGTAAAAACTAAAAAGTAAAAAGCCAAATTGAGCAACTATATTTGACTTAGGAGAGAATTTGATATCAGTGACAAGTGACTTCTAATGGTCTTTCTATAATTCTATTAGTGAGAAAAAGCAGTTGTGCCTCCTAAAATATATTGCTATGGTTATTTTTATTTTTTGATTTAGATATGAATGTATTGCTCCTATTTTATGTAATAGAAAAATTGATTATTTGAGGTATGACATGTTGGTTCTAATGATGCCATTAGGAAAGCTCAGAGAGTAAAAGGGACTATGGGTTTTTCTGTTTTCTGGATTTATGGGTTTAGTACAGTTGTGTTTGGGATTTTGGGTTTTGGAATTGGAGTTTAAGGGTTCTGGGTATTGCTAGTTTTGTGCTAATATTGCTCATTGCTTTTGGAAAGATGTTACTGTCATGTACTGTGACCATAAATTCAAGCAATTGATATGTACTATGATTTCCTGTTTTGTGTTACAGGCCTTGGGTTTTTTGGTGAGTGAAGCAAAGAAAACAAGATCATACTTATATTAAACTAACAACTAGGGTGCATATGGTGGCAAAGCCTAAGTGTTAAGTATAAAAGAGATCTTGCAGGAGAAGATGGAGAAACTTCCCAAAAGTTGAGCAAGCGTTTGTAACCCTTAGTAGGAAGTACTATATGTATCTGATATGTAGATTGCTTTCTTTGTTGAAAATGTGAACCTTGAATGGTCTCATGTTGAATTTCTTTTGCAACTTTTGTATAAGTGATTAGAGGTTCTTATGAATTTAACAAGCAAGATTTTTGGTAGTAACTTCTGTAAGCTCTGAGGTTTCTTTGTGATTGAGTCTAGTTGTGGTCTAGATTGGTGCTAGTCCTTTTGTTTTTCATTGCTTCTGAATCTACTGTGTTGGCTGGTTTTGTACAGTTTCTTTGCTGCTGAATGAATTTCAGTCATATCTCCAAAAAAAATAAAATAAAAACTTATGTTGTTTCCATTCATGATTTGCATTTGGAGAATTTTTCTTTTTATGATCTTTTGCTTCAAAACAAGCTATGAACTTGAAATTTATCCTAATTCCATATATTCAAATGTACAAAGTATATTCAAAACACTAGTACACCATTAGCAAACCAATCGGTATATAAATAACCATTAGAGCATTTGTCCACAACTAATGTCAAAGATTACAAAACATGATTCTAAATTAGAAAAACAGCATCCTAAGCTAGAAAAGTGGCTTGACTATGTGCGCCATCCTATGTGCTCCACTTGCAACACTTATACAATATATATGATAAAGAAGTTATAAGAAAACCATTTAAAGACTACTTTCACAGATATTTGGCTTGAGTAGTAGAGATTTGAGTTCAACTGTAAATAAGCAGTCATGCAAAGATGGATCCAATCAATACTAAGAGGATTCCTCAAATAATCCAATTCTTGCAAACAAAAAACCAGACCACAAGAAGAGATGATAAGAGCACCTTTTGTAAGCCTTATTATTTGACATGTGATACAATTTTTTTTTTTTTTTTTGAGGTTAAACGGCAGAAATTTTTTTCAAAACAAAGCAAACTATACACTAAGAGCAAACTTGCTCAGTACAATATAAGACATCTCCGACTGAAAGGCTTTTGAAACAATATCAAATCTCTAGCATACAAGACATGTTCTAGAGCATATACAATATCTTCCTAGTCTACCATATATTTGTCTATCTATACAGAATTAAGAAGGAAAGGGGGCATTCCTCCACCCAAATTCCCTTAGAATTTCTCTTGAGAGCTTCCTTTGCTATTACATGAGCTGCTTGATTACATAAAGAATTTGTAAAACTAAAAACTTTTCTGAAGTGTGATGCTCTCCACTGGATGTCTTCAACCAATGTTCCAAAAGGGGCAAAGACATTTCTCTGGATTTTGTAGAGCTAGGAATAGATCAGTAGTCACCTTCAAGCATGAGATCATACGAACTAAAGTCAGCAGCAAACTATATTAGTAAACTTATTATTTGACAAGTGATACAAACTGTATTAGAAACAAGAAAATCTATATAAAAGCAACATACATACACTCCCTCTAAATAATTACAAGCTAAAATTCAAATTATTAACAAAGTCTACAAAGGAAGGGATACAAACACCACAAAATCTAGTAGAATACTTATACAATTACAACAAAAATAAATATTTTAGTAGAATACTTAACACCAACTATAGTTACCACAAATCTATGGCAAGGAAGAGAAACAAATTTAAATGAATAAGCAGCCTCCAAGCTTGAAAGACCAACCATCACATAAGGAGAAATTTAATTGGTATAGTATTTTCTTACCAGATGAAACAAAATTTCCCTAAACCATTGAAGACTATTAGGAATAAAAATATGTTCAAAATTTTGATATTACTCTTCGGAAATGTTGAACAAAGAGAAAACTTTATATATATAAAAAAAATGTCCCAAAATAATTCTATTATAAATTTGGAACCAGATGTTTCTCTATTATAAGTTCATACATGATAGCCAATGTAAATTTTACAAATAAATAACAAAATTAGAGGTCACAATAACTCAAGCATAAAGTTTTGCAGTAAAACTACCTTCTGATACCTTTGGCTGGTAACCATCGGCAGATGTTCTTGGGAGAAGTAATAAGTTGGCCTGTGATAATGATAGCATTGCCATCAAGTGCAAAACCGACAACAGCTCATACCAAGCATTAGACATGCCTGTTTCCTGCAAAAGTATTGATCCATATAAAAACATCAATTCCACTGAACGGAGGAGGGATGTAATGACAACTAGAAATGAAAGGCAGAACATAAATTTGAAAATTGATAGATTAGTCCTATACTCCCACCTCTGCGTCATCCTCCTGATTTACCCATACAAATTGTACCTTGTATTGTAGATGGCTTCCTGCAAATAACAGATAAGCGCCACTATTATGAATTATCCAAAACAATTAAAACATTCAAATCATAGGGGCACTAATACACGCTTTACCATCTTTAACTAGTCCCAAAAGAATAGGCAAATAATCTTCCAGAGCCTGCTAAAGATCAGCTAAGGTTGAACCGCCTACAAACAACAAAATTATCCAATGTTTCAATAACTGACGTCTCACAATTAGTAACGCAATATCAAGTTTTTTCTATAACGATACGAGTTCTCAGAGCAGATAGGCGCTCCACTAAATTCTTGGACAATTGATCACCCAATGAGTGGGAGAAATCAACAGGTTTAGGAATCTGAAAACCAGGAACATACATAGAAACATCCCCAATATTCCCTGGCCTCCTCAAACATCCACAGGTTTGATAAACCCATAAACCCAGAAAAACCCATCAATAATGTTTTCTCTTCTCAAAATCACACCCAGCAATAACAATTCAAAGACTAATAATATTAGCACAAAACCTCAAGCTATTAGTAATGAGCAATATTAGCACAAAACTAGCAATACCCAGAACCCTTAAACTCCAATTCCAAAACCCAAAATCCCAAACACAACTGTACTGAACCCATAAATCCAGAAAACAGAAAAACCCATAGTCCCTTTTACTCTCTGAGCTTTCCTAATGGCATCATTAGAACCAACATGTCATACCTCAAATAATCAATTTTTCTATTACATAAAATAGGAGCAATACATTCATATCTAAATCAAAAAATAAAAATAACCATAGCAATATATTTTAGGAGGCACAACTGCTTTTTCTCACTAATAGAATTATAGAAAGACCATTAGAAGTCACTTGTCACTGATATCAAATTCTCTCCTAAGTCAAATATAGTTGCTCAATTTGGCTTTTTACTTTTTAGTTTTTACCTCCAAAATCTATTGCTTCAATTAAATCAACATCACAACCTTTGTCTATTAAAAAGAAAAAACACAACCTTTGAACAGATTGACCAAGACATGTGCACAAAGTAAGATTCATAGATTGGCTAAGGCATGAGTTCCTCTAAATTGTTGTAAATTGATAAACGCAACAGGGAGCACCAATAGGACAAAAACAAGAAATCAAGGAAAGAAAAAAAAAATTGCATATGGCGTTAAATTCAACAGAGAACTTACATTAGGCATTCAAATCAGTCATGCCTTCCAAAGATAGTTTTTTGAACTTTTATATAAAATTTGATCAGCATATAACTTAAAAATAAAAGATTTTGTCAATGTTTTGAAATTTGGAATTTATTCTTAGTAATTTTGTCAACTGCAGGGTACTTTCCATTCAATCATAGCACATTCGGCCATACCCAACAACCCCAATTTTCAAACTCAAGAAAAATTATCAAGCTTTACACTCCATAATAAAACCCAGTTATGAAACAAAACAAGACAAAGGGTTTCAAGAAAAAAAAAAAAAATTAGAGAGAGAAATCGAAAATGAGAGAGGCCCATAACCAACTACAGTTACCAGAGATCTATAGCAAGGAAGGGGAAAAAAAAATTCAATTATAGAAAGGGATATCAAAATTTTACCTTATCTAATAAACAGAGGTGGGTGGCTGAAATGCACAACCGGTTGTTGGAGCATCATCGTCGGGTGATGGCAGATCGGAGGTGGTGTGGGTGCAGGGAGAAGACCGTCGCTGGGTTTTGATGAGAGGGAGAGAGAAACAGAGATGAGAGGGATCAGAGAGAAGAACATCGCTGGGTTTTGGGATATTATGTGGGTTACAATCGTGTGTAACAAGCTGTATTAAATTTAAAGTTGTTGTGTGATGTGGCGCTTTATTATTGGTGGCGTAAAGCAGCTCTTTTACGCCACCTCCGGACAGAATGATGTATTCTCATTTTAAATATGGTATGTCTAGGAATATATTTTATAAGAAAGTAAAAATTCTCTAATAAAGGCCAATAATTTTTCTGTTGTATTTTTGATTTTATGTCAATACTATCAAAACCTATGACTTTTGAATGAAATTAAGTATTTGTGATATCTGCAAAAGCTGAGGGGACCATTGTATTAAATTATAAGAATTGGGGTTTACAACACAAAGGATTATCTATATACATATAAGAAATATAAAAAACTTCAATCCCATGAGAGGCAATAGCCACCTTGGCCTTCCTTTGCTTAACTTGTATTGCCCCTATTGCCTCAGATAAGGTGTTCAGGATAGGACACATGTAATTTCAGTTTTTTTTTTTAATATCCTACTTAGGAAGAAATAAATCTTCATCTTCCTTTTGGGGTACTGTTGTTCTCTTGCCAGATACTATTCTACCTAGATGTAATATGACTTGAGCATTGTTACAAAACCTTGGGAACTGAGAACTCTGATAATTTCTTCTTGTTGAAGAAAATTAAATTTACAGTCTGGTTTACTGACATTCAATCATCTTTCTATACCAATTATGCAATTGATGAAAAGATGGTAGACAATTTCCTATACAATAAAATAATGTGTTTCTTGTAACTTTTGCATGTTACTGTTTAGTGCGTGTTTTCCCTAAATTTTGGTAATTGTTGGTATTGTAATTTGGTTTCGATCAATATGGGAGTAATCATGTGGTCACTTTGCTCTGTGTTTGGTTTACATTTTCTTCATTGTGATTTTAGTTAGTATGATTTAAGGCTCTCCATATTGCTGATTTATTACATAAGACAACATATAAGTAAGATCAAATGTTGACTAATATTTTGGTTAGTCATGTTGGAGCAAGTTCTCTGATTTTCTAATGTTTGAGTTTTGTAATGAACTTCTCAAACTAATGATATTTATTACTTCTTGTCTAGTTGAATCTATGAATTTTATACTCAATCGTGTTTGTCTTTTATTTCTCCAAATGTATGCCCAAGAAAGTTAAAGGAAGAATGACTTTACCTTTGAACTTTAGTATGACTTTTTCATACTTGGTAAAACAAATAATTACTTCGGAGTAGGTTATTAATTTGTCATAGGGTTGGTCTTATTTAATGAATTGAGCGGGGGATAGCTTTTCTTTCTACTGTCATGTCATGTTGAAGGCTAGCTCAAAGCAGTTTCTTGAATTTATATCCCCTAGTCTCAGGAGCTCCCTTGTAGTAGGTATGAATAGCCTTCTCACTCTTCCTCTTCACCAAAACTCCACTTCCGTTTTTCTCTTAATTCTCTGACTTAAAGTCTTCAACATGGATTATAGATTTCATTGATATTCATATCAAAAACAGCAAGGGCTCCCAGAAATCTTCACAAGCAATTGAGAATCTATATTTTAAATATTACTTGGTTGTTCTTAAATTAACTCCTTCTCACACTATATCAAGAATATATGATACTATTCTGAGGAATTACCTTCCCTCAATACTTATTTAAAGGCAAAATCCTGTTACCTTGGTCTCCTTTAATGTAAGGGTGCCTGTTTTGTCAGTGCAAATTGTTATGTTTGACCCAGATTGTGACTAGCCAACACATAATCAACATGCACTTCATAGAATAAGCCAATATAGAGTAACAGCTAGTGACAATACCAACAAGTGCATTAAAATATGTTGGTGCCGCCCATCCCTCAATACATCCACCTTGATGTCTCTACCCGGTGAGCTTCTCAAATAGCCTGGATTCAGTGGATTGCTTGAAGTTACAGACAGCAGAAATAGCAACAACCAAAATGACAGCAACGATAATACTCCCACTATGATACTACCCATCTTTCTAGCCATGCTATTTGATACCTAAGGCAGAGAGAGTATAGCGCAGGTTGAAAGTAAAATAACAGTGGTGTCCTCGAACGCTTTAAAGACATAACTGAGGAGCTTTTTGCGCGTGCCTTTTGGTACTTACTGGCAACATAAACATTCTTTCTATGAGTAAAATCAGCTATTATCACTTACATTACATCTCCCTTTATGTCTATTTCAAGAATCACAGCCAGTGCTTTTACTCTGCCAGAGTGACTCAAAGCCTGAGAGTTCTCATTCCTCACAATGTCACAGAACCTTTTCAGATCAACAATGAGAGAGGAAATAGGTTTGTCATGCAAGGGCTTCTTCTTTGCCTCTCATAAACAAGGGATGGATGCTGAAGTCGTGGGTTTAATCTGAAGTGTAAACAATTAGTATTTACCAATCAAAATAGCAATTGACCACTAAATTCTATTTATGAAGTGAGGGCTAGGGAAACTAAGACAGGGATCTTTGTTTTATGATGGCTACTTCTTATGATGTTTAGCCTTGGGATGACACTGTTCTGGACAAGTTAACAAGATGTTTAGTGTGGACCTCTCTTTATATATTCTTTCATTTTTGGCCATATGTAAACCTTTATTTGATATTCTATTTTGGAAGAATTTAAACTGCAGATTGTGTTACTGTGCCTTTGGTTATTTCCAGGTCGTCTGGATACTTTTGTACCATATTAATGGTATTCTTATCTAATCCTTGATTCTATTTGAAAATAGGCTATAAAGGAATGTTACTAGCCATTTATTTGTAAAATTTGAAGAAAAGAGAAAGTGCCCCCATATGGCTCGAGTCAATGAACTCTTAGTCATACCTTTTTTAAATATCAAATTAATTGCGTACTATTGAAAACTTGATCCTAAATAAAAATGGCTTCTAAACTTGATCTTCATGGATTGTAGCATTCCTTCTGCAGCTTGTTGCATTGTTGGTCTATTGATACCTACAGTGTTAGAGGTTGCTCAATGTGTAGATTCACCTATTTTGCTGTCTTGTGGGTTTATTTGGAAGAATCATAATCATCAGATTGTGCTCCGAATTCGTTGTTGAGGTGTCTTATACTTCCATGAATGCTATTATATGTTTGACTATGTGGTTGGGGGAAGATTTAATAATTTTTTTAGGCATGTATTAGAATAAATACTGATTATGTGTACAGGTTTGTTACTCCAAATGTGGCTGAGATTAATGCACCATGGTTTGGATTAATATTCAAGGAAGGCTAAAGCAAGTTGTTTGACTCGTCTTGTTCCAGACTTCTATGATAATTGGGTTGTGCTTCTCCTCAGTCCTTGGGAAATCAAGACCATTGGTCACAAATTTTTACAAGGCAAGTAGATTTTCCTCTGGATTATGCAAAATGATAATCAAATGTAGTTTGCTATACTTTTCTTTGTAGCCTTGCTATACATATGTGGAATATGAAATATTGCACATTGACTTAATTACATTTTCTTTTCTTTCATTACCATAACATCAAAATTTTTGAATTTGCCTTTGCTATGATCCTCTATGATGATTGGCTTATGACATCTCTATAAAGATTCCTAGCAGTCTATTTGGAGCAGATGTGGTTTAAAATTACTTCATTTTCATCTACTTTCATTTTTTTGGCTCTTCTTGCATTGAACAAAATTCTTAGCCTACTTTGGGGCCATTTGATTTATTATACGGGTGATAATGACCCAGAGGAAATTTGATGTAGGACACAATTTACTATTTAATTATTGTAATTTATTATTTTTAGTATTTTTATGTAAAAAAACGTTATTTTAGGTTTAGGTGATTTATTTCCTTGTTTTTAGGTGCATTTAATGCTTTTTAGGTCAAATTTGGTTCCTGTTATGGTTAGGTATCAATTAGGAGTTATTTTAAATTATATTTTCTTGTCTGTCAAGTTTTAAGGAGCCCTTAAATAGGCTCCTAAGTCTGTAAACGTTTTTCATAGACTATTATCAATAAACTTAGACGTTTTGTCAAATTTTTTTCTGGTGGATTCCAGTTTTATCTCCTTGTGGATTCAGGGAAACTCCTCGTGGATTCGAGGTTTACTACTCAGAGACTAACAGTTTAGTTTCTGTTCCATCAAGAGAGCATCGTGTGTGCTTTCTTCAGGCTTCCGCGACATCAGTTGGTATCAGAGCCTTGACTTACCCTGGTCTGATTGCTAACCGGCGAGACGGTAACCACCACCACAACAATGACGAATAACTTAGCGAGTATTACGTGACGTACAACAAGCACTCACAAATATCTATGCTAGGATGGCGCCGTTGAAGAATGGAAACAATAGGGATAACTGCAGCGGAGACATAACTCACGGGCAACCTATTGGTAAGCAAATTTCATATAGACCTTTTAGGAGAATTGCAAGTTTTAATGGATATTTTTTAAAAGAAGATTTTCTTGATTGGTTACTTGATCTAGAGGATTTATTTGACTATGAGAGTATTTGTTATGAGAGAAGAGTTGGACTTGCTTTGTATAAACTTAGTAAGTATGCCTTATGTTGGTGGGAACGAGTACAATCTGATAGAATCCGACAGGGTAAAGACAAAATTCGATCATGGCCAAGGATGAAAAAGATGCTTGCTATCAAATTTTATCCTTTGGATTGTGAAGAAATCTTGTCGTATACAATACAAGATTATTATTGGCCAAGAAGTTCATACTTGAGTTATTTTGAAGAGCCAAATATTCCACCGTTAAAGGAAAAATTACATGTTAAAGAAAATATAGAGATTTTTGAGGAAATTAATGAAGGCCTTGTTATAGAAGAAGAACCTGAAATCAAGATTGTAGAAGAGATTAATGAAGACCCCATTATAGAGAAAGATCTTGAGGTTGAGATAGTAGAGATCATTAAAGAAGAAATTATAGAAGAAGTTGTCAACAATCTTGATGAAATCAAGTTAGATGATTGCAACATTCAAACTCCTATTATTTTATTAGGAGACACCGAAACAAAGTTTGTTGATTTTATTGGGGTGGAAAGATTTGATTTGATCATTGACTCTTATTTGGTGAATATTGTCAATTACATGAAGATCAATGGAGAAGAAGTTCAAGTTGACCAATTAATGACTTTCAAGTTTGGTAAGAAGACAAAGAAGATGAAGTATTCAAAGTATTTGTTTTCTTGGCATGGGAGATTCCAGATTTCAAAGATGAACTCGAGGACGAGTTTGTTTCAAGTGGAGGGGTCTGATGTAGGACACAATTTACTATTTAATTATTGTAATTTATTATTTTTAGTATTTTTATGTAAAAAAACGTTATTTTAGGTTTAGGTGATTTATTTCCTTGTTTTTAGGTGCATTTAATGCTTTTTAGGTCAAATTTGGTTCCTGTTATGGTTAGGTATCAATTAGGAGTTATTTTAAATTATATTTTCTTGTCTGTCAAGTTTTAAGGAGCCCTTAAATAGGCTCCTAAGTCTGTAAACGTTTTTCATAGACTATTATCAATAAACTTAGACGTTTTGTCAAATTTTTTTCTGGTGGATTCCAGTTTTATCTCCTTGTGGATTCAGGGAAACTCCTCGTGGATTCGAGGTTTACTACTCAGAGACTAACAGTTTAGTTTCTGTTCCATCAAGAGAGCATCGTGTGTGCTTTCTTCAGGCTTCCGCGACATCAAAATTATTCCATTTTAAGTGATTATTTTTCCAATAAAATCTGTCTCTATAGAATATGCAAGCTCTAGATTTTGAGCACTCCTCTTCTTTAACAAAATTCATTATTTACTTTTTAAAAAATGTGTTTGACTGTTCACTTCCTTCGGCTATTCCCCTAGTAAAACAGTTGAGATGAACAAAGACTACTGTCTTAGACAGGAGTTGCTCCCCATTAATTTGAGAAAATGATTGATGTAGCAGACTTTTGAAGTTTATTGATTTGAGTCTTTTTAAGTTCCTGAAATTGGGTTGGTTTTGCATGGCTTAGTTTAACAAAAGTATGTGGAAGATAGATAGCTATTGAGTTAACCTGTGTGGTGCAACTTTGAGCTTTGTTTGGTTAACTTGTCAGGAGAGCTAGGCCCTTGTTAGAAAGAATCTGATGGAGGATTGCTAGGCTCGACTCTCGCCACATGTCAATGAATTCCTAATGTTTTTTTCACACACTGAGGTCAAAAGTTCAATGAAGTTACATTGTCTTTAACTAGTCTTTGCAATTTAGTTTAGTAGCAAGAACATGGAGGTGAGAAAAGGACAATATAGGACTTGCTACTGTTTGGGTTTGGAGAAGTTATTATTAGAGTTCAAATTTTGTTTCAATATCTTGTGTTCCAGGCTTTGAGATGGAGCATAAATTTCACAAAACCTGTGCATGAGGATTAATGCTCCTCTGTCCTCCAAAAATAGGTTTTGTACAAGGCAGTTCTAGTGTTGTATGTTGTGTAGTTATATATTTTCTTCTATTGAGAGTAACAGGTAGGTCCTTGAGAATTCCCATACATCAAAAAAATAAGGATATTAAAATTTTTAACGCTAACACTTGCAAAGATGCTATTCTCATTGTTGTCTACTTTGCCTAATTGCTATGAAATGCATCACTTTACAAATAACTCTTTTTCTGCACGAAGATCCCTGGCTCTTGGCAGAACCTTACTCTTTCTTTCCATCAGCATAATCAGAAGCTTTCTTTTCACTGTTTACTATTATACATCATGTCCCATCTAGGTGATTAGAGCATTAGATGGAAGCATACTTTGTCTATATTGAATCATTAGTAGAGCCTCTCGCATGTAGTGGGCTCACATATTTGTAGATCTATTTTCCAAGTATAAATATTTTGCATGAGATAATTTTCTCTACATTGAATGGATTAAGAACAAATTTTGTGTATATTAAAATAAATTAATAATATTTTATCAAATTGAGCAAACAAGTAGATGAGTTGAAAGTAGTAGCTACTACCTGAGCCTTGGAGTTTTCCCTGGAAGTTGGTATTAACCAAGGTATTTTGCAAGATGATTCCAAGGTGGTCATGAAATCTCTTGCAGACGAGGTGCAACCTTTGACTTCCTTTGGTATTTTTAATAAAGAGTATCAAGATAACTACGAAAGCAAAACGCCACACTAAGTTTGAGTGGAATCACTACATTTCCAATGGGTAAAGCCTAGGTAGAGTTCCTCAAATCTTTTACCTTCGGTATCCCAGTCAAATTCAACCATATGGTTGCAATGGCCAATAAATCACATGGTTGAATTTAATTGTTACTGGGAAAGATAACATTGTTTGTACTACATTGATCAATGTAACATGCAGTTGATTCTTTCTTTCTTTGTTTCTTTCATCTTCTTCTTTTTCATTTTTTTAAAGATAAAGATAGAAACAACATAAAGTTGAATTTTATTGGGGAACTTAAGGTACAACACCTAAGAAATTGTACCTAAGTTTTGCCCATTATAAAACAATGCTATTCACATCAAAGGAAAATTTCAGGAACCCTGAAAGCTGATTGTACCATGCTCATTTTCATTAGATTTGACTAGCTCCTCAACTTTGGAGAACTCCAAATTGATATTCTTAGAATTTTTGGACAGTACTGACTTCACAAAAAAATTTCAACTTTTGTACCTCATAACCTTTCTTTCCCCCTTACAAAGTATTTTATTGGTTTTAAAATGAGGTAAGAGATATCTCAAATTTCCGTGCTTGGTCCTGTTGTTGAAGCCTGTTGGGCCACTTCCCTAGCCTTGATAAGATGGCAATTTTACACCATGCCTTGCTTCTGGAGCCCAAAGTCTTATTGTTGGGCCACAATACCTAGCATTCCAATGAACTCCTAATGTTTCTTCACACACTGAGGTAAAAAATTTGATTAAACTAATCTTTGCAGCTTAGTTTAGTAGCAAGGACAGGAAGGGGGAAAAGGATAATATACAATCTGCTACTACTTGGGTTTGGAAAAGTTGTTATAAGAGTTCAAGTTTTGTTTCAATAACTATTGTACCAGGCTTTGAGATGGGGCATAAATTTCAAAATACTTGTAAATGAGGAATGATGTTCCTCTGTCCTCCAAAAAATGCCTTGTACAAGGCAGTACTAATGCTTTGTATCTGGGTATTTTCTTTTGTTAAGACTGACTGTTAGGTCCTCAAGAACTTCCATAGATCAATGCATAGGACACTAAAATGAATCACACACTAATAACACTTAAAAATATGCTATTTTTATTGTTGTCTACTTTGCCAAATTGCTATTCAAATGGATAACTTGACAAATAACTACCTGTGGATACTTCTTCATTAAGTTTCCCGCACTAGCAGAACCCTACTCTTTCTATCAGCACTAGCAGAAAGGATTCTTTTCACTGCTTACTATTATAACATGGACTGGGACCATGTTTGGAAATTATTTCATCCTTACAATTATTTGTTTTCTCACTATTTTATCGATTTTATCTCATGTATCAGGTTGAGAGTTGAGTGAGACTGGTGATACTCTTTGGTTTTTAGTGAGTACAATTTTTCTTCTGGATCAAAAATTGTAGATTCTATGCTGATGTGCCAAAATTGTGATCAATTTAGTAGTTATATTTATAAGAAAAGAGAACATCTGTATTTAGATTCTGTCCATGTGATAAAAATGTACTGTTATAAACTTTAAGCTAGTAATATTGAGAGGAGTGGAAGTATGCTTTTCTTTTCTTTTCTTTTCTTTCTTTTTTGGTTAAAAAAGTATGCTTTTCTTTTCTTTTTTCTTTTTGGTTAAAAAGTATGCTTTTCACCATTGCTGTGAGTGGCATATATCCTTTCTATTTGTTTTCTTGAAATGATGTGACATTATATACATTTTTATTTGTGAAAAACTAAGTAATAGGTCCTATGCAGAATGCTTTTAATGACAATCAATCTCAATGTTAAAACTTTTCTTTTTTCTCTGTATTTGATAACGACACACCATGATATCAAAGGTTAATTGCTGAAATCATAAAATTGCTGGCCCCATCTTTGTACTAAAGAAAGAGGCAGTAGGGCACTTGGATGTGAGAATCTATTTTGTCATGACTCTATGACCACTTTACAACTAAATACAGTTCTTTCTTCAAACTTATCTCATTCCTTATTTATTTCATCTTAAATGCTCTTTCCCTTTGTACACCTAATCTTGGTCTGCAAGTCTAAATGCCCTAAAATCATGGATACTATCACGGAGAGTAGGGTCATTGTGATAATAGATATTGTTTAAGTCTCTTGTCCTTTCATAATTGTTATTGGGACCTCTCATTGCCTGGCCTACCCATTTATTTCCTTTGTATATTGGGTGCTTTAATTTCCTTTACTCACTCTTTGATTCTCAACCAAAAATTAATCTCTTTTCAAAGCTGGAGCTTGGTCCTTGGAATATATCTGTTGAGCAGCCAATCATGTACAAATAATATGAGTGATGTGTACTCAGTAACTGTATGTCACAAAACAAACTTTATTATGTAATGATAACTTTATTATTTGTATGTTTCAGTTAAATGCTTTGCTGACTATTAACTTTTCTTTTATGTAATAAGACCAACTTTCATTGTCTTCCACCCGTGCAACAAAGGTTTACATCAACTTGGGTAATCGGCCGGATTACATCCACTGGGATTCTAAAGAAGTGGTAAAAAATAAGAGGACAATACACGAAATTATAAAATTTCTTGAGCAACCAAAATCCCAGGTAAGTTAAAAATCTAAATAAGTATTTGATTAATGACAAAGTTTCATGTATTATATACTAATAAAAAAAATGACTGTAGGAAGCGATTTTCTATTGTATGGCTGTCGTGAAAAAGGTAAATGCTGAAAATGGATGACATTATATTTCATGCACTGATTGTCATAAAAAGGCTAAAACTATTGGATCTACATTTTGGTGTGAAAGTTGCAAGAAAGAATTTTCTTTTCCAACAATAAGGTTAGTTCTAGTTTATGAAAAAGATTAAAATATATTACATATAAAATATATATTGTAGAAACTTACACATTTGCCGAAAACTTCAGGTACAAATTAGAATTACATGTCTAGGATGAAAGTGGCAGCACAATATTTGTGGTATTTGACAAGGAAGCAGAGAAAATTGTTCGTATTCCTGCTACACAAGTCTGTACTTTAGAAATAAAGGTATAATATTTATAGCTTCATGAAGTTAATGAACTTATCATGATTTTTAAGATTTCCATACATCTTTTGAATATTTGGTATTACGAATGAATCTTTTGATTATTTTTATGTTGGACTTGGCTTTGAGGCCAATGATGTTTTGCTTCTAGTTTTTATATTAGATTTTATATTGGCTTTTCATAATATGGATATGAAGTTAGTTCGCCTTCCTTTCTGGTTTGGTTGCATATATAATTATTTTTTCTTGAGGTGTTTTTTTGGCGATGATATGGATCCTAGTTCAGTAATATTTGCTTAGATCCATAATTAGTTTGGATTCAGATCCTAGTTTTTTTTTAATGCTCAAACCTTTGAATACTGGAAGATCTTATGTACAGTGGTTTGATCAGTACTGTTCTTTCTTTTACCTCAGGTAGTATTAATGGTTAGTTGTCTGTCTGTTACCTCAGGAAAATGCCTCTATTGTAAGAAAATTTATTGGGCTCTTGTGTCTGCAGTTTGCACAATTACTGGGTATCATGTTATTATTGATCAGTCATGATTTATAAGTTGCTTTTTAATTTTTTGGATAGAATTCAAATTAGGGTCTTAGATCCATTGTTAGAATTTTTCTCATTGGGTGAGCATAGGGATACTGTTAAGAGTTTTGATATGAAGTTGGAAGATTCACTAGCATTGGTGTTACGGTAAGGCTCATGGGTTTGGAAGATTCAGATGTTTGAGTAATATGCTGCCTGTGAGGAGAACACCAGGAGACCAATGCTTGTGTTGCTGAAATAGACTTGGGGCAGTTGACTGTATGCTCCTTTTGAACCTTAAAGTGAGAGGTGCATCAAAACAGTGAGGAAAAGGGATGCTTATAATGCTGAACTAGTTAGGATTAAGCTGAAAAGGGTGAAGAAGGGTTTGGACGAATGTTCCATGCTGATTAATCATGTGTCAAGAGAAAAAATCAACCAAGAAAGCTTTACAACTAGCTTCAGCCTGTTTAAAACATAAATCAATCTAGCTGGAACAAAATATTGAGCTTGGTGTGACGTTTTGTTTGGGATAAGATCCCTCTTCCATTGATTCCTCTAATAATTCTTCAATTTTGATTTAGATGCAAGACAATAATAGGGAATTGGAGGGGTTTTTCGATAATCTGAGTAGCTGTTTGAAAGCAATCACTGGATGCGTTGCTTTAGGTGCTACACTTTAAGGCTCTAATTTGTACACTAAAAATATATGCAATGAGTGTGAGGGACAGCAGCCAACACTTACGTTGCTTATAATACAATGAAATCAATATGAGAAGGGAAAAACTTGCTTATAATTTAAGTTAACAATAATTATACAACAAAATCAAAATTGCGCCTTTGATTCCAATTCCAAGGCTTCAATTCACTTCAATTCCAAGAATATTATGTATACCTAAACACCACCTAAATAATGATAGCATGTAATACAAGATTCAGAAGTTAGCTTTATCTTCCCCTCTTCCTGCCTTTTCCAAATTGTTCAGATTTTATAACATGTTCTTGTTCTTGAAGGAAAGTTAATGCCTTCTCATACTTCTCTGCTCTTTCTTTTTCCCATAGTGCTCTTTCTTTTTCCTTAACCTCAAGTAAGAAAAATGCGTCTTTTCGCAACTCACAAGCTGCCCCCTTAGCTTCATGTTTTACTTGTTTCTGCAACTTTCTCTTCTCAGCCCGTTCACGATCTGGATCATAATCTCTACCCTTAACAAAGCTGCAAGACGACATGACAAATTCTCAGTTCCAACCAGTTATTGTAAGTAACATTATCTATTGCAACAAAGTTTTAACGTGTGGTTAAGAGCAAGGGAAAGAAAATTACTTCTCCTCAAATTTTGGATTGAGCATTTTGATAGGCACTGGCT